>JAMJFZ010001264.1:21497500-22097500 GCA_026225945.1 Cricetomys ansorgei | reverse complement strand
CCAGCCAGCTGATAAAGACTTTCTATTGCCTTAAACCCATGTCCAAGCAGTCTTCTCTGGTGAGAACCCCACAACAGAAGAGGATCCACTTCTGGGTTTGTTCTGTAAACCATCCAATTTCTTACAAATCTGTTAGAGCAGTCATGGGAAACTAACAGGTAACCAGTGTAGACTGAAAGGCTGAGCAGCTCCTACTCATGTGTTACAGAACTCTGGTCATGCTCCAAAGCGTTCGAAGCTGCTTCTGGCCTCAAGACAATGGGTTTCAACAGTTTGCCAACTAAGCCACCTTTATGAAAAACATAAGCATTTCAGTAGCAGCCTCTCATTTAAGCAGCCACCAAACATAAAACAAAGACTCCAGACTCAGGACTGTGTTTAAGCTCACTCTTCATTCGTATGCAAGAATGTATGGGGCAAGGAAGGAACACTTAGCAGGGGCCAGGAAGGAGTATTATATTTTTAAGCTGGAGTTCATAATGAAGACTACAGTGCAGTCTTGCTGGAAGAAGAAAAATGTGCTTCCTTGACTACATGCTGTAACCAGAAGCAGTCCACATTAAAACATGCTCCAGGCATTTGAAAAGTCACAGAATGCCCCAACCTGATAATTCCTCAAGAGTTAATAATTTATAAATATTGTGTCCTATCAAAATGATCATGTTTATTATCTTGCTGGTCTAAATTGTATGTCCCATATCATTCTCAGTTATAGGTACCATAAATTAAAGTCATTCAAAATTTATACTCTTAGAGTTCATTACCTATGATTGTTATTACTTTTCTGCCTTTTGCTGGCCCATCTTTATCCCCGACAAGAAATATTGCAACATAATCTAAATACCATCCAACTAATAAATGTTCAGTTAAAAAAAGATCAAACCCTAAAGGGCACCCCATTACTCCTTGTCAACACGGTAAGCACGCTCCCTCCAACAGCAGAGAAATGGAGACTCTGGAGATCCAAGCATTGAGACTGCTGTGTGGGTCCAGATTGGACGAGTTATTTTCCAATATATATATATATATATATATATATATATATATATATATATATATGGATATATATATATATATGGATATATATAGAGAGAGAGAAAGAGAAAGAGAGAGAGAGAGAGAGAGAGAGAGAGAGAGAGGGAGAGAGAGAGAGAATGAGAGAGAGAATTTCTGTTCCTTCAGAGAATCCCGATTAATACAGGTTTCTTCATTTGGAACAAAAATAAGTGTACATTTCTTACAGTAGGGAAATTCCCTCACACTATGCTGGGCAGTCCTCATCCATGGAGGAGTTTGATAAAGCAGACAGGTACATAAGCAATGACTTTTGTTGTGTGTTATGGTTGCTTATGTCACAGTCCTTATGGGTGCTGAATAGGATACATGGTACAAGTGACAGCTTTTAAGAGAGATTGAAATCAACAAATGCGTACTTAAAAAATGGGTATTCCCATCCTGGCTGAGTCATCTAATGCAAGAAGCTTTGCATTTGCTGCATGCACTGACCCTTGGCATCAAGCTTCATAAAAACATAAAGGCATCTGCTATGTGTCACACTACAGAGATTTCTCTTCCTCTCCTTTCTCCTCATTTGGTTTCTCATGGCTTTCTGTGTGACTTGCACAGGCCAGAGATCACAAGGAGGAAGACAGAGAAGGAGAAGCAGGCCAGAGGTTGGCAGTGCACAATTTATTGTCACCGTTTAAAGCATGTAAAGGGCTCCAACCTCCACTCACAATGACATCACCAAGTCTGTGGAATTCATGCAGGGTTCCAGCTGTTCTGCTCTCCAAATCACTACAGAGCCATCCAGTCAACCCTCAAAATATAACTATTTTTAAAAATCTACAACTATTAGAATACATGTCTTAAGAAGCTGGTGTTTTTGTTAGGGTTTCTATTGTTGTGCTAAAACTCAAAAACCAAAAGAGGAGAGGAATTTGGAGAGGAAAGGGTTTATTTCACCTTATACTTTCACCTCACAGTCCATCATTAAAAGAAGTCGAGACAGAAGCTTAAGGCAGGAACTGAAGGGGAGGCCATGGATTAAGACTGCCTCCTGGCTTGCTCCTCATAGCTTGCTCAGCCTACTTTCTTATAGCACTCAGAACTGCCAGCCTGGGGGTGCCACAGTACAGAGAGCTAAGTACTCCTACATCAACCACCAATCAAGAAAATGTGCCATAGGCTTGCCCACAGGCCAATCTGGCAAGGAATTTCCTCAATTTAGCTTCCTTCTTCCCAAATGACTCTAGTCTGTGTCAAGTTGACATAAAACTAGTGTAGCACATTTGGATATTAAAATCCAGAGATAACCACAGTAGTGGCTACTAATAGGAGTAAGCCTGGAAGATGGCCCATGTGAATATAGTACACAAATGACTTAGAATCATCTAAGAAATATGCTCAAATATTTTAGGGATTCCACTGAGGGTCAGGGATAGCTCAGTTGGTGAAGTGCTGACTGTACAAGCAGGAAAACTTCAATTTGATCCCCAGAACCCACCTAAAAACCAGGTACAGGAATACCTGTAATCCTAGCACTGGTGAGACAGAGGCAGGAGGGTCCCTGGAGCTTGCTGACTCCAATTAATGAGATATCCTGTCTCAAAAACTAAGGAGGAAGGGCTAGAGAGATGGCTCAGTGGTTAAGAGCACTTGCCAATTGCCCTCCCAGAGGGCTAGAGTTTAGTTCCCAGCACCCACATCAGGAAACTCACCACTACCTGTAACTACAGCTCTAGGGAATCTGACATTCTCTTCTGGCCTTCGTGGCACTGGCACACATATATATGGATACATACACAAACAAATAATAATAATAATAATAATAATAATAATAATAATAATAATAATAATGATAAATTGGGAAAAACAAGGTGGAAAACAGTTGAAGACAAACGCTTGGTGCCAACCTCTGCCGCCCCTCACACATGTACACACACACACAGGTACACATACACACATACAATTTTTTTTAAAAGACTCCCACAGAAATTCAAACTACAATGACATGCTATCTAATCTGCTAGATGGACAAGACTGACAAAGACTGACAATATTGATAACTAATGAGAACAAAAGTCACAGGGTGGATCACTAATACATCACCAGTGGGAGGATGCATGTTGGTGTAACCAACCACTCTGGGGGAAAGCTCCTCATTAACGTAATGAAATGGAAGGCTCATCGAATGCATCCCCTGGCAACTCTATCTTTGTTGTTTGTTACAAAGAGACTTGGACACGGGCACCAAAAGATCTGCAAAAATGCTTGCATAGTGTTATTGGTAATTGCAAAAACCTGGAGATAACCCAAATATCCAATGATGGAAGAGAGAAATGGTTACCTTCATTCAATAAATTCAACAGGGCACCAAAACAATAGACCAAAGCTACATGTATCAGAATGAACATGTTACAAAATTATAGACTAACTTCACTTATATTAAAAGTCTAATAAATCCTTTGTGTGGGGGCCACAGACTTAAGTGATAAAACCATAAAGAAAGATAAGTGAATGGTTAGCATAAAACACAGAAGGATGGTTCGCCCCAAGGGTGGAGAGCTGTCTGTGAACTAAGTTCGGGCAGAAGCCTACAAGAGTGCAGACAACATTCAGATTCCTGGGCTTCGTGGGGAGAACCCGTGTGTTGTATAATTGTGATCTGTGGTTTGTGCATACATGTTATAGTTATGTTTTTGCACATGCCAGATTTCATAACGTAAAATATGCAAATTGCTAGGCCTCCGCTCAGATCTCTTGACCTGGCTTCTTCAGCAGTACTTCCTATACTTTCTTTATGAACCATTGTTCATTGCCCAGTGGAGAGTGATTCAATACCCAGTAGGTTTGCTGTGATGACACAGTTCAAGGATGATGTATCATACAAACCCAAGAACATCAATTGTGCTAGTTCTTTCAGCTCATGGGAGCCCTGGGAAGTACCCTTGCTTGGCACTCATCGTGGTAGGCATCCAGACCTGGACATGAAAGTGTAAGCTCTGTGATCTTGGTCCACTCACTCCCCTTCTTGGGGTCCTGGCTTTCCCCTCCCTAATTATGAATCCAAAGGTACAGTGAGAGATAGCAAGTCCTACTAATGTCCAGTAAATCCATTCTCATTTCAGTTTTTGCTTGTTCCTAAAAACCAGTAACCCAAGCTGCCAGTTTAAGGGCCAGTAGAGTTTTCTGAGTCCAAGGAATCAGAACTCCTATGGTTTGGAATAGAGAGACTGGAAGGCTGGAGTGGGCCTTAATTTTTCACACACACACACACACACACACACACACACACACACCTGTAAAATCTCCAAATATGTAAGCAGCACCACAATTCAGTGTCTACTCTTCAGGTCCTGAAAATTCAGGAGGCAATATTCATAAACAGCTCAGGACTGCTGAAAGCACCACGCAAAACAAGCATATGGCCTGAATATTCATGAAAGATTGAAACACACTTTTAACCCAGTTGTATGGCACCTTCCAGGTTAAGATTGGCAGATTCAGCAAATAAAAATGCAGAGCACACTTGGAGTTTTCCATACAGTTAGAATAGGTTTTGGTGTAAGTATGTTCTGAGCATCACCTGAGGCATACTAAAAAAGTACTTATTCTTCTTCAGAAATTCAGATTGAACTGAGTGACTTCTGCTTTCCTTGGCAACCCCATTCCAGATGGACAAACAGATCAACGTGTTATTCAATGTCTTACCTTGGGAAATCTGTGTGAAAGAGTTCTATAATCCCACTTCTATTGCTTGGTAAGAGTAAAGGGCTGGATTCATCTTAAAATTAGACTTATGTGTTCCTTCATACATAGGTCAGTGAGCCATGGAGTGGCACAGATATTCAAAGTCTACTTCCAAGGAGCCAAGGCAGAGTAGGGGTGGGAAAACCCTTTCATTTCAAAGGAAATAGTGAGCCTTGTCCTGGCCCACCTGGTACACTTTCCCCTTACCTCTGGGCATCTCCTTAGAACGATCTGCCTCTGGCCCATCCAGCAAGTCCATCTGGGAGGCCTCCTCAGAGGGCACCCGGCGCCATGACCAACTCTGGTTCCCGTGGTTGTGGAGGGGAGGAGAATATTCCAGCTCACAGGGGAAGTCAAAGCTGCACTCCAGACCTGCAATGACACCAAAGGTCAGTGGAACAGACTGTTTCCCCAAGAGGCCAGCTTACACCTCACTCACAGCCTCTGACTATGTGGGGTGGTAAGGTACAATCCCATCAGTGATCATGTTCCAGGCTGCTGAAAGGAAGAAGATATGTCCTTCCCATAACTCACATTATTGGACAGTGAACAGCTGTGCTTGCCGTGGCTCCCAGTAACAGTGAGAAGTCTTTACTGTGGGTGAGCAGAGCCTGTCTGAGTTTGAGTCTACCTCTGGTATTTACCAGCTCTCTGGCTTTTGATTCCCTTGTCCCTGTTCACTGGGGGTGATAATAAAAGCTTTACATGTGTGTGTTCAGAAGAAAACTTAGTCAGGCCCTGGCCTGCACTGCCTGACTGAGAAGTCTCAGACTGAAGCCAACCCACATGTTACTCCCCAGCCTTGCTTTGCCATCCTGGCATGCCCCCTTACCTCTGTACCTGCTAACAGGACAACATTATGAGTGGGTCCTGGTTTACTCCCTCCTGAAGGAGCACTAGGTCCGTAGCTGAGAATGGAGATGGGGGAGAGGCAGGATGAAGAAGCTTGATCCTACCTAGATCAGTTGTACTCCATGTTGGTTTGTATGGAGGAAGACATCATTCTGAGCTAAGTACTGTCTACTTGCCTCACATTCTGGGCACATGGGCCTCTTGGCTTCTCTTTTCTCTTCTTACTCACTGTCTAGTATGTAACATGGTTGAAGTACTTTGTACAGAATTAGCAGGCTCTCAGAGCATGCTAACGGACTCACATAAATACACCTCATTCAGCCACCTGTCACTTCCCCTCTCTTCTTACCCACTAGGCTATGGAGGGCTGAGCTATTTATAAAGGACAGAACATTAGACAAGGGCTGTGGGAATCCTGTTTTGGTCCAGGCTGTGCCAGTTGCTTCTCATGTGTGGACTTTTATCAGTAAAACAAAGGCTTTACACACTAGATGATTCTAGAAATAATCACCTAGTGAAGCTGGCACACCTTTGTTATTGAGTTACTGGTGACCTTCGATAGGTCATTTACCCTCTCTGGGCTTCAAACTCAAGTAGACGATCTTTGCCAGATGTTTTCTAAAGTTCTTTCTCGATTTAACTTTTGTAAGATTGCAAAGTCCTTGCTCTTGGAAGGGTTATTGCTAATTTGATAAATCAATCTGTGGCCGTGCTGATGGGTGCTAACTCCCAATTAACACTGGTGCTTTTAAACAGCTGCTTCTGGGGCCACTACTTCCATTTCCAAGATAAGCTTGGCACTGGGAATGTCAGAACGTAGCAGAGGAGTGGGGCTGATTCTGCCACACACAGCCGGTCGCTGAATGGTCCTTTAATCATGTCCACGGCAGCTGGTCCTTCTGGAGAGCAGGAGTGAAGCGATTCCCATCGACTCCAGCCAAACTATCCAAGTCAGAGGGGGGAAAACTCTCAATGACACGTGTTTCTGCTTCTGGGCAATAGAGACTTGTGTTTCCCTGTGGCTTTCCAGGTGCTACATCCTCTGGTTCTATCCTAAGGTTAACGCTGCTCACCCTTTCATGGTGTAGACAACTCCTCTTTATAACGGGAAGATGGTGCCTTGTTTGTGTTGACATGCCACTTGATGCCTTTGTATCTTATCAGCTCTGAAGATGGGCTGCTCGTCTCTGAGGGTTGAGATGTGCCCAGTGCCTGTGTGGTGGAATTGCTGGCTTTGTTAATCTCTCTCTCTCTCTCTCTCTCTCTCTCTCTCTCTCCCTCCCTCCCTCCCTCCCTCCCTCCCTCTTTCTCTCTCTCTCTCTCCTCATGTATCTCATATGTGTCCCACTTGCCTATATAACTGAAGATGATCCAGAACCCCTGCCCTTCCGGTTCCCACCTCCTGAGTGTTGGGGTTGTAGGTATATGTCACAACTCCTTCTTTATGTGGTGCTGGTGATCAGACCCAGGGCTTTGTGCACTCCAGGCAAGCACTAAACCAACTAAACCTTACCTCTAGCTCCTAATATTCAGCACTGGCTTGCCAGGCACCTTGGTAAAGGTATTTGTAAAGGTATTGGTAAAGGAATACTGGAGGGCTGGGGGGGGGCGGACGGACTGGTACTACGTTTTGTACCTTGCAATACCAAAACGGCCCTCAAAATGAACAGCACTTGCACATGGCTTCGATAGAGAGAGCCCCACATCTCCATTCACATTAGTGAAGGATCATGTGAAAAGATGGGAGCAAAAGAGAGCAGCCACCCACCCCACATTGCCAAACACTGATAGCTTTCCCAGAGCTCCGACCTCTACAACTATCATCTACTGCGTCTGTTCTTCTCCAAATAAAGATGTCCTGTGTCTATTTAGACAGAGGTGTACTGTGCCAAATCAGACATTGCCTGGCAAATGTGCCTGTGTACATATTAAGCAAACAGACCACAGACTGAGCTGCATCAATTCTGGGATGTCTGGCCTCTGGGGAGTGTGATAATCTACTGTTTGGGTCAAACACTGCCGAGTAAAGCAAGCCATGCAAATGCCCCTCATCCGATGACTTTGTTTTGAAATTCTTGCTTGGAGGCGGTCCCTTCAGCGATCGCAGCTGTACTTCCTGGCTTTAAATAGGAACGGAGTTAATATTGCTGCTCATTTTGGGTGAAGCTGAATTGGATTTTTCTACATTCTGATTTAATTTCTTATAAAACATTGAGAGACAGGTTGTTTTTTTCTCCTTCCTAAACTACCTTTAGTATCTTTAGGCAATAATATCTGCGGGTCATTTTCTCTAACAATCTCAGGAAAGACCCCTCGTCCTTGGGCCTTCTCTAGATATAGAGAGCTTCTTAAAGACCTTTCTTCACCCCCTCTGACTCAGGGCCTATGAGGCCGGAGCTACTGTCTCTCTTTCACAGAAAGTATGCACAGGGATCAAGGGATTCATGAAAGTGCTCAGCCTTCCAAAGGCTCAGGCAGGTCCACACCAAGGGAAGGGACTGGAGAGCCCTGTGCCCTTCCCGCTATCTGCTAAGTACAGTTTTCCCTTGCCATACTTAATGTGCAGAGCAACACCGAGAAGTATGTAGTGTTTTCTCTTCTGTAGACGAGAAAACTAAAGCTTAGAAAGTTTACTTGTACAAAGATGATAAAACTCCCACAAGGGAGAGCCAGAATGATTCCCAGGGCTGGAACACACTATAGATTCAGAGTTTTCCCAAATTCTACCATAGCTTCAGAATCAAAATCCAGGGCCCAAGACCAAATTAAATAATGTTTGACTGTGATGGTTAATTTCAATTGTTGGCTTATCAGAATAAGCAGCATGTAGGACAATAACCAGGCACACCTTTGGGTGTGTCTATGAGGATAGTCCCAGATGGGAAAACCGGGGGAGCAGGGGGGGACACACGACACCCTGAGCTAGGGCAATGGTGTGGAAGTTTATTTTTAGTTATGTATAGAATATTGTTTTTGTGTACTGTTGAGTGAAGGGTTACCTAGGTGCTCGCATTTTGTATTGTCTGCAGGTATTGGATTTATGTGGGGGATGTTTGATTGCTCATGATCTGCATGTACTATCAGTAGGACACTGGAGGAGTTCTGATCAATAAAAATACCGAGTTCAGACATTCAGGATTCTACTGTCCAGTATGGTGCTGGCCAGGATAGTGGTTCTCTCTTCTGAGGCCTCGCAGGACATGCACCTATGAATATGCTTCAGTGTCTTCTTTGTGAGCCTACACATAGGCAGATTGCTACAGGCAACACCATGTAGTAGGGTCCGGAGATGATGAGAAAGGAGAAAGGCTTTGGAGCAGCAGCATTCATCTCTCTCTGCTTCATGGCCAGAACACAGTGTGACCAGTCACTTCAAGATCCAATTGCCATGTCTTTGCTTCCATGATGAACTATATTCCCCTTGAGCCCTGAGCCAAAGCAAACTCTTCCTTCCTTCCATCACCTCTCAGCAAGTCTTTGGTCACAGCAAAGAGGAAAGTAACTAATACACAGAGAGCACTGTGAAGATGGCTGTCCATTGGCTTAAACACCACTAACTGTTCACGTCTTCAAAGACTTCTGCACCATTCTCAGGGGACAGATCTATTGCTCCTCAAGATCAGGTCCCTTTACAGTGACTGTGACCTTCAGAAGGATCCAGAGATCTCAGCCTTGCTGCACATATCCATTCAGTCTATGAGAAGCTGACCATTGAAAAATGACAATGAGAGGAGAGAAAAAACCAATTATCATGTGCCAATTAAAACTATAAAAGAAAGAAAGGGAGATACTATTCCAAACTGCTGAGTATGCAGTTACAATCAATCACTGATGCCCGATACAGGACTTTCTTATCAATTCCCTCATGGAAGAAAGATAATGGAACCGTCTAGAAATGATCTGCCTGCTGAGAGGAACATGAAGTGCTATAAAATAAGTCTTTGGGAGGGCACAGTCATGATGGCTCAAGGCCCTGCACACAGTAGCTGAAGAACCCGGGCAGGGCTGTTCTCTCAACTTGCGTTTCTACATTTGAAACTAGAAGAAAGGGGGCAGCCTTCCCCTGTGCTGACTTTGGGGCTCACTGACTATGCAGCTCTACAGCTGCAGCTCCTCCTGCTCTGACAGCCAAGCTTATGGACCTACAGATAATCAGTCACCAGCACTGGAGGGAGGCTACAGGTATGTGATATTTATTAAAGGAACCTCAAGCAGGTTTTACAGCTGGACTCTCTCTCTTACCCCTCCCTTCCCTGTGTGTGTGTGTGTGTGTGTGTGTATCTATACTGTGAAACTTACTAGGATAGGGGCCACATTACAAACCTCAAATATACTAACAGTAAACTTAAAACATTGTTTCGGTGTGAGGTGTCACACTGGAAATTCAGGAAAATATACACTAACTTATCAGAGACACACTGTAGAATGGATGCCTGGCAGGGCTGGTGATGGGCACCTGCTTGAACAGTCTGAACCTGACAGTAGAAATTTGGTCTCTAGCAAAGAGAGAGACTGACAACAATAAAGCAGAGACATGTCTGAGACCTGTGCCAAGGAAGCCAAGAGTTTAGGCAGAGATAGGACCTTCTGAGCCCAAGCCACACACCAGGCAAAGACACTCAAGGGACAGGGCTCCCAGTGCTCTCTATAACAACACCACAGAATGGCAACAGAGAGACTTGGTGTCCTTCACACACTAGATTTCTTCTTAATTCGACTTAGAAAAATCTATTAGTCCTCCTTTGTATTCAGATCGCCCTGAGAACCCCCAAATGGCACTTTGTGTCTCCTAAATCTTCAACCTGTTAACCCAGAGACTTCCACAGGCTTCCTAAATCACTTGGAGTCAGTTCCAAGGCAGGGAACCAGTAACCACCTTCAGTTTCTGAGATATCTCCTTAAAACCAGCCGTTTTCTAGGTGACCTCAGGCAAAGCAGGGGCTTTGAAGAGCAGTTTACCACAAGGTTAAGAAGAATATTGTAGAACTGACAAGAAGAGATGATGCCATCCTTGTGGGACCCATGGCATTGACTTGTCTCCTCTGTCAAGAGTGTTTCAGAACTCAGGATGGCAGTGGACTGAAGGTCTTGTCTCTGGGACACATTGTCAACAGACTTTGCCAAACTCACAATTTGCATAGCCAAGCCATCTTAACAGTTTACCACTCGAAATGGCCCTTATGTGGCAGTCTAGATGCTAGTGCTGAAGGTGGTGACCTCAGATTTTAATTTTTGTAGTATTCTCTTGCACCACCATATTTCAAATGGTGTTGCCTTTAAGCAGCAATCCTAGAACCAGAAGCTGTTAGAACTTAGAGTAAATGGCATTTGAGGTCAAAACCTTTCCTCCACTGGACAAACCCTTAAACCCACGAAAGGGAAAGACCCAGAGTCAGGTATGTCATTGGTCAGAGTTCTTCAACAATACAAAAGACATTTTCCTTGCTTGGTGAGGGTCTTTTGAACACCATATCTCCAGAGAGTACCAAACCTGAACTAGCTGAATGTCAGAGTCACTGATCACCAGTTCTTACGTCTTAAGGTTCAATTTTTGGAACATCTAGCTGAGCATAGACATCCCAGTGTTTTCCTGATAAGTCTGCTTTGTGTATTTAATATGAAACCACATGAGGTATCAGGCATATGTGGTGATGTTCTACATTTGAAGCTATAGTTCATTAATCAGAGCAGGAGAGATCAGCATTCTCAAAATTGTCAATCCTTCAGGGCTGCACCCAGCTCAAGGGAACTCTCCCAGCAGCTGGCAATCCTGGGGCACAAGCCAGGGTCTCTTTTCCTCAAGGGATCTGTCAGAACTTCTCAATTGCAGACCTTAAAAGTCACAGGGGACCTTGGAGTCCATCTGAGACACAGAAACTGAAGCCAGAGGCATTGTGCGCTTGCCAAAGAATACACAGTGGGTGGGATGCAGACATGATACTAAAACCCTGTGATTTTTATTATTATTACTTAAAGCTTTGGGTAACAAACAAACGAAGCAATAACTTATACAATTAGGATAATTCTCAAAAATACACTGGTGTTTGTTGTTGCTGCTGTTGTTGTTTCTGGAATAAGCTGGCAAAACCACACATGGCTAGGTTTCAAATGTCTCCTAATTATTCGATGGCTCTACTCATCTCCAGGAAAGCTTTTAGGGTTCTCTCAAACTAGATCTGCTCTTCTGCCAAGAAACTCCTCTTTGATGGTTGCTGGAAGCTCCCTGCTGGTGAGAAGGTCTGTTCAGAGGCCAGAAGCTACAGTGAGAATAGAATGAGGGAAAGCACAGGGCTGGGAGGCAAGGGGAAAGATCACCAGAGGTCCTGGGACGTCTCCCAGCACTGTGCCAATTAGTCCTGTGCTTTGGGGCAATTCATTTAACCACTTGAGGCTTGGTTTCCTTATAAAGACATAGGGGAGGTTGTTAGCACAAATGACAATGACTCAAACATCATATTGCCTATGAACTCTATGTACTCACGTAAGGTAATGAACAAAGATATGCTTTCTCCCTGATTTGTGTGCACATGTGCATTCATATGCATGCATAAGAGTATGCATGCATATGGAGACACAAGATTAATGCTGGAAATCATCTTCAGTTATTCAGTGAGGCAGAGTCTCTTAAACCCAGAGCTCACAAATATGGATATCCTCACTAGGCAGCTTGCTCTCTGCTTTCTGAGACTGGAATTACAGGTGGATTGTCATAGCCATCTGGTGTTTATGTGTGTTCAGGGATCCTAACTCTGGTCCTCATATTTGTGTGGCAAACACTCAACCACTGAGCTAGTTCCTGACCCCTGGACAACTTTCCTTAGCCAGACAGGTAGATGATCTTCCTACCTTGGCTTCTGTAATTTGGACATCCCTTTGTCCCCTAGGGGTTGAACTGAACTGACTTGACTTCTGGGACCCAAGGAGGTATTAACAACAATGGGGACCCCTTCCTTTCTCTCTGTTTTATGTCAACACTGTGGATAAGGGGCACCAATTTGTCTGGGAAAGTATCTCAAGGGTCCTTAAAGGCATATATTCTGCCTGATGTCAGGCTATGCAAGTTTAAAAAGTATCTTTGCTCTTGCCAGCAATGGATCTCAGGGAAAACCATTTACTATCTTTGTTCTTCACTCTTTTCATCCACAAAATGGGGATTAAAGTAGAGAGTATTTCATGGAATTTTCATGAGGAAGTATGCATGCAATAAGCATGCACTGGATATCCGGTGTGGTGATGCGCACACAGATTGACTTTATACAATAGTGGGCATTATTTTGGCTGTGTACAGTGGACACAGGTGGGTGCACATGACTGTGTGTACACATGCATGTGAAAGCTCAAGGTTAGTCTTGGGAGTTATCTTCCATCACTCTTGTACCTATTCATTGAGACAGGATCTCTCAACCAAGCCAAGAGTTTGCCGCCATGACTAGTTTTAGGTGGGAACATTGGTCAAGTGGTCAACAATAGTATTGGATGCATTGTGCCGAATGCAAGACTACGTCAAATTTTGTTTCACTCAGAGGCGTACAGGCAAAGGGGATGAGTGTGTGTTCATCAGTCAATGCTTCCTCCAGAAGACCTCAACTGAGATCATGCAACTTCATGCATGCCATTTAATCTGCATACAGCTCTGCTTCCTGATCAGGAAATGAAATGGAAAAATAAAACAATTTCCATTTTCTTCTAAAACTACCATGCTAAGACTAATTGGCCCTTTTGGGAAGGTGGCCAGAGCAAGTTCTCTAACATGGCTCTCACCAGCTGGACAGCAGGAAGCTGGGAGTTCTTTCTTCCATCTCGGGCTTAGATGATTAAGGACTGCTCCTTCCTCTTCCTTGGTAATTTCCTAAAGGGACAATTGGCCTACCGGTCACCTTTGGCATTAATCCACCAGCTGCCATCAACATCTGGCCACTCACTTCATAGCAGTAAAAACCCAACCTATCCCCTCTCCGCCCCTCACTCACACCCACTGTTCATTTGTCATGGGGCCGGGGAATTTGAAATCATTCACTTCCTTCCCATCATCCTGTGCCCTGGAATGCATCTGGGAGCCAATCACCCAATTCAAGACATCTGTTTGCTCACAATCAAGCAGCAGAGAAGAAGGGCCAAGTCTCCTTCAATCAATCAATTATATATACACAGCCTCTGGGGTGGGGGGAGGTGTATGAGCGAGCGTGAGTGCACAGAGTGGTGGTAGACGGGCACAGAAAGCTTAATTCTCATTTCTTTTATCTGTGGCCATCACAATGTTACAGACAGAAAGATGAGATTCTGTTCTTCATCTCAGGAAAAAAAAATAAAAAAAACAAACATTGAAAGTAATTAAAAAATCACAGGTATTCTGAAACGAACAAGCCCAGCCTCCTTGTTTTATGAAGGGAAAACTGAGACATAGGACAGTCAAGTGACTTGGCCAAGGTATCATGGACTTCTAGAAAAGTAAGAGAGCTGAGGCTTGAGCTCATATTGGACTTCCAGTTCAGTGATCTTCTTGCACTTTCTAAGAATCATTCCATATACCCCCATCTCCGTCTCAGACAGAATGAACGAGAGTCTAGAGGACCTGGTGAAACCCTAGCAGCCTGCCCCACCAGTCAATATGTCACCTCTCTACCTCTCTAAATGGATCTTCGTAACTGAGATTCTTGGGATGAGAACCCAGGAGAAAAGCTCTGAGCTGCTTGGCATCCCTGGCAACAGAGGAAGTTGATGGTCAGGGGACACCTGAGAAAATGCAATATGCTTCTTCCACTTACTATTGTGTCTCTTGCAAGCAAACCTGAGGGTTCGCAGTTGATGACAATCTTGAAACAGGTGAATGCCAGGCTGCCCTAGCATGTACTCTTCCTGGCTTATACTTGCATGCAGCCCAGTTGATGAGAGGACCTCGCCCATATCTAACTCTTAAAGTATGCGGACTCAGCGCAGCCATGTGGGTGCACAAGAAGGCCAAGCAATGTGTGCATCACATTTTGAAGACTGATAAGAGTTCAACAGACAGTAAAGGAATTATTGTGAAGTTTGCTGAGCATAAAGGATAGAAAAAGATTGGAGCTGGACAGGGAACTAACATTGCTGAATGGTGTAATTGTGTGAGTTTTGAAACCATACATCACATAGTATCATGATCGCCACTTTTAAAAAAATTTAATATTTTTGAGCACTTTTACATGAGCACTCATCTATATCACCTCCTTGCCTCACTCCCCCAACCCCTCTCATGGCTCTAAAGTTAAGGATCTCTTATTTAATTATTATTGTTACATCTGTACACATAGGCACAATGTGTGGATGTATGCAAACGATATACATATATATATATATATATGACACCTATTGAGTCTATTTAGCTTTCCTCATATGTACATGTGTCCAGGACTGACTTCTTGGGATCGGGGCCTATGTAGGACCTCATCTAATTCTCTCTCTCCTTAAAGACATTGGCCACCTGTGGCTCTTCATCTAGGGGGAAAAAAGGACAGAACCAAAGTAAGGAGGGCTGTAAGTGAAAGTAAGAAAACTCACAAGAACAGGAGCCAAGATCCAGGGAGACTTCCCTTTCCTCACTTCTCTGTACTTTGCTTTTGGGCAGATGCTGGGAGACCGCCAGTGGGTGATTACAGAAGCAGTTTAAAAAGGCAACATGGAGGTAAAGCCTCTCAAGCTGAATTGCCAATGTGGTGACCCCAGAATCTAGATTCTGGTGTTCCCTGGATGACTATAAGGCACCTACACAAAGCCTGGCAACAAAGTTCATCTCCACAATGAGGTTAGTATTACACACTGAAGCAATTCCTGGGGCAACACAACCCTGCTGGGCTGGCAGAGACCCACCACATCCAGATAATGAGATGGGTCAAGCAACAGTCAGAGCCGATAGATGAGGAATTCCATGTGACCCCAGGCACTGAAAGAGTCACAACCATGCCTCTGCCATAGAGAAATAAAGTACAGGCTTTACTTAGGAGGCAACGTAAGTCTGAGTCTCCACTTCGCCACTGCCCTGCAGATAATGCCGGCACCTCTGGGCCTTCCCTTCCTCATCTAAGAAATGAAGCTATTTGACCAGACAGCTGTGGGTCCTGACAGCTCACAACTCCTATGAATTTCTCACAGATTAAATTATTCTAGTCATTTTTCTAAATGGTCTGGCTCAAGTCCTCCTTGGGAGTGGTCCCTTCTGGCATGTGGTTTTGCATCTAAGGTTGCTCCTGACAAAATATTTCATTTTAAGAGGGCTGTCTCTCATGTCCATCAGTCATTTTTCTGCATATGCTTTGGGCCCTTACCTTTCTAGGTTGGTTAGAAATATTCTGTATACAATAGCTCATGTGTCCCAAAGCTGTCCAAACAAAACTCCTCTCCTCCCTCAGGGCTGCTGAATGTAATTCTTATAGCTTGAGAAGAGGGAAGAAAAAAGACTTCCCAACTCTCCGCTGGTCATTTCCTCCTGGATGTTCTGGGATTATTTCAAATATAACTTCACCAACATGAATCTCTCCACATGCCCCCTCTCTCTGATGCCCTGGTTGCCTCTTCTTCCTGATAAATGTTTCTCCTCTGTTTCTCCCTCATTCTCATTCTGCCCCCTCTCTCATTCTCTCCCCCCTAATGGCATCCATTTCTAGTCACTCAGTCACTCCAGAGGATGCTCCAGAACACACTGTTTGTCATGCTCACCCCGTGACCAGAATCTCACCGATGCCCCTCCAAAGCTGTGCTTTCCCAAGCCTACACCCTGAGCATACTCGGAAGCAACTGTCTCTCTGCCCTTGTCCACACTGCCCTGCCCCAGTTCATCTATACTCAGCATCAGGGAGCTGAACGTGGTCTTGCACATTCCTTTACGTCTGTGCTCTCCTCACCCAGAATGCCCTCATTGCTGGTCTCTTCAGTGTTCCTGGAGTCCAAGGCCTAGAACTTAGCTGTCCTCGTCTCTACAATGTCTATCTCTCTGTGTCCTCTACAGAACTAGATCTTCTGCCTTTGTGCCCCAGGGTGATTTGAACATGCCTGCATAGCTGTGCTTAGCTTAGAACAGGCAGGGCTACCTCTTCCTCCAGAGCAGAGCCCCTTGAAGGAAGAAAAGGATCCTATTTGTCCTTATCAGTAACATTTAGAGCACAATTAAGAACACAGTGGTCACTCAATAATGATGCTTACAATCATTCCCTGCAGAAAACACATTAAGTATGGGGAATGATGTAGGCCACGTAAAGATGCAACAAGAATCCACAAGGGAAAGGTCAGGACTGGGATGAGTATTAGGGGGCTTCCTGTCCAGTGGTGACAGCTGAAACCATGCTAGTGGGACAAAGAATATGTGACAACGATAAGAGATCAGTTAGACATGGGTGGTGGTCTCTATGTATCTATATAAAGTCTTCCCTCTCCCTCCCCTCTCCTGTCTTTTTGTCCTCTTTGGCTGTGACAAATGGTTTCAGTGGGATTCTTAGGAGCTGCTTTTCTCTTATTTATGCCAGTTGGTCATTCTCTTCTCTTTTATTCAGCTGTTTTTCTCTTTCTGCTTCTCTTTTGCTCAATGCACATTTAACATAAAATGTTCATTCATATTTATTCACTGGCTTTATGCATCTTCATTTTAAAGGCATATGACTAAGAGGAGCATTTTAAACATACTTCGTCTAAGCCAGCTGCTTTCTATTGAATTTCTGTGGATTGATTCCATTGGCTCCCAGCAGGTCATGGCCTTGAGGTGACAGATGGTCCGTGTTCTTGGGTCTTGTATGACTGCTGGCATTATTGTTCCCTCTGGGACTCAGAGTTTTTGGTGAATGCATCCAGAGGCCCTTTGCTTGCCATCTTGCAGACAAGAATACAGATGCATGAGCTAGGAAATAACTTGATTTCTCAGCTCAGTGGAATAGGGCTGGGAAGAAAACACAAAAAGATCTCCTGGACAGAGCAGAGGTGTCACTAAGGAAGCTTTCAGCCTTGACAATGCTCCATGGGAGAGGCTGGGGGGCTGTCTTTCAGTGATGCCAGCCTCCCAAAGGCCAAAATGGCTGATTGTGAGCAAGTCACATTAAATATGTAATTTCAGAAATGTGATCAAACTGACTTCCTGCTAGAGCTCCAAAGTAATTCCCACAGGAGAGCTGGAGGGCTCTTTTGTTTTCCATATTTGATTCTGTGTTAGGTTAAATTTTTTTGAGAGGAAGATTTAATTTAACCAGTCTTTTCAATCAAAGAAATTGATACATTAACAGGTTGGGTGGTAGTGGTAGCAGCAGGGAAAGTAATTAAAAAGTCTAATTTTTCTCTGCAAAAGCACCAGCCCCTAAATTAGATAGGTCCCTCTGGTCCTGAAAAGAAGACAAAGTTTCAAAAGGACTTTTATTCAAAGCCCAACAATGTCTTCTGCATGCTCAGATGTTGGGAGGAATATTTTATTCTGAGAGTTGAAGTTGTGGATTGGGGGAGGAGGCTGGCTGGATGATGGTTTGTATTTAATTCTTAGGGATGCCATAACAAAGCTCACCAAACTGGACTGCTTAAAATAAGAAAATGTTATTCTCCTGTGTTTCTGGGGTAAGATATTTGAAATCAAGCATTTGTCAGAGCCATGGTGCCTCTAAAGCTCTGGAGGAGTCTCTGCTCCACATCTTTTCTAAAGCTTCGATTACTGTTAGCACCCTTGGTGTTCCTCGGCATACGAAGCATGGTCCCAACCTCTGAATCCTCAACCACAGACTGTTGCCCAGTGCATGTCTGTGTCTGTGTTTTCTCTTTTACAAGCCCAGCAGTCATACGGGATCTGGGCCCAATGAATCAATCCCTTGTGTCATCATTTTAACTTGATTACAACTGCAAAAATACTATGTTCAAGTAAAGTCTAAATCACAGTTACTGGGGTCTTAGGTCTTTAACACATCTTTTGGGGTAACACAATGCAACCCACAATGAGGACCACAGTGTGAAATGGAAAAGTACATAAGTATATACGATTATTTACAGTGCCAAGAAGCCCTCCCTGCCATGCTTCCTGGGAGGTGAATTGCCTAGCCTACCTGGAATGGTCTCCATTCAGAGACATCAAATCTTTGCTCTACAGATAGCCAAGGTTTTGGTCATTAGCCTGATCATTCAGCTCCAATGCTAGGTCATTCAGGAAGACTAAATATGTGCTGTGGTTTATCTCTGAAACAACTTTGTGATACGTTATACCACTCAGCATGGAGTGAGAAGATCTGAAATTTTTTTAGATCATCTGCTTTGTCGATTAAGAGCCCTACTAATAAACTCCTTTCACCTTCAATTGACATTTCTGTAAACATGGAATCTAAAATAATTTCCACCCACTATAATTTCATAGTGGCACTTAAATGAGAAAAATGCATGAGAGGGGGTTTTATAAAGTACCACATTTTTAAAAACAAATGAAAATGAAAAGATCCTTTCTCTTGGCCATCTGGGGAAGAATTTCTGGTTATTTTGTTTAACATACTGATCCAGAGGCTGGGGTACTCCACCAGTGAGGTGCTTGCCTTGCAAGTATGGGCACTTGAGCCAAATGCCAGCATGCTAGTCCATGCATATAATCCCAGTGCTGAAGAGGAGGCAACAGGAGGGTCATTAGAGCCCAATGGCCAACCAGCCTACTCTAACTGGTGAGCTCCAGACCAATGAGAGAGCCTATCCCAAAAGAGGCAGACAGTGTTCATAAGTGTGACACTCAAGATTGTTCTCTGACATTCACACACATGTACTTGCACACACACAAACACACCTATGCACACAAACTTACAATGAAGTTACAATAAAATACCGATCTGATTCTTTATCCAGAGTGGGCAAACATGAGAATTAAAGGTGGAAGAACATCATCTGTCTCTGTGGCTCTACAACCCAAGGTGATCAAACTCCCTTTCACAACCCCAGCATCTGTATTCTTGAAGCATCTAGCCCGACCGATGAAGCACATTTGTATCTGGGTGAGTACAGAGCCTAATCCTTCCACCAAAACTATAAATAAGTCCATAGGTGTAAGAGGGATGATAAAAGGAAATGCAGGGGGAAGCCTTTCTTTAGATGCACTCCCACTTTCAAAGCCTTGGGGGAGGAATGTGAAGCTTGCGGGCTTCCCATGATGAAATTAGCTGGCTATCACCATTCAAGACAGAGGCCACGGAGAGATGGAATCTGATACTGAATGCCACTAGAGAG
Organism: Cricetomys ansorgei; assembly: GCA_026225945.1. Taxonomy (NCBI): domain Eukaryota; kingdom Metazoa; phylum Chordata; class Mammalia; order Rodentia; family Nesomyidae; genus Cricetomys; species Cricetomys ansorgei. Next base: position 22,077,700 of record JAMJFZ010001264.1, on the reverse strand, counting down.
AATAATTTTATACAACATAAAAGGCCCCAACATAAATTAGAAGAAATATGGGGAGCCTTCAAAAAGGTAGGTCAAACTTTTTCCTCAAGCAGATAATTACAGGCTGGGGTGAGTAAATCTTATTAGCCTCTTTCTACCCATCTTTCTCATAAAACACTAGCAAGAAGAGAGCCACTCTCCATTCAGGGTGGACAGCGTGTCAGAAAGGACTGGCCTGCCGCTGTCCATTATGTCACCCATCGTTGTTGATGCTACTCACGCTGCCCCCACCTGTCCCACCAGGACGTAACTCAAGCCAGTCAACCAAATAAGAAGTTCTACACTAGGCTGGCCAAGACTCCATGATGTATCCTAATCCCAAGAACTATCCCTTCAGGCGTCAATTTCCCAGTCAAATTTCTCTGCCCATGTTTGAGGACTTAAAATTAATGAAGTTGTTAACATTTCTTAAAATGTCTTTCCTGACAGGTGAAAGATATGGATTTATCGTCCATGAGCCTGCTGGCCTTTTTGATTCATAGACCATGTAGACTGAGCCCCACAAAACACCCTTAGGAGATAGAAGTCTGGCCTTAACTCTGCCATTAGCTTTCTCTGTGACAGGTCTCAGGGCGAATCCTCAATGTCACTCACTAGGAATGGGCTTAGATGCCTATAGAATTATTTATCTGGCGTATGAACTCTGGGAGGCCAGGGCCCAGTCTTAAAGATCTCAGAATTTGCATCAGCTATGGCATCTGGAACAGGACTAGTCACACAGATGTGGAGATGGAAGTGCTGATGGTAATCGTGCAATCTTCATGATTCTCCCACAATTAAATATGCCAAGGAGATACAAAATATCTGAAAACATTAGTGTACTCCATCAAGGAGCCACTGATCCTTCTGGCATTGACCAACACTGATGATGATGTTGACTTTGATACTTTGGTCAGCATTTGGGTAGTAACTGACCAATGGTTTGGGTCTGCTCAACCAAGAAGGGAAATCATAAGGTTCTGGGTCAGGAGGGCAGTTTGAGAGAGATCTCAGGAAAAATCTTGATCTATTCATTTGCCCCAGTTATCCTGATCTTTCATTTTACTTATGAGGAAGATGGGCTCAGAGAGGGGGTGGGGGGAAGGTGGGCTCAGAGAGACACAGAGAGAGAGAGAGAGGGAGGGTATTTACCTAGTGCAAGTGGTGGGTAAGCTGGGTCTTCATAAACTCCAGTGGTTTTCCCCCTTCTATCTCCAACCTCTCTGGCCTCCACTGGGAACCAATAGTTGCTTTCTGTGGCACATAGGAGATAGATTTTTGGACATTCTACATTCTATAAAAGGTTATAGAGATAGCAAATGACTTTGAGAGAGAACTGCAAGTGTTGTCAGAGGACCAGCTATTCTACACGTCTAGTTACAAAGCATCAACCCCGCAAAAGACCAGCTTTCAATTATTTATAGATATTTGGTCTTATCATAAGATGGCATGTGGTGTCTGGTTTAAGTAAAATCAAGAAGTAATTCTTATCTGGAATCTACTGAGAACTACTGAGCCTTCCCTCCCTCTGGGGATCCTTAGGAGTGGCAAGCAGCTTCTCAGCTCAGAGTTGAATCCCACACTGCCCAAGGGGGTTTTATGCATTTCTTTCTTTCAATTTGAGATGAAAGGTGCCATTAATACAAACCAAGACTAACTGTGTTATAGATGAGGGATGGCTGGAGCTTTTCTACAGTGAGTGGGATGTCTCTGTTAGGTGTACTTTAAATAGGTTAGACCCAAGGGCAGAGACTGAGGAGCAGGAATAAGTAAATATGCCCAGAAGGGCATGTAGAACTCAGCGCTGTACTGGATTCATAAATACTTAATTGAATTAGGTCTGATGAGACAATTCTATATCTGGAAGCCTTATGCATTCATTCATCATGCATAAGCCTTTAGCAGTATCTTCCAGGTGAGGGGTAAGATGAGGAGTAAACACAGCAAGGTTTCTGTCCTCAAGGGACTTACACCAAAAGAGTGGAAGAAATGAAGGTGCACCCTGGAAGAACCCCACTTCTCCTTTAACCCTGATGTTCCAACTGCAGAGCCTCTGCTACTGTGAGCTTTTAGGCTGAGCAGCCAGAATAAGGAATTCTATCAATACAGCTGGCTGAGGGTTTCCAGCCCATCTGCTCATAAAGTGGAGTGGGTGCCTCTTCAGGGAAACAGGCCTGTAAGCAAAGAATACCAGCTTTGTGGCTGGTGGGCCCACTCTATGGGATCCCATTAAGGTTGGTTTCTGCATCTGTACAGAATGGAAGCGGTACAGCTCTCTTTACCTCTGAGACTGTTGCACAATTAAATAAGCAGAAATAACATCAAATAATGTCTTTGAGAACAGAAGTTAGCCAAATATAACAGTCTTCACTGAAGGGACTGGAAGACCTGTGCCCTTCCTAATAGCAATCCCCTCTTAGGAGATCATACATCATAGAGATGCTAAAGGTAAGAACTTTAAATCCAGACAGCTTTTTAAAATTTGCATTTAAATCAAATGCAAATAAACATTACATCTAATGAATGGTGAAGGGATACTAGGATTCTAGTACCAGGAAGCCTTGGAGGATGGAGTACAGGAGCCTGAAAGGTCTCGGCTTCCTTCTGGATTCACAGTGTAACATGGAGAGCTGGAATGGTCTGGTGTCCTTGAGGACCCCTAGGGGACAGAGGAGTAATCTGTGTCTTGCCATAGGGGACTGAGGGATCCCTGGATCGCTAGGACTGACAAGTGGAAACTCAGAGCTTCCTTAATTAAAAGACAGCAATGATGCATCACAGATAACAGTAAAAAATACGCTTACCATATCGGCTGCGGTGGGACAGGAAAGGGAAGGAGTCTTTCATTGTCCAGGTCAGATTCCACACGAAGTTATCAGGGGGAACGGGCATTCCCGAGGGTGACTCCAGGGAGCTGTGACCTGGACACAAAAACAAAGGATAGAACACTGACTCTTGTTTTTAGGGTGGGACTTCTAGCTGTCACTCAATAAAAGTCACATAGAAAGTTCACAATGGCTTTCATGACACTCAGTGGAAAGGTGAGCACAAGAGGACTGAGGCACAGACAGACCGAGGTGACCTCAGGACTGTGCTGTACATTTTCTATCAAGGGAAGCCAGATCCGAGAAGTCTGAATACTGTGAACAAGTCTGTGTTGAGGCTCTCTGGAAGATGAACTAGGAGCCAGGCGGCTTAATGGCTCAGTCTAATAGCTCTATCCAGAGCCTATTCTGCTGGTAAGAATTTGTGCAACTTTATAGAGAACTTCGATTCATCTCATTCAAATAACACCTCTATCCCACACTCAGGCTTGTAACTTCATCTGATGTTGTTGGCTTGGGTTATTGCCTTATCAATGAGAGGGTTGAAATTGCACTCAGAAGTTACAAGAGGTTGACAATTATGTTATTTTCTGGGAGGGAAAAAAGAAAAGCTCTGTTATGGGTTTCCCATATCCAAGAGACCAGGGAGCCACAGACGACGGATGTTTCTGATTTGCCTGAGCGGAAAGAGGGTTGAGAGAAAGGAGCAAAGTGGCATTAGTTCTTTATTTAACAGAACCGCAAGTGGGTTCTGTGGTGAAAAGTCTTTACAATCTATCTACAAAGCAAATGAGCACACTTTACATGCTCATACACCATTCTTCCCTGAAAATCCCCAAGTCTATCACTATCTGTTCCTGTATTACGGCCGGCAAGGCTTTTCATTTTTTCCTGTTAAAGAAGGAAGGATTTGAGAATTAGTTACTTAGCTTGATAGATGTGTTGATAGATTTAGTTGATAGTGTGGTGAGGCTGGGGGAGAGGAGGTGGGGAAGAAAGGAGCTGAGGCTCTCTCTGCAGTTTCCACTCTGCAAGACCACACAGCATCTTTTAGTCCTGTTACGTGACAGTCGCAGCGAGGAGACTTTTCAAGCTAGGAGTCACCCTCTCCGTTCTGTAGATGCAACAATTGAGAATGAGTTGAAGGGGAAGTGAGGGAACCGAGACCAGAGGCCAGACCAGGCTCTGCCCTGAGCCAGCCGACCTGTCACTCCAGCCAGCTGTAATGGTGAAATACTGGAAGTGCCTTTGTGAAGAGGAGGAATCCACAGCAACGGGAGGAGCAGGCAAAACACCTCCCCAGCACCTGCCTTTGGCCTCTTAGGCACCATCCTGGGCAGCAGCAAAAGACTACAGATTCTCTAAGATGCAAGGCAACCCAAACAAAATCTCAGGTTGGGAAGATGGCTCAGTTAATAGAATGCTGGCCATGAGTGGTGGTTTGGATGTGATGTCCCTCCTTCCCCTTCTTTTTAGAATCGACCCCATATGGTGTACTTTAGGAAAATCTCTGGCCTGGATGCCCATAACAGTCTTCTGTTGCTACACCCTCTATTCTCTCTATAGGCCCTACACTTGGGTAAAGCTGACAACAGGGCCACATACTCCTCTGACTTAAACTGGCACTTTCTAAGAAAAGCCGATCTCCATCATTCTCCCACAGATCTGGAATAGAAGCACTGACTCTTGAGCACCCAGGAAAGAGATCTTTACTTTACTCTCATATCTGGTCTCTAGGAATTAGAAGTGAATTCGGAGCTGCATCTTCCTGCAGCATTTCTACAAAATGGCTTAGAGGAAGTGCATGGTAAGGACGCAGAAATTACGTGAGCAAGCTCTAGGGAGAAGCCATCTCATCCATGCTGCTTCAGAGAGACAGTAGACCTCAGACAAGGAAGCTCAAGGCTACATGAGTTTTCTTAGGTAGAGTTAGATATTTTAAAAAATCCATAATATGATCGTAAGTGATAGCATACTATGTAATATCAGCACTTGGGATGCTGAAGCAGGAGGATTACAAACTTGAGGCCAGAATGGGTGACACAGAAATACTGTCTCCAAAACAAAAACATTAATAAATCAGGCTATGAAGATAGCTCCATCAATACAGTGATTGCCAGTGTAAGGACCAGAGTTCAATCCCCAGAACCCACATTAAAAAAAAAAAAAAGCCAAATATGGCGTATATGCTTCTGTTCGTTTGGGTTTTGGTTTGATTTGGTTTGGCTTAGTTGTGAGACAGGGTTTCACTGTGCAGCCCTGGCTGGACTGGAACTTGCCATAGAGACCAGGCTGGCTGGCCTCACACTCATAGAAATCTACCTGCCTCTGTCCTAATGTACTGGGATTTACGGCATAAACCACCACACCCAGCCAGTGGCACATGCTTGTAATCCTGACACCAAGGAGACAAAGACGAGTGGTTCCCAGGGGACTTGCCTACTCAGGGAGCTCCCGACTACTGAGATCCTGCTTTATAAAACAACATGGATGGCTACTGCCGAATGCTGAGGCTGTCCCCTGGCCTCCACTTGCACCTACGACACTTACACATGCACCCATACACACATGCACCTGCATACGGAGGAACATGCACACACATACATAGACATTAAAAATCAAATTAAAGATAATAATATGAATTAGGCAGATGTGGTCGGGGTACTATACCAAATACTTTAGATGCATGATTTCACTTACTCCCTACAGGAACCGTGATTTGGGATCATCGGTCTCCTCAGTTTGCAGCTGAGTAAGCTGAGGATTTATGAGATGAGATACTTTTACTGAAGAGTCAGCTTACCAGGTTGTCCTGATACTGATGCCCAAACTTGTACCACCACTCCCCAGGGGGCCCCCACAAACTGTTGCAAAGTAGACACTGGCTCTCTATAATGCCTGCCAGGGCCCCATAAGTAATGTTCAAGGTTGAAAGTTCCTATAAAGTGACAGGCCCAGGAAGATGATGACAGCTGAGCCTCTGCAGTGAATCTAGTGTGAATACAAATTGGCAACTCGGTACCTGAGTCATCAGCTTAGCTCAAATTTTAAGCAATCTTGAAGCAACACCAAGACTAAGCCTCAGCAATATTTGCAAATGATGTCATTGCCCATAACCTTTCTGTTTAGGAATGGTATTTACTTTTTCCTGGATGAGAAGGATCAGGGCATGGGTAGACTTCAGAAAGCACTTATGACTCTATGAGTGGGCACAGAATGGCAGATAACTTTTACCTGGAAGAGATCCAGGTAATGTATTCATGCACTCAAAAGGAAAGTCTCCGAGAGCTGAGTCATGGCCCAACAAGGAGACATGAAGATCACTGTAGGTTGTCTATAGAGATAGTGTTTTACTCGTTGTTATAGTTCACCAAGAATGCCACCAAGTTGTTGGGCATCCTCAGAGCTGGGTATTGGAAAGAAAGGGGAAGTTTTATATGATCTTTACAGGAACTCCTAGAACTCTGGGCTCACAGAAGCCCCTAGAAGGCCCCTAGTGGAGGTGAGCATAGTGATTATCCAGATGAAGCTGAAGGAACAGCTAATTAGAAAACAGGCAAAAGGACACCCACCCACCCTGCCATGCCCAAAATGTGAATACCAATGAGAACACAGCCTATGCAAATGAAGTTGCTTGCCAAAATTGGAGGCACTGGGACAGGAGTAAATGCTAATCGTAGCTCATTGAATATGTATCACTTTAGAATACACAGACTAAAGTTCCTACCCCTTTGAACAGTGCAGAGTAAAGGGGTAGCATGCTTCCTTCAGAGTTCCTACCTCTTCTGTCTTCAGTCTTGGTGAGAAAGGAGCTTCTGAGCATAAAGAAAAGCCACGCCACGAGAAGCAAGCCATTTAATTAAGAAAAAAGGGGATGGTGTGTTTTGGTTTTCTACTCTGGAAATATGAGGGAGGCTGTAGAGTAGACAGAGCCTCCACAGCACACATTTAGTAAAGGTTTATCGTTGGGAAGATGTGAATGAAGCTACTGGTTAAAACAGGAAGAGTCTTGGACTCCAGGGAATAAAGGGAGGAAAGAATGAGAGAGGGAGGTGGGCAGGAGATGAGTTTCCAGGTGCCCAAGTGAGCACCAGTGACGGCCTAAGGCAAGAAACACCTAGGCTGAGAGATCGCGACAGAAGACTGTAAGATTTTCCCTGTAATGATGTCCTGAACCCTCGTTAGGCTCTGCAGGGAACCGAGACAGAGTAAAGATCCCAAGCTCTTGGCACTGCTCTTTCCTGTGCACCATCCCCAGGCTGCCCTCCGTGTAGATCCAGGGCCCATCTCTTTACATTCATTCCTGTGCCCACTTAATGACTTTGCTTCTTGCTCCTTCACAGTTGTTTTGAAGCAGCTGGATGTGGTGCTGAGAGAGGAGGGGAAGAGGAATACACAATGAAGCTGATAAATCTCACTTTAAATGCACCACCAGGAATGCCCAGGACTGCTCAGAAACCCCACTACATTCTCCGACCAATCCAAATCATTCTAGCATGACTATTTCCAATGTTAGCTTTTCAAAACCCCTATTCCTCTCTCACATCTTCAGCTGACAGCTTTGTTCCCTTGTTCACTGAGGAAACAGAAGTATATGCACTCATGGCCTGGAATCAGAACCTGGGAGTATACTCCCATCACTCCTCTTCAGCAGTCTCAGCCCCTTCTTTGGTGCTAACCTTATCCTACTGTTGTGATGGCTCCCCTTGGCTCCTGCATCAGTGATTTACCCTCTATGTGACACCAAGTTGATCTCAACCATAGAAAGCATGAACCATCTTTAGAAAACAAAACAACTCCCTTGATCTCCAGACTCTTCTTCATCCACTATCACCATAACTGCATCCCTCTACAGCCAAATCTCTTAACGAGTTTGTCTCTACAGCAGCCTTCCTGCGACCTTCCCTAAAATAGAGTAAAAATGAGATTGTGTTGCTTCTCCAAGTCAAGGTCACCGCCAACCTTCATCTTGATCTTACAAAGCCTCTCCATAGTGTTGACCCAGCTGACACCCCCCCCACACCAGTTCTTGAACTTCTAGCATCATGGTTAGCCATGTGGTCCTTGGTCGCTTCCTACACTGGTAGTAGGTCCCATTCATTCTTCTTTGCCAGATGTTCCAGATGGAACAGGAAGAAAAGTCCCCACTCCTGCCAGTCTTCACCTGGGAAATTTTGTAGCTAAACATTGTGTGTGTCACAGTGGTACTGTGACAGTGACCAATGATCAAAAAGTTCAAAGTATCCTAGGACCTAACTGAGGACTCTTTGCTGACACATAAAGAGACTGATTTTAATGAAACTCACAGAGATCTGGATCCACACATTCATTCACATGAACATTAGCACCTTCAAAAACTCCGATTTCTTTCTCCTTAGAGAACTGCTCAGTGAATTTCTCCTTGCCTGGTGTGTAAATAAGCTCAACATTAAAAAAAAAAGAAGAAGAAGAAGAATAGGAAGAAGAAGAAAGAAAGATCGGTGAGATATTTGTGTTACCTTTCAAGATTTGTAAATGTTGAGAAACATGGATCTTGTCTCTATCTAAACTCACATCCAGGAAAATCTCACACAGTTTCACAGTTAAATATCATCTCTTTACCAATACTACCAGGTATAATCACTCATCTGAAAAGCAGAATATATCCACTTACATCAAATCCGTTTTACTTCCTGTCTGTTTTCTTACCTGATAAGCCTTTCAGACATAACATGGGCAAACCCAAACCTTTTACCTTTCTACCTACCTTTTACCTAAACCTGATTTCAGTAGTTAATACCAATGCTCAGTTGCTCAGGCCAAAAGCTGAGTAGTTGTTTCACGCCTCCTGTCAATTCATCCACAAATCTTGATGGCTCTACTTGAATTGCATGCTTCCTCATCTTTCTCCCCATTACCTCTAGGCCTGACTACTGCTGTCTATGGAAACCCAGCTGGTTTCCCTGCAATCTGTCCTTCACACATCAGTTAGATTGACAATTCACCCCTGGAAGTTTCCTTCTATAGCCCAGCCTCAAAGGACACCCTATGATCTGACCCCTGATTTCATTTCTAACCATTTTCCCTTCCCCATGAGCTCAGTCTTATAGGATTCCTTGCTGTTCCTCAAACTCATCAGGTGCACTCTCATCCCAGGGCTCTGCATGGGCCACTTGCTCTGCCTATCTCAGAAACATGTGGCTGATCCTTCCCCTTCCCTCTGTACAGGGTCTACCCATGTATCTCCTCAGAAAAATTTCCCTGGTCACTCTACAGCAACAGCACTCATTATCAGCCACCCTCTCCCTCCTCACCCTGTCTTCTATAGTTTCTTCTATGCATGTATTATATATATGGACCCGCTTATTGTATACTTCTGGAGCTAGGCACTACTTTTAGCAGACGCGGCATATAGTAGGCGCTCAACAAATACTCATTAAATGGATTGAACAAAGGCCCTGGAGAAAACTAGTGATTTGGGAACTCATTAGCTATTTAACTTCAAGCTCAGGACACACTTGAGGGGCATCTATTTTCTGAAAATAGTGAGAAGAATAATAATAAAACATGTTCTAAAATATCCTAGTGTTTTGTAAGGGCCAAATGAGACAACATGTGAGTATGATATACTATGTAAATACCAGCCATGTCATCCTGTATGTGAGTGTGTAAGTATGTGCATGGCCATGTGTGATCCATCACATGTACTTGTGTGTCTGGAGGTCAAAGTTACTTTCAAGTATCTTCTGTTGTTATCCACATTATTGTTTGAGATAGGGTCTCTTCATTGAACCTTGAGTTCACCGATTTGCTAAACTATCTGACTAGCAGGACCATGGGATCTTCCTGTCTCTGTGACTACAGAGCTAGTGTTATAGCAATATGCCACCATTCCTGGCTTTCACACAAGTGTCTGAACTCAGGTCCCCCAGGTTAGTGTAGTACTTTCAAACCCAGCCATCTCCCCAGACCTCTACATCTTAATGACTTATGCTTCTAGCTCTGTTGTAGAACCCAAGATGAATGGGAATACCAATCCCTTCCCAATACTGAGGAGCTCCTGTATTGATAAATACATTGATATATATGATGTCTAAAAATCAAAGGGCTTTCCCAGTGCACTTTTCTGTTATCTACTAGCTAATTGTTGATTTGGTCAACTGTCAACTCCCTTGAATACCCAAATTTCAGCCAGTAGGTTATGTCTGTATTTCAGATTTTTATTTTTGTATGTCTTGCAGTATAACCATTAATCCAAGCCACTGTACATAATATAGTGGATTTATCACATTTGTGTCAATAGAATAACAAGCTATTGCATGTGTGCCGGTTATTTACATGACTGCCCTAGGTTCACTCTGAACCATGTTTTACAAACCTACATCAATAAAATGTAACAAGTCCCTCTATTTGAAACACTCCTCAGAGTACTCCTGCCATCCGTGTACACATTTTACTTATTTATTTTCCTTCCAACAATAAAACAATCATTGACAGCTTGCTGGTTATTCCCCCTCATTTGAAAACACACTTAATAATGCATTATTTTGCAATGATTTTGTGTCACACAAGGCAAACCCTAATGTGGTCAAATAAATAGCCATCCAGATGTCTAACAGTGGTAAGCAGGCCGGATTCTGCATAAAACACAGGGCAGGCCTCATGTGGGGACTGGCAGCCAGCGGGAATGGTTTGGGTGTTTACTGAGCCATGCCCACACCTGTTCACTTGGTGAAGTCACTTGAGTCTAAGTACTACCAGGGATGATGGGGTTTTGCAACAGGCAGTGAATTCAGCCTAAAAAGCAGAGATGTGAGTTTTTAGAGAAAGGAAAAAAAGGGAGTTAGCAGATGTACTCTTTATCCTAAAGCCCCAGACCTCCCCACACTTCTTCTGGGCTGGAAAATGAGGGGTTGAACTAGCTGCTTGCTAAGGGCCCCTCTGGTTCATGCCTATTTGGTTTTCTAAACTCTGCTTTCATGTTTTCTTCCAGCTGGCTCATTCAGAGAGGAGCTCTTAGTGTCGGGGTGGAATCTGAATGGAATGAAACAGCCCCCACTCCGGCTCACCTTTCTCTAAGCTCCACTCCCATCCCAGAAACATGTATGCCCTTTCTTTGGAGCTCAAGTCCTGAAGCAAAAATTACTCTCATAATATTCTCCCACACTACTGAAAGTCAGCTTCAACACATGTTTTTGCCTTTCCCTGTGTCCCAAGAGATCCTGTTTATAACTGTGGAGTTCGTTCAGTGCTGAAGCACATCTGTCAGCCTGGGAAAGCAGGTACTCTTTTCAAGGCACAGCATTAAAGAACAGCACAGAACACAAAGAAAATCACCACCCTGGCCCCTGCTCTTGGGAAGATAATTACCAAATTTAACTACTATCAAAAGGTAGCTAGAGATACACCAGGAAGGGAATCCTGTATATAAGCACAGGGAAGCCTTTGTATATAAATGGCTGAAGCCTAACACTTGGACCACTATTGACCTTTGTGGTCAATGGATGAGAATAGACAACCCCTGAGCTCATGTATTTGAATGCTTGGTCCCCAGTTGGTGAAACTCTTTGGGGAGGATTAGGAGGTGTGGCCTTGGAGCAGGTGTGTCAGTGGGCATAGGCTTTGAGGTTTAAAAAGCTCATGCTATCCCCAATTAGACACCCCTCTCTTTCTCTCTCTCCTGCCCTCCCTTTCTCTGCTTCTTACTTGTGGATTAGATGTAAGCTCTCACCTACTGCTCCAGTGGCATGCCTGCTTGCCTGTCACCATGCTCCTCATCATGATGACCGTGGACTCTCACCCTTTTGAACTATGAGTCCCAGAAAATGTTTTCCTTTATCAGTTGCCTTGGCCGTGCTGTCTTTCTTCTTCCAACAATAGACAACCTTTTCATCCTTTTCCCCACTCACATCCTCCTTCCACCTTTTCTATAAGCCTGTTCTTAGTCTCTAAGCTTTTGCCCAATCTAATGTATACCTAGATTATCTTACCCCATCTCTGCCTCCCTGTAGCCTTTTTTACTTTACTCTTTTTAATTTTTCTTTTTCTTTTCTTTTTCCTTTCTCTTCTTCTCTTTTCTTTCTTCCTTTCATTTTTTTTTTTTGAAACAGGATCTTGTTACATAGTCTAGGCTGGCTTTGACTTTGCAATCATCCTGCCTCAGCTTCCAGAATACTGAGACTGTATGCAAGTGCCACCAACTGGGAAATCCTTTTTTAAATGATCAACCAAATCCATCCCCAAATCCATCCATCTTCCCTCAGCTGGACCTCCATCAAAGCAACAGATCTAGAATTCATCTTGTGCCAAACAAATCTTGAACTTGGTCCCTGCCTGCTTGACCAGTAAGGCCCTCGAGGACAAGCATGTAGGCTATTCTTCAAACATGCTATGATCATCATACATTGCAAAAGGACATTAACTTCATTCACAAATCCTAAGCTTTAGATCTGCTGTTCATGTTGAATTTCATTTTCTTTTCTTTTCTTTTATCTCCCTCTCTCTTTTTCTTTCTTCCTTTTTTTTTTTTTTTTTAAACAGAGCTGGAGGAAAAGATTTAGAAAATATTTTTCATGGAGGCTTTTTTTTGTCTCCTGTAAAACAGGCTGTTCAGTGTCAGAGGCAAAGTCAGATCAGGGCATAGACCTATTTCCTCAGTTATGCAGGTTTCTGGTAATTCACAATTGATGGCCAAAGTCTAATAATGAAGACTGTTTCACTTGAAGATCTCTCTTTCAAAATTTATCTCTCTCTTTGGATAATCCTAAGCCAGGACATTTTGGCTTAACCAGAGATGACCCCAAAAGAGCTGATCCTGACCTGCCTGTGAACTCTCTTCTCTTACCCTTGATATCCTCAGTCACTGCACCAATCCTCTATAACCGGGATCTCAGTAGCTGCAGAAGTCTAACTAGCATGTTTACTAGTCCAAGAGAGCAATGTAGAGTGTAGCACCCTCTAGGTGACCTGATTCAAAACACAGGCCTCCTCAGGCCCACATCCTTCCTTGTACCCGCATCCCAAGAGCCTCGGTTAGCAGGACACCATGGCTGCCTGTTCTGGGTCTGTTTCTGTGGGTTGCTCATACACTGCTCTGTATGAAATTCACTCTACTGTGATCTCAAACTTATTTTCTCCCCTCAAAATATGTTGACTAGAATAATAATAAAAAGAAAGACTTTGAACTGCCACTGGGCCTTTCATCCTGTGATCTCAGAGAGTTTTACCAGGCACTAAATAATTAATGTGCTGCAAGTGACACAAAGATGGGGCAGCCTACAAAATCAAGTCCATCAACAAAGGGCCTTTCTCTTTTAGAGCAAGGGAGTAGTTATAGGGATAATCACCCACTGTGAGTCCAGCAGTCTCCAGGGATGTTGGACAAGAGGCTATAAACCATCCAAGAACAATTGGCTCTTCTCTTGACCTGTTTTGAGTTTGGAAGTGACAGTTACCAGGGCGACCACTGAGATCATGCAGCAAATACTCTGGAGAAAGCATCAATCACATTCAGGAAGGGGTTTACATGAAAAGTGGATAGTAACTACTTGTACATTTACCATAACATAGGGTTCATTGATACCTTCCAGTGACTACTGGATCCAGTGGATACTCTGTGATATTTCCAATGACCCTGTTAGTGAACCTCTTTTTAGAGATGTAGAGATTAAGGCTCAAAGAAACACAACTATCCTACACAAGCTCAGTATATTACCACTCTGATGCCATGGAGGAAAAAACTGATGGGACAACTTAAGAAAATAATGGTTTGTTTTGGCTTATAAGGCTCCATCATGGTGGGAAGGCACAGTGGCAGGTATGTGTGGTGATTGGTCAGATTATGTCAACAGTCAGGGAGGAGAGAGGCAGAGGGAGGGGACTGAATGCTGGTACTCAGGTGGCTCCATAGTTTTCCCTTTTGATTCAGTGTGGAACCCAAGCCCATGGGGTGGTGCCAACTACATTCAAAGTGGACTTTTCCCTGTTAGCACATCCATAGATACACCCAAATTCAGTCAAATTAACAATGACGATTAGCCATCATGGTCTCATAGTCAAAGTACATTTGGAAAGAGTACATAATTGCCGTCCTTGGATTTGTGGACCTGCCAGGAATACCACCCCTCTGCACCACCACATAAACCCCTAGAAATGGCAATTTACTTGGAGAGCTAGGACATTAAATTCAATACCCTAGAAGGAGATGGATCAGATCACAGATACTTTCAGCATTCTCCTGAATGAAGACAGAGTCCTTTGGGTCAGCCAGGAAGGTGACCCAGAAATATACACCTTCAGTCATGGCAGCTGGCTATCCATAGCCTCAGGGTCACACAGCACTGTTTCCATGACAACTATCATAAGTTTGATGCCCCTGAGCCCTTGAGATTGGATGGCCCATTGGCTGGTCCAGGAAGATATTTGGGGTGAGGTAGGGAAAAGGCACAGAAATTTTTCTAAGAACTTCGAGTCCTTTCTGACCCTCTTCATGTATTTAGCACCCATATCGTCAGGAAAGGGGCTCTTTTCAGGAGGCCACAATCCAGGTTCTCTCATGCCCTCCATCCAGAGATCAGAAGCAGAGTTCTCACAGATGGGTGTCCTAGATAGAAACCTGGGTTTCTGTGGGCAAGGATGACACTTCATGACCTTGTAAAGCTGCCTAACCTTTTTGAAGCTTTGTTTCTCTGCATATAAAACAGAACTTCTCATGATTTCCCATCCAACTTTACAGATGCTCTGAGAATTAATGAGACAGCATACACAAAGCCCTCGGGCTCTTTTGAACAAAAGTGCACCAGAAATCCTTGTGCTGTTACTAAGGGGCCTTGTCATGATGATGCATTTTAAAAGAGTCTTCACCTGTATTACTAAAATAAACTCATCTTGGATTAAAACAGATAGGCCAACAGCCTAATTTGCTTTGCTCTTCTCGGATACTCCATCACCCTTCTGCTTCCATTCATCTTGTCCTGTGAACAGTAGTGGTCACTGGTACCCTTGACCCCTATTGCTGAGTTTCGGAGTAAGAGTTGGGAGGGACTGTAAAGGCAATTTGTCTATGTCTTCTCATCACATATACAAGGAAGCAGAAACACCATGGAGAGAGACATGCTTTACCCAAGGTCATCTCACCAACAAAGAATCAGAAAGCTAATCTCTTTCTCCTCTATTTCTCCGTTTTGTGCCTCCCTAACCATGGAAGTAGTGAAGAAAACAGGAAGGGAAAGAAACTGGGACACATGCATTTTTAATCTTTCAAACTACAAATTCAATGGTTTCCACAATGGTCTAGAGTGAAAACAAAACAAAACAAAACACAAAAACTAAACAAGTGTAAGAAGCAACACTTTGCATATGTCTGTAGTTGGCACATACTGTACCCATACCAGGCTTCTGTTAAGTCTCCTGCAATCACTGTCCCTCAAGAATCCCAGTTTTCTAAATGGACCGTATTATTCCCATTTTCCAAAGAGAGAACTGAAACTCAGAGACTGAGTAACATGCCCAAGATCTGGGAACCAAAGCAGATACAGCTGGGATTAATTTGTTCAATTACCAGGTCCTGAACATCTCCCAGGTATCTAGCTCTGTTCTTAGAAGCTAAGCTTCCTTGGCCCCGACCAAGGCTACATAAGGGAGAATGGGTTATTTCTGGCTTATAGTTCCAGGGGACAGCCCATCATGATGTGGAAGTCATAGCATCAGGAGCTTGAGGAAGGTACTGCACTGTGTCCACAGTTAGGGAGCAAAGACTACTAATGCTGACTTTCCTCTCTCTCATTTATTTAGTCTAGGATCTCAGCCTATTAAATGCCTCCACCCACACTTATGGTGGGTCTTCCTAATCCATCAACCTGATCTAGACATCCTCCAGATGATCCTTTCCTAGATGATTCTAGGTCCTGCCAACTTAACAAAAGAAATCATCACAACCCTCTTGGAGCTTCAGGATAAAGAGCCCAGAGTGTGAAAAGCAGCATCTTCCAGTGAAGGGTTGAAGCTTTAAGCATTAGAAGAAAGATAGCCACTCATACTTTTGCAAAGTCTTGCCCTTGTGTGTTGTGAAGGAGAGGATGCACGGCCCTTTGTTTGCAGAAAGGGGAGGTTCAATTTGGTTAGGAAGGCTAGGAGAAGACAGCTCAGAAACTGATTCTCGAGATGAGGCCTAATGTAGATAACTGGTGTGAATTAGTTCATGAGAGTAGGTTACTGTTGGAGGCTGCAGAAGGCTGGGAGTCTATTCGAACCCACATCTGCTGCAATCTATTCCATTCCTTATGGTGACATACCACTGTCTAGTACACAATTCTTTGGGGACTATGTTAACTGCCTTTAAAACACAGATATTGAGTTAAACACAGAAGGAAGATATTGACAAGGTCATGGATGCCTATAACATGGTCCTGTCAGTCAGGAAGGCAACCTAAAAAGGTAGCACTGGGCAAAACCAGTCTATCTTTTCAGGTACCTTCTGAGAGTTCTCTGTTTGATATTATTACCAAGTGTCTTACAGGGAGGGCTCCTGGAACTCAGGGAACAGACTGTCTTGTATTTGGATTTGAAACCTGAAGTTCCTTCTGGAAATGTGAAGGGTTGAGATTTTCCCTGGAACTTGCAGCCACCTACTTCCATGCAATCAACCTGGCTCTGCAGACTCTCCCCATGGGAACCTGACTTGCACAAGTGTAGTTTCTTTCCCTTTAAGGATTAGGAGGCAAGGCAAGGAGAGGAACAAGAGGATGAGAATGAAAAGGAGAGGGAGAGGGAGAAGGGAGAGACAGCAGGATGGGGAGACTAGCATTATGAGATGGGACTAATACACAGAAGGAGAGAAAAGTGAAGAAGCAAGAAAAACAGTCTAGGATTTTTTTCACTGTTTGGAAGTTACACAGAGAAAGTTATTCACAGTGCCACTGTAAAAAGGCCATAAAATACCTTGGGGAAAACATGAAAGTCACGCTGCCACCATACAGATGAGCACCCTGGAATTAGCTGCCAGAGCAATGTCTGAAGAGAGGAAATTCAATGGCAATGGCCCACATTGAACCCCCCCCCCCACCTCCTGGCTCCCACCCCATCCGAATCGCCTGGCTCTGAAAGTAGAGGCAGTAATTTGAAGCCAGCAAGTGTGAAGGAATGTCGGAACAGTTATTTGCCTTCATGCAGTACATCTTGAGTGCATCTTTTAGAAATATAATTTAAAATACACTTTCAGCTTTGCTATAGAAAGTCTGAAGAAAAAAATAAACCAAGAAAGTCTAAAGAAGAAAATAAATATCGTCCACATCTCTAGCATCCAGAGAACTTGGTGTTAATATTTTACAATGTATTGGTTTTCACTCACTAACAATGTGCAGGGTTCGATTGAGAAGTGTGTGAGGAGTTCTTGTCCAACTGTCAGGTCTGTCTACGGTGCTGACAGTAGAAGTCACCCTCTGTGACCACTTAGGGGACCAGCAGCAACCAGCTTACACTCTGGCTCAGATGCCGAAGCCATGGAAACCTGAAGCCTTATCAGCCTCAGGCAAGGGTCTGACTTTAAAGGTTCAGAGACAGCAAGACTGCTATTGGTAGGAAAAGCACTTGAATGAGCATGCAGGAGGAAGCACATGCCCTGGGGTGGGCCTCCCCAGATTGAGTGGGCTGAGGAGTTAGCACCTTCTGCTCTGATGGCTAACTTGCAGAATTCTTAAGAAAAGACTAGAAAATGTATTATGTTGGTTCTTGAGCCTAAATGGTAGGCACAGCACATTGATTTTATGACTTGGAAGCGATGGAAAAATGGAACTCCATCTCACTCTCCAAAGAACAACCAATGGTGGTAAACTGGAGATGGAGTCTTACGTCAGTGGCCAGTGCCACTTAAACATTCTTAAATACCCTTCATTCAAACTTTTGGTCTTAATATAAGTTTTACAAGATAAGAAAATGCATTCCAATTTATCAAAGAAGAAAAAAATCTCAGCAGGTAGGTCAGGACTTTCCAGGCCTTTCTAGACACCCTCAAAAACAATAACATTGCTATAGCTCACTGGGGCAGTAGAATAGAATGCCCACAATTAAAGTAACTGGCCCAAGGACTTTCAGCACTCCTGGTCTGGCTGACCCAGCTTCCTTGAGTACCTTTGGACTTAACACTTCAGAGTTCTTGTTACACCTGCTGGCAGCTGGAGCTCAGTTATGACCCTGGAACACTGCTGGGTGTGGGAAGCTCCAGACCAAGTAACATGCTCACAGTAAATAAAAGAGAAAGTTCTCCACCTCTCTGCATCTTCTCCAAGGACATATGCAAACAGCAATAAGGATGTCGGTCACAGAGTACTTCTAGGAGCTTATTATGTGAACAGTTATAACCAGGGTAAGAGTAGATGTGTCCCCCGTTGCTCATTCATACAAAATCAGCGACAAAGTGGGTAAGGTTCTTGAAGTGGGATCTGACAGGGCCCTTAGAAAGTTCCAGTCAAGCATTTATAATTTCTGAGAAGCTTCTCCAAAGAAAGTAGGTAAAATGTGTCTCCTTTATCTACATTAGGATGTTCAGAAAATAATTTCACAGGATGGTTATTGAATGGACTAAAGTAATGATTACTTTAGAATGACCGTGTGAACTGTGGTACACAGCCTTGCCTGTCATTTCATCAATGTCTTATCTGAACTCATCAGGATGAGGAGCTCATTATCACTGCTGACCTGTGCTGACCAGGGTGCCTGGGTTCTCTCCATTCCCCCTCCCAGAATGGTAGTAGGGTGAGCCTTCTAAGGTTTGAGCATAAACCTTGAGAAATTGCCTTCAATAGTGACTCTAGGAGTGGCTCCCAAGATAATGGACTCTTTGTCAGCAAGTGGCACTCTATCTCCCAGAGACGTCTCAGGTCTTGCTGTTATTGGAGAGTCTTGGCAGCAGCAGACACCATGGCTGCTGACACCAGGTATAAAAGAAGCTAACCCTTCTTCGAGTCTGCTGAGTAAATGATTGTATTAGATCTAGGTAGGTCACATTCATAGAGGGTATATGCAATATTAAAAGTTTGGATGGAAAAATGAAAATATTTCCTCAAAGCCCCTAATATCTCTAGATACAAACCCAAGATTTCCATTTTTATCGGGATAATAGCTGTCTAGTCCAAGAGAAGCTAGGACTATCAGTAAAAGTATTTGGAGCAGGTGAATGAAACACGGACTAATTAGACAATACTAGTTCTGATGCTTTTTTCTGTGCATAAGAAGTCCTTTGAATTCCTAGGGGGATCACTCTGACCTGCAGAGCTATTGTAGGAAAATGAAGTCATTTCCCTGCTTATTGCTTATCTTCTGCATCAGGACCAGAGGAGATGCCCCACTTTGCTGTCCGCCATGCACACAGAGTAACCCTTGGTATTTGTGCAGGATGCATCCAGGGATTTCTGGAATCCCCACATTCGTGAATCCTGCTGTGGCATATCATCACTTCCACAAAATACATTATCATAATAGGCAGGAAAGAACAAATCACTACCTAAGTGACTCGCAACCACACCCTGCCTAATAGTGTGGCACTTTCAAAGTCCTATCTCAGCAAAATGACAATTTATTACATTTCGTGTAATTTGAGTTGGCTTGCAAATAGTCAAACTGTAACTATTAAATCTGCCACTACTGAGAACCTGCTGTACTTAGACTCCGAAAACGGACTAAAGCCAGACACAGAATCTGCTTTTCTACCTCTATTGAGGTCACAGACTCTGAAACAGACAGGGCAAGGCAAGAACTATTGGACAACAGACTTTCAGCCCAGGCTCCCTTGCTGTCCACGCACGCAGGTCTGTGCAGTGTGATGGCTGGAGGTCAGTGACAATCACATCCATTATTAACTTCAACTCCCTTGAAGTGGAAATATTGAGGAAGGCATAGTTATGGGTTGATCTTTGGTAGAGTGCTAAGCCTTAATATTTATGTTTCCCCCTCCAAATTCACAGGTTGAAATGAATTCCCCCCCATATGGTGCTATTAAGAAGTGGGGACTTCAGATAAGGGGGAGTTGGTGGAGACCTATTCAATAATGTGTGCGTAAGTAATATGTACAAGTAGATCTCTCTCATCCCACCTATCACATGAAGGTAGAATGAGAAGGCCTTACCACTGAACTAGGAAATGGACTCTCCCCAGGCATAAAATCTGCCAATGCCTAGATCTTAGACTCCTCAACTTCTAGAATTAAATTTTAGTTGTTTCTAAGATACCTGGCCTCCAGGGATTTTTATAACAGCCAGTACCTACTAATCTATTGAGACCCTAGAGATGAAGACATTGAGTTCTTGGCCTTCAAGGATAGATGCAAGTACAGCGTATATAAAGGCCACAGAGGAAAAAAAAAAAGACAAACAAACAAAACACTAAAATGTGAAGTGCCTTCCAGGATGTGCAGGGAGGAAGCTAAGAAGCAAGTAAAAGGAAATTTGCTTGTATAAGTAACAGGCTCCCGAGGCTCTCACCCTGCACAGACAGCCCTGAAGAAGAAAAAACCTGATAAGCCACATAGAAATTACAGACACAACCAGGGAGAACACCTACTAGGGGCAACCACATGAGATCATGCCCTATCAGATCAAGCCCTATCTAATCTTACAATTGAGTTCATGTGCTCAGACACCAGGTTGTCCTGAACCCAACTCTGCCACTTACTAGTACCTGTGTGACCTCAAGTCAGCTCTTCAACTTCTCTGAGCTTTGCTATCTTCACTAATGACGTGGAAACAATACTATAGCCAATCCTCTCTGCTTGTCTTGACGATGTCATTAGAAAGTGATTAAGAACCACTTAGCACAATGCCTTCCATAGAGTAAATATTCAGTAGGCATTATCCGTATTACCATAATTTATCATTATTATTATGGCAAGTGAAGGAAATGTTGAGCAAAATCAGAGCTTGATCATTAATTAGTCTGAGTTCTAATATTTCAAGAATAGTGTCTTCTCAGGATGGAAACATTTACCCTGCAGGTAGTACATGAAAATCTGGCATCCATATACACATGGGAATGCACAGGTCCCCAAGCTATGTTAAGCAATGACTGGAAATGTTGGCAGGTTATCTCTAAAAGGTTGCAATGGGAACTTGGCTTTTGAGTCTGTGGCCCTCAGATCCTGGCACACCATTGACTGGTGCCAGCAGCAGACATTCTCAACTGGAGTTGTGATGTCCACAAAGGAAGGAGAATGCCAGGTGGATTGTCATTCTAGGAGCCTGTGAGGCATGAAGAGATTGTCAAAGGGAGAACTTGGGCGTGGGACAACAAGTCAGGGACCAGTTAGGGGGTGCGAGAACAAGTGAGAGCTCAAGGACGGAGTACTAACACAAGTCCGTGTCACAGCCTCTTTCTACACATGCTCAAGATTCACTGACTTGCATCGTTGACGTTTCTTAGCCTTGGTGAGAGATTCTGCAAATGATTCCATCACTCCCTGAAGTCCTGGACACGCCTGGAGATGGCTTGTTGTACCAGAGGTATGAGAATGGCCAATGTTTTTTTATAATTTTATGATTAAAAAAAAAAAAAGACGACATTCAGGAACGACAGGCTCATAAGTCTGACAATGCTTCCCAGAAAAAATTCTTAAGTGGGTAATTAACCAGATGGCATGGAAGCTTGACAATGCACAGTGACCACAGGGAGGTGAATCAAGTGCAATCGGAACAAAGCCCAGACTACAGATCTCAGTCTCTTATTTCTTATCATCTCCCCCCTCCCAAGCACCCCATCTCTCTCACATGCAGAACTACAAACAAATAGCAAATCTGTGCAAAAGTCTGACTCCAAATTAGCCCCCAAACAACAAATGAAAACACCAAAATATGCTCTATTTATGAGATTATAAAAAGAAACTTACTTTCAATAGATGTAAATTTGAAACATATTTTTAAATAATTATGCTTGACAATAATGAGGAGCAGTGAGACTGAACATTTCCTATACTCCTAGTAGGAGTATAATTATTATTTTACTAATAATAGCTAGCAGCAAGGGCTTATCATATACAAACTTGCATATACGTAGATCATTTTACCTAATTATCACAATAGTCTGTTGAGATGTTCATTTTGTATTGTGAAGAAATTAAGATGGTTAAGAGTTAGAAATGACCTAGAAATTATGATGTTCATGTCTCATTTGGGGTGGAAAGAGGCGGCGGCAAGAGGTGAGAAAGACTCAGAGGTGGCCCTGACTTGGACCTAACCGTCTCTCTGTTTAGAATAACAGCATGTACTGGAGACACAGATAGATACATTTTCTGGCAACAGGTAGAGCCTTAAGGGTGTTTGTATTTATGACTCTGATTCTCTCCTCAGAAAATATTCTAAAGATAAACACATGTTTGTGAACAATTACAGTCTTCGATGATTTTAAATAATGTTTCTTGGTTGGAAGCAAAACCTAGCAATCAGTAGAGTGTTTAAGACACAATAATAGGAGTAGTTTTTTTTTTTTTGAATGTTCATTATGAACTATGCTCCTAATTAAGCTTTACTTGAATTATCTCATGCATTGCTTACAGAACTCTTATGGGCTAAAACTATATTTATCTCTATTTGGACATAAGAAAACTGAGTCACAGAAAAGTTGAGCATCTTGTCTGAGACAGATGCCAAGAACAGCATCAGAATTAAAGACCATGAGGCTTTACTCTGGAGTTTTCACTATTAATCATCATATTCTATATATTTAATTCATTTCCATAATGCCATATTATGGCGCCATTAGAGATAATGTTTTCAAAGACATCTTGATAACATAGAGAAATGTTTACATTATATGCTTTAGAAATTGCATATGTCCTATGATCTCAGTTTTGTGAAAAATATACAAAGAAAATGCCTGGAAGGAAACACACCAATTAACAGTAATTGTCTTTGAATGGTCTGGTTATGAGTCATTTATTTTCTTCTTTATACTTTTCCAATTTTTCTAATTTACTAAACTAAGCGTGTGTCATTTTGGGGGGGAAAAACATCTAGGTTGGAAAAATGTAAGTTCATGCCAAATTACCCTTATTTTCATCTTGAGAGTGTATTTTAAAATTTGACAAAGTAACTTCTATTTTAGCGCATACAGAAATAAAAACAAAGGGAGAAGTTTATCAAAAATTCTCGAATTGTTTATTAACGGAGTAGTGCTTCCTGTGTCGGGTAAATAAAACAAGAAGACAACATTTATGGCTTGAAGACCATTGGTGGCTTGTACACGTTAGGACTTCTCCTCCTATCCCCCAGCATTAGTACAGTGCCATACACAAGGTTAACTTTTAGCAAACATTTGTAGAATGAATGCTCTTATATTTTTCAATATCTTCTTTTTTTTAAAAATGGCAAAACATGGAAGAAACGCTGAAACTGTGGCAATACTATTACAAAGAAAAGACTCAAGATTTGAAATTATCTTAGCAATAGAGTATAAAATTTGAACCTTGCTAACATCCCCAAAGTGTCAATATTTGGTGTTTCAAATGTCTCTTCGATTTTTTTTAATCAATTGAGTTACCATTCTGGATTCTAAAAACATCTCAGGGAAATATGTATTCATGTGCAACACCAAAGCATAGACAGAACTAGGTGCATGCAAGTAGCCAGTAGATTAAATGTAATGTGGGTAACCTTAAAATGTAATATTATCCTTTAAGACAATGTTATAAAATTTTACTGGTGCAGAAATATTTGATAATATGCTAAGTAAAAAAAGCAGGGAATAAAACAATATAAAGTGTACACCCAAGGTAGTTGAAATATGTAGGTTCTTAGCTAAAGATAAATGTACAATTTAAAGACTAGCAGCCTACATATCGAAATGTGAGAACTATGTATCTTTGCATGGTGTAATTATGAGTGGCTTGGTGCATTTGTATTTTTTCCTTGTGTACTGATAAATACAAACTACTTTTAAAAACAAATGTAAAGTATTCTCTATGTAGCCATAGACTGTAGGGGAGTACTGGAGGTGAGCTGGTCTTACATTTTGTACCAAACAAACAGGGTCTGACTGTCTGCTTGCCCGAGTTCTGTATAGCTAGGGATGCAGCAAGAGAGCTAAAAAAAAAAAAAAAAAAAAAAAAAAAAAAAAAAAAAAAAAGCCATAATTCCAAGCTTCCATGACAGAACTAGAAGCAAAACCTCCAGACAATGGGCAGCAGAACTTCCCTGGGGCTCCACACTCAGCAAAGCACGTTGATGATATTGTTTTCCGTTCTTACATTGGTTTAGGAAAAAAGAATCGACAAGCCAGGGACTCCAGAGCACAGCTAGCAGGTGGAAGAAACATCTGCCATCAACACAGTTTGCCCAGAAAAGGAGAATCTACTGGGAGCCATTACCTCCACCAACCTTCCCATCCAGGTTTTCTGTTACACCATTCTCCACAAGTATCTCTCACTGGGAAGTCCTGGATGCTTCCCCAGGATAATGTAGTCCCCCTGCAGGGAGACAAGTGTAGCTTGGGTCAGAGTTAAACCCAAAAGGGAAATGTCATAATGGAAGTACCTGAACTAAGATAAGAGAGAAAGACAGGATCAATTGGACAAACATGTAAGCCTGGTATGTGTGAGAGGGCTTGAAAGCCCAGACCCTGGCAGGAAGCATTTAGAAAAGGGCAGGACACCAGCAACAGCTATGCACAAAGACACCACTGGCTGATATGTTTATATGCTCAGGCCAGGAAGAAAATCCCATTATATTGTCCTCATCCGTGAATTCAGCAAATACAAACCGGAGCACTTGCTCAGTGTCTGCTGCAACTAGGTACCCCACATAGCTGCACAGAGCTTAGTGTCACACCTAAGTGGTCCAGCCATCCAGAGCTCGCAGTTGTCAATGGATAGAACAGCCAAATGTATTCTGGTGAGAAGTAAATGAAACATCACAAATCTTCATGTTGTTTTTTTTTCCCCTCAGAAGAAACATGCTAATATTGTATGTGTCATTACTTTCCATCATGAAATTGTCTTCCACATTTAGGTTTTGATGGCATAGTTTAGCTGATGAGCCCACTGGGTGAATGCTGTAATGTACACAGCCATCTCTTACACTGTTGTCACTTCAGAACTACAGGGTGTTGACAGCATAGTCTGTAAAGAAATAGCTGTTCATATTTACAGGAGGTTGTCAAGGTTTGAAGATCAAGAGAACTCCAGAGCGCGTTAGAATGCTATAGACCTTGGGGTTTTCTGATGTGGGGAAAGGGTGTCAAATGAAGAATTGGAATTGTGAGTAGGGACTTCAGGTGGTGGACTCACGTATCCTCTGTAGAGATACAATCTATTTGAACAGCTTCGACTTAAAGCCAAACTTGGTAGAGGCACCATGAGCCACTTGTCTCTCCTGGCAATTTAAAGCTTCCTGCTTAATGTTTTGGGATTTTTACTAATTAAATTTGTTTGTTGACAATTTCACACATGTATATATCCCATACTGACCGCTCTCACTGTTTCTCATGCCCCTATTATCTTTGTCTGCCTCATCCCCTCATTCATACAAATCTCTCATTCACAACTGTTCATTTTATTGATTTTATTTTTGTTGTTTTTTTTTTTTGAGGCAGGGTTTCTCAGTTGTAAGTCTGGCTGTCCTGGAGCTCACTCTGTAGACCAGGCTGGCCTCATATTCACGGAGATCAGCCTGCCACCACCACCTGGCTCATTTTGTTTTGTGACATATTACATTTAACCAGGGTCAGCTGTGTGACCACAGGTTTGGAGCTATTCATTGAGCTAAAAAGCAGGTATGCAGCTGAAGACAATGGCTCTCCTCTCTCAGAATTTATCAATAGCTAATAGCTCAGCAGTAAGGCGTAAGGGCTCTGAGTCCTTTCCCAGTCTATGACTATTGACAAAGCCAGTCTTGTGAAGGCCCAGGATAGGTAACTGCAGCTGCTAGGAGTTACTGATTGCATCGGTTATGTAAAACCCAAGGATGGCACCTCACAAGTCTTCATCCTGTCATCTTACTTTTACATACCCCCAAAGCCTTAGAGGAGGTATGTAAATATCTTGTTTAGAGATGATCCCTAAACCGTCACTTACTCTCGGGGCTAGTCAAGATGCCAAAAATACGGTTAGTATTTTAAGACTCAAAATGGAACCTAAGTTAAAATGTTCAAGCATATTTAGTGTTGATAACCAAATAAAAAATCAGGAATGGAGGTATGGCTCAGTTGGTAAAAATGTTTGCCTTCAAACAGGAGGACCTGTGTTTAATCACCAATATTAATGTAAAAGAGATGCGTGCAGTCACATGCCTTGGTAATCCCAGTGCTGAGAAGACAGACAGTCACTGCATAAGCTATAGACCAGGAAGAGACCTCATCTCACGCTTACTCAGAAAAATTGGATGACACCTGAGGAACCACATCCAAGGTTGTTATCTGACCTCCACATGCACATGCACACATGTGAATGTGCACTTGCACACACAGAAATTTACATACAAACATGTGCGTGCATGCGTGCGCGCACACACACATACACCAAAACACACACAGAGCAAACCACCGGGTCTTGTGACAGATGATGATTTTACGCATGTGCAGAAAAGAGTAGAAAGTCATGCCTACATGATTTATAAGTTTTGATAAACTTGGATTTAAAGTTATATCCTACTACTTACTGAGCCTCACTTTTCTCATGTGTTATAAAATGTAACGGGGAAAATGATTTTTGCCTTATGTGATTGTTTCAAGATTTCATGAGCTGTGTATTGTGACTAACAGGCACATTCCAGAGGCTGTTTTAAAGTGAGCTCACCTTCCTCATTAGAATCAAACAACAGAAGGCAAGCTCAGGTCCTAATGCTGCAGCTGCTGATTCATAACGTGATGGCAGCGTAAGGAACTCTCTCAGAGGTGCCAGGCGCTGAGGCTGTAGCTAGAGATGTAGGCAAAATGTCAGAAACACCGTCCAGCACATGTAATGAAGTTTTTAAAAATGTATTTGGTAATGTCACTTTTATCATTTTTACTGCATTCAATTCAACAAACATTTATTGAATGCCTATGCCATACATATTCATTCTCCACTTCAGTAGAACTTCAAAGCACTATTGCATTTTGATGGGAGGTCAGAGGCTGGTCTCTCACTTCAAGTCTCTGGGTTTGACATTGAGAAGTGTTCTGTCTCCAGCTATGCACGGTCAGTTTGCTTGACCAATAACGGACGTGCTGGTACGAAAGAATGAGACCAGCTTCATGAATTAACAAAAGGTAATTTTCTCAACTAGCCAGAGAACAAATGTGCATTCAATGATATAAAAAAGAAAAAAAAAAACAGAGAAAGAAGGAGATAGAAGAAGGGAGGCCTGAAAGGGGAGGAGAGCTTGAGTCAGAAACGCAGACAAAAGTCCAACCAGACCCAGGAGGGGACAGTTAGAGGCATGGAGGCAACTGGATGGGTGCACTGTCTTTTAAATTGTTCTCTCATCTTTTAGTCATGAAATTCTTACCTACTTCATGGGGTTGCTGAAATGAGCAAATTAAAAATGAGAGAAAATATTAGGTCTAAATGGTAATGAATGCTGCCAACATTAAGTGCTAAGCAAAACAGACAAGTTCTATTAACAGAAGTCTATTTGATTTTTAAAAATTCCTATAATCAGGTTGCAGCTTGAGAATGGAATATTATTCAGCATTAAAATGCAACACCAAGCCATGAAAAGACACAGAGAAAATTTCAGTGCATGATGCTAAATGAGACACGCTATGCCAAGAAGACTACAGTCTGCACCATTGCAACCAGATGACTCTAGAACCGAGAAAACTGTAAAAGTGCCTCAGAGATCACTGTTTGCCGAGATCTGGGGTGGGCTGGGTGGATGGAGAGTTACAGGGAACTTTCAGCAAAGGAATAATCTGTCTGTTACTCTAATGGTATGTACACATCATCATAAATTTCCCCAAGTCTACGGAATGTATAGCAAAGGTGAGCTGATGTAAAAACAATGGACTCTGGGTGACAATGATGCGTCAGTACAGTGCATCAATCATAACAAATTGTGCCACTCTGGTGAAGGCTGTTGGCAGCAGGAGAGGCTGTGTATGCCTGCGTGAAAGAGGTATATGGGAAATCCCCAAACCTATCACTCAATTTTGCTATGGACCTAAGACTGCTCTAAAAAAAAAAAAAATCAAGTCTACTGTTTTATAATTAAAATTTAAAGTTCTATAAACTGTATACTGAAGCTAATCTGTGCTGACCAAAATGTCTATAAAAGGTCAGATCCACTCTGTTTTTAAGTTGAGCTGTGTTAAAGCTAACATCAGCTCTTCCTACAGCATCAGGCTGTCAACAGGAAGTGGACACTCAGCATCTCAGTTCTCCCTTAGGCTTGGGGAATCACTCATGGTGGTTCTGCCAAGCCAGGTCTCTTCATCTCTGGGACAAGTGGAAGGTGTCATCCTGCTAGTCTGTGACATAGGATTCAAGCTGCAGGTAGAGAGCTTTAGCTGGTAAGGCCTGCAATTATAAGACTGGGTCTAGATGCAGTTTGGAGTAGGAGGTAGAATGGGGGAGGGGCAGTAAGAAGGGAGAATTACTCACACAAAGTGCCTGGGCAGAGAAGGATTCAGTCATCCATAAAAGTCCTCAATCTTTTCAGCATCACAACCTGCAGCCTGCCTCCCATATCAATGAGCCCACTGGGCACTTCACACACCTGCAACAGCGAGCAGGGAGCAGGGAGGGCTCCCCTGGGACTCAGAAACAACCTCCAGCACACAACAGAGCCTTCGATTTCATAGCACCTCACCTTAGGCGGGCCTGAATGACTATGGATGAACCAGAGAGGGTGGTTTGTTTGGCCCATGGCTGAAGTGAGAATGCAGGGCCCGGGTTCATTATGTCAGGTGCCATCTTTAATTTGAAGGTGGCGCTGCTGACAAATGGCCACAGGGCAAACATTCCAAACTCTCCCAGCAGAAGAAGTGGTGAGAATCTCTCCCCTAGTCACCACTATGATCAAGAACCAGAGTTTCCAAGCTATTTGATTTAGGCTGAGGCTCAAACTAGGATTGGGAGAGGAAGCAGACAGCCCCAGCTCTGTGACAGGCTGTATAGGCAAACCACTTCATGACTGCGGGCTCAAATCTCCACACTTATAGAAAGTTACGGACTACATGATCATCAAAGCCCTTCCTGATTTTGCCCATAACCTCCATCCATATGTTAGGTTCTCTACCCAGCTACCTACCTAAGGATCCAATATTGGCCACAGATGTATTAGTCTGGTACTAATACATCGCAGAAGTCAGCCATGGCAGTTTAAGCCCATGGTCTTTCAAGAAGGTGTCCTTGGGCATGTCAGCCCTCACCATTCTTCCATTCCAGGGTAAGCAGGGACACTTTGTTTTGCAGTCTTGACTGAGAATCTACACCCAGAATGCTTAGTTGCCCCTTTTCCTTTGTTCTAAGACAGATCAGATTTTAGGGAGGTCTCCTCACACCATTGCAGAGCTCACCAAGGGAGCAGCTGCAAAGACCATGGATGAAAAGGGTCCTTGGATGTACCGGCTGCCCTCCAGCTAATGACTCATCACCACAAACGTCTTTTGCACTTTGGCACCATCTCAGCCAAATATCATGATAATGCCCGAGCTCCAGGCAGTAGAAAAAGAGAAAACACAATATTCCAGTGATCTAATCCAATCTCAGCAGCCTTAAACAGACCAAGAAAAACAAGCTGTGTTCTTGCTGGGCTCTCGGCATTAACTTTTTCTGACACGGGGTTTCATAATTTGCCTATCCATGGGTAGGGCTGGGAGTGCAAAACAAACAATCTAGTTTTCCATATTGATATTCCATAAGTGAGCTGAGATCTCTACAGTCTGTGGCTTGTCTAGAAGTTTCCTTTAATGAGAAGAATTTCCTGTTTCATTTAGAGGTGTGATGCTGAAGTTGGAAATGACGTTATCAGATCAATCTCTCTGGGGCTGGCTCTTGTTCATCAGAGAAGTCCATACCAAAACAGCCTATGACATCCACAGGACAGAGTGAGACTCATCTCGGTGAAACGAAATTAAGGAACCAATAAAGGAGACAGACTTCAAAAGAAAAGCCAGTGCCTCGGCAAAGGGGAGGGATGAGAACATGGATTTGTGGGTCAGCCTGTTTCCTTTTCTGCTTGTCATTAGTGAGCCCCCGGAGGCCAATTCTTGTTTGACTTAGAACCTGCAGTTTTGACAAAGTCCCTGAACATGACCTCTGAATTGATTTTCAATCCCTCTTTAGAAGAAACTTAAATGATAAAACACACATGACCCTTTAGAGACTATGCCAGAAAACCACCCAACAGATGGGGACTTAAAACTCAGCTAGCCTGCGGCACAACAGTCTTTGTTTAAACTCTGAAAGAACTGCAGGTGTTAAATGGACCCCCCAGGACTTCAGGCCTCTACAGGGCACAGGTTCTAACTCTGTGAAAATTACTAGACAAATAGATCAGGGCAGGTTTGTGAGGCTCCAACCATGCCTGTTTCATACTTCACATGGAGGGCTCAAGACATGAAACATATCCCCCTCAAATCCAAAGCATGTATGTCACCTCTTCTTCAATCAAAAATTCACAAAGCAGGCTTTCAGAGGACACTGGATTTCTCTACTGTTGTATGCAAAATTTAGACTTACCATCTAAACTCCTGAAATATTTTTCCTATATCCCACATCTGTTTCCTATATGACGTTGGGACAAGCAGGTACCTGGGAATCTAATACCTGAGGTCCACAGGAAAGGAACTACTTGCCCAACACATTGCAAGATATGACTGGAAGAAGAAAATCCCCTTCCTCAAATCTACTACTCTGGGTCCAGGGTGGCAGAAGCCACACTATAGTAGGGGTGAGGAGAACACAGGGAAGAATGCTGTTCTAGTTACCTGTTGCTAAGCAGCTGATCATCCCAATATTTAAGCATTAAAACATTGGCCACATTTATTAGGCTCACAACTCTGCACCTTTGGCAAAGCTTGGTAAGACGGGTCATCCCTGCTCTGTGTAGGGTCCACTGCACACCTGGCTGAGGTCTGTAGACAACTGAATGTACTTTCACTCCAAGCATGATGGTTGATGGCAGTTCATGGCTGGGACTCCATATGTGGCTGTGGCTGGAATACCTGAATGTGCTGTTTTCATGTGCCTGTTGGCTCTCTCTCTTGCAGTATGGTGGTTGTGTTCCCAGAATGGACATGCAGGAAAAGAGAGTCAGGGGAAACTTTCACATTTCCCCAACATAGTCTGAGAAGCCATTCAGCATCATGACCCCTGAGATTTGCTGCTTAGGCCTGAATTGCCCACGACTAAGCAGAAGAGAATCAGGTTTTATTTTGGAGCGAGTACCAAAGAGCTTGCAGGCATGATTTTTTTAAACCACCACATATAGCACATACTTCTTTTTCTCAGCATGAGGCAGAAAATAGGGGCTAGGTTTCCATCATGCATTGTGCCTTCCCACCTGACAGGTATATATTGGATGCTTTATATGCACTGTCTCATTTTGAGTTCAGTCTTGACAACGCAAGCCGTATTCACATTTACCGTGAAATCAAGCCCAAGAAAATAGCTAGTGTGCCTCACTAACACACTCAACTTGGAAGTAACAAAGACAACTTTCACCGCAAGTGTGGCTCTCAGACCATCCTCTTGTGACAAGTTCTGCTTCCTTCATGGTGGGCAGGAACTATATCATCCCTGAAAATGTCGATCTCTTTAGAAGTTTGACATGACTGGACCCTCCACTCTATGCAGTGAGATTAGCAAAGCCCTCTCACCAGTAACTGATAAGGTTTCCTTCTTAGATGAGAAGAAAACTGAGGCTCTGATCTGAGGCAGAGTGATCATACTGAAGCTGTACCTACCTCCTTTGTGAAAGGAAGCACAGGCAAAATCTTTCTCATGGTCTAAGCGAGACTGAAACACCACCTCCTTATGAAGTCCTTCCTTAAACATCCTATTAAAGTAGGCTTCCCATCCCTGCCTAGTATTTTCCTCCTTTTGGTTTTTCTCTCAGCCTATAATTATGTACCTACTTAGTCTTTTGCTCAACTCTTTGGCCCCTGCTGTAGTGTCTGACAGAGAATAGGTACTAAATAAGTGGTCTGTGGTTTGAATAACCCCATAGGAAATGAATATGGCAATGATCCAAGATTTTGGGATACTCAAAGCTTTCACTTTTGACCTGAGGATGATAGAACCACAGGTTCACACTCACAGGCACCATATGGAACAATCAGCTAAGATGGCCATAAGCTTCACAAAGTACTTACTAAGAGCTAGGTGGTTTTCTGACATGCTTTGTAATCCTCACACCCACCCAGTAGTATAGACATTAGAATTAGTCCCATTTTATAGATGAGGAAAATGAGATTCTGGTAAGATACATACTCTGACTAACTTTAGAATATGTTAAAAAGTATGTGTCCTAGTTAACTCTGTCAACTTGACACAGCCTAGAGTCACTGGAAAAGAAAATCTCAATTGAGGAATTGCCCAGATCAGATTGGCCTATGGACAGATCTATGAGAGTGCTTTGATTATTAGTTGATGTAGGAGGACCCAGCCCACTATGGGTGGTGCCATTCCCTAGGCAGGTTGCCTAAGCTGAATAAGAAAACTAGCCAGAATGCAGCATTCTTCTGCGGTGTCTGCTTCAAGTTCCAGCCCTGGCTTTCCTCAATGATAGACTGGAACATGTAAGATGAAATAAATCCTTCCTTCACTAAGTTGTTTTCGGTCATGGTATTTGTCACAGCAACAAAATGAAACTAGAACAGCATGCAAAGTTAAGACTTGCTGAGGTCTGTTTGAATCCACAGCCCACTCTCTTAGCTAATAGACAATGCTTCCAACTATAGGCTTCTTGAAAGTTTTAATTGAAAAAAAAAATAGACAGAGATAAATTTTTAAATGCTTTTACTGAAAATGAGGATTGCACGCTCAAGTCTCTGACAACATAATCCTGGCATAGAGTTAGTGTTTAGGCCAGGTCTCTGCACGCTGGTGACACCAATGATAGATGCAGCACTTACAAGCCTCTTGATTATTAAATTATCAGAGTATGAAGAGGGGTAGTGCAACAAGATTCAGCTTTGCATGCTTTCTTCAAGCAAGAAAATTACTTGATATGAATTTTCCTGAGCTCTCAGCTTCCTCTTCCAAGGATAGGTTTAATGTGGCACCTTGCTCCAGTGTCTCTCTCAGCATCACCGGTTGCTACTTGCTGTAACATGCTCAGGTAGACCGGAGACGAGCTAGTGAGAAGCCTGATGCAGACCTGTTCCCTCCACACTCTAGGTCATTAAACCAGTGTAGGAGGAAAGTTCTTGTAATTTTTCCGATCGCTAGCTTTGAGATATTTAGTATACTCTGGGACCTTCATGATTTCTGTCAGTCTCTTGTGTTTGAATCATATTCCAAGGTTCTTACCTGGAGAGAAAATGAGAATCTAACTTGCATGTGCAAACCTCTCCATCCATGATGACTATGCAGAAACAGGATGGAATAAACCAAGTGGACCTTACACCACAAGATTCACAGTCCCTGCAGTGAATCTCACGCAGCCTTGTGCTGCTCACAGAATCTCAAGGTTGGAAGGTAACAGGGGAAGGCACCAAATTCAGAGCTCTTCTCAGAGACTTGGCAATGTCCAGTACTCTGTTGATCTTTCCTATACCAGTCACATGTATTGTGGGAAGAAGGAAGTCTAGTCCATGAATGCCCAGTGGCGGCTGATAGGGAAGGAAAAGAGTTCCGCCCCGACTCCCTTAATCAGGGTTCTAGTCACATGTTCCGACTAGTTGGAATTCGTCTTCGGAACAGGTAGTCTTAGGAAAGATTGCTACCACACTTGAACCTAAAAACAAATCTCGTGAGCAGTTATCTATGGGTATTAGACATTAAAATCACTTGCTGAATAAACCAACTAAAGTGAATGCG
Source organism: Cricetomys ansorgei (assembly GCA_026225945.1). NCBI lineage: Eukaryota > Metazoa > Chordata > Mammalia > Rodentia > Nesomyidae > Cricetomys > Cricetomys ansorgei. Next base: position 22,043,935 of record JAMJFZ010001264.1, on the reverse strand, counting down.
TGCAACTGCATGTGGTAGTGTAATCCCAGCATTCGGGCATGAGGCAGCTGGAGGCAGGGGATCTGACAGTCAAAGCCAATCTAGGCTACACAGTGAGATGGGACCAGCCTGGTCTTCAAGAGACCTTGTCTCAAAAAGGCAAACCAAGAGTGCATGCTGGAATGAACGGGTTTCCACATATCGAAAACAAAAGTGTCCAATATATTACGTACAGATAGTACCAGGTGAATCAGGCGCTGTATACTTGGGGAGAGAACATCCTAAGGAACTAGGGGGAGAGCTCAGGTCCCAGCGACCCTCCCTTGCCCCAGCCTGGGAAAACAGAAGAGGCATTCCCTCACATTTCTTACCCCCTCAATGTCCTGCATGGAGCCTGGTACAAAGCAAATACTCGACAAATAATACAAAGACTGTTTAGCCATGGGAAGCACCCCAGAGGCCCTTCAGCTCAACTGCCGCCCTCTCTGAATATAAAACTATAGCATTAGAAGTTAGGTCCAGGTATACTGGAACGGAGCTCAGGGATTTTCTAAGTTCTTAGCTCGAACCCCAGCCCTATCATTGTGTCTCTTCATCTATTTTTGCCTACAGTTCCTTTGATGGAAGAACCTGTCATAGGACATAATGGTAAACTTTTCATCCTAAAGTGGCAAGACCCAAAGAAAAGGTAAATTGCCATCAGCTCGTACTAAGTATAAAGGACTCTCAGCAGAACCTCTGAAAAGTCATATTAAACTAACAACCCAGGAATGAATAATGAGAATCCTAATTGCATGCTTTCCTGGATTAGGCGAAATCTATACACTGATGGGACTACTACCTGTCTCCTCTGGGAAAATAAAAGGTAATGTGGATGAGGATTTTCAAGGACATCCCTCCGTGTGTGTGTGTGTGTGTGTGTGTGTGTGTGTGTGTGTGTGTGTGTATGTGTGTGTTTTGTGTGAGTTGTGTGCATGTGTTCATGTATGCACATGTACATGTGGCAGCCAGAAGTCAATCTCAAGAGTCTTCCTGAACTGCTCTCCAGTTTACTTTTTGAGATACAGCCTCCAACTGAACTTGGAGCTTCATAATTCAGCCAGACTGGCCATCAAGCTTCAAGGATCTGATGACCTCCACCACCCAGGACTGGAATGACACTTGTGTCCCACTGAACACAGTTCTTTACATGGCTCATAAGGATCCAAAAGTCTTCATGTTTGTGTAGCAAACATTTTACTGACTGAGCCATCTACTTCTGCTCTTAAAGGGTATGTAAGACTTACAATAAAAGATCCACATGGTACCCTTCCATTGATGCTCATATGTGGACCAGCTTTCTATTGTTTTGCAGTGGCATCTATTACACTGCTAACTACATCCTGTGAGAGTTTCAGGATGTCTGAGTCAGGATCCAGGAGACACTGATACTTTTTGAAGGGCCCTTGGTCTATCCTAAAATGACATTTTCCACTTAAGACTGTGTTGTCTAAACTATGAATCAACTGCCCACACACAGCAGATGCTTTAGGCATATGGCCCAAAGCAATGCTTCTCAAATGTGGATGTGTATATTAATCACCTAGGACTATGCTGGAAATGCAGATTCATATTAAGTATGGGGTAGGGCTTGATAGTCTACCTTTATAACAAGCATCCAGGTGATGAAGGAGCTGAAATAATAAAGTATATCTCCAAATGTATTCAGTTTAAGGTGCTGCTTGGAAACATGATGAACAGGCACAACTTTGGGCCACTTAACCTCAAAGGACAGTGACAGATGGGCTGTCACTTGGACCTGGGACCCCTTAAAGAATAAGACTGACCAGAGTTTACTAACCCAGATATACAATCCCTATCAGCCCCAAACTTAGACATGGAAATTTAGGAAAATGCGGAATGGGGAATCATCTTTTGGGTAGACTTCTGCTCTCTTATGTCCCTTCTAGGGGTAGGTTAATATGGGTCTAGGGGAGAGACAAGGGATCAGTAAATTAGGTTGTGGAGAAGACTGGCTATAAAAATGCCTCCAGGAATTACAATGTTATATGTGCTCTGCCAAGGAAGAGGAACCTGCACCATGTCCTCATGTTACCTGGCTTCCTTGCACTAATCGTCTGACTCAGTGTGCCTCCTCCAACACACTGGGAAGTCACACTTCCTCTCTACGTATACTGGTCTATGTTATCCAACAGGTATATGCCTATAATGGAGGAGAGCGCTCATAGTGTTCTTGACTCAATGTTAATGAATGTCAAAAAGGTCCCAATTCTGATCCTGATCCTAGTGGGGGCCAGAGTAGCTGGTGCAACCGCCATAGGCATCTCAGCCTTGATTGGTGGGGATGATCCCAGGCTTTCTGACTTAATTGAAGGAGCAGAAAGCTGAATATATTTCAAATTCTTTTTTTTTTTTAGGTATGACTCTGTCCCGTTTTATCAACAAAGGAGCTGCAAGAGCAGGGCCCCTGCTGTGTGACTGTGCAGGGCTCTGCATCCTCCCACAGAGGCTTCTTATCACCTATGTACAAGAAATGAGGCCAATGCCCGGAGCTGGCTGTTGGTGTCCTGAAGTACATGATGGACAACTGCTTTAAAGAAGGGAAGGGAAGAAATGGTGAGGAGTGACAAGTAAAAGGAGGAAGAGAGATAAAGAGAGAAAAGGGAGAAAAGAAAAAGGGACAGAGAAAACCTCAAAGAAAGAAAGATGACATAGACCAGATAACTGGCTTCAGTGGCTGTTTTCCTGGTCCCTATGGCTGACCACTGTTGCATCAGCCAGACCCATGATTCTTAGTTTGGGGCTAACAATGGGACCCTACATGCCCAACTGCATGGACATCTTCATCAAACAGTGAATAAACTCAGTTAAGCTACTAGTCCTTAGGACTAACTATGCACCCCCCAAACAGGGTGAATCAACAATTTGTTTGACACACACCCATAAAACAGTAGAGAATGTGACAGGTAAGACAGTGCAGAGGTTCCTCCATCCTGTACTCTTACTGAGGCCATTTTAGGTTTATCTAGAATTTGATGTCCTTGATGGAGAATCCCATGGAAAATTACCCATCTCTATTCTGAACTCGAGGTCAGGATGCCCCAACTAACTTTGCTTCTGTTAAACTCTTGCTGTGCAAACCTGCCTCTCCAGCTAACCACTTATCTTAGCTTCTGTTAAACTGCTTGCTTCTGTAAAACCCTCCTGCAGCTACCAAGAAAGAGACCAGAATGTGGTTTTTGCCTTCAAAAACTCTGTGCTCTAGACACTTGGGGCCACACCTTGGTCTCCAAATGTCTGGCCAAATATCTGGGTGTGATCCCAGCCACCTGGAATAAAGACTTTCACTTGGCTATAAACTGTATCTGAGTGGTCATCTCTGGTGGGCTATCTATAGCACTATATGGGAGAAATAACTTACGTGACATGATCCACTCCTTCAGAATACCCTCGGCCCAGACTCAAACTTTAAGACACATCAGTATCACTGAGAATGTTAACACACAGAGTGCTTTAACATCATGATCAGAACGCTTGATTCCATCAGTGTTTTGTTTTCAAGATAGGGTTTCTCTGCTGTAACTCTGGCTGCCTTCCAACTCACAGAGATCTTACCTCTGCCTCTCTACTGCTGGGATTCAAGGTGTGCACCACAACTGCCCAGTATTTGACTCAGTTGGAATGAGATCCAGTGGGAGGAATAAAATCCAGTGAGTGGGCTGGGACTTAGTGGGTGAGGTGGAATCCACAGTTTTTACATGGCCACCAAGTTTCCAAATGATGCTGTCCTTGCTCTTCAGAAGGACGCACTTAGACAGCCTAGAGGACAGGTAATCATTTTTGAATTGCTGGAGGAGCTATTCAGCCCATCTTCCTTATGATGTGCCTTAGGGGTCCAGGACTGGTAGCTCTTTTAAATCAGTTCTTAGTGCTAAGCATCCTCCTCAGAGAACAAACACACCAATGAAAATGATCCCTTGATGCAGAATAAATAATAGAGTTAAATAAATACAGCCCCAGGATCCTGAAAGTCTTCTGAGATTATAAACAGGCCTTGGAGGAGGGGAGGCAACAGGCTGTGGCTTCCCGAAGGAATCCTTGGACTCTAATCCAATAAAAGACCTCACTGGAGAACTGAGCTGGTGGGAAGCTCTGAGTTATATATAGTTTGCTTTCTAACGCTGTGATAGAACACTGGTCAAAAGCAATTTGGGGAGGAAATGAGTTGTTGAGCTTACAGGTTACAGCCCATCATCAGGAAAAGCCAAGACAGGAACCTAAAGGTAAGAACTGAAACACAGGTCACAGAGGAATGCTGCTTACTGGCTTGCTCCTCCTAGCTTGCTCAGCTCTCTCTCTATGTCCCAGGCTGATGGCGGGGGTGAGGGGGTGGGGTGGGTGTTGGGACTACTCACAGTAGGATGGGCTCTCCCACATCCCTACATCAATTTGCCATTAAGAAAATGTCCCCAGGAGACCCTGCAGACCTATCTGATGGAAGCAATTCTCAACTGAGGTTTCTTTCCCAGGTGACTAGCATGTATCAAGCTGACAAAAACTAACCAGCACACTTGGTAGGATTTCACGAACTTCTCAGTCTCAAAGAAAAGAAGGCCCTGGCTTCTTCCATGGTTCATAAACATCCCGCCTCGGCGAGGTCAATCAGTTTTCAGCTAGTGCAAGGAAGCTTTTGAGGGAAGGGCCAGCATCAAGTCTGTGGCTGACTCCACGGAGCGCTATGCTGAGCATGTGTGGCCTTGACACAGAGGCCCAGACACGGCTTTATCTCGGCTCACCCTACCCATGGTCTCAGTGGTAGTAAGCGCATTGGGGGACATGATTGCTGGGTGTGTGCGTCTCAGCGGCTTCTTTATTCCTTATAAGGACTGTGCATTCTGTTCCTTTTACTTTCTGCCCATCTGGGTCATTTGATTACACCAAGCAACTAAGTCCCTGTGACAGTTTAGAATCCCAGTCCTCAGGCTCCTATCTATATGAAGCCTTCCCTTACCAACTATTAGGGTCAATTTGGAGGCCATAACTACTTTTGGGGCAAGTTAGGGGTAGAGCTGGTACCTGTGTCATCCTGTCTTATTTATTTTGGAACACTTTGCTGCTCAAATATGCAGTTATATTGTTCAAGCATCAGGGCCAATTTTGATGATTAAAATGTACATAAGCCTTAGCACTAATTTTCATCAGTAGTTATTTAAAATAATCATGATGATAGTCATTAACATTTGTTAGACTGGAGTGGTGTAGATAGTTAGTTCCACTTTGTGGGTAAAGACACTGGGGCTCTAAGGTAACAACACAACAACATAAAGCTGTGTAAACTGTGACGTGACTGCTCCATAGTATGGGTAAGGGGAAGGTTTTTATTATACATATGAGAGAGAGAACAGCCAGAGGCATCTGGAAGAGTCCAGAGCTGGGAGGGAAAGTAGACTGAACATGGCCAACAGAGGGAGGGGACAGGGGAAGAGGAGAGGAAGACCAAGAGAAGGGGCATAGTGGAAATAGCAGGGTTATAAGGAGAATGAGAAGCTGGGGAGGAGGCAAGCAGTGAGCAGGAAGGACATTCTGGTAGGGGAGAAGATGAGAAGAGCCAGCATGTTAGCATGGACTCTGAAAGGTATTAACAGGTTTAACAGCAGGTGATTCTGAGGGAGCCAGGGGGCCAGCATGCACTTTGGTATGCTAATAGGTACCACAGATAGCCTTGGTCCCTTCTGCTTTTTGGAACTGAAAGCAAGCACTATTTAACCAGGAGTGTCACCAAGGACCTTTATTCTTTGTGTTCTGTTGCTTCAGCCTTCTCAACCACACCAATATTGAGGCATATCCCTGAAAGTAGGAAGTAAGTCAGCCTTCTAGAGTCTACTTCCCAGAGAGATACTAGACACATCCAAAGCTGAGACCCTTAAGACTTAGGACTGGCAGAAGGGACAGGAGCTTTCCTGGGTGGGTGGCTGCCCTCCAGCAGCAGCTAGCTGAGTGTTTGCTAGGTTCTGCAAGAGCAGCCAGAAGGTTACTCATTGTGTCACCCACACTCCACACAGCAAACCCTGGAGGTCAGATGGAGAGGGGCTGTGTGTCCCACCTCTCTCATTCTTCTTCAGCCCCAAATCAAGTGTCTGCCTCCTGTCTACATCCTGCTGATTGTCTACTAACTCAGAAAAGGCCTTCGATGCTAACTAACAAGGTTATGCCCACGGCAGATGCACACAGAGGAAAGAGAAAACAGGTCGAGAATGTCAGAGGGTACAATAAAACAAAAACCCCTCCTCCAGTGTTCCCAGCATGGAGGCATTAAAATAAAGTCATTTGACAATTATTTGCCTGCACTGAGAAAGTGAAGTCATTTTAGAGATGCCACTAATCTTAAAAAATAACAAGTGTGATTTGATCCGTGAGAGGAAGCAGAACACTTGAAGATTTCTCTGCCATAGGCTCTGCACTTTCATGAGGTATCGACAAAGACCGGAGGGTGAGTTATGGGGGCGGGGCGTGCGACCACTGTGAGCATTCGCAGAGGTAGAGGGAGCCGGCTAAGTTAAGATCAATGATTTCCTTGATTGCCTGGCTTTCCCCTCTCTAAGCCTGGTCTCCGGCTACATTTCTATTCCTATCGGCCAGAAAAATAAAGATTGTTTACAGAGCTGAAATAACACCTGCTTGGTTTATCTTATTTTAGAAACAATAAAAGCCAGGGAGTTGGAGGGATTAAGGAGGAAAAAAATCAATTGTGTTCTTTCATGTTGGAAACATTAAAAAATAAGTCACCCTGCTACCTACTCTAAGGCCCAATTTGGCTCTCCATTACCCAGGGCGATTGCCAATTTCTTCCTGTAACTTCCCAAGGTTTAAACTCCACGCAACCATAACTGGGTGCCCTTGACGGACTTCAGGAAAGTTTTCCTGCTTTGTTTCTGACAATGCCTGTCTAGCTCTGATGCTACACACATGTAGAGAGAAATAGAAATGCTCCCTTTGGCATGAATATGGGAACATAGTCTGAACCTGGTCCAACTGCTTTATATATGTTCCACGTGTTTTTACACCATGCCATTTTATACCATTTCTGTAAGAAAGGCAAGATAGCTTTTAATCTGTCATATAGAACTTGGTATTGGAACCAAAACGAGCAAACAAAAGCAATGCTCAATAATGATGAATAACTACAGCAGCTGAAGGGATGCTTAGCACCAGTGATGTCAGAGATCTGCCAGCACATCATAATGCAGGGGCCTGAATGGGTCCTGTGATTACCTACCAGCTAGAGCAATGGTTCTCAATAATTAGAAATAACAATGTTCAAAGCCACATGGGACAATAATATTTGAGCTGACTTCTAATGTCCTCTCTTTTTTTATATCTTTAACTGGGATATTTAAATGGGATGCCATCTGCCAGAACATAGGCATGGGCCCATCAGGCAAGACAACCAGGTGCTCAACCAGCCAGGGTCAACCAGCCATGCCTGGGTGACCACGAGCTAGCTGAGCAGGCTGGGGAATTCAGCATCCTTTCTTCTCTGGCTTCATCTTCAGAAGGAGATCTGGAAGAGGACAGGGCAGATTCCAGGATGACTCCATCGCATATCAATGAACCCAGAAACTCCTGCATCACAGCCTCTATCCTCTCCCTCTGACCTTAGGCAAGACTCCAGCCATTCCCTGGCTCCATTTCTTCGTTTGTGGTGAGTAAAGGCCAGATTTTCTAAAGCAGTGTTTCCAATCTATCTAGGAAGGAGGATCTCTTTTTAGGCTAAACATTTTTGCCAAATCATGCGTATTGGCAGCTCTGCCTTATTAGTACTATTATTTTTCAGTAAGAATTTTTTTCCCAGTGAGTTTACATGCTTTGAAATATAAGTACTTCTAAATCCAGTTAAGAAAAAGTAGTATCAACGTGTAAACTCTCAGGAGATACTGGGTGTCGGCACACTTGTGTGGACAGTAAGCCTCCCTCTGTGATACCACGACCCTAGAGGCACGTGTGACAGGGTGGTTTCTTGAAGTCAAGCAGGGCAGTGCCAGCTTCTAGCAGTCCCCAGGATGAGGTGATCTTTATCCCAGAAGCTTGTGGCCAACACCGAAGGCTGTGTGCTGTTTGCATCCTCTCCCTGGCTCCAGCAGGGACCCAGCCCTCTTCATGCTGTGTGCCCTCTACCTCACTCTCAAGGAATTTGAGTCCCTGCAGGTAAGTGGCCCCACATGAAGACCTATGTAACACCATAAAGTGACTTTGGCAGGAAGTTCCAGTGTCAAACACATTCATATCCTTAGCCTTGTGGGGAAATAACCCTGAGACATGATTTGAAAAGGAATCTTGCAGCTTTGAGGGAAGAATTCCTCCCCAGACCTATCATATCATAGTGCCTATTTGCTGCAGGCTCTTGGTAAAAGGGAGCTTTCAAAGGGCACACATTGAGAAATGCTAATCTCAGATCCTCCTCCTTCTCAGAGTAGATCCTGCCAGTAGGAGGCTGGGCTAGAGAAAGGAGAAAGCACCATTTCTCATGTCTCTGCATGTGCCAAGTGAAAAATATGAGTCTATGTTCTTTCTCAAATCATCTTATTACTTATAAAGTCCTTCTTGAAACCATCTTTCCATTCTGTATGTGGGGAAATGGAGGGTCAAAGGAGGTAGCCAACTTGTCTGCAAATGGAGGTATACCTATAGCTGATTCCACCTTGATCTCCTACTGGGCTATCACCATTAGGAATAGGGGGACAGTGAAGGGAGGTGGTGGTCCCTCATAGCAAGCACACAGCATCACTGATTCCAATTAACCCCTGAGCCTTTCAGTTCATCCCTTTCCACCAGGCTTCAGAATAATACATTCCAGTTGTGAGAGTCCTATTGTTCCAATGTACATTAGTTGTGCTGACAGACATATCAAGCTACAATACAAAAATTCCACAGTCCTGGGACAAGTCCCTTAGGATTCCTGGGCTCCTCTCTGCCTCTGCAACACTCTGGGCTTACTCACGTCTGTGCTTTGGTGCATGTCATTTCCCCAACTCCGCTGATCTTCTGCTCCCTCCTCATTTGGATACATTTTGGTCTAGCTTCATGGCTTGACCTTCCTTGGCCTTCCTTGACCTTTCTGCTCAATGCTCTTGAGGCTCCCAGGACCTTATTTTGACTGTTTTTCAGGTTTTGTGCTTTGCCATCCATAAGTGTCTGTGTTCTAACTGTCCTTCCAGCTCAGCTGGGAACTCAGAAGGCAGTGAGGGTCCTATCTGATGTGTACCACTCTGTCTCTGCACATACTTCTCTAGCCATGTGTTGAGGTTTCTGCAATGGCCTCCTTGACTGTGAAGTAGATGTTTTAGAGAAGTACTTAATTCAGTCATTCATCCTTTTTGTTTCATCAGATCCCTACTAGCCATTATGCTCAGGATTAAGTTGGCACCCAGGAAAGTGACATTCCACGGCTGGAAAGGAAACCAAGAAGCAAGAAGCAGAGATTTATTCCATTATGGAGAGAAGAAAGCCAAGATGACAAAATTAAACAGAAGAGGAGGATATAAAAACCAGGTGGCCAGGAGGTTCTCCACAGAAGACAGCAATGGAGCTGAGCCCTGTCTGCATAAGGAGAATGAACACCACAGGACATGGGGAAGAAGGGTGTTTCTACGCAGAAGATGTGGGTGCAAAGGTTGTAAAGCAGGGTCCTGCGGCTAGAGGGAAACAGGAGAGGTGGACAGTAGTAGCAGGAGGGCAAGTCCAAGGTGCAGTGTGGAGACGGAAGATGCAGCAACAGCACGCACTCCTCACACTCTTACTAAATGCACACATAAACGTGTGTGTGTGTGTGTGTGTGTGTGTGTGTGTGTAGCCAGGGAAATTCTTATAAATCATGATGCTGTCATAGAGGAGCCTTCAGGGGCTGCCTGTGATATTAAGGCTATAGTGACTAGAGGAACAGCCACACACTGGCTTCAGTATCTCTCCACTTTTACATAATTCTCCCACCATGTTCCTGACCAACACTGTTCAAGTCTTTTCTATGGACCCGACTTGGCCTTGTGTCTGGGATACTGACTTGACTGCCAGGTTTCCATGTTCACAGGATGTCCCACAGATGGACAGGGTTTAAACCTTCTAGACCAAGTCCCTCTGTGTTCCTGCCTGCTTCTTGTTCTGTGTGTTTGAATCCAGCTCAAAGCACTGTCCTATGCTCCTTCTCCCTGCCCCTTCCCTGAGCTCTGGCCTTGTTCAGCACCCACCTCCATCAGACCTTCAACTTTCCTGTTCTGTGGGCATTGCAGGCATGCCTTCCAGAGCATCTAAGACAAAAGCCTTTCTCCGCTTGTTCTCACAATGTCCACCTTTCTCTCAGGCCAGACTCTCACCACCTCTTTATGTGCTTCTTGTACCTTGTTCCTCAGTCTAACTTCTTCATTGATCAAAAGCCAAGTCTCTCTGTCTCTCCCTCCCTTCCTGTCCTCTCCCCATTGCTCTTTCTCCCCTCTTTCCCTTCTCCCCTGTACTTTATCTTGCACATAAGGAAGTCATGAAGACAAGAGTATTTCCTTAAAACAAATCTCTGCCAAGAAAGTGGAATTCTTTCATTTCCCATCCCCTTTCTCTCTAAGCTAGTTCCTCCCTGCTTAGCAGTCTCGCTTCTTTTCTGAAGTTATCCCATTTGAATGCAAGTCTGTAAGATCCTCTTTCTTCATTATTGTGCCTTCCTGTTCCTGTAGAATATTCATCATCCTCCACCTAACTTGGGCTTTCTGTCTGCCTTTCCATTTAGCCAATTTGGTGGGTAATTTAGCTAACTGTATGGTGCCCGGTGTGCAGGAAATGGTGAGTAATAATAAAACAGCCAAGCTGTACTATTAACTGAGACATCACCCGGTACTTAGGAAGTTCTAGAGAAATGAGAGGTCCCTGGGTATGCGTGGGTCTGCTTGCTTGTGTGTGTGTGTGTGTGTGTGTGTGTGTGTGTGTGTGTGTGTGTGCGCGTGCGCATGCGTAGACACAGGCATGCACCCTGGGGTCCAGAGGAATGTCATTTTGATTTAGACTTCTAGGGACAGGATGCAGTGCAGGAATCTTTCCCTTGACATGCTCTCTGGGGACTTTCCAGTGTCTGGCTGTTTTAAATCAGAAACACTATTTTGCTTTTGGACAGGTTTCAAAAATCATCATAAGAGAGATAGCCCCTCTCTCTTTCTCCCTCCCTCCGTTTCTCCTTTCCTCCCTCCTTCCCTCCCTCCCTCCTGCCTTTGGGTTCCACAATGCTGTATCTAGCATGTGTAGCTGGAGAAACCCCATTAGTGATTGGCACCATGATGAACACATCTGAATATTTATTTAACAACACCACAGATTAATAAGTCACCGCTTCCAGAGTCGAAAGCCATTGTCACATTAATTCACTCGTGCACACAAGATGTCCGCTGCTCCTAAGGGTGCAAATAATAGCTTTGCCAATATGAAAGCAAAACATAATTACTCAACAATAAACACACTGTACACTGGTAACAGCTGCTATCAACAGCATGTTTGAAGCCAAAACAAAGGAAGTATTACAGGAGGGTTTTTTGTTTTTGTTTTTTTTTTAATCCCTGCCTATCATTCTCATGGAGGTGAAGTCATATATTTTTGGTTTGTTTGCTTGCTTCTGTCTCAACAAATGTGAGTAGGCAAAAAGCATTTTCCTTAGCTACCATTCTGTTCTGGTTTTCAGGCCAGGTAAGATGCTGGCCTCATTCTGTCTAGGCTCAAAGTGGGAGCATGAATTCTAAAGGAGAATTGCTTCGAAGTCTTCAGGACGGGTCTGCTCACTAAGCTTACAGGGATTGCACTTTCTCCCCTGACACTGATGTCTAGCTTTGATCTTGCTTTACTCCAGCTATGTTCATTCACATCAGCTTCTAGATAATCAGAAGGCCAGATATGAGTGGCCAGTCACCATCTGTGCTGAGAATTTGTCTACTGTCCCTGACTGCAGAGAGAAAAGTGATAGCAAATATGGCACACAGACACACACACACATACACACAGACACAGACACACACACACACATATATACACAGAGACACATACACACACACAGACACACAGACACACACACATACATACATATACACACACATACACACACACATATACACACAGAGACACATACACACACACAGACACTCAGACACACACACACAGAGACACACAGGCACACACACACACACACGCACACACAGACATACACATACACACAGACACACAGAGATACACAGAGACACACACATACACACACACAGACACACACACACAGAGACATACACATACACACAGACACACACACACGCACACACACACATACACAAAGACATATCACACACAGAGAAAGACACACACACATATATAGACACAGACACACAGACACCACACACACCTTTCTGTATGCCCAGACTGCTCTAGACTCACTGGCCTAGGCAGTACTCCTGGAACCAACATCGATTATCTGGTAAGCCTCAGACAAGATAGTTAATCCCTCTAAGCCTCAACTTCTTCCTGTGTAAAATGAAGGATAATCATTGTACTTATATTCTTACTGGGTAAGGATGACGTGAGAAGATATGTGTGGAAGTCCTGACTTTCCTATCTGGTATCCAGTGAGTGCTGAACAAATGCAAGGATTGTGATTTGCACCAGCTGGGCTCCTTCAGTAGTGTCTCATCAATGCCCAATCATTCCCAGGAATCGCTGGTACATTACAATGGACCCATCACATTCCACAAAAACCCAATCTTTGCTCCCTAGGACTGACAGAGTTGCTGATCTAGAGTGGCTGTCCTAGTCTGGTTCTCGGTTACGGTGGTGATAAAACAATAACCAAAAGCATCTTGAAGAACAAAGGATTTATTTGACTCATATGTCCCCATCACAGTTTACCATTGAGAGAAGTTAGGGTAGAAACTCAAGTAGGAGGGGAGGCAGAAACCATAAAGAGAAACTGGTTACTGGTTTGCTCTGTATGACTTAATCAAGTTTGCTTCTTAAATCACCCAAGAGCATGTGCCCAAGGGCATACCACCCACAGTGGTCTGGGCCCTCCTACAGGAATCATTAATCCAGAAAATAGTCATGCTCACAGGACAATGTATTGGAGGAAATTGCTGCACTGAAATTCCTTCTTCCCAGACATGTCTAGGTTTGTGTCAGGTTGATAAAAACTAGCCCGCAGAATGTTGATGGATACATACTTTGCCCTGTTTGACTGGCAGTTGACATTCTTAAAACAAACATTACTATCAGGATTACTAATAATTTTGTTCTGGACAGCTGAGATCCTAGGGTCCGACCACAAACAGAACTTTACAAATGACTCATTAACTTACAGTAAGGCCAGATGTGCCTTCCTCAACACCCTTCCACACACTCTGCCTCCATCCTGGAATTCTACCTTTTTCATTTTTTTTGTGAATTTGTGTGCGTGTGTGTGTGTTTATGTGTGTGTGAGCATGGGTGGATAGAGACCAGAGGTCAACATCGGGTGTCATCATCAATTGCTAACGTATTGTTTTTTTTTTAAGATAGTATCTCTTACTGAACCCAGAGCTCAACCATTTGGCTAGAGTGTCTAGCCAGAGCGCCAGGGCTCCTCCTGTTTCTTCCTCCTCCGCCCTGGGATCAACGGGTGAGTGCTGCTCCGACCAGCTTTGTCACATGGGTTCTGGGGCTGGAGGCAGACTAGGTCCTCAAGCTTGCACAGCGAGCACTTTACCAAGGGAGTCATCTCCCCAGGGCTTCCATGCTGGGATTCTGCAGAACCTTGGGAGGTCAGCCTCCTCACATCATCCAGAGCCTTACAGTGTCCTCAAGGAAATAAACAACTGTCTGTGGCTGCAGCTTTTCCAGAAAGCTCTGATGAATCCTCTGCCCCTGCAGTTCTGCCCATGCAGGCTAAACGATGTGCCCTCTCTTAACAATCATGTCATAGGAACATGGCAGGACCCAGGAAGTGCAAGCTGGGCATGACCTAAGATCGGCATAACCTTTGGGGGAACCTTTACTCCCTAACAGGAAGGAGAAGGCACAGGGTTTCCTAACTGAACACTCAACAGGCCTATGGGATCTCACTTGTAAATTCAGGAGGTGGCAGAGGAAAGTCCAGAGGAAAATAGATGCAGGTAGGCCTGAAAGAAGGATGGAGGTCAAGTGTTCAATTTCTCTAGCCACTTTGTGCTGTGGGACATGTTGCTTGGCCTTTGGAGCCTTGGCCCTCCTATGTTAAACAGCAGCAACTGGACATGAATTGGCAGTGTCTGGAGGAGCAGGAATGCCTGATGGTTTAGTCTTTCCCTTCTCAGCAGGATCCAAGTCCCTCAGGATGAACAATGGCACCCTCCTCCTGGAGCAAAAATCTTTAAAAAACACTCAGGAAGAGCCAGCACTTAGAAGCAAAGCTAAGTAGATCAGAAAAGATTTTCAGTGGTGTTTAAACAAAAATCAGAGAGCTATCTCCCCTCTCTTTGCTGGGAATGCACTGGAGGACTCTCCAGTGCCCACCCTTTAAACAGACCATCATGTGGCTCCACTCAACTTTAGGTAGATGATCATATAGTCATCACTGTGAACTGGGTTGTCCCCTGGAGGCAAGAGTCACCTTCCTAGACAAAGGCAGACTTCAGGATGGGGTGAACATATCTTTCCCTTTGGGTTGCAGTAATGAGTCCAGAAGTTTCGAAGGACTTTACACAGGAGGCAAGGAGAATACAATGTATATTTAGTAGCTAATTTAGATGGTTCATTTAAAAATCAGAAAGCATTCACCTCTACTCAAAAATGGCCCATTCTAGGTTAAATTCTTAATTATTCTGGAAAATGCAAATGAGATGCTATAAATACAGAGTCGGGGAATAATCACAGTTTGCACAGTGTAAATTCAAGTCAATCGGTAAAGGGGAAAGAAAATCATTTGCCTTTGACATTAGATCCAGCTGTTCTTTGGAGTCAGTTTTCCCTAGCTGAGAATTTTGTATCTGGCCAAACTGCCTCCCAAACCTTCAGAGTTTAGACAATACTTAATCTGAATGTCTAATAGTTCATTCTTCTCGAACACCATTGAACACTTCCATTAAACCACAGTTATTATTATCAACATTATGAGGCCTGTCAGACGCAAGCCCATTGTTCAAATGAATTGACCTCCACTACAATTGACCTTAACATTGCTCAACTGTTTGACAGTCAATTATCTCATGATCTCCCTTCAAATGGGCCTCATTGCTGAAATAACCAATCCATTATGGAGGGAAGGTTATTTTAATAGCTGAGCAGTGTCTTGCTTTCTGCAAGTGCCCCATGAGTATATATATTGTGGGACAACTTGTAGCCCTCAGTCCATCTGACAAGAGAAAAGCATTATGCCAGGCCTTTGTTTCAAGGGAAGTTAAAAAAAAATAAATAAAATAAAGGACCGGCTGAAACTCAGTTATGGCTGAGATGATGTCAGCTCTTAAAATATATCAGCTCTCAGAAGGGTAAACATATCCCACTGTGCCTCTGAACTGTGAAGCAGAAGAGGATGTGGAGAAGGGAGGACTTAGCAAAGATGGAGGCTGAAGGGCTCCAGGTCTCTACCCAGCTCTGAGAATTTGTGGTAACGAATGGAATTTCTCCAAAGGAAATGACCCGAGTGAGGATCCTGTGTCCCCATCCTGAAGCTGTGTGGCACTATTGCATACCTTTATTAAACCTTGATTTCTTCATCTACACCATGAGGCTGTACAGGACTGCTCTGAAAACTAGGTAACACAAGGCCCTGGTAAAAAATGAACCCCATGGGAGACACCCAGGTAGTAGTTTTATAATCACGAATACCAACACTCTCCTTCTACCCACTTTGAGAATTAGCTTTTCTGTCAGTTATGTGGTTCCCTAGGCATCTTTCTCATTGGATGGAGATCTGGCCATTGGGAAGCACAAGGATAGAGGTTTTCCCAGCCTTTGAGTAAGGCCTAATAAAACAGAAGAGTTAATAAAAGTAACAAGTGCCTCATGAATCAGAAAATTAAATGTTCCCCCATTAAACCAGGCTCAGCCTCCATGTTTATTGGTTGTTGGAGACTCAGCTGCCCCTGGAGAACTGCAGAGTGCCTGTGTGGTACAGAGGCCAGGTGACCCAACATGATGGGTGGCAAGCTGGGCATTCAGGCTGAGAGCTGGTTTCTCTGAAGGTGGTTTGGAGGGCGGAGCTCCAGAACTGCTGGCTTGTCTCAGCTCCTGAGATCTCAGGCACTTTAACTCATGTCTCCTAACCAGGACATTGAAAGGAAGTCCATGTCCGACACAGTACAGCCCAGGATAATATGGAGGGAGTACTAGGGGAGGAGTTATAACGGGAAGAGAAGAAAACAGCATCTTTAGTGCTACCATTTCAAAGATCTTTAAAACCCTCTCAAGTACCACCTGATCTGCCATGCCCTGACAGACAGCTTGTGAGGTATGGCCTACTAATGCCCAAAAGACAGAGACCCAAGGACACCCTATGATTCCCTCCCCCTTGCCATCACCTGTGAGCAGGACCCAGACTTCCTTCTGCCCCAGTACAGTTTCCAGCAAATTCTCTCTTCCAAATCAGTCCCTTAAAGCCACCTGGACTCTACTACTGTCAGAGTCTGCAGACTCAGATGGAGGCCTTGGGGTAACAGGAGAGCAGAGGACAGAGCGGAGTGCTCTAGCTGACTGTCAGAATGCCAAATACCAAGTAGGCTGGTGCTGGGCAGCATCCTATCTTACAAAGTTCCCAAGAACCCACTGGGTTCATCCCATCCCAGTTCCAGATTCAGAGATTACATTTGCACCTTTGAAGTTGTCATAGTGTGAGAATTTTACCCCAAATATCAATGGCCATCTTAAGCCAGAAATAATTTTTTTAAACATTTACCCGTCTTTCACAGCCCTAGCTTACCTACTCGCCGAACATCTGGGGAGCTCTCGCTCGGGGCGAGGCACTGCAGATATGAAAATAAAAGCTATGATCACTCATATCTTTTGTACTGGCTTAGCCTATACCAGCAGGCTGGACAAGGATTCTTGCAAAGAATCAAAACTTTCTGCTTTGGGTTATCTGTTTCACCAGTGAGGTTGCTAGAGGGTTTGAAATTCCAGGCTACAGCAGAGGTCATGTTCAAACCCACAGACATCATGTTTTATGAACTATCGCTGGCTCTCCTTGGGTTGTTTGCAAGTGTTGCACAAGTGTCGCTCCTCTGTGTAATTCTCATCTGGGTGTGGCTGACCTTGAGGTTTATCAGGAGGCCTCTTACAGAAATCCTATGGTGATTTCCAGCCCTCCCTCAACTCAGCAGTGCCTACCTATCCCAGGATCCCAGAAGCTACACCAAGACCTGCAGTACTAAGTTCCCACTTGATCTCGCTGCTCCTGAACTTCGGTGTGTTCTTATCGTCAGAGTATAATTTTCTTTTTAAATTAAGACAAAAACCACCTCAGTCATGTAAGCCAAATGTAAAGACGCCAAAGCATGAAACAGCAGAGAAATCTAATCTAATCTCATCACACAGCGATGCCCAAGTTTTCTCTATGTATTTGTTTATACACAGTGGTGTTCTGGTAGATATTTAATAAGTGGTTCTATGTTTTAAAAAATTCTTGATTCATAGTTTTGCCAATTTCCACGATAAATACTTCCACTCGGCTGATTTCAAGCCACCAACAGTCTATCACTAAACATGGACTAGGAAAGAAATTCTAATGAATTAACTCTTGCAAGTTCATGTGGCTCGGCACACCACCGTGAAATAAACATATAATTTTAAGTGAAATGTGGAAATGCTACATCTTGCTTTATAACCCACTCTTCAAAGTCTTTTCATGCCACTGAATATATGTCAAAATATGATGTTAAATAGCTGGATAACATTCTGTTCCATCAACGATAATTGACTCGATACAGTCATATCAACTGCCTCTAATTTTTGCTATCATAAACAACGCTATGATGAACATAATTGCAGATAAATCGTTACAGGAAAAGCAGTAGCTCAAACCGAAGTGCCTGGAGTGGATCCCTTGGGCCATCCACAAAGTCCAACTTCTCCACAGAGCTTAGCACCTCCCAGGCTGCTTGGAATCTCTCAGATCCATAAGCCTAGCTTTTAAGATTCTGCAACATGAACACATCTTCTCACTCAGCCACCACAAATCATTCCATAGTCTCTACATGGATTGTGTGTCATACATTTAAACGCTCAATCTCCTGCCCCTCCCACATCACCCCATTCTTATTCTTCATGTAGAACTCAATGAAATATATGTTCCCTAAACCTACTCAATGGGATGTTGACCCTCTTGAGTGTGGCTAGGAATAGATCTGCCTCATTTTTCTACCCTATGAACTAGTCTGAGTTGGCCATCAAGGCCATCAACCTCCATGAAGAGTTCAATAAAATGTGATATACCCTTCCCTACCTGGCCTCCTCTGCAATCTTCACATTCTAATATGGCAAACAGAGCTTTCTCTAATAGATACCATTTCTAGGAGAAAGGGGAGATTTTGCTGAGTCTTGGAAGACATTTCTGGGGGCTCTTTTTAGAAGCTGTGAAATGCCTTGTCCTGTAGAAACAATGCTTGGTCCCTCTGGATAAAGGGAATTCAATACAAAGAGGGAAAAAATAACCTTTGTAAACTCCGTGACTCTCCAGTAGTAATGATGTCAGCAGAGTCTACTTTTCACAACATTCTTTCTACATGTATGATCATGGGAAGCATAGCTAGCATTTACTAGAACTCAGGACATGTAAAACACTATACCCTGTTAATGTTAAATTTTCACTTTTTCCTTTAATCTCACATGAGTCTGATGCAGTATTCACTAATATTCCTATTAGAGAAATCAGGAAGTAAGATCAGGCTTAAAGGTGAGGATGAAGCGATCTGATCAAGACCACGCACCTTATGAGCTGTTCTGCCCCCCAATACATCGGGGATTCTGACTTTGATTCTTGAAAGGCTGAGGAGGGACAGAGGTCATAAGGGAAGTGTCCAACAGAAAGTCAAGGTCACAAAGCTAGACAACGAAACCATCCCAGTTTGCCCAGAACTGGCGTGATTTTCAACAAAATGACCAATGTAAGGGGAAACTCATCAGTCGCAGGGGAACCAAAATGGTTGGTCCATCAAACCCAGGGCTTGCAATGCATATTTTAATAAGTTTTCACTATCTTTATCCATCTGACAGACGAAAATTAAAACTACTTTAAGATTCTGCCTCATCCCAGTTAGAATGACTATCCTTGAACATGATGAATGCTGGGATCATGAGGGAAAACGGAACATTTCCTTACTGCTAAGAGGGTAAACTGGTGCAGTCATTATGGAAATCGGTATGAACATTTTTCAAATGGCTAAAAATAGAAATAGTATATGGCCTAGCTCTACTACTCCAGCACATACCCAAAGCGTTCTAAGTCTCATCGCACAGATACTCACACACCCATGTTTATTACTGTACTATTTGCTGCAGCTAAGACGGAGGCAGCCTAGATGTCCATCAACAGATGCATGGATAATGAAACTGTGGTCCATATACACAATGGAATTTTATTCGGTCATAAAGAAAATTGAAATCATGACATTTGCAGGAAATGGCCTGAACTGGAAATTATTATATTAAGTGAAATAAACCAGACCCATAGAGGCAAATAGCTCATGTTTTTTCTCATATGCAGAACCTAGATTTTAATGTGTTCATGAGTGTGTGTTGGGGGGAGGGTATGTATGACTCATAAAACTAGAAAGAGACCGTGAAAGTAGACAGATCTTAAGGAAAGAGGGTTTAAAAGAGGGTAATAGAACACATGTGACATGGAAGAGGAAGCGGAGCTAACAGGGGAGCAAAGGGACTGCAGGATAGGGGCAGAAGGTCAGAGAGGGAAATGAGGGAGGGGGCCAGGGAGCAAAGCGCATACGAAAATGTCATAATGAAATCCATTGCTGAGGATGCGAACTTAAAAACTATCCAAAACACATAAATATATGAATGAATTTATGTCCTCTGGCTTCTAGCACAGTGCTCTTTCTACCACAAAGCGTTACCTTCTCTCTTCACAGGGTCTTAATTAAAAAAAAAAAAAAATTAAAAACGAAGTCATTAGGATGCACGTGTTCATTTTCCTGGGCCCTTTGCGAGAACAGGGACTTCAGAAGCAGTGCAGGGCATCAGTCACTCAGGCTCTCAGGAAGAGACAGACCCCAGCTGGAGCTGCTCTTTCTAGTATACTCCCGTGATGGAATGGCCAGCTTCCTCCACCTCCTCCCCACCCCTCAGCACACCTGGACTCCTGCCATTCATCTGTAGGATGTGCTCAGCGCCATCTGGCTCCGCGTCTCATGTCCTGTCAACAGGGATGTCAAACAGGCAAGATGAAAGAAGCTAACTCCGAGGAACACGGCTTGTCTTCTTGCCCCGGTCTGAGGGAAGTCATGATGATTACTCATTAGGTAGCTACAAGGGGAAAAATGATTTGTTACCGTCCGGCTGTCAGCTGGTGTCTGAAGCTCTCATCGCCATTTCTTGTCTTGCCAAAGGTTTTGGGACAGTCTTGGGACTTTCAGATTAAAGTGGATGTAGCTGGAGTTTTCCAAGAAGCTTGAAGGGAATTTTCATAGTTTAAAAATCTGATAACTTTGCCTATGGTTCTGCCAAAAAGCCAGAACGGCCACCCTCTCTGTGAGGCTGCAAAGAGGAGAACGTACCAATTTAGCTAAAGGAGCGGTGGGGGAGGGGTCCCAAAGGACCTCATCTTCAGGCGATATCTTAACTGTCCTTCAGAATCTGAGTAAACAGGGCCTAAGAAATAGATGCTGGCCGATTTCAAGAAGAGCTGAGGTCTTTCCAGAAATGACCACCATTGTGCTCTGTCAGTACTCAGAGAATATACCCAGTCTGCTTTCCTTACTATGAAGCAAGAAAATATTATAGAGAAAGACAGACACCTTGACTACATAAACACTTACTAACATCTGGCTGCCAGAAATTTCCAAACACACGTAAGAAAGGAACACATTAAACTGGTGGAAAAGATACAATAAAAGGTCAAATGGCTGTGTAGAGATATTTTAGTAATCAATTAAAATTTTAAATGTGCAAAACCTAACAGAATAACAGTAAAGTTACCCAGTGTCAATGGAATAAGAAGAGGCTAGTTCTGCCGAGTGGCTGGTGGCGTATTCCTTTAATCCCAGCACTTAGGAGACAGAGGCAGGCCTCTGTGAGTTCAAGGCCAGCCTGGTCTATAAAGTGAATTACAGGACAGCTAGAGTTACAACAGAGAAACCCTGTCTTGAAAAACAAAAAAAAAGAAAAAAGAAAAGAAAAAGTTGGGGAGGCTAGTTTGATCATATTCAAATGTTATTAATTAGTTATATGTGTGTATGTACAAATATAGACATGATAACAACGCAGTTAATGGTGGGACCGTCAGCAGCTTCATTTTTCTTTACACATTAGTTTGTGTCTCAATTTCCCAAGAGCATGCATTACTGTCATGCTCAGGAAGCGATATTTTATATGAAAGAGGACAAGGAACACAGAGGGAAGTTGGAGGCTCTGCCCTCTCTTCCTTCCCCACCAGGCTTTAGAAATGAGGGGCATATGCTCCTAGACTGTCTTTTCTCACCTTCCATGTCTTTTTGCTAATAATGGAAGAGTAATGAAAGTTTGTCATAAATACTATCACTTCTTTCTTTAACCACTGAGGTATCAAAAGCCATAACTAAGTGGGCATGGTGATATACATCTATAACCCCACCTTGGGAAATGTAGGCCTTAGAACCAAGAGGTCAAGATTACATGGGATTATGTATTTTAAAAAAACAAAAGGCCAATATAATATACTGGCTAGTTTTATGTCGACTTGACTGGAGTTATTTGAGAGGAAGGACACTCAATTGAGAAAATGCCTCCAGAAGATCAGCTGTAAGCAAGCCTGTAAGGCATTTTTTAACTAGTGATTGATGTGGGAGGGCCCAGCCCACTTCGGGTGGTATCACCACTGGGCTGGTGGTCTTGGATTCTATAAAAAAGTAGGTTGAGAAAGCCATAAGGATCAAGCCAGTAGGCAGCCCTCCTCCACGGCCTCTGCATCAGCTCCTGCCTCCAGGATCCTACCCTGTTTGAGTTCCTGCCTTGACTTGCTTTGATGAGGAACAGTGATAATGAAGTGTATGCAAAATAAACCCTTTCCTCCCCAAGTTACTTTCGGTCATGGTATTTCATCACAGCAAGAAAAGCCCTAAGACAGTCAACAACAAAAGAAGCAGAACTAGACTCCCTACAGTTCCAACCATGAGCTTGTTGATGGCACAGACTGGAACCCATTAGTGTGCCTTGGCTCAAACCCAACCCTTCTCAGGCCACTGAACTGGTTTTCATTAATCTTTCCCCCTGACATGCTGAGGGCAGAAGAACCTGTGAGATGACACAAACTAGAATCAGTCAACAGGCTCCTGCCAAGCTGTGGACCTTCATGCCATCAAACTGCCTTCAGAGTAGGTAGACTTCAGCAGACTCTCCTCAAGACACACAGATAGCACTTTAATCTGTGGGATGCAAGCCTTCCTTCTGAGAAGCGCCTTCTCCAGAGAGAGATTAGACAGATTTACAATGAATGGTAACACATAAAAGAGCTGCCATGAAACAAACGTGTGCTGAGATGCTGTGGGAGGGAATGGGGTAATAACGCACAAGGACAATGAGAACGAAAAAGCAGGCAGCAGCAGCCACACTTTGGAAGCTGGGCAGCTGTGAATGACTAGGTTAATAACCACTGATTTAACAGATCTCAGAAAGCTATGTACTCCACTGCTAGTTTAGAGGCCTAGAGCATCAGCGTTTTCCAAGGACCCTTGAAATGGACTGGGAATTGACTGTGCAGCCTCTAGGAGAATGGGAGTGAAGGGGGACTAGGCCAAGAAAGTTTGATCCAAGTTCATACAACATGTATTGGCTCCAAGCAACAACTCTTCACCCCTAGCAGGAGAAAAGAGGTGTGTCTTCTTGCTGGAATGAGAGAAGCAGAGATGCCTTGTCCTGACACCAGGCACAGCGAGAGGAAGAGGGTGGTTCACTACATACAGGGAGGAGAAAGCATTTACACACCAAATGCCAGCACAACTGGTCTCCTTCCCTATCGATTTCTGGAAAGGAACCACCAGGCCTGCAACTCTGAGAGTGGGAAGCTGGGAAATTTGCCTAGGAAAATTCGAACCATTCCAGAGGAAAAAACTTAAAGATATCAATGCTGTCCATTAAAATACCCAATCATACCCTTCAGTGAAGCCCACATGTGGCAGTCCCCCAGGGTACACTCAGAGCTTGCATACAGCTTTACAACCAACTCTATCAGCAGTGGCTACAGTTCACTAATATCTAAGGAAAACCTCTAACACGAAAGATGGAAATCCAATCATACCAACAGGATAGAAGCAACCTAACAGGAATTATGCAAGGGAATATTTTACATTCAGAATATATTTAATATCCTGAGAGACATAAAAGAAGATGCATCACATTTAACAAAACAAGAACTGGATAATAAAAAAAAAGAGCGTTAAGATAGCAAGATGGGCTGGTGAAATTAAGAATATTATAGTAGAAATGGGGAAAGTCAACAGAGGGTTATAAGATAAAGAGACAGAAAATAGGCCAGAAAAGATAAGAAAAACACACAGCCAATCCAGGATGCATGCTGCAAAAATGCTAAGAGCTTCAGAAATTGAATCTCTCTCTTTCTCTCCCCGTCTCTCCCTCCCTCTCTCTCTCTCTCTCTCCCCCTCTCCCTCTCTCCCTCTCTCTCCCTCTCGCCTTTCCTTCATTACTCCTTACACACAAACACACACAGAAAGAGACAAAATAACTCAAGGAAATATCGCTAACCTGGAAGACTTGAATCTCAAGATTCAAGAGGTCCACATATCCAGGCTTAGTGGCTCAGGCTTGTAATCGTAGCACTTGGGAGACAGGAGAAGGACTGCTGAGAGTTTGATGTTGACCTGGTCTACATAATAAGATATAGGCCAGCAAGGGCAATATAGTGAGTTCCTATGCCCCTCCCCAAAGGAGGCAGATCCACATAGCACATAAATAAAATGAAATGGATTAAGGTACAGTGTCATGAAATTTTAAAACACAAGAACACAGGCACAAACAAGCTTCCAGGGCTAAGAGTATAATTCAAGAGTAGAGAGTGTGTTTAGGAAGTACAAGGCCATGGGTTCAATCCCTAGTTCAAAAAATAAACAAGTAAATAAACAAATCCTATTCAAAAGATTGTAAAGCTATACTGACCTTTCCAGTAGTAATGCCAGAAGCCAGAATACCTTCAAAGACCTGAAGAAAAATGACCTCTGACTTAGAATTCTAGACCCAAAGATGCCAATGATGTTATGAGGAAGCCCAAATAATGGCTTGGCCAGCTATACAAGGCACTCAGTGTTTTCTCTTTGGTTTTCTTGCTAGGAAAGCCAAGAACATGCTTTTCCAGTGTCTTTAGGACACCAAAGAGATAAGTCTTTCCAGGAGTAAGACATGGGATTTCCTGGGCTGATGCTGAAGGGAGGGGCAGGATGCCAGAATAACTGCTCAGGCTAGAGCAGGCAGCAGGCCCAGGAGAGAGCTTGAACATGAGACTAGAGACAGAGCAGAGGCCTCCAATACACAGAGAGAAGATTCAAAGACTGGTAAGGAGTTGGGGGCAGAAAATAATGATAAATTCAGAGGAAATTAAGCTAATATAAAAAGATATAATGTAATTTAAATGTTAATATAAAACAAAACAAAACAACAACAACAACAAAACCAAATCTCCAGGGAAAAGAAAAGATTTTGCGTAGAAGGAAAAGCGTGAAGGCTTAGCCATGAATCTCATTTGCATTGCTGTATCATATAAACATTGAATATTGATTTAAACGAAATTAAACTGTAATTCTATTAGAGGAGAGGAGGGCAGAGAAAAAGCACAGCTTGGCAATTGTGTTAGGTTGGGGGTAGTGGAGCATGAGAGAAACTATTCTTCACCTGCCAAAATGGGAAGTCACAGATAGTGTTTAAGACCCTATATAAGGAAATACCAGTAGAACTGAGATGTGTGCCTTTAAAGCCAACTCCAAGAATTAGAAGTGGACTCTACAGCAAGAGGAAATAGAGAGCAAGGGCAATAAAGTATTGTTTTTGCAACAATTCTCATACTCATTTGCCTTTAAAACTACAGGCAGCTATATACTGAGATGAAATAGTCCAGGTAAAGGAAGGGTAAGTCTCCACATTCTGTCTTCTCCCCTCACAGGGTGTAACCATGCTTCCCAGCCCTTTTGCTATGGCAGAGGGCTGGCAACACCCAAGGTGAGAACCTGTGGAATTCAGAGAGACACATTGCTTTCTCAGAACCCCAGGGAAATAGGGCCCACCGTGCTCTGGAGTCTCTGCATGCACCCACACCGTTTCATTTTTGTCTTGCTTGTTACTATAAACAAAAATATCAGCCAACCCTGATGTCAGATCCAGACTCATTCGCTAATTATAAACATATGTTAGCAATGAATTTTCAAAGGTGGTAGAATCAACGAAAGCATTCGTAAGGATCAATTTGGAATTTCAAGACAGGAGTATTTTGCTGTCATTTATGAATGGCACAGTGTATGTCTTTTATAATGCGAGGTAAATGCATAGATATATTTTTCTCAGCACAGTAACGTACCTTCAGCTATTGCTCTGAGTGAGGGAAGGGAAAATATCAACTACAAACAAAACTGGCCAAAACAATATCCCAGGGGCCCATGTTCTTGGAAGTGACTCCTATGCACCCCTCTTTACTTACTGCTACTTAGGAAGAGAATGTCTCTGCCCCAGGGACAACCTCAGTTCTGACATCACATTCAGCATCTCTGGCAAGGTTCCCTCAGAGGCAAGTGGGCTGATGACCACAGAGAGCAACACATACTCCATGACAGACTTATTTAGTATAAAGTTCGGAATCACTAACTGAGAAAGTCACTGTTTTTCAGATAGATACAGGGGAAGCATCCATCCACTGAGATGGATGATAGAAATGACAACCCGGATTTTTTATTGGATTGAGAACTATCTGCATTTTTGGATGCATTTTCTCATGAAATTCTGTTCCTTTCAAAAAGCATCATGGAAATGAGTCTTCAATGAGAGAGAAGACTGATTTAGAATCATGAAGGAGGCACGGGGAAGGGGAAGACCAGATGACATCTTCTGCATGAGGACTACTTGCAGGAAGTCTTAGAACTGAACTGACATCAGCTTTGCAGGGACTTGGGGATGGAGCTAGAGAGACAGCTCGGTCAGCAGAGTGCTTGCTATACAAGCATAGGACTTGAGTTCAGATCCCCAGCAGCCACATGACAGCCAGGTACAGTGGCATGCATGCATCTGTAACCCTGGCACTGAGGGGAGAAGAAAGACACACCCCAGAGGCAATCTGGCTAGCCAGCCAGCCTAGCCCAATCAGCGAGTTCCCGGCCCAAAAATTAAGGTGAGCACTGATAGACAAACATCAGTCTCTGGCATCCACATATGCACTTGCTGGCAAGCACACCTGTACATGTGGACACACATACATAACACACACAACTTAAGAACATAACTTGATAGGATAATACACAACCAAGATGAGAATAACATGCCTGAAAGATCATAATGAGGTATCTGCCAGTGCTCAGAGCCACTGGGGACAAGAAACAGTGGTGGCTAAATAGTTCACCTCTTGATGCTGCCAACTGCCTCCTGAAATAGCAGTAAGATTTACATTGTACTATCTTTGGTGATATTTACAAATAGGTTGCTTCATTAAATTTCATTAAACATGTACAAACAACTGTCAGCGCCACTCTCTGCCTCCTGTTGCTTTGAAATTCCCTGACTGACACATTTCTGACTGACAGGCATGCTCAGCTCTGAGGCAACTTCATCTCAACTCCTCCCAGACCATCTGCATGGGGGATAAACAAGAATCAACTGTGGGGTTGAGGTTTGTGGTACTCCCACTTGATAACCATTCTAGAAATGTGTGTATCCTCAAACTATCTCTCTGTTCACTAAATGTTTCATTTTAGCCTATTTTGAGCCCAGGGCAGAGATGGCAGAATGCCCATTTTCCTGAGGCTGAAACCAGGATTCCCAAAGGTTAATGTCTGACCAAGGTCCCAGGGCAGAATCAAAACCAGGAATCACTCGGTTGTTTTGGCTTCTAGCCTAGCACTCTTCCCATAAAGTGCTGACATTTGGACTCTGAGGTGGGCCTAAGAGGTAAAAATAGAATGCCACGACTCCGAGAAATTCCTTCCGAGAGAATGCAGAAGACACTGCTCTATGGACCAGACAAGGATAAAAACTGAAGCCCATAATTAAATGAGATCTGTTATGTACATATGGTCCCTTTTGGAAAATGGATGACATCATTGTACTCCTTAGAGAAATTAGGAGCTGAAACAAATTTCACCAAAGAGTAGCTGAAAAGATAAGCTTAAAATTCTAGTTTGGGGGTGATTTGATTTGAAATTATATAGTTAATCATTTTCTAACTGGGGGGAAAAAGATTTATTTCTAGATGTAATTAACCTGAGTGCTACTGTCTATCAGACAAGTAATTCTAGAAGAAGAAAAGATGGAGACAAGAAAACCAGATTCAGAATAAGGCAAAAATTAAAAAAATATTTAAAGTAACATTCCACTGTGACAGTTTCACACATGAACAAAACATATTCTGGCCAGGTCTACCCTCAACCCACCCCCTCCACCCCCACCTCCCCAAATCCTCTTCCTTTGCTCTGATAATCCCCTTTATTTCCTTGTTGTTGTTTTTAATCTTTCTGATTTTGTCATTTTAAATCTGAATGATAAGCTTTGGCTGATGAGAAGACAAACCAAAATATGTGCTGCTTTGTGGAGGGTTGTAAAAGGGATCCCAGGTTAGACAGGAATTTGGGGGAAAAGAAAAAAGCTTTTAAAGTCCAAACACCCAGGACTTTTTAAACTCTTCCTTTGTTGGCTTTTATTATTTTTAAATTAAGAGAATATGTGTGTTTGTGTGTGGGTGTGTGTATGAGCAAGGGGTCCTGGAGGAACTGCTGGAGTCTCTGGAGCTGAACTTACAGGCAGTTGTGAGGCACCCAGCACAGGTGCAGGAGGCCAAACTTGGGCCCTCTGCAAGAGCAGTAGGCGCTTGTAACCACTGGGTGCTCTTTCCAGTCACAAGATTTTATTAACTCTTAGTAAACCATTCAGTAAACCATTAACTTGCAAGTCAAGGTAACAGTTCTCTGAGGTGACTATCCTCATGACCTAAAACACTTGGCCTGAAGGAAAACAAGTTTGCTGAGCAACAGCATTGAAGAGGGCCATGCCAGTAGAAGAAACACATGCCAAGTGACTGCATGGTACGGAAGACTAAGACACTACACCTCACACTTTCTCCTCATAGACAGAAAACTGTTCCCCCAAAAAACTATTTTTAGTTGCTGGTTGGATTGTCTGATTTTTCTACTAACCAGCTGGATGGCCTGGGTAAAGTTCCTTAACCTGTAAGATCCAGCAAAAATAGCAGCTGTTCAAAGCCCATTGCAAGCAATATGTGAGCTAGTTGAGCAAAGTGCTTGCTTAGTAGGGAGGCTGAGGGTGGATGGGAATCACTTAGTGAATATTAAAAGCAGCAAATGGTGTAATTATCTTTCTAAATGAGAAAGAAGCTGAGGAGATGGTTCTTTTGGTAACTAGAAAGGCTGAAGACCTGAGCTCGATCCCACAAACCCAATGTCAAAAAACAGCCAAGCACAGCAGTGAGCTTGCAGTCTCCGTGCTGAGGAAGCAGAGGCTAGGATCCACTGACCTAGCCTACTTGGCAAGTTCTACGCCAATGTGCAAGCTTGTCTCCAAGAACGAGGTGTGAGAGGGAGCTAGAGAGATGGTTCTGCAATTAAGAGCACTGACTGCTCTTACAGAAGACCCAGGTTCTGTCCCCAGCACCCACATGGTGACTAACAATCATCTTTAACTCCAGTTCCAGAGTATCTGGTAGCCTCTTCTGGCCTCCATGGGCACCAAATACACTACATGGTATACACACATACATGCAGGCAAAAATGCTCACACAGAAATGATATATAATGTATATTAAATATACTAAGGTAGATAGAGCCTGAGGAATGACACTCAAGGTTGGTTGATTTCTTTCTGGCTTACACATATGCATACATACACACTCATATACACCTGCACTCACAATACACCCACATCTACATGTATGAATACACACACAAAGAAATAAAAAAGGTATTGCACTTAAAGGAGAACCATAAATGTTATGGGAAAAAAGCTTTGGCATCATGGGATGTTACCCAAATTCTTGGTCATCTTGAAAGTCATCTGTGGTGACTCAGGGGACACCCGAGTCTCCTAGGGTAGCAAGGCAGTACCAGAAAAGAGATTTTTCTATTTTCCACTTTCATAGCAGTGAACTCACTATTGATGGTGTCCTAAGTCCCTTGTTGAATCTGATGTGTGTTGATCACTTGCACCATTAAACATAGTACAAAGATCCTCCTCAAAGAACATGACATCCATAACTCCAACACATAGCTGAACCTAGGCTTTTAAAAGGCAATGGAATTTTAAGAGAGACTGCTCCTGAAAGGAGGGCTCACTGCCAGCAAGACTTGGTTATGACTAAGCTAGTTCTTTAAACATGGATGAGAAAGATGTTCATTAAAAATTAATTTGAAAGTCAAAAGCAGCAATGCTTCTTAAACTCTTTACTCATTTCTTACAGCCCCAACCCTGACCTATTGTTGCACAAACAGCAGTAGGTGGTAGGTAGAGAATGACCTTTGGAAAGACTATTTCTTCCTTCCTGTCTTAGCTACTCTGACCTTCTGTGCACTGTCAGGGAGCCAGTTGGCCTCTCTGACTCTTTAACAAGCAAGGTGGTGGCATGGTTTCATCAAACCTGAGTCAGGTCTGTTTATTACCATTCCCAGAGATCAAGATGTAGTCAGACTCAAAATAGGTCCTAAGGGAACCTACTGTTGTCGTTTTGCTAAATAGTCATGTTGTCAAACTGCCTTCTAAATATTTATAGCATAGATTTGTGCTGCCTTCAACCTTGGTCAGAGGAGCTTCTTATTGCAATAGGTAGTGATTAATGCAGAGACTTATAACTGTTTGATATGCTCAGAACCGAGAGTGCTCAGCCTAGACAGGGCATCTATATCAACCCCTCCCCCCACAAGGCTTCAGAGGCATTGTGAAAGAAGGGAAAGAAAGAATGTAAGAGCTAGAGGATGGGGAGGAGTGCTGTGAAGTGCAGCCCTCTGGACAGGGCATGGCTGTTGCACTCATGAATTCATAAGGCCAAGCCTTTTAAAACTTCACTATGGAGCCAGGTGTAGTGTTACACACCTTTAATCTCAGCACTTGGGTAGCAGAGGCAGGCAGACCTCTGTGAGTTCAAGACCAGTCTAGTCTACAGAGTGGGTTCTAAGACAGCCAGATCTACACAGTGAGACCCTGTCTCAAAACAAACAACAAAAGTAAAAGTTCCATTATGGATGAGGAAGGGGCAAAGTCCTAGCCCTACCTGAAGAGCTCTTGGAAGTTGATGGGGGGCGGGGTTCATTTTTCTTAGGTGGGATTTCCTTTGGTAGATTGCCCAGGCTCCAGTGGATGTCCCCACGCCCAGGAGCATATGGGCAGCACTAATTAGATTTGGTGAGTTTAAAATAATGATATTAATGATATTAATTTAAATTTTAAAAAGAGAACACGAAGCTGGAGGGAGATGTGTTGGGAGATCTTGGAAAGAACTGGAGAAGGGAGTGGGAGATGGACATGATCAAAAGACTTTGCATACATGATGGAATTTTCAAAAACTAAAAAACATTATTTAAAAAAATAAGGCCTTAGCTTAGGTCTATATCTGAAAGCAAGGGATATTTTCACCAGCACCAGTTAAACAGAGGGAGACCTACCAGTGATACAAGTATTATCTCTTGAGGGAGATCCCAAAAGAGAGGATTCTGATCCCAATCTACCTCAGTTTGATTGTAACTAGGAGATGGCATTGGTATCTTTCCAAGAAGAGGGAGCAGGGGAGCTTAAAACCTTTGTCTAGTCTCAAAAATCTCCTTAATTTGCAGTGAAGGCACCAGCACAGTACATCTCCCATTCAACATTTGTGTTTGTTGTGGCAAAACCAGGTCAAAGTCTATGTCACGGGGAGACTTAAAATGTTAGTAGACTCTTATACTTGTTTTATAGTTTACTGTTTAAATCTTTCATCTTATGGCAAGAGTACAGAGATGGCCACAGAGTCAACTACTTGGTGACCAGGGTCTCTTAAAATCAGCATCTAGCTAAGAAGCAGGTAGCTCACAGGATTCGGGGGCAGCCGGTGTGTGGAGAAAGGGAAGTTCATGTCAAGGCAGGTTGAATCTTTGTCCAGTCAGACCTCCTCTCTGTATCCTCTCTTGCTGTCGATTGTTTTGTCTCTTGCTGGGAATCTTGGTCTTTCCACTGTCCGAAGCCTTCAGTCAGGAATTCATGTGCCAATTCCTTCCAACCAGCTTCCTCTACCTTCCCTAAGTGGTCATTCTCTCAGTTCCCTATATGTGGTGGTTTGAATGAGAAGGGCCCCTTAGGATTATATGTTTGAATAGTTGGTCCTCTCTGGGGAAACTGTTTGGGAAGAATTAGGAGGTGTCACCTTATCAGAGGAGGTCACAGGGTGGGCTCTGAGATTTCAGAAGATTCGCTTCATTTTCAATTAGCTCCTTCAGCTTATGGATCAAGATGTGGGCACTCAGCTGTTCCTGCACCATGCCTCATTCTGCTACTATGGACTGTAACCCAATGAAGCTATAAGCCCAATTAAACACTTCTTCTTTAAGTTAGCTTGGTCATGGTCTTTTGTCACAGCAACAGAAAGGTAACTATGACATTAGATCTCAGAGGAATGATGACCAAAATAACAGCCTTCAAATAATGGGCTGGCTCTTTTCTTCAATACACTTATAGATCAACTGGGATAGGGTTGAAATGCAGATTCTGACTCAGCATTTGAGGAAGCTGGGGTCTGAAACGAGTTCTTGCATGATAGAGGACTGTGACCTTTGAGTCATACTATGAGGAGGGAGAAACTAGATCTCCATTCAGCCGATACCCCACCCCTGTGAGCTCACCCACCTTAGAACCAGCTTGGCCATAGGTTTTCAGAAGAGTCACCACAGAGATTGTTCCTACAGGCCCCTTGCCTTCTGTACACCTCCCCCCACACACACAACCTCAGCCTTCTATCTGGTAGAAACACAGACACTTAGATGTGAAAATTCTCCAAGTAGCAGGAGGACACCTCCGCCCCAGGAAAAGGTATTGCTGAAGAGTCTTACAAACACACTGTGATTACTATAGCAGATCTTCAATAGCTCCAGTCATCTCCCAGAGGAAGGTCTTCAGCAAAGGATTAAAAGTCTAGAAGAAACCTCTTAAACCGTTTTCATTCTAGGCAGGAAAAACAAACATATTAGGATGTACATTGCCATCAGTCCTTGGCGTCAGGGGGCAGGGCTAATCACCTCGGGGTGGGTCTGATGGGGTTGGTGGCAGTGAATCAGCCTCCCTCAAGCATCACTCTGGACTCATGTGTGAGGATAAAAGACTAAAAACACTCACAAAGAAATAAAGAATGATTTATTTTATTAGGCTGGGCTCCTGGGAAGGGCTAGTTGGCATGGAGTAAACTTCAGCTCGAATGCTCGCGCTAGAAACAGAGGCCATCTTTTTTCTTTTTAATTTTGGATCAAAGAGAGAGCAAGGAGAGCAGAGTGTCGTGGTACAATGTGTGTTTCTAAAACGCTTGAACTCACAGGCCTGCATGGCCGTGAGCACGTGTGTGCATAGGTGTGCTGAGGGACAGACAATAAAGAAACAGTAAGCGTGCTGATTCTTTCTCAGAAAAAAAAAAAAAAGCCACTATTTGGTTAGCATCATCCTTTTAATGGCATTTGAAAGGTAATTCAACCTCTTTGTCTTGGAAAAGCGGGGGCAGGGGGATAAGATGGTCATCAGTAAATGGCCATATGGATTGTTGACTCTGGAGTCTCTGGGCAACAGAGGGACCAAGGTACCTAGCGACTGGTGAAAGAATACACAGTTGGCAAGAGAGGGCAAGGTTTTCTTCTCTCTCCATACACTCCTGCCAGACACCCACTTCTAGGCTGGGTGATGACTTTGAGAGACCCTGGTCACCAAGAAGCCTCTCCCCAAGGAAACTAGTCCTTGGTTCCATGGATGACATTTCACGTGCTAAAACAGTCAGGGAAGTGCTACCCCATTGTTAGGATAAAGAAAGTTTAATTGCCAAATATTAGGCTTTAAAAACCAATCATGTGCAGAAGGTAGCTTTAATTAGACAGAAGAATCAGATAAGCAAAATGTAAAAAGCTTAATACTGAACAGCCTGTATCTCATTGTGCTTTCATTTTCTAAGGACAGACTTGAAACAGAGTAGGCCTTTGCTAACCTCTCTGGGACAATTCTAAGCAAAGGGAACAAGTGTATTATTTCATTAATATCTGGAAATCATCTTGCATTTATGGGGCTTTGGGACAACACTTTTTGATCCTAGAAATACTGAGAACCAAATAGCCAGGATCAATTTTGGATCAAGCACTGCAGCCCCAATGACAATGGGTATCGACTTTGGATCTCCACGTGCACACTCAAAAACACAGACTGAAGATTATCAATTGACTTACTGTCAATACTGTCTGCACACATTTGTCTTGGAAAAAAAAATGTTTTAAACATGTCACAGCCATTTCAACTTGGGGATTCAACAACACTCAGAATCTTGTTTGTGGTCTCACCTGCCACATGTTTTCTTGTCTTCTGTGAGGCTGAGAGTATCTGGACAGAATGCTCATTTTCCTACTCTACTTTTAACTTAGTCCATTTCCATTCCTGGGAATGTCATAAAGAATTCACCAAAACAGCTCATTGTCAAGCCTGGAGACCCTCACCTATAAGAATGGCTTTGAACTACAATGGCCTCCCACTCACTACGATATTTTTAGAACTCAACATAGAACAAAACTGAACTTTTCATGCAGACACGGAATGCAAAATGCTTAGGGCTGGTGTTCAAAGGGCAAAGTTTCTTTAAAAAGACTATTGATCGGGCCTAACTGCAACATGACAGGGCCAAATGGACTCAGGATTGTGCAGAAGGAAGTTAGGTCAGGAAAGGTGATCTCTGAACTCCTGAGAGAGGGAGCTCTGAGCGGCACCCTCCACTGAACAGATGGACTAGGGAGTGTTGGGGTAGCAGATGCCACTGTGAAGAGCCTGTGCCTGTTAAAGAAGGTGATGCAGGTAATGTGTCTCCAAATATATACAGCATCTTTTCAGTTGACTGAGCTCTGGCCTTTTCATCATATGGAGGTCTGCGTTCTCATTTTTAAGATCTGTTTCTCCCTTATTCAGCAAAACATTCTTAGATAACTTCTTGGTTGCTTAAGTATAGTTTGAAGAAGACACCATGTTGAAACTGACATTTGACCAGGGATATATCCTAATCAAAGAAGCAACTACCCTGAGCTTCACTCTTATTTCTCACTCATTCTTAGAGTAAGCCTTGTTTTTTTGCATCTACATACCTAGGCTGCTAGAGATGAAGAGCCAATGATGGCTCAGGTACTCACCCCAAGGAGTTCAAGAAGTGGTGGTAGAGAGAGCTTACACACACTAAGACATACTCACTTACTCTGAGCCCAAGCCTGAGTGATGTCTAGTATCTGGCAGGGCAGCAGCAGCAGACTTTGGTTAATTTTCCACCCTACCTCTTCCAGACCAGTATTATCCTCTTACAAACTGGACCCCAACATTTAAACTTTTATACAGATGGCATATTCCAGAGACAAGTAGAAGCTACTTTCTGAACGTCTCCCAGGATTCTTCACAGCTTCAGCAGGCTACTTTCCTGCAGACTTCCATGTCAGATACAAGGCTCCTACCACCACGGAGGAGAGCCATGCCAGCAATCACTTGAATGACCCTCTAGGCACACTGTATTAAAAGCAGACAATCTGAGAAGCGTTATCTAGTCATTATACTATACAAACAAGGAAATTATTTCAGCTATCTAGAAAGGGTGCTGCACAGCCATTACAGTGAATGATGAGCTACACTGAGTTTCTTCTCTCTTATCCCCCAAACCTATGACCCAAAGATTGTGAATCATAAAAATTTCAGCTCATCATTAACTCCAACACTCCCGTGGTTCCTGTTCTGCAAACAACAAAGCTAGTGGGACCAAAGGAAGAAAGTTTCTCTAGACACATTTTTCATGGGCTCTTTCCGGTTTCTCGTCTTTGTTCCCATGTTAATACACAAAAAAACGCAGTGAGTTTGGTTCTTTGCTCCTTTCTACCAAGGAGCCTTAGGTCTACGAGAGGTTGAGCAGACGGCCTGGGTGGAGGCTTCTAAAGCTCAACCAAGAGCAAGTATCATAAACAAGTCATGAAGTATGGCAGCATTGGCCAACATCAGTAGATGTGCTGCATCTCCTATAGCTTTCCTCATACCTAGAGACAATACCCTTCATTTCTTTGTCTCAGGGGATGAGTGACCACAGTAGAAAAAAAAAAAGTCATTGAATTCCAAGTATAACTTCAGCTTTTGAAAGGTTTTAGGTTTCACTGTAACCTAAAACATGAAGAGCTAAAGTTTCAAACGTGATATGGAAGTCAGCTTATCAGCTAACCTCTCGCGTCCTGAGATTATACAAGGACTCAAGTCAGGGAGCCAGAAGAGGATCAGAGAAAGGAATACTATGCCCTCAAGAACCAGGGAAGAGTTTCTTCATGGAACTCAGTCCAACTTCATCTCCAAGTTTCTCAGGCTGGCCTGCCTTCTGATTAACACCAGGGTTCCTGCACCCCTCATACTTTCAGGCACTACAGGAATAAAGCATATCCTTCTATGTGCCCTTCTTCTGACCCCCATGATCCCCACCACCCTCATGCCTTCTCTTGCTGCGCCTTCTAGGACTCATTCCCCCGCCCTGCTTGCAGCAGCATCCTCTCTAACATATGCACCTGTTTTCCTTCCCAGCTCTTGTCCATCTTCTAGGAAAGGAGACCTACTTTATTATCACAAATACTCTCAAGAAGCCAATTGAATGGTAAGAATTAATTTCCCACCAGTTACCAAGCAGGGATAGTTTCTGGCTGTTCAGGTTTGAACTGAACTGGTGACCCCGCCGAAATGAAAAGCTCCAATGGAACTACTCCTCAGAGCCAGCTCCTGTGTGTCTCTGCCTGTTCCTTCCCCCTCTTCAGTACCACACACAATAGAGTTCCTCTCCCCTGGCCCCCATTCTGCCCTCCAACCACAGCCTAAGAGGATTTCCTGTGGGGTAACCACTCTGCCATTCTTTAGCATTACTCAGTTGGTAGTCTATAATACCACTTCTGCTATTTATGGCCACAGTATTGGACTCCTTTCTACACTGATTCAAAGGAATCATAGCCAGTGGAGGGCATTTCCTATCACTCAAGGATAGTGACTTCAAGATGGCCAACTACATTGCAGGCCCCCCATTTTTTCCCAGTCTTTCTTCTGGGGGGTGTGCTTTTTTCTATTACAGGCATCATAATCAATAGTTCTTCTCCCCTTTGTGATGGTTCACAACAGTCACGACTATGCTAAATTGTCACCTGACATTCGTTTGGATGCTATTCTTCTGGACAGAACACAGTTTTCTCTCTCTCTTCAATGCCTGGAATATTGAAAGGGCCTACATAACAATGCTCAATTATGTGTCAAGTCACAGTTTTACCATAGGACTAAGAAAAGAGAACATAGCTGCAGCTGGCTCCCAGCTCACCACAGACCAACCAAAAACAGGCCCAGTGTCAACCTGTCTCCCAACAAAAGCCCATTTATTATTGAGAAATCACACACACACACACACACACACACACACACACACACACACACAAATTAGATAAAAGGCTCACTCTTGTCCATTCATGCTGAACTAGCTGTGCTGAGCAACTATAGGATTATAAGTGGGGGAAAAAATCAAACTATGCCTAGTCTGATCCAACAATAAGCGAATTTCATTGAAAATCTTGGCTGAATTGTGCTGCTCCCAGAGATGAGCTGGTTTAGATGTTTTCCTCAAAGAGCTTTGAAGTATAAAGCTCTCCTAAGGGTTTAAGAAGAATAAAAACACTACTCTTTAGAGAGGCTGAGAACTGTGGCACCCCAGTCCTATGCAAGCTCCCTAGGGATAAATGTCTCTCATGTGGTCACATGGGGGACACAGAGTCATAATAGAGAAGGTAGACAGAGTATCAACCCCCGTACCCCAGGACTCCTTAGTTCTATTCCTGCTTGTGTTAGATGTCAATACCCTTGAGCTAAGGGTGGTGCCATCTCAAACACAAGGTATGTATCCGAAATGCTCCAAGGTCTAAAATAGCCCTGGGACTTGTAATTCTTTAATTGGATGGGGAGTGGGGGGGGAGGTTGCAGAGTGACAGAGACAGAGAGACAGATAGAAACACACACACACACAGCAAAAATGGGGGCATGGGTAATAAACAAAAAGCAGAGCTGAAAACAATTGTATCACTACTAATAATAAATAACACCTATAGTTTCTATTTATTCAGCATCTATCATGCTATGTATGCATCTTCTCTAATATTCATAGCTTTCTGAAGTAAGTCTCAATACATCAATTTACAGGTAAAGAAGAGAAGCTCAGTGAAATACACAACTGGTCCATCAACTAATTAGACCCCAAGCCAGCCTTCCCACCATGTTACCAGGTCTTCTATGTCCTTCTCCCAGTTGCTAAGTGACAGATCCAATGCTTTCCATAAAGCAAAGACCACCTGGAGGAGCTATGCCAAAGCCAGAACTACACCATGTCATCCATCCACACCTATGGACACCTCCTGACACAGAAATGCAGGATCTAGGTTAACTGCCCTGAATCTCTGACAAGAAGCAGAATGCTACAGAATGAATCCTATGGGTGGAGAGGGGTACAGTGTAACCAAGAGACTTCTGGTATTCAAAGACCTGGGTGGGGGAACTTGGCCAGGAACTAATTCCCATAGCCCAATGTCATCTGTTCTGCCTACCTCCTAGCTCAGCACACAGTCCAGTTATGCATGGTATAGATTCAAGGAGTTAGATAACAGGCAAGGGGAGGTATATCCCTTCCTGATTCTGATTCCTGATCTGAGGGGGAGGGAGGAGGAACATTCTGGCAGAGGGTGCTTCTGTCTTGCAAATTACAGACACCTGGTCTTTGTTTTAGGAAAGTTGGCTTTAAGAAAATTGGTGATTAAAAGAAAAATTACCTTTCAGAGAAGATAAACAAGAACCAAAGTGAGACCGATAGAATGGTTTCATTTTGTCCAGGACTCAGCCTGGCTTCC
Source organism: Cricetomys ansorgei (assembly GCA_026225945.1). Lineage (NCBI taxonomy): Eukaryota > Metazoa > Chordata > Mammalia > Rodentia > Nesomyidae > Cricetomys > Cricetomys ansorgei. Next base: position 22,005,434 of record JAMJFZ010001264.1, on the reverse strand, counting down.
GTTAAATAGAAAGCTCCGGAGTACATCTGAAAGATGATTAGATTTACAAAAGTTCCATTTGTCTGTAACCTTTCACACCTTCTTGCATTAAGAGAGGAGAGTTACACAGGTAGGGGCCCATGTGACTTGGGAAAATGTGTAAAACAAGAAGTAAAGCATCCAAATTTGGACAGGCTTCAAGGCTGTGACCCAGAGAGAAGGCAGACAGGCCTGAAAATCAATGCTGCCTTGGTAATGTGAGTTTGGTAAGAGCTGAAGCCATGAGCTCACCCTCCCAGGCCCCACCGGTCTGCCCTTCAGCACCTTTTCTGTGGGTTTTGAATATTGTTTCCTAGTCCCTTGATATGAGAATGCATGGGAAAGATTCAGAAGAATTTCATCCATTTCCAAGAAGATAGTTTAGAATTGGTAGATTTTCATCCCCCATCCTCAAGGTTGAAATTAAAGACCTTCTTTATTCACTGTTCATGTAGAAAGTGGCTTTTAGAAGCTATTCGCCATCGCCACTCTTACCTGCACGCTCACTCACACACACTATGGAAATGAAATAAGACCGGGGCGATTGATGATCCCATCTTTTAATGATGAATGCCACCGATCTGTATTTCCCTCTGAGATCTCCTTTTTATATTTGTTTTCTTTAGGTAGGTTAGTTTCTTCCCTCCAATGTCTCCCATTCCATCTTTAATTTCTTTCCTTGATATTATCTGTATCACATACAGAGCCCTGGAAGGACAAGGACTCCTCTCTAACCCTAACCATTACTCACAAGCTGACACAAGTAGCCATTTCCAACAATGTGAAAATGGAAATCACCTTGTTCTATTTAACTAAAGCATCCATACAAAAACCCAGGATTCTTTTTTAGAGGGCAGTCCAAAGGCAGGAAAGTGGCACTTGAACAAATAATTTCTCCTAGAGAAGAAATAGCATCTACAACGATTGATGTTAGATGAAAACATGTTAAAGGCATGATGTGAGAGGACTGCCCTGAATGACGTAGAAACTGCTCTGGGATCATCCATTGTACAAACCATAGAAAGCACCAGTGTGTGCCACACTAAGCTAGGAATCTGAGTCTGTGGTGAAAACCCACAGTCCCAGATCAGATGGGTCAGTCTCCATGTTAAGAAGTCTAGAGCTTTTTGACTCTACACAGAAATCCTCCTGGAGGATTTCTCCAGGAGCTTTTAGAGAGGGATGGGAGTCCATTCATCAGGAAAAAATGTCTCCTGGTTTCCTGTACTTCTCCATCTTCCAACCCAAGCAAATAAGATTTTTAGATAAGAAAATTGGTACTACAGGAATCCATCTGATGATAGTTCATTCATCTAAAATACATGCATTGTACCATATGTATGTTTTAGACATAACGTGAAATATAAGCTGGGAGATACAGAGATGAACTGACTAATCAAGAATTACTCCTCAAACCTCTTAACATTTGTTAACAAGTACAAGAAGGCAAAAGCCCTTGTTAGACTTAACTTTGTATAGTTGAACCAAAATACTGTCTGGATCCATAATATAATCATTATGTATGTAGAAAGAAAGGGAGTAGACTTCTGGAGAGCCCAAAGCAGTGTTGGTGGTCCATGGAATACACGCTCAAGAGGGCACTAAAGGTATAGACCAAGACACACAAGCTGACATGCAGATTGCATTTTGAAAGGTAAGAATTAGCCAGGAAGACAATAGAAATGTGTATTCTATAGAGATGGGGTAGCAGGAGCTATGTCAGTGAGAGTGTTTAAATAGTACTATGAGCAGGAAGCAGGAAATGATGAAAGGTGGGTGGGACTTGATAACCTACCATGTCTCAGACCTAAGCATGAAACACAGCCACCAATGAACATCTGGCACTCTTCCATAAATATACACCTCCTTAAAGCTATATTAGAATCTCTACCTCTATCAAAAGTGTAGTATTAGGGGCTGGGGAAAATGCTCAGCAGTTAAGTACTTACACAAGTGTGAGGACAGAATTCTAATCCCCAGAAAGCCACATGAATGTCAGATGGGTTTGCAGCCCACCTGTAAGTTCAACCTTGAAAGGTAGAGACGGGGATCCCCAAAGCAAGCTGGCTAACCAGACTAGCGATATAGGGGAGCTCTGGTTTTGACTGAGAGATCCTACCTCAATAAATAGGGCAGAGAATCCATCCAGGAAGATTCTCAACACCAACCTCAGATATCCAAGTACGCATGCACACGCAAGTTTGAGCGCCCACACACATGTGTACTTTCACATACAAAAGCATGCATATACTCACAATGTACATGGGAAAGTATATTGGATGAAAATAATGGTGAGGTGTCACGTGCAAGAATAGTTATGGGAATGGAAATTTACCATCATTCCCTGCAGATATTACAGACTTTTAATAAGACAACAAAGGCACTTGAAAGCAAGGAGCCATTGCCAGTGACGAGAGATCCACCTGACTGCCCTCTCTGCCCGGTCTTTAGCCTGGGTCCTATCCTTAGGGACAGTAAACAGAGATGTCTTAGTTCATCCATCCATTTGGATGGGATTCAAGTGACTAGTGATTAACTTGCTGAGCACCTCCAAGGTGGGTCTTGGTCTAGCCATGCACAAGCAGCACCTACTGTGACAAATTTCTCCACAAGAAGTAAGGGGTTGATTTGTCCAGTGTACAAATCAACTCATGAGCAATGAAAGGAATCTGCCCAATGAGTGCAGCATGGACAGATTCCTAACAGCTTACCCTGGGGGCTAGGAGTAACGGTCACTTTGTTTCCTTCTGTATTTTTTTGATTTGTATGATACAGGAGCAGGACTCCTCAGACTGGAAGAAGTCTACAGTTGTACAGGAAATCAGGGACTCATGAGACAGGGAAGGAGGGAATTAGACACAAGTCTAGCTCCCAAATAAGAGATATGGGAGGGAGTATTCAAAGTTGACCTGAGTTAGAGGATCTCAGTAAGACTGACTCACTATCAAAACAATAGAAGTAAAGAAGCAGACCTACTGAGCTGTGAGATGGGAAAAGCCCCAGATTACAGAGTCAGAGGTCTATAGCTTAAAATTTAGAGGGCTAAGAAACAGTATCCAAGAAATCCATTATAGATATACCTGATACAAAGCTTCAAAAGTAAGTAGTTTCTTTCTCAGAAAAGAAAACGTTCAAGTTTAGACATGTTCTTTGTGTTAAGTTTCCCCTCAACCAATGTTACTTGCTCTAGTGGCACTTTGTATCTAAAGATAAGAGGTAGGAGGCTGATTGTTTCTTCCTTCCATTCTCATTGTAGCCAAGTTTTGCAAAGTTTAATGAATGTTCCATACTACATACTACATAAACAGTAGCTCTGTTTATCTATGAATATGCATATTCATGTCCACTGAACACTATCTCCGATGTTGCACTATCCCAAGGTAATATGAGCTTTATAAGGTATATTGTGGAAGTTTATTTTTAGTTATGTGTAAAATAATTGTTTTGTGTACTGTTGGGTGATGGTCTGCCTAGGTCTTGGCATTTTGTATTGTTCGCAGGTGTTGGATTTATATGGGAGATGTCTGATTGCTCAGGATCTGCATGTGCTATCAGTAGAATACCTGAGGAGTTTTGTATCAATAAAAATACCTGGGCTGGGACACTTAAGGTTCCACCGTCCAGTATGGCATTGGTCAGGAGAGTGGTTCTCTCTGCTGAGGTCTGGCAGAGTTTACACCTATGAAAATGCCTCCCTGTCATCCTTGGTGAGTCACCACAGCAATGTACTGCTTCAAGTGTTTCAAGTACCTGCTATGGATGCCATGGTGAACTCCTGATTCTGTAATCCTTTTAATCCCAGAGGAAACTATTTCACTTATTCTTTGACAGGGCTAATATTTCTAAGCACGAGTTTATAGTAGAAAATAAATATTTTCTCAAATCCATGTAAAGAAGGCAATGTATACAAAAGCAATGATCCTACTTAGACAACTAGGCAGGCCATTCCACTTGGAATGGCTGAGTCAGCCCAGCAACTAATCAGACTGACTCTCTTAGCTAGTTGGCTTGTGATTGGCCAGATAGCCCCCTTTTTATGATACTTTTGCTAATGAAATCAAGTACAAAGTGAAAATATCACCCCAAACCTTTTTCTATAAGGATGACAGCCTGGATAAGGCATAAACTGCACTGTACAGTAGAGAATGACTACATGAAGCCATATAGACCCCGAGGTGGATACATGGGCTGCCTTTCCTAGGTCAACTGTGGTATAGTCAAAATTTTACCTTGGATATTTACTAGAATCACCTAAGAAGCCCTTAAAACTATTGATGTGGTAGGACTCAGGGACTCTGATTAAATCGGTCTGAGGCAAAACCAGAATAATTTTTTTTAAGCTTCTCAGGTAATAAAAACATATATCTATGGCTGAGAACTTTGGAGTTTAGCGCGCCTCTCCACCTCAATTTCCTGTTTATTTAATAAGGATGTCAGGCCAGGTGATATACAGGGCCCTGCATAGTCCTAAGATTCCATGTGAATCCTGATCCTATCCCCAGCTGGCAGGCTGCTCTGAAAAGACCACTTTCTCTTTACATAATTCAATTCCCGAATGCCGCCAAGACGGCTGACCTACCACAGAGGGTTGGTGTGTGGGTTAATGAGATCATATTTGCAAAGTGTTTGGGGACTCTGGGGAAGGAATCTCTAATATATGCAGCTAAAGAATGATTACAGCAACGTTAATGTCATTTTTTAAGAAAAGTAAACCACAGTCCACAACCCTGCATCTGCCATAATTAGACTATCTTGTGGGGACGGAGAGTGGCGGAGTGGAAAGTAGATTAAAGCAGGGCTGCTCTTGTTAAGACTAGATGCAGGTCAAGTCTTTGAGAGGGATGTCTATGCAATTACCATTGACATGGACTGTGGGTGGAAAAAGCAAATGAAACCTCTCATCTTGAAACATATACCAGTAGCCTTCTTCATGGCATCAGACTTTGTGGTCCTACTTCCCTGTCCAATGCCACAGAGGGAGGAAAATGAACCTTACATTTCTTTTGCAAGGTAAATACTCATTAGTGAGACTACATTTCTAAAACCTTACTACCTGTGCTATTACCAATATGCTGACATAGGAACAATAGAAATGATCTTCCTTCCTTTAACACCCTATACATTAGATCTGCCCTTGTGTGAGAACTGAAGTGATAGCAGAGGCCTGGAGCATAAGAGACATGAATCTGCATATCGGTAAGTCCTTTCCTTTCACTTCTCTTTTTCCTGTTTAGATAATATGTATAAAGTTCTCGTAAAGTACCTAGTATAACTCAGTGAGTATTCAGTTTCCTTACTCTATACAATGCGTGAATGTTATCAGGGTTAATATATTCCTAAGCTACAGTCACCACTGTTCTTGAAAGGCCAGATCTCTTGCTTCAGTGGTCCATCTGCAATAATTATCCATCTGTCCATTTGTCCATCCACCTGTCTGCCTGTCTGTCCACTCATCATTAGCTTCAATTCAATGACTTTTTTATGCTTCATCTAACACAGTCTCCAAACAGCCCTTGCCATTAGTGATCAGTTACTAACTGAAAGTCTTAGGGATATGACTCATTCCATTTCAGGGTTGTCACCAAACACTCAAGGTGACTGAAAATCACCAAGTGATCCAAAAGTCAGTATTTAGGAATAAGGATTCTGCTCATATATAACATGCTCTTAAAAGTTGACACCTTGAAGGAGGGTGGGTTTGTGTCAGGTTTAAACAAATCTGTCCAACCAAATCATGAAGAGGATTTATCTTTGGAACTTAAAAACCATTTCTCACATTCTTCTGCCACAGCAGATGGTAAAAATAATTTTAACCCAAAGAAAACGAAACATGGATACTTCTCTCATCATACAGTAGGTGTTTGAGAAAGCCCAAGTTCTCAAAAGTGGTGCTAACACCAAACAGATCAGTGATAGTGAATATGAACTCTAGAAACTCATGAAAGTCTATATAAGAATTTAGGACTAAACACATGGAGTCTCTCAATTTCATTGGGATGATTTTTGCTGGAATAACTAGTTAACTATTTGGGGGAAATTCATCTGGAACTTCATTGTACACAATGAAACTAAATAGAACAAAATTAGTAAAAAGAAAAAAAATCCAAATCAATTTCAGTAGGAATCTAAGAGATGCTTCTAGGAAGGACAAAGTTTTAGAAGGTTAAAATCTATAAGAATGATTAAGAGAAATGGGAAGAAAATTTGCCCTGTAAAATGTAAAAGCTGCATGAAATATCTGCATTTTTTCAAACTGTAAACCTAATAAACAGTATAGATTAGACAGACTGTTACTTCTGATATAATCCAAATAGTTTTAAAAAAATTAAGACTAGTAGGCAAAAAATGTCTGTGAACATAAACTGAAAATTTACACACACACACACACACACACACACACACACACACACACGGGGTGGCGGGGGGAGAGAGAGAGAGTTAGCAAACATGGAAAATTGTTCAGCCTCACTACCAAGCAAAGAATAACAATTTTTTGTTGTTATTGTTTGTTTTTTCAAGACAAGGTTTCTCTGTTGTAACTCTCACTGTCCTGAAACTCACTCTGTAGACCAGGCTGGCCTCAAACTCACAGAGATCTGCCTGCCTCTGCCTCCTGAGTGCTGGGATTAAAGGTGTGCACACCACTTCCCAGCAAGAATAACAATTTAAAATAAGATAATATATTTCTCTTTACCTATCAAATTAACATACACACATACAGAGAGAGAGAGAGAGAGAGAGAGTTCTGGCAAATGTTTTGTGAGATAAACATTTTGTTACATGGCTAGTAAGGGTATAAATTGTTCTGAGAGAGCTTTTTAAATTTTTAAAAAATGTTCCTACCTACATTTTGACCTAGTAATTTAACTTCTTGAAATTCATCCCAAGAAAATGACCTGGTATATATGTGGAAGCTACTTGCCACAATCTTTAAAGGAAAAACAAAAAACCAAAAAAACAAAACTAGCTTTCTGAATGAGAAATGATAAGCTGTGGTACATCTAGAGGCTGTTTGACAACCTCTAACAAAGATAGTTATTAAAGTTTATGTATCATTAAGTGAAAATGTCTTTGAGAAATTTTTCTATGGAATATATTCTTCACACTATGTTTTAAACTCACAAAGTAAAGAGTGATTTTTAAAACCACTAAATCATTAGTCCTTATCTTTGGTAAAATTGCAGATAATTTTTCCTCTCAATGGTTTTAAAAATAATTTACATAATTTTAACAACTAGAAGAGCAAACTTTTTTTGATCTGTGTATGTGTTTTTTGTGTATGCATAATGTGGCAATGAGAAAGAAGACAGTAGAGATGTGTGCATGCGTGGAGATCAAAGGACACCATTCAGGAATTGCCTTGTACCTTGCCTGAGGCAGGGACTCTCTTGTTGCTTGTCTCTGTGCTGCATGTTCCAGGAAAACTGGCCTAGCTGCTTGCCAGGGCACCAGGGGTGAGGGTGGGAGGTGCTTGCAGGGGGTGGGCAGGGGGAGACAGAGAGCTGGGGCTGCAGATTTGTCTTTTTCTGTACATGTGTTCCAGATCTGCACTCCAGCTGTCAGGCTTGCAGGACATATGCTTTTGCCCACTGGGCCATCTTTCTGGCCCCTAACATAGCAACCCTTTATACAAAGTTTATAGATGTGTATTCCAAGGATTACTTTGTAATACAAGAAAAATGCAAGAAAGTTGACAATTGTCTTCAAACTCAGTCATCCTTCTTTCTTCCTGTTCTCTTCTCTCTTAATCTCTGTGAGGCCTTGAAGGAGAAATGAAAGAACCACTTGTAAGCCTGTATTTTCTCTTTCATCCTAGCAGCCAACTGGGAAGACATTCTCTAAACAGGAGATCTAAGGTATTCTGCAAGGCGAAAATAGGTAAATGTTTCACAAAGGCTCTCTGCTGGGGATCAGCCTCTGGAAGGACCAGCGCTTCGGTGATAAGCATCCAGTCTGGCAGCTGTCTCCCTAACGACAGAAGTACATTTACTATAGTCTAGTAGTTGACAAGCAGCAGAACTTACCAGAAAATACAGCATGGATTTCCTCCAAGTGTTAGCAGCCAATTTCACTCTAGGAAGGTGAAATTACTGGAACTGATAAGCCAATATTAAAGGGCTAAAAAAGCTCCTTAAATATTCCAAAGACCAATTTGAGCCATCAGACCTGCATCCGAACAAACGGGAAGATGGCAATCTGAAAATTATAATAAGAATGAATTGATTTTGTACCTCTTCTCTAGTTTCATTATGATCTCTGACAGGAGAATGGATTCATTTTATGTCATTTTCTCTGAAGCCTCAGAGAATATTTTCTTTCAGGTCCTGAGCTATGTATGAGCAAAAAGCACAGATGGCCCGGCTGCCTCAAGCCAGCAGAGACTGGGAACGGATTTGGAATTGTTTAAGCTTGTTTCTTTTCTCCAAGCAACCTGGCTATTCAGCAGCTGCTCACTTTAAGGCTCAGAAAGATTTAGGGAGAGATAGGGAGACAAGACAGTAGAGGAGGACATTCCTTAAAGGAAACTCTGGGGGGTGGGGCAGAATGCATGATAAGGGTAAGCTTAGTGTGGTATTTTAATGTAGGAGAATAAGAACAAATAAAATCCTATTTTATTTTAGGAGATACACTTTACACCTTATATCAAATGGCTTAATGACAACTATAACAAAATTATGTACATACATAAAACGATATATACACATTATCTGAGAGAGAGGGGAAGAGGAGGAGAAGGAGAAGAAGAGATGGCACAGCTAGAAAGTACCCTGTTCTTAAAGAGCTTGGCTCCCAGCCCCTACTTCTGGCAGTTTATGATTGCTGTAACTCCAGTCCTAAGGGACGAGGTGCCTTCATTGGGCTTCGACAGGCACCTGCACTCACATGCACATCCCCACACACAGGGACACATACACACGTGATTTATAAAATTAAGAAGAAAGCCTAACAAAAGAGTATGCATAAAGAAGTCCGTAACACTAACTTAGCAACTTTAAATAAAAATCTTAGAAATGAATCATTTTTGAAAAGATCTTAAAGATACTTTTGAAAACTGCTTGTTTGTTAACTCACTTGGAATAACCTCACCCCTGCACAGTTTTAACCAGACAAGTAGCTATATCGCTTGGGGACACTCTGTCACCCACTTCTTTTTCCTTGCCCCTGCTATTTTCTCCACTAAAAGTGTTTCTTCTAGCTCCCGATCATAGATATTTCAAACCTTTTCTTTCTAAAGTTGTCTCTCTAAATCACCCTCTACTATCCACCTCTGAGTTTTTGCCTTTGATTTCTCTTAATATCCTGTATAGAAGAAGAGCAGTCATTCTGGCTGTGAAGCCCCATTCCAGGGTACCTCTCTTTCTCATCGGGTCACATCTATAGTAATATTATTTGTTCAATTGTCTCTCTTTTTTCTGTACTGTAAATTCTCCAAAGTGAGAAATGTAAGTCTTATTTTCCAGGGAAGTTCAAAGGCCACAAACAGTGCTTACTATGGTTGTGTCACCAAATAGTTGTAAAATGATGCTACTAGATTTTACACTTCCTTTAATCAGAGACTTACCCATTTCCATATCCATGCATAAAGTATGTTCTCAACACACCTTTTTTTGGTTGAATATTTTTTTTAAAGAACAGAAAAATATGAGTTCCTTTTCATTCACCAATATCTCAGTTACTGTTTTATCAATGTGAAGAGATACCATGCCCAAGGCAACTTATAAGAAAGCATTTAACTGGGGTTTGCTTAATAGTTTCTGAGGGTTAGTCCATGATCATCATGGCAGAGTGTTGGCGGAAAGCAGGCGTGGCATGGCTCTGGAGCAGTAGCTGAAAATTTACATCCTGACCCACAGACAGGAGGCAGAAAAAAGACACTGGGCCTGGTATGGGCTTTTGAAACCTCAAAGCCCACCCCTAGTGACACATTTCCTCTAACAGGCCACCCCTCCTAGTCCTTCTCAAACAATTCTACCAGATGGGGTCCAGAATTCAAATATATGAGCTTATAGAAGCCATTCTTGAGCCATTATCTCTCAAACCATAACAACCAAGAAACAGGTTTGTTAATTCATATACCTATAGGCTCAAGAATTTGGGCCAAGTAAAGTGTTGCCCTGACTAGGCACTGGTAGAAAACTAAAGTAAACAGGTAGATCTATCTACAGAAGATACTAGTGGTGAGCTTCAGACCTTCCTGGTCATTGAGAAAGTCTGACTTAAAGCTCAGATGAGTTACTCAAGGACTGCTGACCACGTGTCGTCAGGGGAGAGGATATTGGTGGTACCATAAGGTTCTGACCAGAGTCCTCACACCTGCCTTTATCATTATATTAGCCAATCAGGAAACAAGCTTCAAAGCCCAACTCCATAGGGAATACAACTGCCACGATTTTTTAATTACATTCATCAGCCTCCTTTTGTGTGGATGCATAGAGGTATTTGTGTGCTCTATTGCCAAACCAGTATCTTCACCAACTCCTTTCATTTGAGCATGGCTAAGTACACTAGCCACAGAGTCTCTCATGGGGACAAAACAATTCACAAAGTTACATTTAAAGAAAACTGAAGAGAGATTTTTTTTTCTATTACAGTTGTAAGTGTGTAGCTTCAAATACCACTGGAATGTCAATCACTGGTCAGGATTTCAAATCCATGTATGACATGGAAAGATTTTGTGCTAGACAAAAAATATAGATGTATCTATTGCATAGCACTTTGGTCAGTAACAAACTGTACATATGATGGTGGTGTTATAAGACTATTTACTAGGGACATTGTTGCCATCTTAGGTTGTGAAGATACACACCATGACAACACCTTACTCAGAAAGCACTGATATGACACAGAACGTAATTATGTCTCTATTATTAAGTGGGCCATGGAGATATATATATATATATATATATACATATATATATATATATGTATATATATATGGAGGGGGGGGAGATACATATATATCACAGGGAAGCCTTTGTCCCTGTTTTATAGTAGTGTGTCCAGAGAGCTCACGCTTGAGCAGGAAGACTTCACTCTTTTCTGGAGAATTTTCCTGAATTTTTAAAAAGGTAGAGAATGAGGAGGGCATCCTTTGTGTCTGAATGCAGCCAGTAACTTTCATCTGCGTTCACCACTGTGAGAATCTGAGTAACTCATTGGGCCTTACTGCATTTCTACTTAACATTTTTTAATGAAAATTGTTAAAAAAAACAAAAAACAAAAAACCAGAAACTCAGCCTACATTTTAGAAATGTTTTAAGAAATCAATATGAGGGGATTCAATGATGCCTAAGGTCTGACTGAGCTTATGTCAAAAAAAATTTTTTTTTAAACCCAAAACTTTGGTCCTGTTAGACACCATTTTGGTCATGAGGCGGTTCAGAATGGGCTGGAGAAGAGATGGGAAAGAGATGAGAAAGAATGACCATGTATTTTAAAATCTTAGCATTTCCTGTTTTAAAGAAAATGAATAATTGACAAATAAGCAAAATTAATAGAGAAATGGATCAAAGAGTCCTAACACAGGAAGACTTCAAAATGGAAAACAGACACACTATTATCCTACCATCAATAAATCTTACCTGGCTGATCAAAAGTGTAAAAATGGACCCATAGAAAGCATGGCCCCATCAATCATAGCTGGGACTAGTCGCTCACACACTCACCTGATCACAATATTCAGAAATTTCTCTGTGTCATGCACCATCTTAGCATTAAAGTATAGGTAACCGGAGAGGCAAAAATTATAAGCAATGACTGTAATCCACTGTGTGCTTCCCCTTGACTCAGAATGGTGGCAGGCCCATCTGTGGAGATCCCTAACTGAGCCAAGGGAGTGACAGGAGGGGCCAGACACTTGAGGCTAGGAAATAACAATGCTGACCTCTCAGAGAAGGCTCTAAGTAAGGCACACTGAGCTGCAAACATGCTGGGTCAAGGAAGACCCCTCTCTCTATCATTTAGTGGTCCTTCACCTGCATCTTACCCGCACATGTCTCCATCATTGCCAGAACACCCTAAAGATAGGTCAAGGAAGCTAAAACACCCACAGGCTTCAATCTAACCACACTCTACAGCAGTTAAAGTGAATTGAGAAGAGGAGTTTCACTCTCTACAGAATAGTTATAATGGAACAAGATTCTTGCTAGGATCAACTGGCCAACAGCAACAGACCTCTTGCTCACAACCACCCTCTCCCCACAAACCACTGGGCTTAGAGCCCACATGAGATTACAGTGGGAAGTACTGGGAAGAGGGAGGTTCTTCAGAACAAAGGTCTCCCAAAGGCTTTCAGGGTTTCACATGCCAGATGTAAGAGCAGGCTCTTCTGCTTGAGACCAAAGAAGTATCTGTGCCCAAACATGTACCCACAAAGGAACCATGAGCAGAAATGCACAGCCACCAGGTCCTGGGCCAGGGACCTGTCCAGGAGGCAACTTAATTCAGGGAGGGAAGAGGCTGGAATAAGTCTGGGCTTATTCAGTTGACATCTCCGTATGTGTGGTGACAAATCAGAACCTTGCAGCCAGGCGGACCATGTTCTGTCCTACCTCCTACATAACAGCCATGTGCACTGTCTGCCTCCATCCAAGTGATGTGGGTCCTGCCAATGGAAAAGGAGGGAACGGCATCCCTCAAGGCACACACAGTCTTTGCTTCTCTGGGGAAGAATAGTTGCTGAAGCGCCCCTAAAACACCCACCTATCAAATATAGATAGCATAACCTTCAACCCAGAGGAGACCGAGGACACTCCACCCCTACTTGACTGACATGGGGCGGGAGTCCCCAAAGCTGTATTTAATAATGAGAGCGGGTGGTATGAGAACTGCCTTCCCCCAAAAGTAAACTTAAAAAGAAATCAAGAAACATGGGAAACAGAACCCATTTGCTTTCCTAATTTGCAAATGATTAGGAAATGATTAGGAAATCATTGCAAATGATTAGGACCTAATGATTATAAGGTCAGCTCGGAGACTGTCCACGTTGCCTGCGCTACATGCACTGTATATGTTGCGTTCATGCTACCTATCCTCAGCCTTCCAGAATCCAAGAATCGTGCAAACAGTTCAACAGAAACTGGCCTCTACTGCCTGTGTTTGCTCCCTTTTCCTCCCTACTTGCTTTCCTGCCCAATATATTTTTCATTTCCTCCTTTTTTAAGAGTAAAGAAATACAACCCTCTATTGGTAGAATTATACAGACCGATGAAGATAAAAATAGCCCCTAAAAATCATTCTGTAACTCATAATAGCATATTCAATTATTTATTGAAGCGTCAGCTGTAGGATCCCAGGTCACTTGCCTCCAATGTCAGTGCTCTTTCAGCTAAAGCATGGCAGAGCAAATGCAGGGGAGATTAATTTGGAAAATAAATTATGGAGTCAACAACTTCTTAACCCTTATGTATGGAAGGGTTTAGATGATGATGATGGTGCTGGCGGTGGTGACGACGATGACTATGATGATGACGATGAAAATGGATTCTAAATGAAACCTACCTTTAGCTTGGGATGATAAACTGTACTGTCAAAGAAAATAGTTCTGTTCAAATGTTGACTCGGTTTAAATGTCAAAATAAAATAAAATCTACCAAACTTAATTAAGATTAAATATGTTTTGCAGTCACGTGAGAAACCCACACATCTCTCCAAAAATAGTAACCCACTTAAGATCAGTGAAGAACAGATGAAATGAGACGGGAAGAAAGCTTGGGAGCTGATTATAGTCAGTAAGTACATGCACGATCCGCATCAGGGAGAGAGGGAGGAGGAGAGACGGAGACAGACAAGAGGCTGAGGTCAGAAGCTCGTGACCAAACTGAAAGCTAAATGAGAATATCCATTGGTCCATCTTTTTCTGGGAATATTTTTAAATCACTACTCAGTCCTCTGGTGCCTACACTGGAAACCAGAAAAATAAAACAAAACAAAACTGGAAGCTAATTGGTTTGCAGTTATGGGTTGTTACAACATTGAGGAGAAGGAGGAGGATGCTGAAAACTTTAAACAGCCCAAGATAGAAAGCAATGTCCAAAACACTCTGTAGGCAGTTTCGGCCACCCTTCTCTCCTGACCCTACGCATCCCAACTTCAGCCCAATTTCTTTATGTTCGGCAAATGTGCAAATAACCTAAATGGGATTTTAAAACTGTAAGAGAACTTTTAAAACAAGTTAAAATACATTCAAAGGAACTCTGTCTTAATTATCTAAATGGATTGAACTGTTACACAAGTAAGGAAGTGCTTTTATTAAATGCCAAATCCTTTTTAAAAGCAACCTCAGAGAGACGCACTCTCAGCGAGCTGTGACCATGCCAGCAAAACAAAGTGGCAATTTGGGCAATTGTCCACGTAATTCAGACCAAAGAAATCTGCCATTGCCAGGACTCCATTAACAAGAGATTCTGAACAACTTAGCTCATTAGGCATCAGATTTGGGTAGGGAATGGGCCAGAAATGAGTTCCCATGAGCCATTATTGAAAAGCTGAATATAGTCAAGCAAGCCTTTGTTTGCCAGAATTCAACTGGTGGTTATAATAATTAAATCACCAACACTAAAAAACAATTGTCTGTTTGCACAATTCCGTATTCGTGTTTTGGTTATTGTTCACCGTCAAGGTGTAGAAAATTGAATAGAGAATCTTCTCTGAGTCTACCTCTGTTTAGGGAGAAAAATAACAGTGTGCTGCCAAGGCACTGGTCCTAACCTTCTGCACCATCCATTCAGATTGCTGATGTTTGATCAGATCCATCATGTGGAAATTGTCTTCGTGTTGTACTAAGGGAAATAAATTGACTGCACCGGGGTTGATTCATTCAAGTAGAATAAACACCGTCTCGGTTGTCTACAGGTGAAATGTAGATTAGAGAGAGTACGGCAGATAGATAATGGGATCCTAAGCTTGGGGGTCAGGGAGGGAGAGGAAGGGGAGAGAATGAGTCTGTACCCAGCAAATCTCACAGTTCTCCATTTCCGCATGCTTCAATGTCCCTCGGAGGAGGCATTTTCAGAGAAGAAAGCAACTTAGACTGAGAAATAAAATAACCTTCCCCAAACAACTGTGGTAAATAGCTAAGTGCACTGAGAGCCATCATATATGTATGCTTAGATTAGGCGTTGAGTGAAAATCACCACGTCAATTGTTTTTTAAGACAATTAGATGATGCTAAGAGGCAAACCAGGAAAGAAACCAAAATCTCTCTTTTTAACTCCTCATTATCACTTTGCAAAATGCGAATGGCCTCCTATCTGAGAGGCAATGGTTAGAACATTTTCCCAACAGTAATCTCGTCCTCCAAGCCCTAACTACTGAATTCAAAGATCCATTTCCACGTGAGCGGGAGAAGTGGCTGCCCACTGTACTGGCCTCACAGGAGAGGCAGGCAAGGCAGCTGGGGTGTCAGGTAGCTAGAAGTCTATACAGTCTACCTGGTCCCCATCCTTCTTGCCCTTACTATGAAGGAGCTCTCGAAGGGCTGGGCCTGGACATGGGACATGGATTAGCTTGGATTTCACTTTGCATTTGTTTGGTCACAAAGAACTTCCATACTCTGCCTTCATGTGCAGCTATGTCCATGATGATGTAAGCAAGTAAGCAAGGCCAGAAAACCAGGCCACAATCAATGAGAAGGGCCATGTATTCAGAGAGACTGTGGAGCTATTGCTAAGTGTAGCTTACTAACCTAAAGGCCTGTGCCTCTACACAGGTAGAGGTGTCCTGCCTCCTGTTTTTCTAAGGAACATATGACTTATGTTGGACTTAAGATGCTGGCAGAGGTATAGTGCTGGCCCATTAGTTCAGCTCTGACCTTCTATGCTGGGAAACTTGCCTACTTCATCTGATTCATAGGTCTATCACCTACAAAGTCAGAATAACAGCAGCACCCACCTGCCCAGCTTTACAGAGAGACTGTGGGGGAATAGGCAAAAAGTCTTCACATTCATTCAGGGCTACAGTCAGGAGCCCTATAGAAAAAGGTCAATATTGTCAGTATTGTGTCTGTGTCCCCCATTGTTTGTGTATATCAGGCTGCCAGTGTCTCCCATCTCTCTGTCCACTATCTGTTCCACTCCCTAATCTGAACATCATACTTCTGGGTTGAACAGACAGATATACCTGCTGAAGATAATGGAGACAAAACTGCAAGGAACTCAGTGCACTGGAGAAGATGTATGTCAGTATGGATGTGAAACAGAGGGTGTCTGTGTGTACCTGTGTAAGCATGCAGATACATACACACACATTAACATTATCAGAAAAGTAAAGCTGAAACTACAGTACCCTGGGATTCAACAGTAACTACCAGAAGTAGCAAATACAGTTCCTCCTCTTATCCAGGAGGGACATGGTCTATGACACCCAGAAAACAGCCAAGACCACTGATAGCATGAGTAGACCATATTTCTACCATGCATGAAAACCCATGCCAAAGTTTAAGTTATAAATTAGGAACAAATAAGAAATTGCCAGTAACTAGTAATTAGATAGAACAATCATAACTACACACTATAGTGAAAATTACATGACTATGCCCACTGGCTCCTTTGCCTTATCTAACCGTCTTATACACTGGACCGTATTTTCAAATCAAGGTTGACTGTAGGTACAGGAAGCCACAGGAAATGAAACCATGTATAAAGGGCCCCTATTGTGTCCAGATGTTTAAATAAAACGTCCAGCATATTAGTGTACTTTTTTGTTGTCCTCTAGCTGTGATACCATATGGGAAAAGCTGAATGCTTTAGGAAGAGTTTCAAACTACAGATAGGAGAGTTGAATATTTTCCTCTTTCACCTTACTTTTTGAGATAATCTTTCACTGAACCCGGAGCTCACCAATTGGCTACACTGACAGTCCGGCAGGCTCTAGGCAGCCACCTGTGTCCACACCCCAGCACCAGGGTTACAGGTGCTTGCTCTTGCACCCCCCCCCACTGTTACATAGGTGCTGGGGTTTACACTCAGGTCCCCATGTGAGACCATCTTCTTAACAGCACTGGAAGAAAGAGACTGACAATGCTTCATCTGACAAACGTGGACAAAGGAGGAAGAAGAGATAGCTTTGAAAAGAGATGAAATGTAAAGTTGGGGACACCGCCAACAAAATGGATGATAGTAGTAAAACCTACCATTGGAATGGAGGGTAGGGAGCAATTAGGCTACCGTAGGCAAATGCAATTTTATTAAAGATGACTCAGTGGCTGGCAATTTGGGGCATTCATCTACTGTGGGCCAACAGAAACCCTCCTTTCCACAGCCTCACTGGGCCAGATTTCCTACCTGTACACTGAGGATATTTCCAGGTATGGGTGCCAGATCTGACAGAAGAAAATAAGAGAGAGAGAGAAAGACGGGGGGGGGGGGAGACACAGAGAGAGAGGAGTGAGAATTTAACGCCACCTAGGAGGATGCTGAAGAACTTGGTGACATCAAGTAGGTGGGAGTATGGCTCAGTGGGGTGGGTGCTTTCCAGACAAGTATGAGGACAGGAATTCAGTCCCAGCACCGAGACAAAGCCAAGTGATAATGACTCATACCTCTAACTCCAGTCTTAGGAGATAGGCGAATCTCCAGAGCTTGCTGGACAGATAGCCAGTTTAGCCAATGAGTGAGCCCCAGGTTCAATAAAGAGACTTTGTCTCAAAAAATTAAGGGGGGGATAGAGGATGATGCCTACCTGTGGCCTCCATAAGCATACACATTGCACACACAAACAAGCATTCCTCACAGATTTACACTTACACTAACAAGTACACATGCATACATCACCCTGAAAGTAATAAGTACATTTTTTTTAACACGATGTCAGGTAGGGGCATGAGTAATTCATAGCATTATCCTTACTGCATAAAGAAAATCTGAACATTGATGGGGCTGTTCTGAGTCATCAAGATACAGGAAACATAAAAGGAGTCATATGTAGGCATTGTGGGACACATCTATAATCTCAGCATCCACGGGGTTGAGCCAAGAGAATCACAAGTTCTAGGGCTGCCTGGGAAGGCTGGAGTGACAGAAGAAGGTTTGATGATAGGTGCTGGGAAGAAGAATAACCAGGAGCCTTGGAGAAGAGACCACTGGTCTGTGTTAGAGGGTTGGCTGCCAGGGAGAACACACACACACAAGTGCATACGTTTCCCTCTTTCATTAGAGATCCCAGGCATCGACCATTGAAAGTGCTTTTAAACTACACTTGGGAGCAATCTTCAGTAAGGATTACAATCTAAGCAGATTGAAGATGACAATTAAAAATTTAATTTTTTTCTAAACCCACAAATAGCGCTTTGGGTCTTTCCAGCAAGTTGTCAGGTACTTCAAAGAGCTCTTTTTTCTATCTCCCACATGACAGTCTGGAAATATCTGTCACTCTTGTCCCTGTGGCTACAATGGTGTCCTAATAAGAAACAAGGGAGAGGATGAATCTCTCCCCAGAGTCTCATCTGGGGAAGCCAGGGGAGCTTGTATGAAAAAGAATAGAAGATAAGCAGAATGGAGTGAGCCTTGTGCCATCGATTTTGCATCTGTCTCAAAACATTACTCATTGGGATGGTGTCAGCCCTCAGGAAGAGAGGGAGTGAGAGGCTTCCTCTGCTGGGGAGGGTGATGCTCTCTGGGGCCAAACCATGCCAGCAGGGCTGGGCAGTGGGAGTCTCAGGGATTACTTCCTTGGCTCACTTCCAGGCTCCAGTAATTTTCTGAGTGAAAATGTCAATGGTTTTGAATTAGTACCTAGACAGTTCTGCGGAGTGTGAAGTACAGGATGGGCAGTTCCAACGACCACCAGTCTCTCTCGGGCCACTAAGCAAGAAGTCGAAGTCGAAGTGGAAGGCTGAGAGTTACAATCTAGGCAGATTGAAGGTGACAATTAAAACTTTATTATTTTTTTTAAACCCACAAACAGTGCTTTGGCTCAGTGGGAGAGAGCTTGCCTAGCATGCATGAGGCTCTGAGTTTGAGCCCCAGTATTGGGGCGGGGGGATATAAGTGACCATGGGTTAGGGTCACTTATTAGAGGATAGATAATAGATGGAGAGGATAAAAAGATGTAGCTGAAAGGGAACTAAAAAGTTCTTATGGCAGTTTCCCTCAAGGATAGATTCTACAATGGTAATTGTGACATCTCGTTTTAGACAGTCCAGGACACCCTTTATGCAACATGAGAATGGATTATTGGATCCCATTGAATCACAGGAGGAAGAAGTTATTTCTCTCTCAACCATCTTTCAGCCCTTGTGTTCTAGTCAACAGAAAGCTTCAACTAAGCGCCACCAAGTCTCAAGGTCTCTTGGCACTTGCTGAAATTCATTGCCAAAGTCTCTTGACAAGAGCCTAATCTCACTGTCTGGTGTTCAAGTTACCAGTTCTTTCAGGAATGTTCTATATTCACATTCACAATAGTGTAAGGTTTCTTGTCTACAATTTTTACAGAAATTCAAAACTGGACCACTAAACACACACACACACAAGTGCATGTGACATAGCCAGCACATAGATACAGGTGTCTACACCATGACTGGAGTTTGGGGAACAGGTGCCAGGCCTAGACCAGGAAGTTAGTTGCCTATAGTGGCATATTATCTTCCTTTGGAAAAGGGCAATTCAGGCAAAAAATATACTGGCACTCTAGGAAGTCACATGACTTCCTTTTTCTGCTTCTATTTATCATCCATCCATCCATCCATCCATTTATGGAATTGGGGATTGAACTCAGGGCCTCTCCAGGAACTCATGCATCCAAGGAACATATTCTACCAGTGTACTACATTCAGAACCCCTGGAACATACATTTTTATTTTGACACAGGGTCTCTCTCAGTCTGGTCTTGCCTTACTCTGCAGCCCAGGCAGGTGGTCCTCTTGTCATCCTCACAAGAAGCTGAGGTTTCAGGGCTATGCCCCCAAGCTGGACTCAACTACATGACATTTTGAAGCTCTGAATCTTAAGGATCTCATGAGAAGTCAATCTCTCTTTACTATATATATAGAGGAGGGGTGCGGGGGGAAATGTGTGTATATAAACACACGTGTGGTGTGTGGATGCAGGTGAACAATTATGGGGAGTGTTGGTTGACAAGCCACTTCTTCTCTGCCCATCTTATGTTCTGAGGCAGGGCATTCCCATTTGAATCCAGAGTTCCCTGGTTCAGTTAGGCTGGCTACTCAGTTTGCTTCTTCCCAGGATCCCCTTGTCTCCTTCCTAGTATGCTTGGATTATAGGTAGGAACCATGTCCACTTGCCATTTATATGAGTTCTGGGGATTCAAACCCAGGTCCTAACTTGTGTGCTTTATCTACTGAACCATCTCCCCAGTTCCAGGTCTCTCCTTCTTAATCCAAGAAGCACAAATCTGTGAATCAACCAACCCTTACCACAGTGCTTCACAAGGAGCTGGTAGAGTTAATCTTTCTTACTGCTTCCTTTTCTTCTCCCTTTCTAACCATTCCCTAGATCCCTTGGAGATAGAGTGAGCTGGAGCCCAGGATATTCATCACATGGCCCATCATTATGCCCACTCACTGTCTCTACCTCATTCTCCAAACCCCTACTGCCCTGAATGCCCCTCCGTGGGAAAAAGTAGCTACAAAATAAGTACCAGATCCCAGCTACAAGGAGCTTGGTCACTGCCTCACCACAGGACACCCAGCCTGACCAGAATACAAAACAAATAGCGAAAGTCTGTCTTCTTGCTGTCTGCCATGCATCACATGCACATGCAATTGCTTCTTGATGGATGTAGCAAACACAACTTCATGTGTCTGCCTCGGCCCCAGTGACCTTTCAGATCCCAGAGTTAAAGGGACCATTATTCATCTTTATGTACAGCTTCCTGTGACAGGTTTGCATGATAAAGCCCAGAGACACTTTGATGAAGTAAATAATTTAGCCCCATCCATAATCACCTGCTGTTCCCAAATCCTAATGCCTTTCCAGGGATTGCTTCACCAAACCAATGAAATAAAGAATCCCTTATTGATGACACTAGGGAACTGTAAACTTTGTGCAGAAGCTCAACTTTAGCCAAGAGCACATCCATTTTAAACAAGAGTCTGAGTAAGGGACATTTCTCTCACACAGGGCTGTAATCACAGACCTGTCACACAGTTACATTTCCACCTTAGCATTATGCATAGTGAACATTGGGAAGATACTATGTGGCAAATGCTGGTTTTAGATTTTCCATGTTTTATTTTGTTTAATTCTCCAAACAGTCCTGCGTGCTGGCTATGAGAAATGCATTTTTCAGAATAAATAAATAAATAAATAAATAAATAAATAAATAAATAAATAAATAAATAGTAAATAAATAAATAAATAAATAAATAAATAAATAAATAAATAAATACAAGCACACCTGTGTCAAATATTCTGAAACAAGGCAAGCAGGTTGACTAATTGTAGGGATCCAAAATGTTACAGTTTGGAAGGCAAATTTATGGCTGTATAAATAGCCATTTGTTACCTACCCTTGTGTATAACCTAACATTCCTGTGACTGTTCGGTAAATTATCTTGGGATACACACAGATGCCACCCTCACCCGACCCCACTCCATTAACCCAAAAGCTGAGGACGCCATCAGACAGCATCTAAAGCCTACAGTAGCTATGCCTTGCTTTCCCCTAACCTAGCTGCCTGGTGTCCCCACCAATATCTCTAATTTAATGCCTTGATTTACAGCTTTCTTAGTTCTGTTATTAGCAAAACTTACTGAAATTATTACCATGTTAGAATATCGTATTTAGGGTTATCTGAATCTTTTCCCAGACCAAGGTCACTCATATCTGGTTCCAGAATAAACTGTCTTATTCCCTTTAAGGTGAGAGCCGTGGTTTTTTTGTCAACAATTGTTAGTAGCTATTAGACTGAGTTAGAAATCAGTTTAGAGGCTTCTGAAGTGTCACTCAAATACCATGTGGCAAAGCCACAAGTCATTTAAGAATTCTTTGGGACAAGAGAGAATGTGAAAAAATGAAGGGTTAGATGGTAGGGCTAAATGTAAAATAAAATAATAAAACTGTAATTTGGCCTGACTCTGCTTACGGTCACTCTACTTCTCTCAGTGAGGACTTGATTTGACAGCAAGATGGGCTGCTTCTTGATGTATCTGATGGTCACACTGTTGTCTAACAGCCCCTTCCCCTGGTGCTGGGGCTCAGAACATTTGGAAGAGTATCAGAAGTCCCCAGTGATGCCTGCTTCTCATCTTCAGATATAATATATGAATAGACTTGGTGAGTTTTGGCGCCTTCTGCTCTGCCCGATGAATTCCCACAGACACACGTAAAGCCAGAAGAGTACACATAGCAACTAACCTTGGCCCACTGCTTGTGAAGGGAAAGCAATGCAGCTGCTAGCCAGGCCCCACTCACAAGAAAAGGATCAGTCTCATCAATAACCAGTTTAGATTTCATGGTCTCAAATTTGTCCATGATTTTGGAATTTTCCTATGTCACAGAGATAAGGAACTCGACAAGTGTGTGGATTCCCTAACCCAATTTATTTATCACAAAGGAACCCAATGAATATACATATCAAAAATACAAAGAATTATGATATTATCAAAACGGTGGTATTTGGGGTAAATTTTGCTTTAGGGGATTAAGGCCAATGGTTTAAGGGTATACAAAAGTAGCAAAGGCGTAAGAAAGTAAAAAAAAAAATCTGTTTTCTCTCATATACAGACATAGCTTTATGTATGGGTGCATATATATGGTCTGGAGATATGGCTCAATGATTAAGAACATGTAGCTTATTAAAGAGGACTTGAATCCAGTTCCCTCATCAGGCAGCTCACAACCACCTGTCCAGGGTATCTGAAGTCTCTCTCTCTTTTTTTTTTAACCTGTACACGCACCTTCATTCACATGCACATTCCCCCACGGAGATACAGACCCATACGCATTATTAGAAAACATTAAAATAAATCTTAATTTATGTACACATAGCTATATGCATAGATACAGGCAGAAAGGGATCTATTTGGGAAAGGAGAAGAAAATACACAGGGCAGGGGAAGAATGATGGATGGGGATGGGGGATGAATATGAGCAAAGTACAGTGGTATCTATCTATGTTTGAAAATGTTGAAATGAAACCTTTATTTCGTATGCCAACTGAAGAAGTTAATTCTATGAGCCATTCAATCATACAAGTCAAATCCAAGGAGAGAGTGGGAGCCCCAGTTTATATCCAGTTTGTCAGAAGCATAGGGGACACCCTACTATTTTGTGATAGATGTCTGTTCAAGACACATCCCAAGAACATTTTAACATTTAATGAGAAGAATCATGATATTATTGGAAGTAAAAATATTCACCATTATAGGAGAACATTTGAGATGGCTCTGAGACTGCGAAATATTTGCTTGATCTTCATTCTGTTTCTTGGAATAAACTCCTAAATCTTTGGAATCTTCAAAGTATTAAGTATATTTTGGGTATTAGTGAATTATTTGAGCTGGAAGCTCCTAGGAGGCTTTGCGATGAGGCTTGTCACAGCAAAGACCAAGGCATGATTAGAGAGCTGCGACCTTCTGCTCATCGATTCAGCTGTAATGACTAAGTCAGGGATAGGAAATCCGTGGGCTTGTTAAGCTCTTCAGGGACTGATGTTGAATCAGTCATCAATGGCCAATGATTTAATCAGTCATGTCTGTGTAATAAAGCCACTATAAAAACTCTAAAAGGCCGAGGAGCTCCTGGGAGGTTTCTAGAGAGTAGCCCAGTAGAGCATGAAATTCTATACCTCATCTTCCCCAATCTTCCCAGTGTCCTTTGTAATATCCTTATAATAAACAGCTGAGATAAGTAATGGGTTTCTCTAAATCTGTGAGACACTCAAGTATACGAGTCAAACCCAAGAGAGTTGTGGGAAGACCAATTTATAGTCAGCTAGTCAGAAGTGCAGGTGGCAAACTACTGTTTGTGACAGGTGTCTGACTTGGGGCAGTCTTGAGGTTTGATAGTGTCAGAACTGCACTGAATTAAAGGGCACACAGCTGGTGTCCACTGAAGAATTTATAGGTTTTTGGTAGGAAGACACGTCCAAAAATTTCTTGGTGACCAGAGTTGCACTGCTGAGTGAGAGAATATAAAAGTATCTTGGGTTGTCTTTCCATTTTTGAATTGTCATTAAAAAACAATAGAAATGAAGTCATCTTGCCTAATGCCATCAAGGATGTAAGGCAGAGGAAAGACCACGGGAGTGTTGTTTTGTTTGTTTGGGTTAGACTTGACCTGAGGACCTCAGAGAACAATGAGAAGAGGCAGAAGCTGAAAATTCAGTTTTCTTCCAGCTTCAACACTCAGCAGCCTGGAAACCTTGGGTAATTTCTTGAACTATCTGAGCTCCAGATCCCATTCTAGTAACACTATAATCCCAATGTCTACCCTGACTACCTTTTGAGCCTTACATTACAGGTCTGTTATAGGTTGAATGGTTTCCCACCAAATCCATAGGCGCAAGCCCTACCCCTCACTGTGTCTATGTTTGGAGGACATAAATAGGAGGAAATGTGGGTATGACTTTGGACTCTATAAGAAGATATAATCCCCTCTCTCTCTTCTTCCCTCCCTCTCTCTTTCTCCCTTTCTCTCTCTCTATTCCCCCTCCCTATCTTTCCCTTTTCTCTCACTGCCCCACCCATGTGCTAGCTCCTAGATGAATGCACACGAAGACACAGTGTGACCATGGCCATCTACAAACAGGAAGACCACACCAGAAAGCACTTCAGTGGTAAACTGACCATGAACTCTGGGTTTCCACAAGTATGAGAAAATAAGTTTCTGTTGTTTAAGACACTCTATCTGCCGTATTTTCTGTGGCAGCTCAGAGTCACTACAACATGATATAAAGCGAAGAGGTATGAGAAGATTTATGACCTGCACACACTAATCCGGATCTTTCATATCCCCTATGCCTACCTAGTACATCCCAGGAGGGATACATGTGCCTGAATTAGAAGAGGCCATGGGGATTAAGGAGGAAGTGGGGAGGGCAAGGAGGACACATTTGATTCCTCCTTTGGAGCTTAGTAGGAAGGAGTCAAAATCCCTCTCACGAATAGAAAAATCACCAACTAGAGACATATTTTCAAATGTCTCCTACAGTGGGTCACATGAGGTTGATTTGTTACTTAAGAGAAAAGGCTCCTCCCACCAGTGCTCCCTGGTCCTGATAGTTATGCAGTCAGAGCCTTCAGGCTTTCTGGCATGTGATTTCCGGCAGAGTGTGATGTGAGAACTGTTTGCTTCATAGCAGAAGTGTCCTGTTCACCTAGCACACACTGAGGGGAGTCTGAGGCACAAAAGCATCATGACATCAAGCACATTTGACCAAGCAGGAGTAGGTTGAGTCGAAGTATCTGTAGTCTCTCTGCTTTCCCATTCCTGGCTCTGGAGTATGTTAAGGTCCATGATATTTTTACTTCTGCTTCTTCAGGGCTGCACAACACATTTCAGAGATGCAGTCTAGGGTAAGGCACTGTGGTCAGATTGTGTTTGAATTCCAGCTTAGCCACTTACAAACTGTATGACCCTTGAGAAGTTGTAGAATCCTTCAGAGTCTCAGTATTCTTACCTACACCATAAGGTGGATTGAATTCCAGGTCATGGAAAGTACACAGGATATACAAAGTCAGTCCTCACTCCTGAAGCCTACACCCTTGACAGACATAATAAATAATAAAAGCCCCTCTCTTATTCCCAAACAGCTCAGATATAGATGCAGAGTCATAACACAGGACAGCTGTGGGCTGATTCTAGCACAAGAAATAAAATCCATATACCTTCCAGGGTATTAGATGATGTCTAAGTTCCTCCCCATTCAAATGTCCCCAGACTCCGCCATGCTAATGGAATAATCTTATAATATGAATAGAGTAAAAGCCTGGGGAAAATGGAGAAAATATGAGGGTAAGGAAGACCAGAGGGCTAAAATACACAGGAAAATATGAAAGATGACACAGTAAATCCCTGTTTCTAGAAGGTGGTAAATCAAAACTTTCGTGCTTCCTCGTACTTACTGGGTTCTTCCCGGGAGAGAAGCAAGTGCCTGCAAGGAGAGATTCAGAATGCTGTTGGAACCCATATGCAGGCCTTGATCTCAGTCCACATTCACCCAGATTTTCTTCATGTAGGTCACTATGCTGGGCCTGTTGCCATAATACATGTCCAAAGCCAATTGCATACAGTGTAAGCCTCCAGGGGCTGGAGGTCAGAGCAGAAGTGTAATGTCAAAGCCTCAAGAACCACATTTGGATGGTGGGAGAAAAGCTAGGGTAGGCTGGCTCTGATTTATAGCACTTGTCAGTTTCTGTGGTGCAAATATTCCCATCTCTGCCAATTTCTATGAGTTGTCAAAACATACATACATATAGTTGGTTCTTGAGCTGAAGCCTACACACCATTGGGGAGGGGGAAGCATGAGGCTACTAAGAACTGCTGAGTAGCTTCTATGTACCACTCACCCTAGGTATTTTACATATTTCTTCCATGTATATTCCTGTAATTAAATGATGGATCTTCGGTTGTACTTCATTTCCAAGCACACAGGAATGTATCAGTAATGCCACAATAGTACTTGGCTCCAGAAGCCAGCAGCCCTGTGAAACAAGCCCTGACTTGTCTCTGTTGTGAGCAGGATGATGATGCCACATGAATGGGAAAAAGAACATCAATCGGGAGACCTCCATCCCTTAGGTATTTCACAGAAACCTCCATCTTAGGCTGTTCTTGCTCTCATAACATCCCCTGCCTTAGTTCCATATATACAACATGTCACATGGAAGACTGAGCTGCACATTGGAGCTGTAGTCAAAATCATATGAGCATATACACATACAGTTTAAGAGAGGAGGTGACCTACAGTCTTATAATGAAAAGGTGCACAACAAATCCTTGCCTTCTTCCTAGGGTCTACCATCCAGTAAATGCCTATAAAACACCAGTCCTATTTATTCAATGACCTCCTTGTTCAACTTCTACTATAAGCCAAAGATGCTACCAAGAAAAAGGATGACGTGAAGAAAGAAGGAAATAACTCTTCTGCCGGTCAGGACTGACTTCAAGGGCAGCAGGTCAGAGCAGGGCTTGAAAGACAGTAGAGCTGTGCTGATGGCATGGCCAAGCATCCCTGCAAAGACCAGATGAGTGCCTTTATATGGTATGAGGTGATGGTTAAAAACATGGGTTATTTGTAGATGTTGCTCTGCTATCAGCTAGGGAGGCAAAGATGAGTTAGATACATCTGTATATATCCTGGAGGAACCCGCAATCAGTTGGGAAAGACAGGCTTGGAGTTACAAAGCAGAGATTAACACTGCACACTGTACCATATGCAAGTCTCTCTTCCTTGACAGGACTACAAATTGTCCTTAAGTGAAGAGCTGGTTGACATTGTCTTTCTTCCCTATGCAGTACCTAGGATGAATCCCTTCAGGGAGACAGTTGTGTGCAGTGTAGTATAGCAGTGTCTCTACAAGGGTGATCTGCATTGAAACACCTTGGGTAACATTATTGCTCAATAAAGTTGGTATTAGGAGAACTTCACAGAAGAGATGATGAAGAATGACCTGTTAAATCCAGATGATTTTGATCAAGTACCACAATTTATACCTTCATCTATCCAGTTTTTAAAACAATTAATTGCTTCTATTTTGCAGGGAAATGCATGTACACAGTCTACTACTACCATTACTGGGAAAATCAAAATGGTCTGCATACTAGGAGTGCAATGTATGAGCCTTGCCTTGGGAAAATCACCTTCTTCATGGTAGCTTCGCTGCCAGGTAAGAACCCCGCCAGTATTTAATGAACTACTAAGGGCTATCCTATGCCAGAAATCAAAGGAGATGCACAGATGTCTCTTCCAGACTCCCAGTCTCCTCTAGTCAATGTGCTCTTTCTTATATTTAGGCGGAGATACCAATCATCCATTTCCATATAACCATGGAGTTCTCACAAATGGTGAAGCAGAAGTGTCAGGCTCTAATCCCTGTGTTCTAAAGACAGAATCTTAAAAGGGATTATGAAGTAGGTGGAGGTGGAGGAAGGAAAACGGCTAAGGAAATAACCCTGGAGGGCTGAAGGCTGAATACATATTCTCATTACACCTACAAGGGGTACCCTCTCCGAGAGTTTACTGAATTCATTATCAAGATGGAAGGGGAGGTACAAAATAAATCTCCTAGAATTTACAGGATTGCGCATATATATCCTAAAAGATGAGGGGGTTCCTGCCTCTGTACAAATAGTGATCCATTGTAGCAATTGCAGCTTTTAGCCTAGACCCAATGCTGAGGTCCACAGCTGCCACACCTGCCTGCTCCAAGTTGCTCGTGCATATTAGCATCTTCTCCTTGTGGAGTCCTTTAATCTGTGATTGCATAGGCAATATCCCTTTACACTGCCAGTCTGTAGGCATCATCACGGGAAAGCTCCTTCTGTTCACATCCACAACTAAGAGAAATTTAGTGGATTAAATCCTAATAAGTCCATGGCTGAAAGAACCACGAAGAGAGAAAGGCTAAGATGATAGTTTGGTAACAGCAGAAATGCTCCCTTTCAATCTCTGTCCAGAATGCAAGGTACATTCCCCTCACAACGGTACAAAGGATGAAAAGATAATACTGCTGAGCTCCTCGGGAGCAAGAACATGGCCTAAGGGTTCTGAAAAAAGAAATGGTAATAGCTAATATATCAGTAAGTGCCAGGCACTGTTCCAAACACTGTATGCATGTTAACTCTATAGTCACTCAAAGACAGTAATACAGAATGGGTAGCAGTAACTATTACTGTTGCCCATTCTATGGATGAGGTCTCGAGGCTCAGTGAGGTTAAGTGACTTTCCCATGTCACATTTCACTGAAGATGGTGGAGCTATGATTCCAGACCTGCCTAGTGGTCTAGTAGCAACCTTGAGGGGGGCAGACAACACCCACTCTTCACCTATGTATCACCCCCTCTTAGTAGGAAGAGTCAAGCATGTGTGTACCCAAATCCTGGGTCTGACCTTAGTTTTGTGAAACTCAGCACATTACTAAACTTCTCCGAGCCTCAATTTCCCCCTATAAAACGAGGCTAATTCCTACGTTATAGTATCACTACAAAAATCACATGCAATTAATTGACCCTAAAGGTACCTAGCAACTGGTAGGCTCACCATTCTGGAGACATTAGTGGCAGAAGTGAGGTAGCTATGCCTCAGAATCACAGAATGTTCTGTGCAGGGAACTACCTGTTCTAATCCAAAATGAATAAACGGACCTGGCCCAGCTCCTGTCCAATTTCAGGATGCTAGCAGAGAATCACAGAAATCTAGAATGGTCCATAAGCTGAGTCTAGGACCTCAGATATTCCTAGCACAGCTTTGGTTTTAAACCCTCCTTCTTCCATTAAATTACTGTGACATTGGTTCCATAGGCTTTCTTAGCCTCTGTTTTCTTCTCCGTCCAACTGGAATGATATTAGCCAAACTGCAGGGTTGTGAAGACAGGAGTTAAGGTCTGGATAAGATTTAACACTGTAGCTGGCATTTCTTTACAATCACAACTAATCTTCCTAGTTTATTTCAAAATAAATATGCTTACTTGAAATAGTTCTGTTGAAAGTATGGTTAATTGCCACAGAGAAGGTGAGGGCAGGGCTCTGACACTGTGCTGGCCCCTACTCTCCTGAGCCCTCTCTAGAAGGGGAAAGGGTCTCCTTGGAAGCCTTCTGCTGTTAGATTGCACAAAAGTCTCTCTTGTGAGTTTCCCAGAGGAGGCCACATAGGATTGCCTGAAATCAACTGCTTTAATGAATTATATTAAGGCGGCAGTGGCATCATTAATTCATGAAATAGGATGTAATTAAAGATCAAGAAAACAGGGAACAGGAATGGGTTAGTCAGGTACCTCCTCCCACTTCCTGTCCACATCCCTGCCAACTCCTTCTTCTTGATGTAATCCCAAAACATCTGTCCCCAGACAGCTCTCATCCACCTTTTCTCTTGGCTTTGTGAAATCGGGTTTAAAGAACCCACAGTGCTTACCTTCCCAGGCTGTTCTCAAAGCATAATCAAGAATGTCAAAGAAGGCAAATACAGCTTTAGCTACATTTTACAAGGAAGAAAGAGACGCAGTCTGGGAAGCAATGGGCAGGAGGGGCGGGTACACATGGTCAGTGGCTTCTGTGTGTTTGTGGACTGAATCTTTGATCTCAGGGTTGAAAGCAGCCAGGGAAATCTGTGAATAACTTTCTCAACAAATAAATATTATGAATCTGTTGTGATTACTGTAGACCCTGAAAAGACAGAGTTCTTTCTGAGTACGCTGGTGCATGCCTACAATCCCAGCACTTGGGTGGCTGAGGCAGGAGGATCACAAGGTCCAGGTAAGCCTGAACTACAGAAATCTAATTACAATAGCAACAAAAAGAATTCTTAGCACACACCCAGGCCTTCTAGTTCAGAAAACAAGACAAATCCCAACGAACTATTCACTACCTGGTGCACTCATTCAAGCAAGTAGGAACATCTGGGGCATCTGCAGACAGACAGAGTCTACCCTGTTGGCTGAGTAGCTTTGGGAAAGTCTTCCTTAAAACTGTTGTCTCTTGTCTAGGTGAGATGAAACAACCCCTGCCTCGTGAATCAATGAAATGGGAAGATTTTATTCATGTAATACAAGTCACTATTATTACCATCAACAAATACCTACTTTGTACAAAGCAACATAGCCAGTAAGGGGGATGAACTTTTATTCTAAGAGTAACTAGCAACACCCTAATAAAAAGCTTTGACCAAAGAGCAAGCACCAGAGTAATGATACCCAAAATAACAGTTCTGAATTGCTCTGATGGAGGCTGCCCAGTGCTAGAAGGAGAGGCCAGGCTACAAGACTGATCCTCTTGGGTTTGTGATGAGGTCTGCATCAAGTCAGCTCTGCGACCTTGAGCAACTGAATGTGCCTCTCTGTGCCTCTGCCTTCTCATCTATAAAATTAGGGGGTTGGATTCAATTATCTATATGACTCCTCCCAGCCTGACAAGCTGTGATCTATGGTCTATGAGGGGCTGAACCTTGAAAGCTGAATCCGATTTCAATAGAGAAGTGGAAGCTCATGAATAAAGTCACAGAGTTAGAGACAGGAATATGCAAGAGAGAGAAAGCGAGAGAGTAATAAAGAGCTGACATTTATTGAGCGCCCACTTTGGGCCCTGTTTTAAGTACTTTATATGTATTAACTCATTACATTCTCACACTGTACGAGGTGCAAAAATGATCAGCCCTCTTTTACAGGGGACAAGGCAGGAGCATGGGGAGGGTACTTAGTAACTTGCTCAAGGTCATAGAGTTTGGTAAGAAAGCAGGGCCTGGGGTATTGGTCTAACACATGCACATCCAACCACGTTATGACACTGCCTCTCAGTGTTCTACTCCAGTCCCCTGGGAGTTTCAGGTTCCTATACAAGAGGAGGAATGTCACCCTGGAGGGGATGACCCACATTCTAACCTTAATAACTTCAGTAATTTCCCTGCTTCAGCTGGACAGCTCAGGGCCTCACTTTTAACTAGGACAAATTATAAATCACATTGTGTGGGTGTGATTGGGAGACAAGGCTGGAGCTAAACAGGCAACACGACTACAGGATGATGCATTTTCCTTTCTGCAACTCTGGACGTCAAAGATGGGCTGTGCCTTTGACATTTGTCTGCTTAGACAGACACTACCCCGGTGGAGAGGATAAAGGGCATCAAGAGACTGCTAGAATCCGAGTGTGAGTGTCCCCCACAGGCTGGTATCTTACACACAGCTCAGTTGGTAGCACTCTTGTGAGGTCATGTAACCTTTTGGACATGGAGTCTAACAATCTGATGCAGGATCTAGGGGTGCGGCTTGAGGATTGTGGGTGGCTTCCACTCCTTCCCTAGCTACGATGATGGACTAAGTCTTTTCAAACTACGTTTCTGATGGATATTCTGTCACAGAAAAATAAATGAAACAGAGACCATCTGCCCAAATTCTTCTCTGCAATTTACTAGCTTGGAAACAGAAGCCCAAGGAAACTGTGACTTCCTGAGGAACTCTCATTCATTCATTCATTCATTCACTCAATGCATCTTCTAGGCATTGCCCTAAGGCCAGGGGGAATGTAGCACTAGATCAAATGAAATAATGATAATAATACATTAAACAAGATAATGCAGAGAAAAGAGTCCCTTGGTGGGTTACCGAAGGGAATTCTGGGAAGAAATTTTCATCTTCACTTAGGTCAGGGGATTAGAGGATGGATGCCCTCTTTGTTTGAGATGAGCCCTTCAAGTGGGGCTAGCTGACAACAGAGAGAGCAAGGAGTGGGTCCCAAACCGTGTCCGGCCCACCCTTGCTGGGCTTTGTGCGGCATGGCGACAGCACTTTATCCCTTGCCATTCGGCATTTCTCCACAGAGAACAAAGGACATTGGAGACACCTCCTTGGTTCACCAGACACCTCTGTGTGAGGCAGGGAGGCAGCCTTATTATTCCCTTTATTAGCTCCTATTACTGTTTGCTTCCATTTTTTTCTCAGGGTTTTGAATTTGTAAAACAGATGAAGAGCTTTGATGTGACCTGGATTACACAAACACCTGTGTGGGTGCCTCCGCTGTCTGTCTCTCTGAGAGAAATGACTGCAAGTGTGCGTTTGAACCAACTTGGTCATTATATTATTTGAGGTTTTCTTCTTCTTCTTTTTTTTTTTGTTTCTCCTCTCCTTAGCCTATTTTTAGATTTCTTCTTCCATTTCCCCAGCTCCATTAGAATAAGGTTTTCATTTTAATCACACTCTCTGGGCAGGCCAGATTTAGGCGTAATGAAAACAAAAAGTGTTATGCAAAATTGAGACGTTAGAGGGAGGCCGGCTGCACGTGCACTGCATGCTCAGTGCATGCTGGCCAGGCCCAGCTTGGGAGCCTGAATCCTCAGCACAGGCTGTTCTCCTCCAAAGTAAGGCAGCCCATTAGTGCTCTAAGAAAATGCTGCTGCTTAAGCAAAGCAGCAGGGCGCTTCTATCCCCAGTGCCTTCAGCAGCCTAGCTGGAGATTCAAGGTGTGGTAGTCTAGGCCCAGGGTTGCCCTAGCATCTGCAATGGGCACCGGAGCCTGTGGGGTTCTAGAGCGGGTGGAGCTGCAGGAAAGGCCTTCCTGACGTGCAGAGGCATGCCTTGGACTTCATTGTTCTTATACCCTACCTGCACAGAAGACCTTTGGTGTTCCTGAAACCACTGCTCCCCTGCAAAGACACAGGGCCAAACGGAAGCCACAGGCCTGAGTGTGAGGTGTGGTCAGCCCTACATGATTCTAAAGTTTTGCAGGAGTGGAAAATCCTCCCCTCCAGGAAGAGGAATGTGGCGGGTGGGGGGTGGCATTTTGTCCTTCTGAGGGTAGCAGCCTCCATTAGCATCGCCTGGGAGCCATTTGAAAGATGGAAGACTTCAGACCACACTAAGCTCTGACTCAGAACCCGCTTCTTAACAGGTTCTTGAGATTTCAGGAGATTCTTATTCATGCCTCAAATCAAGAAATGTGTATTTCCATTCAGAGCAACATGTGAAACCATTAAGACTTATGCATGAACAAGACAGCCATCAGTATCTGGCTGCATGTTTAAAGTTG
Organism: Cricetomys ansorgei; assembly: GCA_026225945.1. Lineage (NCBI taxonomy): Eukaryota > Metazoa > Chordata > Mammalia > Rodentia > Nesomyidae > Cricetomys > Cricetomys ansorgei. Next base: position 21,971,783 of record JAMJFZ010001264.1, on the reverse strand, counting down.
AATCCATCTCTAACCTCTTCCTGTCTCAGTCTCCTCATCTGTACCATGAACTATCCTTGCTTTGTGTGAATGAAAATCATCCCTACTGCCTGACATGGGGCCTGGTGAAATGACTATTTACCTGGGGATTTTACTCCTGAATGTATCTTCACATAGTGCTGAGGGAAAAAAAAATAAATTGCTATAAAAGGCTACCTACCAAATGAATCTTGCCAACGGACTGAAAATGCATATATGTCAGGACATCTAGAAATGGTTAAAACAAAACACTCAGAGCATTTGAATATATTTTTGTCAGTGGTGGTTTTGATAGATAAAGGGACTTACTTTGAAGAATGCTAGCTCCTTCAACTAGACTCCTCACACTCAGTCAGCCACTGAAGTTTCCAGAAGAGATTGCTTGCCTGACATCATTCACAGCTGCAGTTCATAAGCCTACAACAATGTGTCAAAGTGAAAATGTCCTTCTTGGGCTTAGTCCTTGATGTAGGTGGGCAACAGGCAATTCCAATGCCCATACTGGCAGGCCATGGAAGTGGAAAAATCTCTATCCTTAAGAGTAGTATATATTGGATACTGGGATGTGGGGTTCTTTAAACATCTGCAAATTATTTCATAGCTCTCTCTTCAAAAGGAGGTACTTAGTTCCTCTCCCTTTGAAAGTCATCAATGTTTTGTGGCTGGCTCCTAATGACTGGAATATAATGGCAGTGCAAAACCTGCAGGGATGGGTGATGGGGCTTGTGGGTAAGAGCACTCCCTCTGCCATGAACTCAGTCCACACTGCAGAACTGAGGCCATGTGCAGGAATCACAGTGGGAACATTTTCTCCATCTGTAGCCAGGCCTTCATGGGCACAGCTTTGACCAACAGCTAATCTGCAACCTAGGGAAAGAAAGCTGTCCAGCTAGGCTGTACCTAGATACCTTACCAACACTTGTGAGGTAGGGAAGGTTGCAAGTCTTACACCACAGAAACTGGGGGCATTTTGTTTTGTGACAGCAAAGAACTCATGTGTATACATGAGTGTATAATGTGTATACATTAGCTTTGAGTCATGTCTCTATCACATTAGCTTCATATCACATCGTCTGAGCTCAGCTGTGTGGACTGGGCAGAAAAAGAAGCAAGTCCCGGACCAAGAGAGATGACGAGGACTCATGAAATCTCATCTTCTTGTGATACTTAAAAGGGCACAGACTTTGAAAATGTTCTTTAGTCCAAGCTTGGCTGGTGTCTGGTTTTGTGATCCGGAATCACAATAGACCTTAATAGACCTTCCTCTTTGAATAACAGAGATTGGTATGGCATTAAAGACCTAGCACAGCCCTTTCCGAGTGGAGTCAAAGGTTGAAGCTGTTTCTACAGTACTCTCTTCTTTCCCCTCCTCTTTGTCCTGTGCTCCTGGGCCCCATGCACAGCCTTTAGCCTCCCTCAGCACACTTAACTTGGGGGCATACGTTGCCTCCTAGAATGGGGGTATTTGGGGCATGAGGATGTGTAGAGGAGGAGGAGGAGGGTAGCATATCAGTGCTGTATGGATGTGCTAGGGTGACGGGGTGCCTGGCTTAAGGCCTCACCTGAGAAGCAGAGAAGGAATAGTCCCAAACTAAGTGTCAATGGGGACTCTTGGGAAGGCAGAACCACAGATTGTGCTCTCACTGATGGAGGAAGAAGACAATTAGGAAAACAGTGAATGGGGTTCCCATCTCACCACTTGCCCCTCCTGTTCTCATGGAAAAGGTTTCTCTGAGCCTCAAGGAACAGGCCTCTTCTATCCTAGAATCTAGCTTGTTTTCCCCTGTTGTGCCCCATCCCTTAAGAATCTACCTCTTAGTTAGACTCTGAAGATGTTTAACTTGGCAAACTTCTCTAAGGTAGAAGGTCAAATTGAAGAGCATCTAAACCTAGGACCAGGAGGCTGTCATCTCTCTTGTGAGTTCGGATACTTGGGGCTCAATCCTCCTGCTCTGGGAGAGCTGCTCAACCCCTCAGATAAGCATAGGAAGGAAAGAGCTCCCCGCCCCCCCAGCCTTTAGTCATCCACCCTGACAAAGTGCATCTGTAGGGCTTAGGGGTCCTCAGTCACTCCAGACCACTTGGCTCCTGATGCCTTCCTGGCACTAACTGGGAGACCTCTGGAATGCATTTCATAAACTGAATCATCCCTGCCTTCCCTGGCTGTCCCCAGTCCTCAGTCCTGAGGAAAAGGGAGAAGAAACTTGATCTCCTGCCTGTCAGCCACAATTGTGAGGGAAATCTGTCTTGTCTGAGCTGCCCTCCCACAGTCTTCCCCCTGCATGACTAGAAAAGGAAAGAGGTTTGGGGATCAGTGAGCACTCCAAGGAGGCCTTCTCCCATGCTGTTCTGATATCCCATGGGGCCTGCTGGGAAGGAAGATCTCAGGAAGCTTTGTTGGGCCCCATTTCTCAGCTGGTAAACCTGAAATCAGGCATTCTGCAAAGGAAAAGAATATGATGATGTCTGGAATTTCATGGTCCTTACCCCATGGAGCCCAAAGGATTTTATGCACATTCCCCTAGTAATCAGTAAAGTCTGCTCCCACCCAGGAGACCTCCTGTTTCAGATAGGGAGAGGCCAAAGCACAGAATGGTGAATGATTTGAAGTATCTCCTGCTCAAGGGAATCTGGAATCCAGAGGCCAGAACTCAGCTTGGTTCATCATAAACAACTACCTAGCATTCCCTGGAAATTTACAGGACTAGCCTAGGACACTCAAACCGCAGGGTAATCAGTGAAAGGGGAGAGAAAGGAGAAGCCACATTTAGCTGGGATAGGGTGATAGAAGTATGAATCTGGCATGGCCAAGACTGAGGTCTGCCCATTTGCTGGGGAGCATCATCTTGTCTCCTTTGTAATCAAAAGTCGAAGGGTTATTACTTCAGATTAGCAGGGGTATGACTGCCCATTCCTGCTCTCTACAAGCTGGGCTGCTTATAAAACCCAACCCGAAGCAAATCCTTTTATCTCTGACATGTTAATCACTTAGAAAATGTAAAAAGGTTTCTCTCATCTTTACAGTTCTAGAAGCCAATAAATATGGACTGCTGGGGACCTAGCAAGTGAACAGAAATACTAGAATAGAGAGGTAGGAGATACAACTTCCAGTTCTAGTCTAGAAAATGTCTATGATGTTGGATGACCTCAAGAGACTTTGGCTTCTTCACCTCCAAAAGAAAGCTGTTGGTTATGCTCTGCCAAAGTCTCCCCTAGTCGTGGTCTCTCCTTGGACTCAGTGGCTTTACATGGATGGAGGTATAACAGACAGAGGCTTTTGATGTCTTCATCTGTCCAACCATTCTCTCATCACATATATACTGTCTTTTATGTGCCCAGGTTTTCTGTTAGGAGCTGAGCCAAAACGACAAGCAAGAGGACATGGTTCAGGCTCTGTCTTAATGAAATCCCAGTCAAGGAAGAGAAACCAACAAGTAACTAATATAACAAAGGGTGCATGCAGTCCAAAGGAATGAGAGATCTTGGTACACTCAAAGGATGTTTAAGAGAGTCAATAGCACTGGACCACGAGTGGCACATTGGGCAGAGAGCACAGCAGTTGAAGTCGGAGAGGCTGCAGGAAGCAGATTATGATAGTTTGGGACTCCAGGTTACAGAAAATATTTTCTCTATAAAAAGTTCCTAGAAAAAACCATCTAGTGATTCTAAGCATGGTGGTGATAGAGTTATATTTTCATGTTTACTTGTTTGAATCACTGTTATGCAACAAGTGTTAGACTGATGAAGATATAGGAAAGTAAATAGAGGGACATGATGTGAACTTGGATTAGGGTGGAGATGAAGAAACAGAAAACATCTGGAAAATACTGAGAGGTTAGAATTAGAACAACCAAGTCATTGGTTTTCCAGGAGATGGGTGTTGGAAGAGAGGAGTTGTACATAAATAAGATGCTCCAGGGGCTGTGTGTGGAATCATCACTGAGGCTGCTGACTGCCGGCCAGGACTTGAGATTCACTGAACGCTAAACAGGTATGTTTCTTCTGCACAACTGCTCCCAGCGGCCCTTTCAGGTGAAAAGTGCTCACCTGTGACTACCTTGCCCCACTGTCATCTTCCCAGTGGCTCCAGCAAGGCTGATAGCTCTGTAAGAACAACCACAGGGACTGTAGTTACAAAATCACCATGAAGCCAGCCTTTCCTATGGAGTAATAGAAATCCAACAGAGAAATCTCAGACTGTTGGAGACAAAGAAAAATGGAGCAGCTCTTGTTTTAGGACTTCAGGGGTGGGGGACCAAGTTAAAAACAGGAAATATGCCTCTGTATTTCTGGTGTTTGGGCTTGATCTATGAGAGGTTTTGATAGATCACCAAGACAAAAAAAAAATTCTACAATGAGAATGATCAAAACACTCAGAGTTTATTCAGACAGCCTCTCCAATCGATAAACAAGAGCGACAAGCCTGGTGGTTACTCAGCTCTCTCACTTTGTCTCTCTAGATGTCAGGGTTTAGCATTCACACACTCAGTCAGACTTATACAAGCTTCATGCAATATTAAAATGTTTATGCAACTCTGTCTGTGCTCGGAGCAGCAGCAAATGTTCCTGGTGTGCAAGGAATGACGAGAATAATGTTCTTACACTTTCCCCAGAGAAAGCCCAATGCCAGGGCAGTGTCTGTCTTGTCCTCCATGATTAATTGAAGCAATCAATCAGATCTCACTCACCCCAGCTTCTCCCACCCCTCTTTGGGACCCCCATGTATTAACTATGAGTACTAAACAGGAAGTACTGTCTAGTTTCTTTGCCTCAAGGAACAGAGAAGTGGACTGGCACTCAGAATGCTCTTACCTAAGTACATGGCTACAATTCTACAACATGCATGCCATGCTTGTATTAGTCAGATGTCAAACTGTAAAGCCATTTAACCAATATATCGATGGTGCAACATTCAGAGAGATTTGCTTTCAAGAGATTGGTTTCCAAATACATGAATCTAAATCCAAGTGAGGGAGACTAAGAAAGAGATCAGTCTCAATCCTGTAATGATTATAAGATGTTCAATGGAGTGAATATTGCTGGAGGGTAAAAAAAAGAGCAGCTTAGAGACATCAAGTAATAGTCTCAGAACAGCACAAGCTCAGAGGCAGCAAGGAATGCACAGCTTGCCAAGAGCAGTAAAATTAAACTATCAGGGCTGGATGGGAAGGCATGTAAGGTTATTTTATATACCAGCAATCAAGGTTCAGAGAAGCTAAGGGATTATTCAAGAATCTTAGTTGGTGGTCCCCTGTCTGATGCAGAACCTTTTTGACCTTCAGAGCAGGTCAAACCAACACTGCCAACAAGAAACACACTTTCTGTAGTTCTCTGTGATGATGATGCTCTCTAGATGTCCATCTTATAAGCTACCTTAGAGTAATGAGCTCTTGCCAAGCCCACACATATAAGATATTTTCAGATCATTATTTCCACTACATATCCAACCTGTTTAGTGAGCCCTGTTGGCTGAAGGCAAGGTCAGGGATTTAATTGGTAGGCTCAAGTCCTACATGAGGTAATTTAGTATTTCTTCTAAAGAGCTGGTTTCATAACCCAAGACAGCTTCCTACCACTTCATGTAGAGATGGAGAGGGCTGGATTAATGTAGTTGCATTTGTAGGGCCTTCTGAACCTGAGCTTGTTGATGGTAATGTCTCTTCCAAAGACAGGAAGCTCAACGGGAAGCATTCCAGGTGTTTATAAAGTAGAGAATAAGAACATGCCTTACTCTGAGTCTTACTCCTTAGAGTGTGAGACTATTAATAAGTGAGTCTATATACTTCAGATATCACAGGTTTCCAGAGGTCCAGACTGTAGACACACATTTATATGAATGCCCTAGTACCAAGATAATTACCTATGAAGGGTGATACATTATTCTCAGTGAACAGTGGATCCACCTTAACAATAGTCATTCATATATATATATGAATATATATATATAACACTATATATACATATATATAGTGTTAGAAAAATCCCTGAGTACAAGGCAAGACTGTCCCAGATTCTTTGAAGCCTATTGCCTCAAGGAAGGTATGTGGATGGCATTGGGCCTCATCAGTGAGGCTGCCTCTTTCTATTCGGCTTTGGTCTCTCTTTTCAGTAGGCGCTGTCTCAGCCAGGGCTCTAGGACGGTGGGAGTAGAGGAGTTGTCAGCCTCTGGGTGAAGATATGAGATTTCCATTAAGTTGATGCCATAATTTTCTGTCTCTCCCAAGGTTCTGCTCTCCAGGCTGGGCATCCTTCATCACTCTCTTGGCAAACTGAAGTGGCATGGAGCCACTGGCTGCCGAGAAGCTTAGTGTTGATTTGGCTCTGGCATGCTGAAGACAGAGTGTTTGTGTGGCCTATCACCCCTCTATTCACTGTGAAGTGGATGTTTTAGTGAAGCTCTTGGCTGTAAATACCTTCAGGAAAACTTATTTTCAATCATTTCTTTCAACGCTGTGAACAAACACACGCTTTATCCTTCACAAAGACACCAGCAGCAGAGAGTTCCCTCCACTTTCAGTGAAAATTAATCATTGCAGGAAAGAAAATTTCCAATCTTCAAAAAAGTAGTTAACATGGCTAAGACAAAAAACATCATTAGTCAGTTTCCAGAACCTAGGCATAGCACTAAATTCCTTCCCAGCAATGTATGTAGGGAGCATATGGAGAGGTCTCACTGAAGAAGACATGGGGCTCTCAATGGAGACTTAAGTAGGAAGAGCCCTGTTGGTTCAAGGTGTTTGCCAGTCTCACCCCAGAGCTCCTGAATCCTTGCTATCCTGAGTGACTCAGTGCCCAAGGACATCAGCATCACCAGAAAAATTCAGAGTCCCAGGTCTCAAACCAGCCTTCTGAAACCAGGATTTGCATGTGGATCAGACCCCCAGGAGATCCACATGTTAAACTGGGAGCAGCTTTCTCCCACACAGGAATGACCACAGGTTGAGCTTCTAATTGCTTCTCAGCTCCTCTCCCTCTCTGTGTTTGTGCTGTGGGCTATCCTGACCCACCCCCAGCACTGTTGACCCAGATCAGTCTCTGCATCTCAGCTTTTAATTCTACCCTTAAACTAACTTGCAGTTTTTATGGCACAAGTCCTCTAAAGACAATGTCTTCTCAAAGTTCAATATTTAATAGTCAGCCTTGAGAGTTGATAAAAAAAAAATCACTTTAACTGTCTGGGTTATCGTTTCCCCAGATGCTAAATGGTGATATACATATGTGTCACTCTCTATGGGACATACATGCCAGGAGGACAAATGAGGTCATTCATATTTAATGGCACTCATTATTATACAGTGAGTGTAAGGCATTATTTGTGAGCATCTGTCTGGATTAATGGCCAGTATCTCCTGAATAGGCTAACCATTTTCATTACATGCTTAATTCTAGCAGTGTTAGAAAAGTTGGTAGTTTCACAATACTCTATCTGGATAAGTTATCATTCCAAGATCTCAGTGTGCTTAGCAAGTTTACCATGTACCTGCAACAGCAGGGAAGGGGTCCTGAATAGAGGAGAGTAATCAGAGTACTCACTGACACTCAGAGGCGGGGCTTCTTATCTGCACTGTCATCTCAGCAGAAACAGACAAGCAAGAGATGGTCCTGTACATGATCCTGTTCAACAGGGTAAGGAGGTTGGACTGGAATCCAGGATGCTTAGACTCCAGTTCCATAGCATGAAAAGCAAAAAAAAAAAAAAGAAAGTGTGGGAGGCTCAGAAAGCAAAAATGTAGAGGCAGCAGGTGATACCTTCAGAAATCTTAGAGTGGGAGATTGTAACATTGTAACCTGTAACATGGGTCCCTAACAGGAGGTCCCTTATGCAGGTGTATGTTCAAGAGGCACACAGAGCCTGATGTGTCAGAACCATGGGGCCAAAGAAAGTGAAAAGAGAGGAATAAGTCTTTCAAGAGGGTGAACCAAACAACAGCATCTGAGAAGGGCAAGATGGGTTATATTTGGGAGTGGAGTCAGATACATAGCTTACATTTGTGAAAACAAGGACTTACACAAATACTTTGCCTAACTTTTTCTATTATGCATAATCACAATATGGGGGCATTTTGCCTAGAAGTCTAGAGTTTCTATGTACAGTTACCTGGAACCAATAAGAAGCTAGATCTCTTGTGTGTCTATCACACTGGCCAGCTCAAAGACTACTGCACCTGCTTCCTAATATTCACCATCCACTTATCTCTCCATTCAGCCTGCAGACAATTGGTGAACATTTGGCATATATCAGGCCCTGAGGGAAGCAGTGTCCACTCCCACGAATCTCAAAGTCTACAGCAGCAGTTCTTAACCTGTGGCTTAAGATCTCTTTGGGGGTTGAACACCCTTGATAGGGGTCACCTAAGACCATCTGATTATCAGATATTTACATTATGATTCATAAGAGTAACAAAATTATAGTTATGAAGTAGCAACAAAAATAATTTTATGGTTGGAGGTCACCACAACATGAAGAATTGTATCAAAGGGTCACAGCATTAGGAAGGTTGAGAATCACTGTGCTCGAAGATGTGAATCAAGTAAGCACAGGAATAAACATAAACTTGTGGCTTTACTATGAGAGCATGTGTGGGAATCTGGGAGGTATAGAGAGACTCTCTTTTCTGAGATAGTAGCAGTTGAGCTCAGGATTGAAAGATGAGAACTGACTTGGCCACAAACACTCAGAAGAACATGTTCGACAGAGGCAGGGAATGTGGAAAGAAAGAGGGTTGAGAGGAAGTCAGTTTGTCAGGGGTAGGGGTGAGAGGGAAGCTTGAGTAGTCCTTGCACAGAGAGGGAGAAGGCAGTGGTTTGCTGAAGGACAGGATCATCAGGCTCAGCCGTTTAGAATTCTACATGCCCAGAAGACCAGTGAGCATCAGGTCCCTCCTTTTCCTGCTCTGATTTAATCTCCAGGTGTGTCTGACTACACGAAGGATGAAAAGGCTCTATCCTGTATCCTGATGTCCATGTCTCCATCACCTTCGACAGCACTGTGTAAGAAACGGCTCTACATGAATAAGGTGGCAGACAGGATGGAGGCTTGGTCCTGAATCTAGAAGATGAAAGAAAAAATCTGACTGCCTTCACATTATCAGTCCTTAGACATGATGGGATTCCAAGCTTCCCAAGGTGGATTTTCACTGGTTGTGTTGAAGAATTCAGTGCCACTTATTTTCTGTACGCTGAGTTGTTTAAAGGAGACTGACATTGGACATAATGAAGGAATCCTACTAACAAAGATCTTTCAGTCCACAGAATAACAGCTGATTTCTATTGAGCAGTACTGTATGCCAGAAATAGTGCACATACTTCACATGATAGTTTCATTCAATCGTTATAGCAATTTTGCATTTTTGGGGGATGATTTGTATGTGTGTATATGCATATAACATGTGTATGTGTTTGTGTTCCTGTGTGTTTAGGTGCACATAGAGGCCAAAGGGCAATGTTTGGTATAATTTTCAACTGCTCTCCAGCTTATTTTTTGTGACAGGGTCTCTCATTGAGCCTAGAGCTTGCCAATCTGTGAGACTGACTGGCCAGCAAGCCACAGGGACCCTCCTGCTTCCACCTCCTCAGTGAAAGGGTTACAGGCACACATCACCATGCCTGGCTTTTTATGTGTGTGCTAGGAATCTGAATTCAGATCAGGCTAAGCTGACTGACCCATTTTTCCCTCCAAGCCCACTGTTTTGGATGTTTTAACTCCCATCTTATAAATGAAAACCTGATGCAGGTGATGCTGCAATTATGCTCAAAGATGATCAAAGATAGCTGCAATGAAGCAGGAAGCATCCCAGGTGGGAGGTTAGTAAGCCTCAGTCTTAGAGGCAAAGTCCTCTGCATCTTTTGAGCAGCACAGCAAGCCACATGGCATTGGCTTTCCTAATAACTTACAAACCCAGTTCATAGCTCCAGCTGGAGACAGTTTTAGGTCTCTGTCCCCAGAGACCCCATAGTCTTCCTTGTTGGAGAAGTTTATTTCTAGTTATGTTTATAATTGTTTGTGCATTGTTGGGGAAAGTGCTGCCCAAACCTTGGCATTTTGTGTTATCTGCAGGTGTTGACTTTATGTAAAGGATGCTTGATTGCTCATGATCTGCACCTGCCTACTGCTCTCTGGCAAAGCCAGGCTTTTGGATGAGAGGGCAGAGTTTTGTATCAACAGAACAACTGAGGAGCTTCTATATCAATAAAAACCCATGATATCAGATGCTCTGTTCCAGTATTGTGCTAGCCATGACAGGTGGTTCCCTCTGCTGAGATCTGGCAGGGTTTGCACCTAAGAAAATGCCTCCTTGTCTTTATTGCTGAGCCACCCAGTAGCTTACTGCTACAAGTGGTACACCAATGTGGTAAGCAGAAGGTGAAGAAGGTCAAGACAGCACGCCCCTACATCCAAGCTGGAGACAAGAAAGAACGAGAGACTTCAGACCTCACAGAGTCTGATAAATGAAAAGGAAAGCTCCCGAAGGAAGAGAAGAGTGAGAAAGGAGTAAAACAGACTCCAAAATAAAAAAGGCCTCCATAAAAGGGAGAGCTTGGATGGAAATAAGTCTCAATAATGAGAGATGTCTGTGAAATGTTTTGGATAAATTTTCATGGTAAAAATGAAGAATTTGGCTGGGAGCAGGGAAAAAGCAAGATTTTAGCCACTTTTCCTGGTCATGGAGCTGACCTGAATACAGAGAAATGATGTGGCTACAGTTAGCACACTCTGACAGCTAGCCATGCTCCTTCCTGCCGCTGGCGGCAGCAGCAGAACAGGAGACAGATGGGAGCTGGAGCTTGTTTTTACAAACAGAGTTTGCTAATAGCAAACTGTTTTGTGTGTGTGAAGCTCAAGTGGGTGTTGTGTTTGGGGTCTACGAAGAAGGTTGTATGTCTCCCCATAGCAGCAGTGGAAAAGAATGCCAAACTACCAAGATGTTTCAGCCTGAAATTCTTCCCACAGGCCCAGGACTCCCTGCTGTGGAAGCCACTGCTTAAGGCCAAGAAGCTGCTGATTTAAACTGACCAGTTTTTTTTTTTCCCCTACAAACCTGACTACACGTTTTTTCAACACTAACTAGAGGCTAATAAGAAAAAGACAAGTGGTCTGGATACTGGTGAGGCAGTCCTGACAAAACACATATGCTATGGTGATGAGAACTCCACCCCAGGAGGGAACCCTTCCTGTAGACAAGGTTCACCTGCAATGATGCTAAGAAGGGCACCTCTAAAAGAATATTAAAAAGAACTCCCGGGTGATTAGTACTAATGGTTGCTGCATTATGAAGAAGTCTTTGGAATGTTCTACAGAACTTTGAACTAAAACATATTTCTTTAGAAATCTTCAGGTACAACCATGCTGGACATTGTGAACTCTTAATTTAGTTTCTTAATTTAGAACTATATTTAGTTTCACTTAATCCTGTGCATCCTGGCAAGCCTCATAATTGTTCCTTTTCTAAATAGCTTTGCTAGTGTAGTGTTAAATTGTGTTGTAGAGATAAAGCAAATTTTTGACTGGCTTATACAGAAAGGAGGAAATGTTGGAGAAGTTTATTTCTAGCTATGTTTATAATTGTTTGTGCATTGTTGAGGAAAGGGCTGCCTAAGCCTTGGCAGTTTGTGTTACCTGCAGGTGTTGACTTTATATGTAAAGGATGTTTGATTGCTAATGATCTGCACCTGCCCACTGCTCTCTAGCAGAGCCAGGCCTTTGGATGAGACAACAGAGCAGAATATCTGAGGAACATCTGTATTGATAAAAACCCATGAGATCAGATTATCCGGGTTCCATAGTTCAAGATGGTGCTTGCTATAACAGGTGGTTCCCTCTGCTGAGGTCTGGCAGGGTTTGCACCTATGAAAATGCCTCCTTGTCTTCTTTGTGGCCCAACACAGCAGTGCACTGCTACACTTCCTCACCAGAACTATCAACTGCACTTTTCAGCCCAAACCAGCCCTCACTTTTTCAAGATAGGGAGACTGATTTCATCTTGAAAAGTCATTAGGACTCAAGGGTGGGAAGAAAAAATGGGGACAGGAATGTGAAATCACTTTGCAAACTGTAAAGTGCCAAATAAAGGTTTGATGCATTATTAAAATCATCCTAGGATATAAATCAGGAGTGTTCAAATCCAGAAGCCAGTGATGTTTGGTACGGCACCTAGCAAATTCTCATCTGGTGGGGTCAAAGCCATGGTTTCTGATTCAGTGCTGCTGGGAACCATCTGAGACCATTTTCTCCTGCTTGGCAGAGCCAAGCACACATCAGGTCTGCTGCCTGCATGGTGCTTACTCAGTCAGAAAGGAAAAGAGGAGTCGGACAGTTCACCATGTTTTGTGGGCTTGACACAATGCCAAAGTATCTAATCTTGTCAATTTTTCCACCTGGTTTGACAAGTTATTTTGGTAAATGGGCTGACAGAGCTGGAGGCAGAACATTTCTAGAGGAAGTGATTGTAAAGAATTAGGACACTGTTAACATGTAGTTACTAGACAGGGTAGGTAGGCATGGTGAAGATTCTCCAAAGCTGATAGTGAAGTTTGTTTAGACATCAGCTATAATGCCAGTATAACAGACTTCCTAGCAGTTAAAAAATAACGATAAAGGAATAAGATAGCCACAGGACATACTTCACGCATAAATTCCAACACAGCAAAGCTCGGGGAGGGGAGAGCACAAGAAAAGGAGAGGAGAGGAAGGACAGATGTGATTCGCTGATCCACACTGGCAATTCTGACCACTTTAGTGCAGCTAATTTCCAAGGCCTGTGGCATTATTCACAGCAAGACACACTAAAACCAGAGCTTCCTGATCTCCCTCAGCACCAACTCAACCATCAGTTGCAGTAAAGAGAGCCACAAGTTCCCTTCACACCAGGGCAGGCAGAATTCCATTTGCTTTACTTCTCAAAAGAACACAAAGGCCATGTAACTTACTCAGCTCTCTGGGTAACACAAGCCACCCCATTAGACAGGCTCCCCAAAGCATGGCAATCTAAACCGAATCAAGAGGCAACCATCACTCAGGCTGGCTGGAGAGTGGGTAAATCAAGCGGTGACAAGGAAACTGGCAATTTTGACCCATGTCTTTTTGTATAGCAAACGGGTCTGAGTACCCTGCCGGCAAAATAATAAATAACATGCGTCAAAGGCAGATTTTAAAGCTTTCTTTGGCCCTGAGTTGATTCAGAGGCTGAGCCTTCAGGAGAAAATAGAAAAGTTTGGAGGTAAAATTCAGTGGCCAGTATGTAGAGTTTATATGGAGAGTTAAGATATAATGATACAGGAAGAAATGGCCTTTGCACATGAGACTCACGCAGCATCCAGCATTTGAACCCTCAGCATTGCTGTGCATCTACTCTATGATATCTTTACAGGAGATAAGGAGCTGTGGGTCTCCCCATTACTCAGAATTGCAGAGGAAAGTACAGGCCTTTTCCTTCCCCTGTGTGACCGCAGTAGTACACTACTGTACTAGTGCTCCTCTGAGAGGTGTATTTCTTTCTGATTCTGTGTGTAATACCCTCCTTCCTTAATCTTGGCTGATATAGATATAAGAACCTTCCCATCTCGTGTGTGTGTGTGTGTGTGTGTGTGTGTGCACACGCACGCACGCACGTGTGAGTGTCTTCCTTGATCTCCACCTTATATATTATGGCAGGGTTTCTCTCTTGGACCCAGAGATCACTGAGTTGGCAAGTCTAGCTGGCCAGCTTGCTCTATGGAGCCCCTGTCTCTGTTTCCCAGGCATTGAGGTTCCAGGTGTACTGCCACACCCATGCACTTACATGGGTGCTGGGGATCTGAACTCCAGTCCTTGTTTGTGCAACAAGAACTTTTACACACCGAGCCATTTCCACAGCACCCCCAAACCCCAGAACTCTTGCTGTGAGTTAGAGCAGCACCAGGCTCACATAAAGGACAACTTATCTCTAAGGGTTCCCTGTGTGTGCAAGGAATGTAGGCTGCAGCCTGGGTTACGTGAGCTCCAATCTTCTTAAGATCCTGCCCTCATTCAATTTCTTCCCTTCCTTCTTCTGCTTCTCGTACTCATTAGCAATTTCCCCTGAGAACATTTCTGTAATAAATTCACACGTTCATTGATTCCCATTTCAAGGTCAGCTTCTGAGGAACCAACCCAAGATAGAGAACTTTCATCATAATTCTCTGTATCACATTTGGGATAGACTAAGTCAAAGCTGTGAAAATATACAACTTCCTTCCAAGTCTTAATGGATGGAAAAACAGTTGATTTGTAGCCCTTACTACCTGTCTGCTGCTTGAAAAGAGGTCTCGACTCACCTATGACACCAAGATTCTCAGACTGAGAATCACCATCTTCAACACTGTTGGTCACTAAGGTGAAATGAAGCCTCTGGAACATTTCTGACAGTAATGAGTTGGCACACAGTTCTACACATAATTCAACAGCTAGAAATGGCTTCAATTTGCTGCCAACTAGAAGGGGGCCCACCCACATGGAAGGCAGTGTAACACTGTCCTAATCCCTGGGTACGGACAGAATCCACTAAGAACAACTGCAGTGAATCAAAGCCTAGATCCCTGAAATTTCTTGTCTCTGGTTTCCTTGAATATCAAGTTATTTCTTTTTTTTAAGACTTATTCCTATTATATGTGTGTAAATGTTTTGCCTATAAGTGCACCACATGTGTCCAGTACTCAAGGAAGCCAAAAAGAGGACATCAGATCTTCTGGAGCTGGAGTTACAGACCATTGTTAGCTGCCATGTGGGTTCTGGGAACCAAACCCAGGTCCTCTATAAGAGCAGCCACTGCTTTTGAGCCATCTCTCCAGCCTCTCAACCTATTTCTATAATCTGCTTACAGATGCTTCCTGCTGGAGACTACACTGTTGCCTGGAGAAATCACAAACTGAGAATATTAGCTCTCATACCAGCTTTACCATGGGTTTGTAATAGAGAGAGTCCAGGTAACCCATGGTTAACGCTTTGGTCACTCCATTTATAAATTAATCTGCAACTAATTTATATGGTCTTTCAATTTGGTCAAGATATAAACACAGCTGCAACATGTGGAGATCTCTGCCTTAATGTGGACAGTTGTAATGGGAAAAAGAATTACTTTCAGACATTTGATAGCAGGCAACAAAAGACTGTGATTCTTGGGCTGAGGAGATGGCTCAGTGTGACCTAGGGTCAGATCCCCAGCACCCAGGCTAAAGGCTGAGCAAGGCAGTATAGCCCTATAGTCCCAGTGCTCAGTAGATGGGACTGGAGGATCCCAGAGTCTTGCCAGCCAGAAAGTCTCACAAAATTGGCAAGCTCCAGGTTGAGCGAGATACTTTGTCTCATAAAATGAGGTAGAGAGCAACTGAGGAAGATGCTCAATATCAAACTCTGGCCTTCAGACACATGTGCATGCATACCTGTATGTATGTGTGTGCATGCACACACACATATGATTGTGAGCCTTCAGGAAAGGAAAACAGATTAGGTGAGACATGCAACTGACCCAGTTTTCTAACTGGAGGCACCTGTTATACTATGCTGAAATCAGGCTTAAAGCCACTATGGTACCTTAAACTTGTGGGACACGGATCCAGAAAGCATGGAACCATACAAAGACACCCACAAATCTGACTGGAGTCTTTTAAAGACTTTGGCTATTTAGTATACGTGCAAAATATTCCACATGGTTAGGAGGATAGTATCTACAAAAGTAAGAAAAATTACTAGAAGTTTAGAATTTCTGTGTCTATTAGAGCTTGTATCCCAGTCTACAGCCAACTGTGTAAGACTAGGAGACAGTGTTGCCACACCACAGTGGAGAGTCCTCAATAAATGTAGTACAAATCCTAGGAAGTCCATAGTAGAAGCAAGCCTAAATCAGCCCTTGCTTTACGCCATCTCCAACAAAGTTCAAAGACAACTGTCAAAGGGTCAAACTGATTCACAAATAAATGAATTGCTTCCCAGGGCAAAATCCAGCTATCTACCAAGTAAGACAGCAATACTGAGGCATGCAATAATGCAGCATTGATAGTGTCCTGAGCACAACTTAAGAATTGTCAGAGAGGCAAAGAAGTAAGAAAATGTGGTCCATCAAGAGAAGAAAAGTCAGATAGCAGAAACAAGCCACAAATGATGGGAAAGAATGAACCAACAGCCAACAATTTTAGGTAATACAATATATTCAAATATTTTAAAAAATATGAACTTAGTAAGAAAGAAAAGAGGAACTACAACAGAGAAATGGTGACCATAGAAAAGGGAAGAAGACTAAAACTGTGATTCCAGAAAAGTGTCTGGAATAAGAACATCCCTGGATGAACTTAACAGCACACAGGAGTGCAGAGGAAAATGTTCAGTCAACAGGATGACGGTGGTGGGAACTAATCAGGCTAGTGTGGAGAGAAACATGGAAATTAAGCATGTGCAGAGCTGTGACGACACATGGCAAAGAACTAAACAGTGAATCCTGCTTGTTACATTAACAGAAAGAGAAAAAATAAACGGGGCCAGGGATGTAGCTCACCAGTAGAGCGCTTGTCTAGCCCAGGCAAGGCCCTGAGTTCGATCCCCAGCACCACATACAAACCACAGAAAGGAAAATTTGAGTCAAAAATATGTGAAGAAGTAGTATTGAGATCTTTCTCCAAATTTGATGAGAAATACAAATGCATACATCTAAGAAGCTCAATGTGAACTAAGCATGATAAACACAACAATAGACATACCAGGACACAGCATAATACAACTGCTAGAAGTGATAGAGCTAAAAGAATATATGTGAACACTCAGAACACCCTTATTCATAATAGGCACAAAGCAGAAATAACACAAGCGTTCAGTAATACAAGCATGCCAACAGCATGTGGACTAGTCACACTCTATAATACTACTGAGAAAACAGCATGCAGAAACTTTCCAGATGTTATAGTGAGTAAGAGAAGCCACACAGGAGGCATTCATGCTGAAACACTCTGCTATGGAGTTCAAGAACAGTCATATGGAACCCGCGGCAAAGGACATAAGGCAGCGGCCCGCGTAGGGAAGATGACAGGCAAGGGGCACGAGGGACTTTTCTGCAGTGATAGAAATACTGTCTCTAGGGAAGAGAGTCATGCAGGTACATGCAAGGTCTAAATCACAACATATACATGCTTTTCACGATACATACACTGTTTTTCAATCAAAACAATTTTAAAGTTATTTTTTAAAAATCCAGAACCTCGCACCTTGTGTGTGATCGACTTCTATGTCTCAAGTAGATACCAGCATCACTCTGATCACCTAAAGTCACTCCCATCTATGTCGGCTGATGCCTGAAATTCTACTGGCAGCTTTCCATTCACTTATCTTGAGGTCCTATGCCGGGAAGACCATAGAGGGTTTTT
Source organism: Cricetomys ansorgei (assembly GCA_026225945.1). NCBI lineage: Eukaryota > Metazoa > Chordata > Mammalia > Rodentia > Nesomyidae > Cricetomys > Cricetomys ansorgei. The sequence goes on along the minus strand of JAMJFZ010001264.1, from coordinate 21,954,398 downwards.
GTTTTGTTTTGTTTTGTTTTGTTTTTTAATGAAGTCATATTGAAAACTATTCCAAATAGTACAAATTCATTTTCTAAGACTATGTTTTTTTGAGAGGTGATGGATCAAATACCATGGTGGGGGGAGGCAGCTCAGGGGACCCAGCTAGATTTTCTCTGTGCCTTATTTCTCTTTAATCAAAACACTAGCTACAATGTAAGAAAAATGAACAAGCTTTTTTGCATATATAAAACCCTGTGTGCCTGGGGTTTGGAGTAAGGTAGGAGAACTCAGTGAGATGGAAAACCAGTTAGATGTGGCTTGGAATTCCAGAAAACAAATTTTACCAGCATCAAGATTTCACATAACTGCCTTCTAATTCAGACCAGCAATGCATTAGGATAATTGAGTCACTTTCCTGCACAGAGAGACATGGCAAGATATCTTTATGGAAATTTCCAAGTCAAGATGAATACATTAAGTAGATCACAACATGTGCTTTTAGTTCACAGCAAAATGGCTGTCTTGTCATTCCCAGCACTCCATATTCTTTCCTTCTTCCTTCTTCTGCTGTGCTCCCCAGCTCTCTATCCCTCTTAAATGACCTTTTCATTTTCTCTGCCAATGGTAAATCCTCTTACCCTTTATGGGACCCAAAGACCATTGTCCACAAATCCTTTCTCAGATGCTCCTTCTAAACTTCCATGTTCCTGGCACCTCTCCTGTGAAATGCAACATGACTTGGTGCTATGCTTCTGCCATAATGATGACGAATACACTTGTGAGTTTACTACATGCTACTCAGAGCACACTTGGAATAAACAGCTTTTTAAATCCTTCCAACCATTCTTCCAGGTAGGTAAAATTGATAGAAGAAACCAAGGTTCAGAAAACAAAAAACAAAGCAAAACAAAATCTTGCTGAAGACAAAGTCAGTGTACTTAACAGAACTTGGGCTTAACCCAAGGGCTGCCTGATCTACAGCTTTTATTGTTAACCGCTGTGTTATAGTGTCTCCCTGACATACATCACATTTAATAAACAGAACCAACATCTATCTATCCCTATCTTTTAAATTGCTTGCTAAACAACAGGCAGGATATTTATTGTTCCTTGAAGGGAGGAATGATGTCTTACACATCTTTTATTGTCTCCTTACAGTTGACACCACATTTGGCAAATAGGTACATGTCAGCATATGCTTGAAGACACAAAAGCCTAACCCAATTGCACGACTGGTTTTTCCCTCAGTTCTGAAATTTGAATTCCTAAACCTTCAAGCAACAAGCCCAGAAAGGATGAATGAGTAAGTGAGTCATGATAAATCTGCACTCTTCTTTCAAACATCATCGTAGTTTATCTACAGATCACCTGGCTTTGTTCAGACTCCTGGACAACCTTCTATTCTAAAATCCACACCTCAGGATCACTTCCATAGCTCTTTGATAATTTGTTTTCTGTTGAGGAATTACAGGAGAAACAGTGGACACAATGTGGCTTGCGTGGAATCTTCAGTTCTTAGGAAAGAAGGAAATCAAGGCATCTATGCATACCATGTCAATGAATGTGGGCCACTGAGTTACAGCATCTACTAACAGGTGATCATTTGTGGGTACAGCATAATATGCGAAGCAGTTCTACTGCATTCCATTCTCTTCCATGACTTGCACAGATCAGAGCAGTCAGGGCCACGTGGACTGCCCTGGTATTATAAAGAAACTGAGACTCAGGGCAGTGAACCGATGTGTAGAGGGCAATAGTAAGCTTTGAACCTGCCTGTCAACTACACTGCTTCTGGCTCTCATCTCCCCCATACTGTCTAAACTCATTGGTCATTAAAGTGCATGCCTCATTCCAACTATGCTATAACAGAATTGTTCTGTTAGGCTTGTATTGCGGGACAGGATTAACTCCTTTTATTAATAACCGAAATATATTTTCCTAAATGTAATTACAATAAGTTGTAGCAATAGAATGTTATACTTTAAAAGACCTTAGAGGGGCTAGCAAGATGGCTCAGCAGATCAAGGTACTTGCTATGTAAGCCTGATGATCTGAGTTTCATCTCTGAAATCCACATCTTGGACAGAGAGAAGCAACTCCACAGTTGTCCTCTACATACACGAATATGTATGTGCTCACATGTAATAATAATAAACCAAAGTTTTTTTTTTGTTTTTTTTTTTTTGTTTTTTTTTTTTTTTTGCAAAGGTCTTAAAAAACCAGACCCAAAACTCCAGTTTCACCCAAGCATTTATTTAAGCCGGGCAAACTGATGCTTAGAAACATTAGGTGATTATTTTTCTAAGATGACAGAGCAAGCTTAATCAAGGCTTTAACATATCCAACACGCAAGTATTTTATAAAGCACTGTCAGCTAACTTCAGGAGAATGATCAATATACTGGCTTGTGTGCAGTGGGAACCTAAGAGTCAATTGAATCTGAGTCTCCTCCAATGCACGAGAAGGCAGGTCTTCCCACGTATGCATTCCCATCTGAGTCCAGCTCCACCCATCATCATATGAGATAAACATAAGATACTATCATTCCAACAGAACCTCCTGGGGGTGACTGCCACCTAATTTTGCTCAGTGTTCTTGGGAGCCCTCTATTGGCCTTCTGGGTAATAACAGGCTGCCTCTGCTGGGGGCTGTGCTCCTGGAGTCCTGGGGAGCAGTTCTGAACAACATAGGCTGCTCATTTCAGTGCCATCTGAAGCACAAAAGGGGAGGGAAGAAATCTGTGCTTGCCAAATTCAAACAAGCAGAGTTGGCGGGGAAATAGACTTCCATTTTCTCAGCTTCCAAAAATACACATCAATACCAGTTAATCCCCAAACAAAACTCTGCTCTGAATCAAAGACTTGTCTGGTCTTTCTTCATGAAAACCTCAGCCAGTAACTGTGCCCTCATTCGTATCCAAATTCTGACCCATCGTGTCCCTTATTCTTACTCTAGGCAAGGTGAACAGAAGATGCCAGTCATGGAGGTCATGTCTTCTCCAACCCATCCCTCCTTTTTTATCATTCTTCCTTTCTCCCTTTCCTCTCTTTGTTCCAATGAATTTTCATTAGGCATTAGAAAGACAACCCTGACTCAGAACCTGCTGTTAGGTGCTGAAATGCCCTAGGTAAAACAGCTAGGTTCCTGTGGTTATGCTATACAGATTCACTTGTATTCAGTAGGGAGGGGTTATTGGAAGAATAGCTCAGAAAGTCACATCGCAGCTCAGGGAACCAGGAGCCGGGCAGTGCATCTGAGTGTAGTTATGTTCCATAGGACCCTGAATTCTGGGGCTCTAAGCCACACAGCCACACCCATTTTCTTTGTTCCTTTTCTCACGTGATGATAGACTTTCTCTCCCATTCTGCAAGTTTCCATTCTCCAGGGAAAGGAAAAAGCATAGGATGAGGACTGGAGGAAAGCAAGCAAGAGCACGGTGAGTATAACAATGCTCTAGGGGAAAATGGCCACTAGATTGGCAGCAAGGGGGGAAAGAAAACAAACAGTGATAGACAGGCTGGTGGGAGGGGTCTCTTCCATTAGTCATGATTGAGGACTGGACAGTGCTAATGGCGACAGTACAGCAGCTGATTCCACCATCCTCTACACTGATCCCCACAGCATGGAGCACATATTGGGGCTCACCACATCCGAGGGAGTCCTGCACAACCCGAGTTCATCTTCATCAAAGCAGTCTGGCCAAAAGCGCCAAAGTTTACTGCCTTTTCAGGGGGCCTGGGTTCATCTCCCACAACTCACATAGTGGTTCCTAACTGTCTCTAACTCCAGCTCCAGGAGATCTAATGCCCTCTTCAGCCCTACACCAGTACCTGGAAGCATGTGGTATACATAAATTCATGTAGGCATACACATACACACAAAATAATAAATTAATACATACATAAATCTGAAAATATCAATGTGTACCAGCCGTGATGAGTGAGACGGTGACAGTTGCAAGAAAATGCGTGGAGCTAGAGGTCATCATTTTAAGCAAAATAAGCCAGATTCAGAAAGATAATTATTGAATATTTTCTTTCATGTGTGGAAACTAGAATTTAAAAAGAAATAAAACACTGCCTAGAAGATGGATTACTGGCAAAAGACAGGGACTCGGGTACCAGTGGGGAGTGAGAGGGGGTGAATGGGAGGGTAGACGTGATGAAAGCATGGTATGTACACACATGGAAATGTCACATTTTAGCCCCCTAGTACATACAATTGATACACATTAATATTGTGATATTCCAAAGCCCCATGCTTGGACCACTCCCAGCTGCCACATTATCTCTTCCTTTAGCTATATCTAATTTGCATCCTTTTGTTGCAATGAAATCATAATCCTAAGTTTAAATAAGAGTGGCATGTGTATATGTGTATTCATATCCTCAACTTCTTAACTTGGGAGGGGCCTATGAAACTGCCAGAAGGGAGGAAATGAAAATGCGATTATGAGTACAGTTGCTGAGGGATGTGGTTCTCATGTAGTCCTACAGCCTGAGGGTAGGCAAGTGAGGTCTATTTCTACAGATTCATTGCAGGAATTTATATTGTAGAGCCCTGGCCAACAGCTTCCTGAAGGTTGGAGCAGCCATTGATTTAGTCAGAGAAAGATAAAGCTTCTCATAATTTGTCAATTTAATAGACAGAAGCAATAAATTGTCCCAATCAAAACCAACAACCAATCAAAGCCCTGAGATCATGAATGGGCTGCTTTGAGAAATATAGAGTACTCATGATCAAAGACCATCTCTCATGCCACACATGGTTACCACTGGGCACCTGCAGTGTGCTATTCACATCAGTGGTACCGATGATCTTCTCCATGCCCTCGTGAAACACACTGTGCAGTGGAGGAAGTCAGAGGGAACAGCATAGAAAGAGGCCCTGAGGGAAGCAAAAGCATGGTGAAGTTTAAAAATGTTCTAGAGAAGCACAGCCCAGCTTGATTGACAGCAATCAGGGGCAGAAAGACTGAGTGGTGACAGACAAACTGGAGGAAGGGGCCTGGGAGCTGGTCATTCCAGGCCTTATACCTTATCCCAAGAGCAATGGGAGAAATGAAGGGGTTTAAATAGTATCCGAAGAATGGTTACAAAGTATATTAGGTCTAAAAGATACCAGGAACCAGAAAGGCATGGAAACCTCTGATGTCATGAGTGAAATGTTACTTGAATAGCTTTCCTTCCTGGGCTAGGTCCTTAATTATCACTAGATTCTCAAAAGGGTCCAAGATCTTCCAGTAGAAATAACACTGTCCTGGCCCTAACTGGGAGAGATGATTTTTCACCAAGGTCCTTTCTGTCTCTAAGAGCCATAAGCTTAAGACAAATTTAGAGCCATTAAAGTGATTGACAACCAAGTTCACTGTCACTAGCATAGAAATTAGAACCCAAAGTTAGAAAATATGTCTTTATGTTGCTAGCAGCAAAGTAGAGTCAAGAATCCCATCACTCTTGCCCTGATACCCTCTCACTCTCCCTTAAACACACACCACACTTCTTAAGGAAAGCCTCCATGTGGGCTGTAAAAAGGTTCATACTGGGAGTTCACAGTGCTGTCCTCTAGGGCTAGAGAAGGTCTTTATAAACAGCTCATTCCAGCCCCATCTGGGGTTATAAAACATGTCTATGCACTCCCTCTCTCCAGGCACTCGCTTGGCCTGCAAGAGAAGTGGAACAAAAGCAAAGTGGATCTGAGCCAACAAAGGTACAGTTGATACTCAAAGTGATCCGGGCCACTGGAGGAGACCATCAGCATGAATACTGTGGGCATGAGTGGATATCACTCCTGCTGAAACCAGGCCCGAAGCTACCAAGTCCCTCAGGTCCCTGAAGAGCCTGGCTTGTTCTTCTCTAGGGACTCCCAAAGGGGTATTCCTTATTACTTTACTTCCGGAGCATGCCAACTGGAGTTCTGAAGACAAAATTTCAGTGTTGAGTGAACTTGGAACATCACTGAAATTGCTACTGTTACTAGAGAGTTTGCCAGTCCTTAATAGCATTTTTTAATCTTAGAGAATTAAATATAGTTTAAAATTTCTTCAGACTTTTCAAAGGCTTTCAGAAGTCTTGGGCTGAGGGGCACTTCCCAGTACCAGAGCTTCAGAGCAGATCTGGGGTCACATGATTCTCCAAAGTGCTCTTCTATAGCATCTGCAACCTGGTTCATGCCAGAGTTCCGTTAGCACGAGACAAAATCTAGTTTCTCATTCCAGGCTCATGTTAAATCTGCCTCCTGAAGGAAGACTTCTCCAGTGATTTATATTTAGTTCTTACAGTCTGGATCATACACTCGGCCCAGGATTGTGTGTACTCTAATCTCAGACTTGGGATTGTGATGCCTTATCATCTCTGGGTGGGTAGCCCCTCCCTTTCCAGGTGAATGTGATAAACTGCTCACTACACTGTTGGAAAAATACTACCAAGAAGGCTAGGGGAGTGAATGGGAAGGGATGTGTTGACACTGGGCCTCTGGGTGGCTGTTCCCCAGACTCTGGAATTTTTCCAGCATTCCAAAGAGATGAACAAATGTTCCAGCAGCCAACAGAGGTGCCAGAAAACCAACAGAGGATTTTAATTAAAAGCAACTTGCTGATCAGGTATATACTTAATGTTATAATTACCCAGTGATGACAGCACGGTGAAGTACAGGCAGGCAGGAAACACTGACCAAGCGATTTTCAAAGGTTGGTCTAATGCTCTTCATTTTTCACTAAAGCCTAAATTGAGTTTGTACTTTCAGGGAATAATGAAAAAGACAGAAAGGTGAACATGACAATCTACTTCCAACTGCCTCTGATTGAAAAAAGAAAAAGAAAAGCAGGCAAATGTTCCTCTGAAGGAAAAAAAAAAGTATTCATTCATGAATCAATCTTCTACCTAGCATTCTGAGACAGGGATTGGGCTCTAACACACTACATTAGTTACTCTTCTCGTTGCTGTGATCACATGCCTGGTAGCAAGCAACTTAAGGGAGGAAGGGTTTATTTGTAGACCGTCGTGGCAGGGAAGGCTCTGCTCACATTGCATCTGCAGCCACGAAGCAGACAAGGGACAGGAAATGGGCCTGTGTATAAGACATCACGGTCAGCCAGAGTGACACACTCCACCAGGGATCCAAAAGGTGTCACAATCCTCCAAAATGGCACTAATAGCTGGACAACCAAATATTCAAACACATTCAAACCACAGTGGACGGACTGACGGACATATGGTGGTATGGAACAAGAGAGGAGTTAGAAGAGAAAGAGAGAAAAGAAGGTGAAGTGAACAGACAAAGGGGAAGAGAAAGGAGACAAGACAATGAGGAGGAGAGAGAAAAAGGAAGAGGAAGAGAAGGGAAGAGGGAAGCAGGTGGGTGTTAAGAAGAGGAAGAGGACTGAGGAAGGGAGCTGTCTTGCCCTCAGTGAGCTCATTGCCTACTGGGGAGATAGACTCCTGCCTCCTGGCTCAGCTTAGAGGCCAAGTGGTTTAAATCCATCTCTACATGGCAAAGATTTCCAAGTCACCAAGATGGCCCTCTAGGCTTCTGGAGAGGCTGGGTACAGTACACAGCTGACAGGGTCCCTAGGGCAGCAGGTATGAGGAACAGGAGTCGGGTTCTTCTTTCTGACTGCTTCAGAGGTGAGTAAGTCAGAGCAGAAAGTAAAACCACAGAGATTCAAAACCATCTCTAAAACAAAAAATTCCTGAGCCTGATTGCCAAATGTACCCACTGCTGTCTTGCTCAGAAAGGCTTTGCACAGCAAGCTGGAACCTACTGGGCTAAGCTTAGCAGAAGACATGAGATACAAACACGCAGATGTGGGTTTTCGAACCATACTGTCTTCAAGATAATCACCACACTGCTGCAGAATTCCAAAGCACGGTTGCTAGCCTGCAGTGATGTCCACACAGCATTTTCACAACTAGCTGCTAAAAATAGTAATAAATGTTAATGGACATGTTGTCGGGGATACCCAAGTTGGGTAACATGGCCTAAGCTCTCAAGTCTTTGAAAGGAGAGTTTCACATGTGCTGTCTGTGGTTCCACCCTGCAATAGGTGCTGGTAGAATGAGGAAGGGCCAGTCTCACCATAAGGGTCTGGGTCTACATGAAAGTCCTTGGGGTTAGGGCCTTACCCTGAGGCCTTACCCTGAGGGGATCATCATCAGTTAGCCAAGATTAAGAGACTGTCTGGGAAGGGAAGTTGAGTTCACATAAATGTCCAAGTCAAGGCAGCTGGAAAGTTCAACAGAAGCTCAGCTGCAGAGATTCTGGGATGTGGGATGCTGATTTAGGAAGCCCTGGGTAGATTTCACTGCCACAACAGGACCCTGATGTTTGCATTCCCAGGGAGCACACTTTGCTCTCCTCAAAGGTCCCTTCTTCTACACAGCCTCCCCAGCTGTAGTCATTCTCATCCCCAGAATGGTGACAGGCAGGATCCAGCTGCACCCCATTCCATAGGACTTCCCTGATACTCTCCACCTGTCTAAGCCTCACCTTCCTCAGGGTTCTCTGGGAACCACACCACTTCTGCTCTCTCAGCAGGCCTCACTAGGAACACAGATGGCTGCCTGCACTTCTTTTTCACTATGCTCACTCAACACCAGTCATGTGGTATTACAAGCATGTAGTAGAGCCAACTTCTTAACTAGGATAACACCCCATATCCCAGAATTCATGATTTCCTGGGAACATCACTGTCTATCTGGGCATTCCCTTTCCTATTTGCACATGAGTCAGATGGCTACTAATCTAACAGGGTAATGTGAAAATCACTGGAGATGCCAGGCATATGCCTAAGTGCAACACCAAACACTTCCCAACATTTCTCAATAGACACACTTCATAACACACTGTTCTCAGGGCCTGCCTGACACGTCATAGATTCAGAGGCAACATGTACACTTTATTTTACTTGAAACTCATTCATTCAAGAAACATTTACCAAGTGCCTATACCAAGCCATTTATTAAAATGATCAAGATTCATTTCCTGCCCTACACGGGCTGCTGAGAGCAATCCACTTTGCTGAGTTTTGCTGGTACCTGCCTGTCAGCAACACGAGCTGGCTGCTATAGTCCCCTTTAGCCTGGATTCTTGGCAGGGAGGTGGGGCAGGATTGCCCCAGGGAGAAAAGGGAGAAACAGAACATGGAGGAAAAGGCAGAAGAAAGAAGAAAAAGAAAAGAACCTGGAGAAAAGGCAGAAGAAATGGGGAGAAGAAGGGACATTTCTGGTATAGGCATTGTCCTACCACACCATCGCGTTGGATCTCCAGTACAAGAGGTGTGTGTGTGTGTGTGTGTGTGTGTGTGTGTGTGTGTGTGTGTGTGTGTTTACATGATTGTGTGAGTGCCCATATCAATGTACATATAAGGAGGTCAGGAGAAATTGTCCAGTGTCTTCTTGCTGTTCTCCCCTTATTGCTTTGAGACAATGTCACTTGCTGAATCTGAAGCTCACCATTTCCAGTAGGCAGTCTGGCCAGAGATAACTCCAGATCTATCTGTCTTTGCCTCCCAACGCTGCGATTAAAGACATTTTTTAATGGAGGTATGGGAGGTTTGAACTCAGGCCCTCTGCTGCACAGCAAGTGCTCTTACCCATGATTCCTCTCCTCTTCCTCTGTTTTTATTCAGTATTCTTTTCTACTTGTTTCTCTTGCCAAATGCACGTGCAACAGAGCAGTTAATTTTAGAGGTGGTGAATTTAGTAACAATAAGGGGGATGTGAGCAAACTGAAAAGGAAATCCCAAATTGAAGGTCAAAATATGATAAAATTACAACCCGGACTAGAGCTGACCCAAACCTGCCCAGTTACTGTACAACAGATAAATGCTAAACAGCAATGGGAATGGAATGGAAAAAATACAACTGCGGGCATGAATATGGATCAGCCACACACATACAATGTTGGCAAGCCAGAAACTACAAAAAGAATGGAATCAGAAGGCAAGATGGTGATTCTCTTAGGCAAAGAAATGACCCAAAGCGAGTAGGACTGAGACAGGGGGATAACTGGGTGGGGATAGGTCCTGGTTACTGATCACAGTCAGAGTGACACAGGGACACTCATTTGGGGGAATGCTTGTGCTGTAAACTCAAACTGTGATGACTCTTCTGTGACTGCTGTGATTCAGTGAAGCATTTGAAATCAAGAGCAAAGGAGTCTCTAGAGAGGCCCCGGAGCCTAAGAAGAAGACTTGGACAATTACCAGCATTACCTGCAGAAAGGAGCATCAGCCAGAACCCTGCTTGAGCCCTTCGAGCAATGCCCTGGGCCAGGACCTCCAGGATAGCTTCATTTGGGGTCAGAATAATCTCAGCCTGTAGGTCCAGGTGAGGGGTCTCTTCTTCTGAGGCTTTGCTGGACAAATTCATTTTGACCTGCCTTCCCAGTATGTTTACAGTACTTTTCAGAATGAACTGCAGCTCCCAGCAAGCTTGCCTTCCTACCCCACCTAGGGCACAGAAACACTGCTCATCTCTGCCTTCGCTTTCTCCTTCATCATGTCCCCTCTCCAACTGTGGGTGTGCCTTGAAAACATCTGCCATCCCTCCCTGGTGGTCCTGCACATGCCTTCCTCTTGTCTTAATCTCTCAGTCCCTCCGAAGAAGGGGCCCTCACTCCTTGCATCCTTTCTGTGCCTAGCAGAGAGACAAACACATAATGAGTGTTTAATGTACATTCATGGATTAGCCTGACAGTTATACCCTGACTTTTCCTCCCCTTATTAGAGTGTAATCTCTAATTAAGACAATTAACTGCCTTTATTGGGTTGTAAGGGAATGTTTTAAAATTACAATAGCATGTTATTGACCAGAAAAGGCCCTTCCCTGCTCAGAAGCCTTTAATGGCTTCCAATTGATGAGTATAAACTCCCAAGTCATTCCCTGGTTTACAAGACCCAGTACCTGGGTGTGTGGTTGCTTTTATTTCTACACTTGCTCTTCCTTTGCTCTGATCACATGTGAACCACATCAGTGTTTCATCTGTCTACCTTCTGGTACTGGGGGTTGAGCTCAGAGCCTTGTGCATGCTGAGTGCGCACTCTACACTGTGCTGTTTTTAGTTTCTCAAAAGCCCACACCTGTGGCAGGATCTTTGAAGTATCTCCCCTAATCGCACCCCACCCCTGCTTTGTCTACCTTGATTCTGATTATTTTTCAGGATTATTCAACCCATCTCTTTAAGCAGCACCTTCCTGAATGTCTAGTCCAGTGGTTCTCAAACTTGGGGTGTGAGCCAAAATCTTGAGGACTGTCTGCTTCAGCAGGTCTAGAACAGGGTCTGAAAGACTTCATTTCATCTTGTTTCTGATTGATGCTGACCCTCATCTAGGGACCACATTCTGATTACCATACGCCTAGACCAAAGGCTCCTATTATTATCCTCCTCACCAGACTAGTTACCAGACTAATTTCCTGAGCACAAGAATGTGGCCAAATGCATGAAAGCCAATATCTCACATTCATGTCACTTAGTGTCACCAAACTACCTCCACACCTATTTTGTTTGAGCTTTAAAACATCTCCAGTACAGGGGGGTGAGGTGGGCAGAGCATGAACACAGACTCCTATAATCAGTCCATCTGGGACTCAGTTGGCTCAGGAACTCATGGAGTAAGCTCAGATGGGCAGTAAGCCGGGCTGTGGGAGAGAGAACCTACATCTTTATGTGTTTCAGCCCAAGAGAACTTTATTTTCTTATCGCTGTGTGCTGGCCATATCTGCCTGCAGGGGAAGAGAGACAATAGGATGAAATTCTCATTGATTTTTCTCTTGTGTTCCTGTAGGAGGCCATACAGGACTGAGAAACGCGGCTGGTCTGCAGCATTTACCCCATGACCTATGGCACAAGGTTGGATTCCTTGGAGGAGGTACGCTAAGGTAGCTAATGCATCAGTGACTGACAAATGCACACAGGGCCTTAACTACCTGCAGCTACACAGCCTTCCCCAGGTAGCCCTAATCTGGCAGGTGTGGGTGAGCTGTAAAGAAGCTTGGATGGAGCTTTTCTCTCTCAGCTGGAATCCACCTGGACCTCTTAGCATCACCAGGCTCAGAAGACAGATGGAAGGCTTGCCCATCACCTCCCAAGATGGGCCACACCAGCCAGATATCAGAGGATGACAGCTGCCCTTGCTCTGTTCAGAGATGTGGAGAAGGTCCCTACACAGAACTGTCAGCCCCAGAAGCATGGACTGGAACTGGATGAGCAGCCTGTGCAGCAGAGAATCCAGCAGTTCTGGGACCCTCCTTGACAAATGTTCCCTTCGCTCACGTGACCCACTTACAGATCCTGGTGGTATCCAACCCGATGAGTGCATTTGACAGCTGCTATGGATGGACTGTGTCCCTGCAAAAGACCTATGCTGAAGCTAAGCCCCAGTGGGATGGTATTTGGAGGTGAGGCCTTGGGAGGTCATGAGAGTGGAACCCTCAGCAATAGGGATATGCCTCCACAAAAGGAGAAAGACCACAGCGTGAGCAGTGGTGCTGGCTTGCTGGCTCCCTCCTTTCCGACATGCATCCATTTGTTCTCCCGTCTCCCTCCACCCACATCAACTGCTCTCACCCCACCCACTCACTAGGCTAGTAAATGACACTTTGATCCTTCCTGTTACTTAAACCAAAAATCCAGGCTTCATCCTCAATGCTTGTATCTCCCCTCCCCTGGATACTCATCTGGCAGCAAGTCCTACTGATGGCAGCTCCATACATGCCAGCCAGTCTCATCCACTCACTGTGTCCCCCTCCCTTTTGCCAGCCATCCAGCCCGGTCACCCCTCACCTCTACCCTTCTCCCCATCTCTGTTCTCCAGAACATCTGCTCTCCGTCCTTTTACAGGTCCTCAGTGATCTTCACATGTCATCTTCTCACTTCATCCTCCTCAAACGTTTTCCCTTCCGATGGCCCCAGTGACCTGCATCATGCCTAAATCATGCTCCTCTTTTCTAGCCCCATTCTCTGCTCACTTGGAGCTCCTCTTTCAGATTGCCAAGCCCTCTGCAGGGCCCTTACTCCTGCCCATGCCCTGCCCTCCTCTACCCAGGGCAGGGTGGGTCTCTCTCACTCTTCACTGGTCAATTCCATTGTCATTTCAAAGGGGTCTTCACCACACACACTACTTAAACCATATTTCCTGTATGTACTATTATTAATGGATTAACTGTGAGACATTTTAGGCAGTTTCCAACTTAAGGACAGCAATCCTAAAGTTAAATATCTTAACTGAATCTTCTACATCCTGCAAATATTCCCTTAAAATAAACGGATAATATTTGAATTTATTTTTTACTTACATATGTGCTATTTACCTAGCTCCTCTGTACCATGAAATACTCAGATACTTCTTTAGTATCTACATCAATATTGAGTACAGGTTTTGTGGTTAAATGTACTATGTGTGCATTTTATTATGTGAAAGCACTTAATGTGAGAGCTACCTTCTTTTCCCTCCTTAAGACCCATCATCTTGACAAAACTTTAAGTGTACAATACAGTATCTACTTTCTCCATTAGACATGAACTCTGGGGAAGTGGGAATGATGTCTTTCTTGCTTCCACTATAAACAACATAACCCATTGTGTTTCTGGGGTGTGGGTTTAAGTCTGGCATTTAGAGGTGCCCAGTAACTAATTAGGGAATGAGCAGGCACCTTGGCCTCTTGCTTACATGGTCCCATTTAATCTTCCAAGCTCCCCTATAAAAACACTCTATTATTTCTATGTCTGAATACACAAAGATTCATAAGTAAAGAGACTGATGTCTGACCCTGCAAGAATTCTGGGCTATGCTAGTCTTGTTGTTCAGTACTGTCATCCCAATGCACAGGTGTCCCCATCTATACAGCACTGTGCTCATTTGCGGAGAATAGCATGGGCAGAGCTTCCCTTTCTTCCTCTACCAAAAGATGGCTGCCTCACACCCCTGGGGATATGGAAATGTAAAGATGAGAATCCTGATTAACAGGTCTATATATAACCTTTAATTAATTGGTCAGCATCCAAAGATTACACCCTTGAACTTTCGGAAAAATTAACAGAAGAGCTCCTAAAAATTAATGAGTAGGAATCAACATACTGACAGCTGCCTCCACATCTCCTGTCAAGAAGTGTCTATGTGAAAGGATGTAGTTCTTGAATTAGAGCCACAAGGTCAGAGAAGACAGGACAGAAAGGTATGGCCTATGTTGTCTTAAGGAAGGCTTGGCTTTTGGGTGCTGAGAACATTCCTGATCAAATTTAGTCTTCTTAAATTATTCAGTTGTTTATTTCCCTGTGATTTGCTATGTATATAGAATCATCAAATTTTTAAACCCCAAAATACCCTAACGATCATGTTTTGTTTCTTTAATAGATGACCCCATTATTTCAGATGACATTAATTTGAAATTCATGATAATTACATAAACATTGAGTAAGCAGTACTGTGGATCCTTTCCAATTGAAATATGCATATTCTCTTTACCGATAGGACGTCTCTTCTTAACCAAATGTGAGGTGACTGCCTGATTGATATATTAAAGTTTTCTGAATGAAGAAGGAGAAAAGTAGGTGACAGAGTAGTGGTTAAGACTCATGCCTCCAGGTTTAGAAATATCTGAGGGCTGAATTTGGGTTCCAGTATTTTACAGCTTATGTGGCCTCATACAAGTGACTGATCCAAGTTCCAGGTGTGTCCTCTGTAAAGGAGGTGTCTGTGTGACTAAAAAGTGCTAGAAGAAGAGTTTTAAGCTTCTGACTTACAGAACTCAAAGCTGAGTTATCACTTAAGATCCAGAGAATTCACTTGGGACCCTTTCTTAGACTAGACCCAGAGGACTTCTATATGATGTGGTTCTGTGCTCAAAACTTCAGAAAGGAAAGAATTAAAAAGGAAGGAATATGGGGAATAAAAACCAAACAAATGATCTCATTCTGAATTATGATGGTATCTGTGGCTGAGTGTGATCCTATCCCATGAGATTTAAAAAGAAAGGGTTCACGGTGAGGGGCCAGGGAAGAACACTTTAAAGACAATCGTAGACCAAAATTATTGAGATTCTTCAATCCACAGACAACAGAATCCTGGGCATATAATTGATGCCTACAAAAATCATGCCTGCAAAATGAAAGAGGACTATGGAGAAGCTAAGGCTGCCAGTACATTCTGGAAATTAAGTGGGAGCATGCCGTCATTAAGAGAACAAGAATCCCATGGAACCCATTACTTGGATAATAAGTGGCTAATAACCAACTGATGATACTTGATACTAATTGGCTGAAAGACAAAATGGTTCAGCTCAACAACTACCACTAAATGTTAGAACTAGGGCTGTTAACAGTTTCCTAATTAAACTTCTATCTTGAGCAAATGTTGATTCACGTGTAGCTATAAGAAATAATACAGAGATCCTATGATGCCTGCTTACCCATCTCCTCCCAACAGTAACATCTTAGATAACCATACTACAATAGCACAGCCAGGACAGTCATGGACACAATCCAACCACCTTATTGAGGTCTCCCTACTTTCAGTTGTACTTGTGTGTCCGTGTATGCTTGTGTTCAGTTCTGTACAACTTTATCCCATGTATCAGTTTCTGTACCCTCCACCACAGCCAAGATACACATTTCCACCACCCTAAGAACCTCCATGCTGCCCTTTTACAAAGACATTCACCTCCTTCCCGCCTCCATCCCTAACACCCAGTAGTCGCTAATCTATTCTCAGCTCTATAATTTTGTCATCTTTCATGTTATATAAATGGAATCATAGGTGCTGTAGCATTTTATGGATAACAGCACGCAATTATGGATGAGGAGCATCCCTTGAGGTGATAATTGAGACCCCAAAGCACATCTCATGCTCTAACAGTAGGCTGCGGGGAGGATGGGCCTCGTGCAATTGAACTTTCTGACAGTTGCAGAAAATGGCTATTTCATCTCATTTGACAATCTGAGTGTGGATGATGAGGAATAATACAAGAAGGGACTCAGTTAGAAACTGGATCTGTTCCATGGAAAGGGAATGTACTGGGGACAGAACACCATGTAGGTGGCGGGTGTGAAGGGAGGATGTATTATGAAAAGTCAGGCTCAGACAGTATGTGTTCAGCTAGTGACCAGGTCTGGCTTGGGCCTGAAAGAAAGACCAGAGAGCCAGTGTGGTAGTGCTGTGATCTCTGCACTCAGGAGGCAGTGAAAGGAAAGTCTCTGGGAAAGTTCAGAGTCATCTTCATCTCGGTAGTCAGTTCACAGCCAGCATGGGCTTAGTAAGTATCTGTGTAATGCTGTTTCAAAACAAAGCAAAACCACCCAAACCAAAACAAATGAAAAAATAAAAGACTCAGGAAGTTAGCCTCCATTTGCACTTGAGGATCAGACTTACGCAAAGTGAGGTCTATAAAGACTTCTCTAGAGGATGAAATGTAGAACAAATCATTCTCGGTAACTTTAAAAATCACCTGATGTCACCTGTATGTGTTTAATATTCAACATATGTTTTTATATTGACGGAGAGAGCAAGGCAGAGACAAAAGTCTGGTGTCAAGACCACCACTAATCCACAGGCGGGAGGAAAGGACCTGAAATGCGATTGTGGCAGAGTAAGGACTTTACAAAGCATCAAATAGGAGAGTTGGGTAGGTGCATCAGTGGAAAAATCACCAACTGCACGTAAGCATGAGGAGCAGAGTTCAAATCCCCAGAACCCATATAAAGCCTGGCACAGTAGCAAAGTTCTATAAACCCAGTGTTCCTAATGAGAGAATCCATAGAAGTTTGTGGGCCAGTTAGGCCAGCATAGACAGTTACAAGCAAGAGACCCTGACTCAGACAAGGTAGACAATGAAGACCAACACAGACGTTGCCCTCTGACTGCCATACTCATGCTTGGGCAGGCAAAACTTTGGCAGACACCAGCACTGTCTTACAGATGTACCACACACACCACAGCATACACGTATACACAAAAGTTGTGTTTTTAATGGAAAACAGGAGTTTCTGCAAATGGAAGAGAAAGAGGGAAATGTCACGATGTATCCCAGATTCTCAGCTTGAGTGAAAAAGAAGCCCACAGGCAGGAGAAGGTTGTTTCTCATGTGAACACTGAGTTACAGGGGTGTTTTTTCTAGTAGGAAATGACCGTTACTTGGCCATATTTGTGACAAAAATAGCTGAGGGAGCAACTTAGCGAAAGGAAAGTTTCTTTTGGTTATTTTTAGAGTGCCTTCAGAGAGTCCAGCAGTTCTCAACCTGTGGATCCGTGACCCCTTTGCGGGGGAGGTCAAGTAACCTTTTCACAGGGGTCACCTAAAACCATCTGCATATCAGTTATTTATATTACAATTAATAACAATAGCAAAATTACAGTTATGAGGTAGCAACAAAAGTAATTTTATGGTTGGGGGGTCACCACAGCATGAGGAACTGTATTAAAGGGTTGCAGCATCAGGAATTAGCACTGTGCTAGACCACTGCATGGCCTCATACTTGATATTAAAGCAACGGAAATATGGCAGCCAAGGAGGGTAGAGAAAGGAAGATAGGGACTATGGAAGGGCCAGATATATACCTTTCAAGGTCACACATCTAGTGACCTACTTCTTCTACACAGCACACACTGCCCAAAATTTCCACCACTTGCCAAAATAGTGCCAGTTGTCAGGAACTAGGATTTAACACACAAATTATGGGAGACATTTGATGACATGAACACAGGAAAGTTGAGAGGTGCAGTATGCAGCTTGGAAAAGGAAACGGCCAGGCAGCAACTTAGCACCCCACTCCTAGCTGGTATCAGAGTGGATTCCTGAGGGCAAATGGCTAAGGGTTTATAGTTCCCATGGGAAGAGTGAGTAAGAAGTCAGACAGAATGTACACATGGATGAAAGCAGGGGGAAATGGGTCGAGACAGGATCAGAACAAGAGAGAAGGAGATCATTTCAAGCAGTTACACACTGTTGAGTACTTCCAAGTGGTTGAGGAAAATCTACAAAATTAGGTCTCTAAAATCTTCCCCTGAGAGCTATAGTCTGGGGCTTACCTCAGACAGGGAAATTCTTTCTTATAGTCTGATTTTTCAATATAGGCTAAAAATATAAATTTTAAAATGATACCTACAAACTGTACACATTGAAAAGGTTTTTTGTTGTGTTTTGATACATGTATTCATTGTGTAATGTTCAAATGAGGGTACAAATATCTATCTCCTCAAATAAATATCCATGCTGATAAGATAGTAAACCTCCTTATCTTTTAAATACACACAGTATGTTATCACTATCCATGGTCACCCTACTGGCACACCAGGCTTCTCTTCTCATTCCTGTCTAACTTTGACTTAACATCAACTAGAACCTTTCCCATGCTCCCCTTGCCCGTACCCCATTCCCAGATTCTGGTGAGCACCATTGTATTCTTAACCTCTAAGAGATGAACTTGCCAAAGCTGCACATGCGAATGAGACCATGCAGTACTTGTTTTGCATGTACTTGTACTTGACTCCTTTCACTTCACAGAATGTTGCCCACTTCTAACTACCATATCTCAGATGACACAATCTCAATAAAGTAAAGGTAGCTTTATCTTTTACATTTGTGTGTGTGTGTGTGTGTGTGTGTGTGTGTGTGTGTGTGTGTGTGTAGGTCAGAGGACAATCTGTAGGAGTCAGTTCTCTTCTTTCATCATATTGATCCCAGGAATCAACTCAGACTGTCAGTCATGGCAGCAGATGAAGCAATATGTTACAGGTAACCTACTTACCAGCTAACCCATTTCACAGCCACAAGTGGAGACAGTCCTAATGAAAGAACTTTTGACAGTGTGAAAGGAGTGTCTGTTTGTTTGCTTGCTTGCTTGAGAAAGGACAACTTTAGTAGTATCTCCCAAATTCCATTTTATAGCTACTGTTTACTGTAACTCTTGTTAAGAATTCTCTTGTTTAATAACAAGGGAGGGTAGTGTTTCTTCTCCGCGAAAAGCAGAGAAGAAGCCAGGAAGATAAGGGTAAGAACAATAGCAGCTATCAAGTTTTCTTGGATTATTCAAGCAGAAAAATCAATAGGGAAACATTGGACTTGAACTGCACTTTAAGCCCAAGGGACTCAGAGACAAACCCCTCACAACAACAGAATGTGCACTCTTCTCTGTGCGTGTGAGATATTTGTTCAGACAGACCATATGGTTATGCCACAAAACAAGTCTGAACACATTTAAGAAGTCTGAAATCATATCAAATATACTTTCTTACCACAATGATATGAAATCATATATCAATAACAGGAGAAGTTTCAGAGTTCACAAACATATGGAAATAAAACAATATGCTATTGAGCAGCCTATGAGCGAGAAGAAAATCAAAGTAGAAATTTAATAAATCTCTTGAAGCCAAATTTGAAACCTAACATACCCAAACTTATAAAATGCAGAATATTTTTGTTTTTTTGAGACAGAGTTTCTTCTGTGTAGCCTTGGCTGTTTTAGAAGCTTATTTTTAGTAATAAAAACAATCGCTGAAATGAGATGCTTAGGGCTCCACTGTCCAGTATGGCTCTTACCATGATAGTGGTTCCCTCTGCTGAGGTTTGGCAAGGTTTACACCAATGAATATGTCTCTGTGTCTTCCTTGTGAGCCTACACAGTAGGTGTAAAACTACAAGTGGCACCTGCAACATGAGGCATGGCATCATGACAGCTAATTCAATGTGGAGGTAGGGAAGACAGAAAAGAAACTCCAGACTTCCTAGAGTCTGTTTTTTAGGTGTTGTTGTTGTTGTGTTTGTTTGTTTGTTTGTTTTTCTACAAACCAGACAACAAGTGGTTCAGATACTGGTAAAGTGGTCCTGACAAGACACATCTGCTATGGTGATGAGACCTCCACCACACAAGGGAGCCCTTCTTACAGACAAGGTTACAAGGTTTCCAGATTTTAAGATAGAGTCTGGTTTGCTGAAAAACAACTTTTCAGCAAACCAGACTCTATCTTAAAATCTGGAAAGTGTTTCCTCAGGGTCAGCATAAGGAAACTGTCTTCCAGAATTGGCCAAGGTTGTACACCTCATGTTGGCAGCCAAACTTTGTACTGTAAGAGTCACCCAGGAGGTATTGGTTTTGAAGGCATGAAGGGGTCTTTGGGGAGCAGCTGCAGCTGCACACTGCGAGAAGCCATGACAGGTCATTGGTAGAAGTTCAGCCTCAGAAGCAGCTGAAGATCCAAATTGAAGGGGTCATGTAAGGAAGCTGAGGCTTGGCATCAGGAAGATAGCCTAGGAGAGGCTATTGGTGAAAGTGCAGCCCAGTTGCAGCAAGGGACTCCAGCAGTTTTGGAGATGCCAGTACCATGGGATGACCAGCAAGAACAGCAGCAGCAGTGGAGGGGGACCAGCCAGAGCCTGGAGGACAAGCTGTGTGTGCTGCAGAGGGCAGAGCCAGAGAAGTGACTCAAGCCCTTTGGAGGAGCCCAGAAGATCATGAGTGAATTCCAAACAATTGGACATTGATAATGTTTTTCTACTGTGCAAAGACATTGTGAAAAGCTTGATAGATGTTTGGTTTCATTTGGTCCTGTCCTTGTGATTTTTTCTCTTATAAAAAGTTTTGCTGGTATAGTACTAAATTGGGTTGTAGACATAAGGCAATTTTTTTGATTATCTTATACAGAAAGGGAGAAATGTTGTAGAAGTTTATTTTTAGTTATGGTTAAAATGGTTGTTTTGTGCACTGTTAGGTGAGGGGCTGCCTAGGTCTTGATATTTTGTATTGTCTGCAGGTGTTGGCTTTATGTAGGGGATGTTTGATTGCTCCTGATCTGCATGTGGTAATCACTAGAACACCCGAGGAGCTTAGGTATCAATAAAAAAAACCCTGAAATAAGACACTGGGGGTTCCACTGTCCAGTATGTCACTTGCTGTAATAGTGGTTCCCTTTGCTGAGGTTTGGCAAAGTTTGCACCTATAAATATGCCTCAGTGTCTTCCTTGTGAGCCTATATAGTAGGTGTGCAGCTACATCTGACAGAGATCCTCCTACCTCTGCCTCCCAAGTATTGGGATTAAAGATGTGTTCCACAACTGCCCAGCTGAAAAATTAACTTTAAAAGCTCAATATCATCAACTGGGTGGTGGTGGCACATACCTTTAATACCAGCAGTAGGGAGGTAGAGGCAGATGGATCTCTGTGAGTTGGAGGACAGCCTGGTCTACAGAGTGAGTTCCAGGACACTCAGAGCTACAACAGAGAAACTCTGTATCAAAAGAAAAAAAAAGCTCAATATTATCAATAAATACTTACATTACAAAACAAAAGAGACAGCACTCCAGAAGCAGGCAGATCTCTGAGTTCAATGCTAGCCTGATCTATGCCAGCAAGCTCCAGGCTGGCCAGGACTACATAGTTAGACCCTGTCTCAAAAAACAAAGAAAGTAAAAATAAAATAGAAGAAGTAAAGGTAGGGACTAGGGATGTGACACAGCAGGAGAGTACTTCCCCTGCACATAGGATCCCTGACGTTTGAGTCATAGCACTGCAAACAGGAAAAAATTAAATAAACAACAAACACCTTAAGGAACCATAAAAAGAAAGACAAATGGAGCCACAGATACCATAAAAAAGAGAACAACAGCTCCAGAGCAAAATTAAATGAAAGTGTCTAGAAAAAATAGCTGAAAAGATCAGTGAAACTGAGAGTTGATATTTTGAAAACACAAATAAATTGACAAACCTTCAACCAGACTAAGAAACAGAGAAGATCCAAATAAATAAAATCTGAATGCAATAGGGACTTTACATGTTAAACCACAGAATATTGGGATCATGAGCGCTTATGAACAATTGCATGCCAACAAATTGAATACCCTAGAAAAATGGATGAGGTATAAAATGTGCCAAGACTGAAGTATTCAACTGACAAACTGCTCATATTAATTATTGACTGTTGTTAGAAACTCTTAACAACAAATAATTAGGAGAGAGATGAATCAGTATTTAAAAAATTCCAAATAAAAACCCAGAATATAATAGTTTTCTGGCAGAATCCTGCTAAACCCTTAAGAACTAGTACCAATCCTCTCAAACTCTGCTAAAATACTGAAGAACATATATTACTTCTAACTTCATGATAGGAATCATAATCACCATGATAAGGCCAGAAAAGACCACTATAAGAAAGGAAAATTATAGGCCAATATCTCCAATGAAGATTGGAGCCAACATCCACAGCAAATAGACAGGACATGCCCATCAAATTGTGGCCAGAATAACTATGTTTATACCCATAGATTAGTGCTATCGTCAGCTTTGGTCAGAGAAGCACCCTTTTTATTGGGCAGTAGTAACTAGAGAGACCTACAGGTCTCTATACTACAGGCCAAAGTGTTGGGAACAAGTGACTGTTAGATTTTCAGCCATAAATGGCACATCTTTATCACTGTCTGCAGGCTCAGAGGAAGACAGGGTGGAAGGAGTGCAAGAGCACCCCAGAGACAGTAGAGTGAGCACAGTGGAATGCTGCTTCTGGAAATGACATCACAGTAGCACTCCTGATCTCACAGCATTAGAGAGTAATTGCAGAAGACCTGTGCAAAACTGGTCCTATTGCAATTCTGTCACGGGGAGGGAGAAGAGACCTTGATCCTTTCCCTAGCACAGACACAAATGGGCAGATAATGGCAGCTGGAGGGCAGGGATCACAGGAGTCCAGCTATCCCTGGAAGGGGGCAGTCATAAGGCTCCACCCATCTCTAAGTATCTATGGTCACTGAATGGTCAAAGGAAGTGAGGGAACTTTTTTCAGAGAGGAAGCCCCTGTAGGAGCTCATGCTCTCATACATGATCCCTCACCCATGATCCTGTAAGCAACCCTAATAAAATCCATTGAATTATCAAAAACAAACAAATAAATAAATAGAAGTGGGACTAGGTAGGAAGAAGAAGGGGATCAGTAGAGTTGGAGGAGGACCAGAAAGGGGAGAGTAACTATGATGAAAGTATATTAAACAGATGTCTAAAATGACACCATGAAACTCATAATTATGTATAATCAACATATGTTAATAAAATTTTAAAAAAGAAGTACAAAAAGATACCAACAAGCTAATTCAACAGCAGTAAAAGAATCATTGATCAAAATCAAGTGGTATTTGTCTTTAAGATGCAAAGATGACTCACATATGGAAATTGATAAATGTGATTATGCCACATTAAAAGATCAAGTCACATGGTCATCTCAATAGATGCAGAGGGAAAAAAGTATGATAAAATTCCTCATTGTTTCCTAACGAATTGCTTGACCTTTTGGGTGGAGGGGAATACACCTCAATACACTAAAAGTTGCATTGACGAGCCCACTGCTTGCTGCATATATCCTATGAGGAAAAGCTCCCAGCCTTGAAGACGAGCATGGCCATTCTCCACACTTCCATCTGACAAGGCAGAAGAAGTACTAGACAGAGCAGCGGAGCAAAGTGGATCAATGAACAAATACATAAACAAATCCAAGTACAAAAGGATATCATTACATTGATACTGCATATGTAGAACAACAGGTTCATATAAAAATTTCTAAGGCTCTCCCAACACTGTTGGAACTAATTAGCCAATTTGATAATATAATTTTTGCAAAAATACAAAATCAATACACAAAAATCAACAACATTCCAATATACTAAAAAGTGAACTATATGAAAAAACAATCTTTGGAATACCATCAAAACATGACAGGTCAATTTAACCCAAGAGACGAAATATCTGCACACTCAAAAATCACTGATGAAAGAAAGTAAGGAAGACACAAATGCAAATAAATAATCTATTGAAAGAATTAGTATTATAAAGACATCCATACTACCTAGAGCAGCCTACAGATTCAAAGCAATCTTTATCAAAATTGTAGTGATATCTTTCAAAGAAACAGGAAAAATAATCCTAAAATAAATTTAGAACTATAGAAGACCTGGAATAATCACAGCAACCTTGAGGAAGAGAGAGGGGAGGGTGGGGAGAGAGAGAGAGAGAGGAGAGAAGAGAAGACCAAAACAAGGATGGAAACATTATAATACCCAATCTTAAAATCTATTACAAAGCTTTAATCATCAAAAAAGCAGGATATCAACACAAAAACACACAGACCAACTCTGCAAGAACAAATCTCAGGAATAAATCCACATCTGCAGCCAAGAACCTACATTGGGGAAAAGTACAGTCACAGAAAAAAAAAAAAAAAAAAAAAAAAAAAAAACAGTGTTAGGGAAAAATAAAACCGCACCTATGTCCTTCATCTAAAAAGCAACTCAAGAAGAATTGAAGACTTAAACCTAAGACCTGAAACTATAAAACTGGAAGAAAATACCATAGAAAAAGCTTTTGACATTTGTCTAAGTAAAGATTATTTGGATGTGATCCCACAAGTACAGGCAACAAAAGCAAAAATATAAAAAAAAAATAAATTGGATTATATCAAAATAAAAGTTTATACGCAGCAAAGAAATCCACAAACACAACGAAGGGAAAATTCATGTTTGTGGAAAATATTTATAAACCATGTGGCCCATAATGGGTTAATATGCAAATATCTAAGGCTGTCGACCAACTTAATAGCAAGAAAATAGATAGCCCAATTTAAAAATGGGCAATAGACCTAAAGCGACATTTCTCAAAAGACAACACGCAAATGTCCACAGTTATAAGGAAAAGCACTCAATATCGCTAACCATCAAGGAAATGCAAATGAAAGTCACAATGAAATATCACCTCCTGCCTTTTAGGATTAGCTACTGTTAAGTGAAAAACTTTAGACTTATTATGTTGGATATAATTTAACTGGACAGGAACGGTTACAGACCTAGAAGAGAGGAAGAATGATTCTGGGGCTGCCACGTGGCTGTATACTGTGTATGGACAGAAACAGGAAGTGGGGTACAAAGGCAGCTGATGGGTTAAAACTTGGCATTTGCCTTATTTGAACAGGATTTGAATAGACGGCTCCGTGTGGTTGACTGAGGCTGATCTACCTATTACAGAGACAGTCTTTACGTATCAAGTGAAGTACAGTTCATTATCTATGGAGAAGCTTTTAGGCCAAATTTTGGTATATATGGAAGCAGATTTAGGCAAATTTAATTAATAATGTTATTACAGAAATGACAAAAGGCAGGGAGTCAGGGAGGAGGAGGAGAAAAGAGAGGCCTTGTATATTGTTGGATGGAGGTTTCTCAAAAAACTAAAGCTTGGTGCATGAGGTGACCTAGCAATTCCACTTCTGGGTTTATATAGAAAGGAAATGAAGTATTTGCCCATGATATACAACAGAGCTAGTCCAGCCAACTTGTCTGCTCTGACCCTGGCTACCCACACCTCTGTCCCCATACCTACTGCACTACAGCCATGGTGACTATATTGGGTGTCTAACATGCTCCGATCTCTCTGTCCTGGAATGCTTACCTTTGGAAGGCTCAGCTCCTACTGTGTGGGGCCTTGGTGAGAGAATACTCCTTGCTCTTTCTAAGAGGGAGCTTTCTGTCTATTCCCTTCCTCTAGTCTTTGTTCACTTCCTCTATAACACTCACATCAATATGTAGTTGTTTCCTTTTCTTCATAATGTTTTGCCTCTTCCTGCCTCTGTGATGCATACCATCATGATACTCAGCATCATATTTTTCTCTTTTACCATTTATTGATAAAACCTGCTATGGTCCCTATCATAAAGTCAGTAAACATTTGTTGAATAGATAGGTAAGTACGTGTGTGCATTTCCATTGTATTTCTCTTCTGTATTATCTCAGCTAATGGTGAGAGTAGAGAACACACACACACACACACACACACACACAGAAAGAGAGAGAGAGAGAGAGAGAGAGAGAGGTTGCATCTATCAGAAGGAACGACGAGATCACTCCTCACATTACACAAAGGGGCCCATTGCAAGGGTGTCTCCAATGACAGGAGGGCTTGCAGGCTATGTGGCTATGTCCTCTTTAAAGAAAGAGCAATGCTTTTCCTGTAACTGATGTGTGTAGTAATAGCAGTTCAACATGCCACTTACATGGTGATGACAAACACCTTCAGGGTCTCCCCTGAAGGACACTAGAGATCAAACAGGCCTGATATCCATCAAAGGTGTCAGAGATGTCTAGCCAACTTGTCTCAGCCATGCTCTGGCCTAATTCTATTGACTTCAATGGCTTTGTCCCTGTCAGCCCAAGGCATAACTCTACAGCCAACAATGAAATCCATGGAACAGGTGTCTGGGGAGGTGAGGAGGTCGGGCTCATGACATCTTTCCAGGACCTCCTTGCCACTCTACAGTGAGCTGCTCCAGGCAAACACACTTGCTACTTAGCATCCTATTCTCTCTGAGCATGTGGCCAGAGCAGGTTCAAGGCAGTATTAAAGTAAGGGTGAGCTTACCAGGATTGGGAAAGAGACAAAGACACTTCTTTGTGAAGGGAAGATATCCTTTCTAGAAAACCTAAGGAAATGCTTCTTAGGGTTCTGGTAAGAGGAAACAAGGAACCCAGTTCCTCCTCTTGCTCAAGTTCAATCTTCACTGAGCTCAAGTTTCCAGGCTAGCTCAAAGGTCATCTTCAAAGCAATGGAATCCAGCACCAAAAGCAGGTCTCCTCCATCTGACACCAGCTGAGTCCAGCACCGTTTGGCCTCTACTGAGAAATTCCCATCACATATTTTATAGACGGTATAGGTTTTCTATTGCTGTGTGATTATATTAAATTACAGTCATCATGGTTGTCATCACCATGGTCACTATCATCATCATCATTGTCCTATGATCCCTTAAATTATAAATAAACCCTTAACAGCTTACAGAACACCTTTGGAAAGCCAGGGTCATTTAATTCTGATAGCTACTGCCCCACTATGGATAAAAGAAATGTATTGCTGAGAATTTTGTCACACTGACTTAGAATCCAATTCACACTAGTTCCAGCCCAGAGGGAAGATTTTGCTAGGATATAGATTGCCTAACAGAACATAAGAACAGGTAATGAGTCAGGCATCCATAGCATACAGGATCCTGGAGCTGGGCATCCCTGGGGCCCTATCACCTTCCAGTTTGCTTTGTTCATTTCTCACTATTGGATTGGCTTCCTCTGGCACTCAAACTGTTCCCCGAGTCCCGTATATAACCATCTGCATGTCTAGACACTCATGGGTTCACCTTCTCTTCTTGTATTCATCCTTCCCCACCTCCCACAACTTTCTTCTATCCTAAGATTGCAGACTAAAGAAGCACCAGCTTATCTCTGCTCAGATATCCATCCCTGGACTCCCTCTACCTGCTATCCAAGTTCAGGGCTTGGGACTGTGGTGGAGGGAGAGTTAAGCTGACAAAAGGTCTGCCTACTATGAGAATTTGAAAGCCGAAAAAATTAATTTACTTATATGATGTGTGAAATCACTGACATTCTATGTGGCATACAGTACATCAAAGACATATTACTGTTATTGATGTTGATGCTATCATCTAAGACCATTTTTCAGGCAAGAGTCAGAACTTGAAATCCAGTTTCCAGATGTTCAAAGTGTTTCTCCTAGGGCCTTGAGGTCCCTGGGAAAAGACTGTATTCTGTTTATTGGGGTATGTCTTTGGCATTCATCCCTATGCATTGTAGGAATTTGATATTTTAATGTTTTAAGCTAGTGGTTGTCTCTACTGTCTGTAGATACTGCTATGATTATAACAACATCAGTCATTTTTCTTTTCAGGACAAAAAAAGACAAGGACATGGGCTGGGGAGATGGCTCTGTGGATACACTGTTGGCCAGGCAAGCATGAGGACCTGAATTCAATTCCCAGAACCCATGTAGAAAGCCAAGCATGGAGGCAGGCACTTGCAATCTCCATACAGAAACAGGTAAATGTCAAGGGCCTACTAGCCAGTCATCCCATCCTAATCAGCAAGATTCAGGGCAATGAGAGACCCTGCTTCAAAATACAAGATGGATAGCACC
Organism: Cricetomys ansorgei; assembly: GCA_026225945.1. Lineage (NCBI taxonomy): Eukaryota > Metazoa > Chordata > Mammalia > Rodentia > Nesomyidae > Cricetomys > Cricetomys ansorgei. The sequence goes on along the minus strand of JAMJFZ010001264.1, from coordinate 21,926,474 downwards.
CAAAGAATACAGCCAAGATTGACTTATAGCCTCCACACATGTACACATGCACATGTACACACATACACACACATGTACACACACACACACACAGAGACAGAGAGAGACAGAGACAGAGACAGAGACAGAAAATGACCTCTGACTGATTCAGAAGAGGTTTCTCCTTCCTCTCAGGAGAGATGAGGTTCTTCCCACTCTAACCTTAGAGATGATATCTTCCTCCTCCTCCTTCTCCTCCTCCTCCTCATCATCATTATCATATCCACCCCCCCCCCGTGTGTGTGTGTGTGTGTGTCATCATTAGCACAGCTTCACAAACCAAACTCATTCCCATCGGCCCTGGAAACTAGAGGGAAAGGATGGGTAGTGAGCCTTATGAGTGTTTGCAGAGCAACACATAATCGAAATACACAACACACTGGGGGACTCGGGCAGGAGGAGCTGGCAGCATCTGAGGCTTCTCGGAGCACTGTGCCAACTCAGTGTGTGGCAGGCACAAAGCTCTCACAGCCCACTAGGAGCCAGTGGGTTTAGTGGACCCTGTCTAAGGACCAAACCTACTTGTGAGTGGAAGAATTTTTAATTTCTATGGTAATAAGGAGCTTAAACTCCATTTCTATTTACAGGTGAAATTCATGTGCTATGTCCCTGTGCCCCAGGCTGATCAGTATGATATGCAGATTTACCAGGGCCTGGCAGTGCCTAAAGAGAAACTACAGGAAGAGGAATTACAGTTAGAAGATGAAAAGAATTCCCTGATTAAAGGTATTAAGAGATACTGAAACAGAGAAGGGATGAAGGGGAAAGGCCTTGAAAACCAGCCAGGTGGGGTCTAATTCAACCGTTGGCAACTCCAAAACTCTTACATCACCAGTGGGGCAAGATGAGTATCCCCTGAAGACTCCTTGGAGCTCCTCTGCTAATCTAATCAGTGGTTGACAGGCAGCAGTGTGTAGCAGAACCCCAAGGCTCCTGTATAAACTTTGCACATCTACTCCTTCCTGGAACCTATAGACAAGCCCATTTCTACCTTTTAGCTGAAATACATAGAATATATTCAATATTTGAAGGATAAAATTCATTATCTGGCTGGCACTGGATAGTAGCTTCCAGGGAGGTGGAAGGATTAATAGATTTACATAAAGAAAACCTCCAGCCCACTCTGCCTTCTGCAAGACTCTCCATTCCACGACAGTAGAACACTGAGGGGAATCTTCTAAAAAAATAATCCCCATTTTGTCAAGGCTCAGAGTGCAAATGAGCATCTCCAGCAAAGCGAAATAAAGTTCTTTTCTTATCTGCATGTCCCTTCATAGAAGTTTAGTCCTTAAAAGAAAAAATTTTAAGGCTCTCAAAATGTCCTCCAGTTAGGTAGGTGGAGTGGAAGAACCATACCAAATAGTCATTTGCTCACTGTGTAACTTCTGCATTAAAAATAGTCAAAATGGTATTGCTGGACGAGAATTTGATCAAATTACAAGGTTCACTTGTCCCAAAGAGATCCTCAACCATTTTGCTGCTGAATTCATGCTATTTAACCGATTCATGAATTACAATGAAGCATCTTTGCCCTTGACAACTTGAGGGCTTACAGTTTCTTGCAACTTGGAATTTTTAGTTATTTCTCTTTTAGGGAAAAGAAAACACAAAAGAGTCTGAGAAGTGGCCCCAGAGCCACAAAATAACACACTGCCACCCAGGGAGGGAGTGGATGCCTGTAAAAGGAGTTTCCTTGATTCCAAGTTAGCCATGGTCTACATGAGTTTGGATGGTCTCTTTGATTATGTCACCTCCCAATTTCCTCAACTGTAAAACTGGAGGTCCTATATCTGACCTTCACATCCCCTGGGGTATCTGTAAGAATCTAGTTTCCCAAGTCTCTTTCCTTGTAGAGATTACAGAGGAAAAACAGATGTTATAAATAGTGTAACACACACACAAGTAAGCTATATTGACATGTCAAAGTATTGCATGTCACAAGAGTGTTACCGAAGAAAAGACGAAGCAAGGAAGGCTAATAGCGCTTCGGGAGGGAAACGAGATCAAATTTGAACAGTGGAGACTAGAGATCTCACTAAGAAAGTAACTTTAAGTAAAGATTTGAAGTTACTGAAGCAGTGAGCTGTATGGCTATCTGCAGGAAGAAACACTAAGCAGGGTAGGTAGTCAAAGCCTAGTCTAGCTTGTCAGTTCCCACTCTGACAAATTATGCCTTCATCTAAAGACAGCCACAGCAGCATCTCCCATCCCACGTGTTCTCCCTCCAAGGCAACTTTCATACTCCCTTTATCAAACAGCCAGAGTAGTTCCTCACCTTGAATTCTACCTAGACTTGTGCCTATCACCAAAGTGACCCTACATCACTCCTGAAGCTCACACAGAAAACATCTCCCTGATTCTCTTAAGACACTCATTCTTGACATCCAGACATTGTGCAGAAACCCAAGCAAAGACATACAAAGAAGTACTCTGGACGTTGGCTGCAGCTGAGGTCAACTAACTTGCATGTGGTTTCAACTGGTAGCCATCAATTAACCTCAGCTCTTGAGTCTTCTCAACTGAAGCCCCAGACCTTATGGAACAGAAATAAAACATCTTTACTGTGTCTTTAACAAACTTCTGACATACATAGTCCACTGGCTTTGTGCTTCGAAGTTCAAGTGGTTTATTATGCAACCACTTTAGAAGCAATGGCTATATTAGTATAGAGCCTTACCCTAGTTAATAATAAAGTACTCTTTTGATTTCAGTGTGCCTTATGAATATATATTCCATAGATACCTTATAGGGATCCTAATTAATATCTCTCTAAAAGTCTCAAAGTAGTTCATCAAAATGGTATAGACAGAAGCAAATTTAGATAAAATTTAGGCAGTACCACACAGTAGTAAGAAAGAGAATAGTTATGTGAAAGTGGATATTATAGCAACTGTTAACTTATTAGAAGAAAATCGGTTTAGATTCAGCACTTAAATAAGTTCAATATGATTCAAAGGGCTTAATGTAAGGAGTGAAACAATGAAGAAACTATGGCTCAAGGTATACTTTTGGGGGAGGGGGCTGGGAGATTTTTCCATATTCAGAAGCAAAGGAATTACAAAAGGAAATATTAAAAGATTGTATTGTATGACAAAAACCATAAGCAATATTAAAAGACAATGAACGAGGAGTAAAATCTGCAGCAAAGATTACAGCCAAAGAGCAAATACCAAAAAGCAAACACACAAAACAAAAACACTAAGATCCCAATTGATTAATGGGCAAAGGCAAAGGACACAAAAAGAAAAATTCTAAATGAGAAAAATCCAAATGGTAAATATCCAGCCTGGTGAGTTATCAGAGAACTTCAAATTAAAATACTAATGAGGTAATAATGATCTCCATCTATAATAATAGCCAGATGATAATGAAGGTGTACGCTGCCTGAACAGTCTCACACATTGCTGGCGGTATTTACTTGTACAAACCTTTGGTAAAGTAAGTTGGCAACATAGGAAAACAAAAGTATTTGAAAACAATTTACAGCAAATTCCTATCATTATAGGAATAGTTGAACAAATCATACTATATCCATTTTAGAAACATTATGTATCTATTTAAGTCTTGTTTACAAAGAGTTTTTAATGATGTGGAAAATGTAGTCAAATTTTAAGTAAATAAATGAATGCAAATATATTTATGTTTCTTTAAAGAAAAAACCCTAAGATGATGCACCATAAACATCTTCTCCAGGAATTATTGGTGAATTTCTGTATCTGCTTTATGCATTTCTTGGGGTGTTTGTTTGTTTGTTTGGCTCTTGTGAAAACAAAAGAAACCAGAACTCAGTGGGTATAGACACTTGTTGCGAAGCCCAATGACCAGGATTCACTCTCCAGAACCCATATAGTAGGAGACCACCAACTCCTGAAGGTTATTCTCTGATATCTATTCATATACACCTGTACTATGGCAGATACACACATACACACACATATAAATAAATAAATATGAAAAAAATGTAAAGGAATCAACATGTACCAGAGTAATGACCACGCCTCTTTTAGTGAGTTGAAGAGAGACTAAAGATATCTGGTAGAGAGGTGCACCCACCTACACAAGAAAACCTCATTTTTTCCACCTACTCTCTTCTTAACAAAGCTCTGAATATTCAAAAAAGGGACCGTGGAACAATGAATAACAGGGGCTTGACTAAGTGGTCTTAGAACATCCTCAATCCAGAAGAACAGCAATCTTTTTTTGTAAACATAGATCTGGGCTGGGGACACAGTGTAGAAAATGGACATTTAGTATACCCCGAAGTCTTTCTGGGCCTCACTTTCAGATGAAACAGGTGGTCAAACTGGATAATGCTAAGAGTTTTAATGACCATATGTTGCTTTACAATTCTTCCTTTCTGCTGTAGGTTTGTCCTCACCTTCGGGTTAAAGTAAACAGTTAAGATGTATATGTATCTCCTCTTGGAAGCTCCCCAGGGAATTCTCAAGGACTTCTTTGGAGGTGACTCAGGCTATGTGGACTCCTTAGATGGTTGAATCTATACTTTTTCCAAGGGCCCCATGCTGTCCACTCAGGGCTGCAGCTCTGGCCACTGATTCTGATGTTTCATCAAAGTGCCAGTTTGGTGCTATGGGCTCCTGTTGCAAACAGGCAAGAGGTCCAAGTATCATTTGTTGTGATTAATGATAAGAAGTCCAGAATCTGATGGCACAATTTCAGCTGCCTTTTCTCTGCCACGCTCCAAAGCTCATACCTGGAGCCAGGATGACATGTGGAGTGGGTGGAAGGGATGATGGGAAAGGAGATGGGTGCTGTGATCCAGACAATCTGATACCAGGTCAGCACATGCTAAGGGAGCAACAGAAGTTGAGGCGGAACAAGCCTCCAAGCATTTGGCAGTTGTTGAGACTGGGAATGGGAAACCCACAGTGGCAATGAAAAGACAAGACAGGGACTGTGCTCAGGAATTTATTCCAAGTCAGAGACAAGAGATTCAGAGGAAACAAAAGTCAGAGGACCAGATCAAGGTAGTAGAGACCAGCCCAGAAATAGAATCCAGAAGGAACCTAAAGTGAAAGTCTAGGGCAGTGGTTCTCAACCTGTGGGTTACCAACTCCTTTGGGGGTATTGAACAACCCTTTCACAGGGGCCACTTAAGACCATCTGCATATCAGATAATATTTATATTATGATTCATAACAGTAATGAAATTACAGTTATGAAGGAGCAATGAAATAATTTTATGGTTGGGGGTCACTATCACATGGAGAATGATGTTAAAGGATTGTGGCATTAGGAAGGTTGAGAGTCACTGGTCTAGGGAGAGAATCCCACAACAGGTTTTGTAGCAGAATCTCAAAGGAAGACAGATGAGAGAATCAGAGCTTCCTCATGAACTAAGAAGGGGCCCATGGAGCTGAAGTCCCCCTCCCGTTCTCCACCATACAGACACATCACCAGAACAACAAAAGCACACATTGTTTCCTCAATACCCAGATAGTAACGACACTCCCTAACAATCACCTCCCCTCCAGGCCTCTAAGTCTCTTGGGCCCTGAAATGTCTCCCAAAAGTAATAGCCACTGAGTAGTAAAGCAGGTTCCCAGTGCATCATGGGAATCAGGTCCACAGTGGGAAGGTTTCTTTTGGTGTAATTCACATTAAACAGTAGGAGAAATAGTAGTTCCACAAAGGGTTAGTCTTGCATTGAGCCCCCTAATACTATGGAAACATTACCAACACCAAAGAATCCATCTACTAATTAGATCCACCAGCCAAAGGAGGTCTGGAATATATGAGTCCCACTGCCTAAGGATTCAAGCACCAGAAACACCTGGCATGATTCTCATTTTGACTTTGGATGATTATGAGATTATTTCATTCTCTTTGGGTTCTTTCATAGGTCTCTGCTTCACCCCATCACCTAGAACCAAGCAACACTTGACGACTGTCAACTTAAGCCCAGTACAGAAAATGCTCTGCTCCTGTGACAAAGGCTGACATGCTTGAAATAAACCTCACCAGTGACAAGCTGAATCCAAAGGGACTAAGTAAAATATCAGACACATCAGATCAGACATTTCCCTCCCACTTGAGAGAAGCTCAGCCTTGAAGAACAACAAAAAAGTCAGGCGTTTTAAGTAAGAGACACTGCTGGAATCCTCGCCAAAGGCAATCGCCAGGTCATGGACAAGATACCCCTACCCCAAGCATGTCTTCAGAGGAAATGCTATTGGTTTTGTTCAAATATTGTTCCATCACTTTGTCTCCACACTGCCAATGTTATTTCTCAACATGTCAAGAAGAAAGAAGAGAAGCATGCATGATGCATGTTCTTGCATGGGTAAACTGAAAGATGCAGAAGAAATCATTTTTCGAAAAAGACTAAGAAAGACTAAGGGTAGATTCTGCATTCAAGCATAGGTAATTCCCTTGTCAGAAGAGTTGCTATAAAATGACATTGGAGGAGCATTCGAAGATACAAACACCTGTGGACTCAACTCCTAATATCTGTCTTTACCCCAGCTCAAGCATCCCTCCCTCAGCAAGTAGGCCTCCTGAGCAACCCTGGCCTACTGTCATTCAATCAGAATTGTGAGCTTCCCCACCCCCCATGTTGCTTTTTATCACAGATCAGAAAAGAAACTAAAACAGAACATAGAGATAGAATTGAAAAAAAAATGACTCAGATATATTATGCTAGTGTTTAGAGCAGAATTATTTTCAGTAAACAACCCAGATAGCCATCAACAAATGAATGGACAAACAAAATGTGGTATAAACGTGGAGTTGAATGTCATTTGGATGTACACATACAGGTTGAAATACTGGTGCTTCTACAACACTGGTAAACTTTACAAGCACACTAAGCAGCCTGGAGGTTAAGTAGGTTAAGCACTTGGGATATAGTGTGAAGATCAGGTCCCGAGAACACACATAAAGCTGGAAGGGGCTATGATCCTGATGCTCCTAAAGCAAGATGAGAGGTGGAGCCAGGAGCTTCCGACCCTTGCCCCATCCCAAAGCTTGCTACTCGGCTAGCCTTGTATATACTTCAGCAAATATGAGACTGCCTCAAAAAACAAGAAAGAAGGTGAGAATTGACATCCAAGTTGTCTTCTGACCTACACACACACACTGTGGCATGTGCACACACACACACACACACATTGTGACATGTGTACACACACACACACACATTGTGGCATGTGCATGCACGCACACTCACACACATAATACATACATTAAGTCCTTTGGTTCCTCTGGTGTCACATTTATGTATCAGAAATAAATACTCAACTTTCTTGTCCTGTCCACAAAGTGAAGCTGAATGTTGATTTGGGCCAAAATAGACTCACCCATCAGCCCCTCCATATCTGTGATTCCTTCACTTAGAGCTCTCTTCCTCTACATACCCACGCTGTCACTGACACCGTTCCTTTTGCCTGCACTAATATCAGCTTGTCACAACAGCCCTTCCTACTCCCCCTCTGTAAACAAGCACCCCCTTATCACCTGCTGTCCTCGCCAGGCTTCAGGCCCCCTCCCATGCTTATCACCACCTGCTATGTGTCTCCTGGCTCATTGTCTGCACTCCCTATAGAATGTAAACACTGCGACAGCAAGAAGTTTTTCTGTTTTTTTCACTGCTCTATCCCTTTTGCCTTGAATGGTGCCTGGCACACAGCAACTGTCGAGTAAATAGCTGTTCATTTGATCATTCAGTGGGAACGTCAGTTCATTGTTTATGGAATGAATTCACAAGGCTTCAGAAGATAGATTCCCACTTCCACCCACATATTGACTTTCTCCTAACCCCTATTAGTTTATAAACTAAGCCTCAAGGTAAGAGAGGTGTTCCGTATGCTTGCCTATGGACTCTAGAGGGGACTCTAGGAGGCTGTCCCCCTATAGAACGACTGGATGGCATGTGACCTCCTCCCCCACAGGGAAGCAATGTAAAAGAAGTGCCTTTTCCTTCTGCTCAAGCCTGGATTTCTGGATCCTTCCAGATTCAAAAGAGACATGACCACCAGAATAGAAGGTTATTGGGCCCACCTGTTTACTACAATCTGCGCAGCCATTATCCCATCCATCCCAACTTGGGACACAAGCTGAGAAGAACATTGTTCAGTGAGAAAGGCTCGACTGCCATTGTACAGAATCAAAAGCTGTCTGTTTCATTTTGTTAGATTGCAGGATAAATCAAGCCCACAGCTTTTTGTTTACCAAGAAACCACCTGTTTACCATTTGTAAAGGGACTTGATTGCCTCTGAGAAATATCAATGTGGAACTGCAGCGCTCTATACACTGTGGAAGATGGGGAGGCACAGAACTCAGGGGAAAGACAAAGGAGGGCGTTATGGGCTTTCAGAAAATTAGGTCTCCAGGAGATTCAGTGACAATAATGGAAACTATGACAAGCTAGGCCTTGCATTAAGTACACTGTCCACTGTACGTATTAACCTCACAAAACTTCTATAATTACCTATATTTTATAGACTAAGACACGGAGGCTCTGAGGTCATATGACTTGCCTGAGCTTCAACAGCCTACAAACTATAATACAACCTCAGTCAGTTTTGAGTTTGATGGTATCAGTGGGGGTTCTGGGTTTCTTCTCAGGCTCAGAAGAGAAACACAAGCATCAAATCAGAAAGTGGTGGACCTATATCTTTCCTACATCTCCTATCCATACCCCAATGTGGGAGACAAGCTGCGTGGAACAGCGCCTTCAGAACTAGATGTCACCACTGGGATCAGTTCACTACTGAGACCTGAGAAGTTCCAATAAGTTGAATGAGTTACAGTCACTGTAATGAAGGAGCACCTTTTCCATGGTGTTAGGGAACAAAGCACTCAAAGGACAAGAGCTTGGCTAGTGCAGTGGCCATGGGCATAGCAGAATGCATAGCTAGTGACAGGGAGCCTTGCTGCAGACTGCTGTGAGGCACAGGACTACCAGGTCTAAGCAGAAGGTGACATGAGGTAATAACCCTGGCCAGCAATCCAGAATGCAGAGAGAAGGCTGGAGAGTAGAGCAAGGAGATGGGCCAGAGCTAAAGGACTCAGAAACAGCAGGCTGGCTGGGGAGAGCCTGGAAGAGAGGTCCCGCAGGCAGAAAACAAGGCTGATGGCAGGAAGCATTAGCCTGCAGGCCCAGGTTCCCTCAGGAAAAGCAACCCCGCTCAGCATCCTTTAACTCTAGAGTCACATGTCCCATGGTCCCATGAACTCAGAACCAGGGCATTGAGCTCTCCCTTACTGGGGACATGCAGGCAGCTGATCCACAAACAACACGAGGCTGCCAGAAGACACAGACCTGATCCAGAGAACAGAATTCCTCCTCTGACCCACATGGCTGGGTTGGACATAATAATCTGATGTGAAAACTTTGCAAGTTTAGACAAGACAGTTGAAGGGAATATTCCTATCCTAAAGTGGCCCTTCCTTCCTAAAGGTCTCAAAGTCACTGACAAGGTACAGGGCTTGTGACAAGCAAGCAGAAACACACAGCTCTTCCATTGAGGTAGGACTGGAATGAAAACATCGCCGAGCTATCTGTGAATGTGACTAGGAGGGCACTTGACTTCTGTATGTAATCTTTATCTCCCTTGACTCCACAACACTGTAAGCTGGCAGTCTGATTTAAACTATTCTGCTTCAAGTTCTTATTCTATTGCCTTCTTTCTCCCAACAATCCCACAGTCCCACTTGTATCTTGGGGGTCCTCAAAGCAGGGAGGTCTTCTAGACAATGGTCCATCCAGCTTTTCTAAAAGGAGGGGGGACTTGTTTCATCCCTTTACCCGCAAAGCGCAGTTACCGTTCTTTGAAATAAAGAGAACATGCCTATGTATGAGCCAGAAGAAGTATGGTTGCCACACCTAAGTTATTCTTTTAGGGAAAACTTTCTCTTCTGTGTCAAGAAGAAACCAGTCAGTTCCCTGTGAAATCCATTAAGAAGCCCGCCCGAAACCACATGGGCTGATCTGCCAAAGAGAAGAAAGGCCATCTGAATTATTTCAAAGGGATGAGTTATCACTTCATTGTCATCTGATGCTAATCCAACTCTATCACCTGAGATGGTTTTCTCTGACAGCCAGTGTCCCAGGGCAGGTTTAAAGCATATTTGGGAGTCCCATCTTGCAAATTTCTTCTACATCTTTGCAGGGCTGCTATCTTGTCAGAGAGAGAATAGGGAAATGTCATCTCTTCTGCCAGCCCATCCTTAGAGAGAAGTCTGCCTTATTAATGACAAGGCCACTTAGTCATCTCTCAGAGAAAATTTCCTGGCTATGGTAAAAAGACCTACCTACTTTCTCATCCCCACCCCTGCCCATCACACCTGCTCTGTGCTCTTGTGGCCTGTCAGGTTCTATCTTGAGTCTGACTGTGGCCATTTCAGAATGAGCTGTGATGTAGAAATCATTGGAAATGCAAAGTCAGAAGGATGGTGTAAATCTGAGGCAGGGGTTGGGGGATGCAGAGCCTTGACATGCTGAGTAACCTCATGCAGTGATTCTTAAATATTAAGGGTCACAGACCCTATTAAGAAGTAGATAAAAAGTTCTATTTGTGGACCAGAGCCTAAAAGCCTTTAACTTATTGGCTCTCCCCAGCCCCAAGACCTACCTAGATCCTACTTTGTGGATCTCCAGAGGTCTCCAGATAGCTTGTGAGTTTCAGTGCTGAAAGACTAACCAAAATGAGCTTATGGGTTCATATGCTTGGGAAGGAGAATTGTAGTTTAATTCCCATAATATCAAGTGGCTACATTTTCCTTATGCTCCACACTATTAAAACATTGGATGTCTGGGGCTAGAACTTGGCTGATAGAATGTTCTCCTAGCATGTACAAGGTCCTCAGTCACACAGACTGGTCATGGTGGCATATGTTTATAATCCCAGCACTTGGGAGATAGACAGAACTTTCAACAATTCAAGAACATCCTGGCTACAGAATGGCTTTGAGTGCAATCTGAGCTATAAGAGGCCTTGTCTTAGAAAACAAAAAATTAATAATGAACTACTTTTTTAAGGGCCCACTTTAAGGGAACTTTTAAAAGTTCCATGGGACAATGATTTAGGGCAAAATGAGGAAACAGGGCTTTGTGGCTGTTCTTTTACTCTTCCCTTAACAGTTAGAGCAGTTCTTCTTCTGGCTTCAAGATGTTTGAAAACTCTCTAGATTAAGAGTTTACAAGGTCCCTTTCACTGCATTTACCAGTACTTTAAATATGGCCTGGATGGAGAGGCGAGCCAGGGATGAGTGGGTAGCTCCATCGAGGGGCCTCACTGTCCCAAGCTATATTAAGTACTTTTTCTTTTTGCTGTATTTGATATGAAATAAGTGAAAGAAGCAAGAATTACTTGGGCTTACAGTTCAAGGGGCTACAGTCCATCACGGAGAGGAAGGCAAAGAAGAACTCTGAGTTGGCTTTTCATTGTCATGTTATGCCCTCTGTAGTCAGCAGATAAGAAGCAGGGCTTTGCTATAAAACCCTAAGGCCTATTCTTAATGACCCATTCTTCCATTGAGGCATTGCTCCTAAAGGCTCCACAATCTTCCAAAATAGAATTACTAGCTAGAGACCAAGTGTTCAAAGACATAAGCCTCTAGGGTGGACATCTCACATTAAAACCATAACACAAGCATGGCTTGGCTCACCTGCATCTCAAGAGAATAAAGGTCCACAGTTAACACTGTAGCCTCGGGAACCACCGGCTCCTGACAGAGGTACCCACAAATAATATGGAGAGAAGCAAGGAAGAAAGATCATGTTGGAAGGTGGGGGAGGGGGACATAGTCTTCCTAGCTCTCCCTTGCAAAGCTTCCAGTTCAGGAAGCTGAGCCTTGCAAAGTTCCAAGGGGCACACTGTGAATGCTCAAAGAAACAGCAGGCTGCTCCCACCCCATTCAGTGTCGAGCTGTGTTACTAGAATTATTCTGCTAACTTGCTAAATCGCTATAATTAAAGCCAGGCTATTATCATTAATTATGATCTTCCCTCTTCTGATTGGCGGGTTGGTGCTTTCACCAAGTTTCAAAGAGCAATAGTCCTATCTCATACAGGAAATAAGGAAGATAGAAGGGCTGCACTGTTCTGACTTTGGAGAAATGGGCATGGTGGCATTGTGGGGCGCAGCAAACTTTTGTGTCCACAAAAAGGGCTTCCCTGTCAGCTCATCCAGACACAACAGACTCTAACTACCTCCTATCTCCTCCACCAGCTGATCTATACTTTACAAAAGGCCCGGCTGAACTGGGAGGGCGTATGAGATTCCAAATACAAGGTTAGTAAAAAGGAGTCCTAACCTTCATTTAAGTCTCAGTGAAACTTTTCCCATTCCCCAAACTCCCTTCACCTTTTCCAGGTCCAAATGAATCACTACCCTCACACCATTTCACTTTCCCTTGTCTTTAACCTCCAATTCCTGTCATTTCTATCCCCACCAAATGGAGAAATAATGGGAACAACTTCTTCAAGCCAGATGTACAGGAGTCCTAGGAGACAGGAACACCATGTTGTACTACACTCACCTATCCTGATCCCCAGTTGTTTAGCAGGCTGAAGTCCCACCCGATTTGTCCATGAAACAAGGATTCTTTGTGAAACTAAGACTCGATCATACCTGAGTTTGCCACAAAGCAGAAGAGGTTGCAAGGATTATAAATTTGAGACCTTTGTTGTATCCTCCAAACAAAACTTGGCTTGAGGCAAACACCTTCCAGAACTGTGATAGTCATACATAAAAGTATGACAACAAGGAGAATAGAGTTGGGCATGGGCATATACCCTTGATCCTCGTACTACAGGGCATGAGACAAAAGGACCACAAGCTCAACAGCAGCATGGGCTACATAGTAAGACTGTCTCAAAGGAACAAGGAAATGTAGCTCAGACATAGAAAAGTTACATAGCATGTGCAAGGCCTGAGATTGATTCCTAGCACTATACAAAAGAGAGGAAAGGGAAGGGAAGGGAAGGGAAGGGAAGGGAAGGGAAGGGAAGGGAAGGGAAGGGAAGAGAAAGAAGACAGGTATAAAGAGAAAAGGGAAGAGGGTGAAATGGATTGGGAAAGGAGTAGGGCATAGGCAAATGAAAAAAACAAAGCAGCAAGTTGCACATCACCTCCAGCCTGGTCTCCTCTAGGCTTTTCCTTTAAATGCCTTGAATGCCTTCACCTACCTGTCCATTGAATGCCTTCTTTGTTTCTTTCTTTGTTTCTTTGTTTCTTTCTTTCATCTTTTTATTCACTTTTATTTCATTTGTATGAGTGTTTGTCTGCATGTCTGTAGGTATACCACTTGCATACCCACTGAAATCAGAAGAGGGTGTTTGGAGCCCCTGGAACTGGAGTTACAGACAGTTGTGGGCCACCATGTGGGTACTGGGTACCAAACTCAGGTCTTCTGCTCTAGCATCAAGTAGTCTTAACTGCTGAGCCATCTTTCCAGTCCTATTGAACTTTTCAATGCTCATATGAAGTGACCTTCTCCAGAGAAGCTCCCTTGACTTCTCAGGTGATCAGTTCTGGTCTTTGCCTTGTGATGTTCACAGTACATGAAAATGAGTTCCTGAAGGTGATGGTACCATGACTTGTTTGCCCCCTTCATTCCCCAGAAGTGTATAGCATGAGACCAGGTTCACAGAGGCACTCAGTAGAAAATGTTTAATTGAAGTCCATTTCTATTCCAAGACATGAAAACAGAAGTCAAGGAATTAAAGCTCACAGGGGTAAAGTCTAGATTCCCGTCCACTCACTCCTTCAAGAGTAGCATGGAATTTTCTCTTAGGCCAAAATTACATTTGAGTCCACTGCCTGACAATCCAGCACATGTGTCCTGGACAGCTGTAGACACCTGTAAATTAATCTTTGTCATCTCTTTGATCAAAAAGTAGACATTTCCTCCCAAGGGAAGGAACAGAGGAGAAAGTATCCTTAGCCAACAGCCCTGTGTCAGGTCTGAGGACAAACACACCTCAGCCTCATGCCACCACAGCCAGAGGAAAAGATGCCTTCAAGTTAGACCCACATTTAGCTCACAACTGGTCCATCTTAGACAAGTTCTTCAGCCCCTTGATCGTGGTGTCACATTTATAACACAGGAAGGTTATGATAATTAGCAGATGGAGCACTGAGTCCAACATCTGACAGATGCTTAATAGATGTCAGGTTTTAAATTCTCAGCAGAAGTCATTCTGTGATGACACAGTCATGGTGAAAAGGGGAAGACTGTAGACTGAGCATCCCCATTTGAAACAGGATAGCCTCTTCTCCTCAGCCTACTCTGCCTCCCTGGGTGGACTGCTACCATTACTCTGTCCGGTGCTTTTCTTGGGCATTTAATTTTACCTGGTATATTGCTGCCTAATAAACTTTTCTCCATTTAATTCTATCTCATGAATTTTTGTGGTTCTGAAACCCAGGCAGGGCTCGGTGACGGCGATGCTGTTCTGTTCTGTGTAGCATTGACGAGGGTCACAAGGTGATTTCACTCATCTGTCTGTTAATTTTACCAAGATGGCTAGAAGTCTGGGCTTCCCTGGGACCATTAACCAAAAGTGCCTTCCTATCTTGAGAATGCTCAAACATCTTACATGACTGTTGATTTCTGTCAAAGCAATCATTTTAAGAAGGCAAGAGAAAGCTGCATGGCCTTTTCTGATCCAGGTTCAAGGTCATGCAGGGTTACTTTTGTCACAGACCATTTGTCAAAACAGCCACAAGCCTACTCAGATTCCAGGAGAGAAGGGATGGAGAGCCACTCCTTACAGTGAGGAAAATATCAAGAGTAGAGTCTACATTACTGAGCATCAACCATGGGACCCTGGTTCTATAGGTCCAGGGTTGGGCCTAGGCTTCTACAGTTTAGCCACTTCAAAAGTGATGCTGATGTTGATATCACCATTTTATCAATTACATTTTTAATAAGGAAGGTTTTTGACAAGCTATCATACCGTATCTTCCATTGTACCAAAATAGCCCATCTCTTACTGTTTCTGTGGTAATATTATTCTCTGGAAGCTTCATTTAATTTAAAGTTGACCTAGTCAATCTTTACTCATGTTTGCAGGAAGAGCTGTTATGTTCAAAGACCTTTATTTTTTAAAAAAATCTCTGTGTTTAGATTTCACAAGAGAGTCCAAAATGGCTAAAGGGGGAAACCTTTGGCAAATGAGGATGTCAGATCAGGGAATCAGAAAGCCTTCTGGGTACATTTCCCCAACCAATATCCACTTTAGGTGGACGCTGAGTCCAAAACAGATAGGTGTGAGAAGGAGACACACTGGAGGTTTATAGACAGTATCTGGGACTCGGATGGCATCTGGGACTCAGCAAATGACTACCCAGTAAATCTGGTTTTCTGGTGATAAAATGTGGCTATCATTGTTCTTCCTAGGTATGAAGGGTTGAACCTGGAGACATTGAACACATGGGCCAATTTATTTCTTTTTATAAAAGATGCCGTATGTTTAAACTAACCATCAGTGTTAATGCAACTTTCCCTACTAACCTTTATTTGCTGACTTGAGGAATGACATAATCCAGAGCAGGGGTGAGGAGGTACAAATCTCTAAGTGCAACATGGCAGCTCTGCAGTACTTCTCATGTGCTATAAATGAGAAGATCTGTTTCTCAAAAGGGGCTTTTCATTCAGTCTTATCAAAATGAGAGCAAGTTTTTCCCTGTGTTCAACTTCCAAAGACTGCTGCTCAGCTTCTGAGCTACCCTCACACTGCAGAGGCTCATGGGTAGCAGTGGTCTTGAAATCTATACTATAATTTACCTATACTACAATTAAGCCTTCCTTTCAGTGTGCCTAATTAGCTCTCCTGCACTCTAATTTCATGGAAGTCAGACCTAAGGCATCTGTGAATTCCTATTAATTTCCCCCAAAGAGCTTCCTATTACCCACAATTTTTGAGTCTTTTACCCTTTCTTCAAAAAACACTTTTAAAAAATGCTCAGTTAAATACAAGTTCCTACAAATACAAGATGGCCTGTCACAATCAGAAGATCTTTCTGCTAAGCATGGCAGCACACACCTGTAATGCCAGAACTCAGAAAGCAGAGGCAGGAGGATTGGGAGTTCAAGGCCATCCTGGGCCACATAGCAAGTGTGAGCTCAGCCTGAATGGCATGAAACCCTATCTTAAAAAGAAAGGGGAGGGAAGAGAGCAAGGGGAGGATTAGGGAAGAAAGAGAGGCAGCCATTTCTGTAGCGTTCAGTACAACATCTGACTTCAGACTTCTGGAAACTCACTGTTGGTATAAAAGTAGATTTGCATGCTATTTGTTTCAATTGAGACACTCTGCCAAGTGAATTCCTAAGGAGAATCTCAATATATCAAACCAATAAAAGTGAGTAGTTGGAGTTGAATCAAAGATGGGGGATTTTACATCTCTAAACTGTCCGAAGATCAATGGGCAGGAGTTAATTTGAACTGAAAGATAACTTTGAATAGAAAATGAGTCTGGTGGCCTCCTCCCTGAAAGTTCTGTCTTTTTTGCTTCATTAACATTTTAAAGCCCCGAATGGAACAAAATGTTTCCAGAGCCTTACAATGGCTTCTTTGCAGAGGGAAGAGAGAAAAACTGGAAGGAGATAATAGAGAGAAAGAATAAAAGCAGGGCATAGACCGTTGCGGGAAGAGGGTAGGGGCTGCTGAGGATTGCTCTAGTACTCCTAGTCCTGGAGACCAGGGAGTCCTTTCACCTAGTTATGATCCAGCTTGTTAAGAGAAAAGAACAAACAGCTCCTGCCGACTGTGTTGTGAAAACAAGCTGATAAAACAAGACAGCAGGATGCTTACAATACCGTACAGAAAATGCTAGGGGAAAATGTATGTCTAGAAGCTTCTCTTCTCCTAAACAGGTAATTCCAGGCAACTCACACTGTCAGCTGAGCATGGATTATCTACAAGCAGGAGAAAGACAAGCAGTTCCCAGTTTTTTTAGTAGGTATTCTTTGTGACCAAGACCCCATGACTCATGCCCTCTGCCCCATTGTATTTTGGTTTAGGTGTTTATGAAGTTTCTTTCATAGTAGTCAGATTGTTTATGTCATTAGAAGAAGAAGACTGTGTCTTACAGCTGGTTCTTAACCTAAGCAAGCAAGCCTGAGCACATAGATTCCTAAATGCCTTTGGTAGAAACCTAAATTTCTACAAACTAGCTAAGCCCTTCCTTCCTTCCTTCCTTCCTTCTTCTCTCTCTCTCTTCCTTCCTTCTTCCCTTCCTTCCTTCCTCATTTCTTTCTTCTTTCTTTCATTCTTCCTTCTGTATACATGTATGCATGTACATATGTACTTCCTTCTGTATACATGTATGCATGTACATATGTACTTCCTTCTGTATACATGTATGCATGTACATATGTACTTCCTTCTGTATACATGTATGCATGTACATATATACGAACATACATATATATGTTTATGTAGGTATACATGCATTGTACATGTGTAGAAACTAGATCTCAACCTCATATGTCATTCCCCATACACCCACCACCTTCGTTTTTGAGAGGATCTCTCATTGGCCTAGAGTTCATCCAGTAGGCTACCCTGGCTGGCCAGCAAGCCCCATAGATCTACCTGTCTCTTCATCCCCGATGCTGAGATGAGAAGCATGAACAACAAGAACTCAGGTCCTGAAGCTTGAGCAGCAATCATTTTAAAGGCTGAGCTACCTGCCCAGCCCCCTGTGCAGTAGAAGAAGGGACATCTTTCCCTGGGATGTCTTCTTCCATTCACCTGTCATGTCATGCTATTTAGGAGTCCTAGGTAGGTTAGAGATTCATCTGCTTCAAGAAAGTGAACAATCAGTCAGGCAAACTCTAAGCATGCCTTGTAGCCTTTGCATTAGACATTTTGAAAGGATGTAAGGTAGGAGAAATGAACATCAAGAGAAGATATTGAGTAGCAATTGTCCATTTGTAATAATAGGAGTAATAAGTCTTAAGTGAACATAAAATTGCGATTAATGCTTAAGTACATTAGGAAGTTTCAGACCAAGTATTTCAGACACACCTCCTATCTGTCCCATCATTATAGCCACAGACCATAGGAACTAGAAATGGCCTTAGAGATCCCTCTACCACATCTCACTTTTAAATGGACAAATCTAAGGGCCATAAAGAACATTTTATGGTTCTGTGGAGAACCATAAGAGCCATAAGAAAGTATTGAATGCTAATGCTGCCTGAGAAACAAGTGTTAGCATTTGCACTCATCTGCCTGGGGAGATACTGGGTTGCCATGAATCCAGATTCCAAGTTACCTGAGGTCAGTACCAAACCATAAGAAAAGGCTCGAATGGAGAGAACAGGGACAGAGAGCATTTGGGCACAGACCTCCTGACGTCCTGCTCTTCTCTACACAATAAGGTCAAGAGGAAGATTTAGCAAAAGCTTCTTCTCTGAGCCCATATCCATTGCTTCAGGAAACAGTGGTTTGATTAAAGTTAACCTGCTTCTGTCACATGGTTTTCTATGCACAACCATGTTTCTTGGTGGAACTTGCAAACATTCAGTCTCTTCCCTCAATCACCTCCCATAGGAGAATCTTCTTCACTGTCTTACTGATACTGGCCTTGGCCTCACAACTGTTTCCAGCTGGAATGTGTGCAGAGGAGACAATGCACCATCTCCATGCAGACCCTCTGGGTCTTCTCGCCCTAGTTTCCTTTGCCATGATAATGTTGAGACTTAGGTAGACTAGGGGGATGGCTCAGTGGGAAAAAACACTTGCCATGTAAGCCTGAGGACCTGAGTTCAAATCTCCAGAGCATATATAAAAGCTGGATAAATGGTGCATGCGTCTATAAGCCTAGCACATCTATGATCAAACAGGAGGTAGAGACAGCAGAACCCCAGAAGCTCACAGTCAAGCTAACATGGCACCTGTGATAGAAAAGCAATAGAGACTTGTCTCAGAAGTAAGGTAGAAGGTGAAAACCAAAAATAGAGGTTGTCCTCTGAATTCCACATGCATGCAGGGCAAGGCATACCACCACTCAAACATATGAATCAATACACAAAATTGTATTGATTTTTGTACATCCACAAAAATCAATCAGTCAATCATCAATCAATCAATAAAATCCATTAAAATAATAAAAATAGGTGTTACTCTTCTCCTGACTCACGTAATGAGAGAGGCATGAAGCATACAGGAACCTGACTACCTAGAGTTATGGTAGCAACAGTCTTCCCTCAGCACCAAATAGCAATATAAATAAGAAATACATGAAACTATGAATAAACACAAAGAATTTTACCTTCTGTGCAATGTAACCATGTGAACACTGTGTGCCACCTTCTTCCTTTGTTGGGCTGGGATTCCGGGATGACGGGTCCTTACTACGTATCCTTCGTAGACTCTGTGCTGACAGCTTCACTATCATAGATCACTTGATATAGACAATGAGCAATTATTGAATTATTGTCTCTGTTTTACATATGAGAATACAAGCTGAGTAAACCTGGCTAAGAACTAAGAGGCTAAGAACTGCAAGAGTTGATTACATGATTGACAGGTGACAGAAATAGAACTTGGAACCAGCCCATCCACACCAGCCAGCATCCAGGCTCACTGCAGTCCAGGTGGCCTCTGTATACATTAATGGGATGAGAGGTACCCTCTGCCCTTCTTAACGTACACACTACCTCTTAACAGATCAATCTTTTTTGCTTTAAATGAGCTCCTGAGAGGAGGGAAATGACTTGTTAATCTTTAGGATGATGTAAGTGCTCACAAGCCCATCTTGAAGATTATGTTGAATTTCTGAGCCATTCTAGAGTTTACATTGTCAAACCCATTGTGCCCACAGCGCAGCTGACCCAGCTTTATAAACTCCTCCAGCCCATTCCTCACTAGGGCACAGCAGTATCTTCCAGTGACCATAACACCCCCCTGATTTACTCCCTCATCTATTCTGGGTCACTCCTAATGCACCATTGTTGTCCCTGCTACCTGAGAGCTTTGGAGGTTTTTCTCAGGCCATAACATTTGACTGTTCCCACCTTTACCTTCCCCCAGCCCTGAAACTTCAGCTACTTTCCATTCAGAAAAATACTGCCCCATTTATTCCCAGCTTCATGGGCCCTTTTACATTTATCTACTGCTCAGCTGCCTTCCTGATCGGGTATTTAAAGATAAGCCCTTCTGCTTCTGACCAGTGACCCAGCTCCTTGTTCCTGCTGCTTGGCGTTTCTTCCTTGCAGGCTCAGTATCACTTTATATGTTTGCAGGCTTCTAGCTCGTCCCATTATTCTTTCCTTCTTATCAAATGAAGATAATGGATGCAGAATGTCCTGGGAAACCATAAAGAGGTATATAAATATTAGTTCTCTTTGAGGTTGCTATTGTTGTCACTAACAACCTCGTGAGTTGGATTCAGTGTGATTTCAGTGTGGCGAAATGTTAACTCTCAATGCTAGGAAGGTTCCAACATTCACTCTCAGCTTCAAAGACACCAAGCACCAGGGATTATACTCTCTACAGGTTATGAATTCTCTGGCATGCAAGCATGCCCATAATAAGCGGACTGTTGTACGGGCTTTAACATAACTGGTAACATAGGTTTCTGTTTCCATGACATTTGTAACGATAAGAATTTAGATGACTTAAATTACTAGAATTTTTTGAATGTCACAGGCAGAGTCTGAAGAAGTTGTTCACATGAGAAAAAGCTGCCAGAACTGGGTTCAAATCCCACTTCAGCATTTATAGGATGAATAGCCCCAGTCAAAGTAACCTCTGTACCCCTTTTCCATCTTGTAGTCTCTCTTGAACTGACATGGATTATAAATTCAAGTATCCCATAAAACCCTGAGCAGAATGCCAGGCTCATCACAGTCCTCCAATAAAAGGGTGTGACTAATAATATTAATAAAGAAACGGAAGACTAGAAGGCATTGTAAACAGTTTAGACAGTCACAGACTTTCAAGTTCAAAGTGATGTCAAGAATCCTAATGCTTTTCTCACAGTACAAAACTATCAGGACATCTAGAAAAGGAAAGTCAATGTCCTGATTTGCGTACTCGAGAGCAGGGCCACATTGTCCCTACTGCAGCTCACGGTAGAGTTTCTGTGGTTGTGCTGTTGGCTATTGTTGAACTCCAGGAGGAAGAACAGCATGATGGCCATCAGCAGATGCTGGGAGTCTGGGAGTCTGGAGCATAGGCCCCAACTCCATCAGAAGCAGATCCTTGGGTATGTGATACCCTCCTTCAACTTCTGTTAAATAATAAACAAGTGACACTACTCCCTCCAGTGGGTCGTTGGTAGGGATATATGCTAAATGAAAGTTAAGCTGGATGATAATGTTTAGCTCTTAAAATGATCAGTAACATTGCTAAGACACCAACAAGAAGCCAAGTGGCACAGCTTCTAATGCAGAACATTTTCTTTCTGCTTCAGAAAACTAAGACTTACAAATCAAGGTGAAAGGGTGGTATTCATGTTCCATTCATACTCCTAAGCACCTTCTGAAAGCAGCATTTTGTTTGACTCTAGAGTCCCTTTCAATTATCAAACATCTTGCTTTTATATTAGGGAGAAAATGCCAATATCTGTGGGGAATAGTGATGCTTCATACGCATAAGCACACACATACACACACACACACACACACACACACCCAGACAGACATACACATACACATATATACACAGACATACACATACACACACACCATGCACTTACATTTCTTGAATCTTCATCAAATGCACTGTGGGGGGGTCAATGTTTCTCTACAGAAATATATATTTATTTAGTTATCAACAGGAACTGTATATACCCTACTATTTGCATCTGTGGTGAAACCTTGATGTGTCCTGCTCTGTGTTCAGACTCAATAACAGGTGTCATTATTACCCATAACACGTTTTTGAATTGGGTCTTAAAACTTAATGTAGCTTTTACACCTGGGGATGGGCAAAATGTCAGTATGGAAGTCACTGAAGTACCACAAGGTCCACAGGTTGATTTTGATTCTCATAGATGATTTAAAGCCTTAATTAGCTCTAGACATTTTTTCTTGGGATGGCCGCCTCATTGGCATTTTGCACTGAGGATGGGTGACATGAGAAAGCAGCCTACTCTGGAGGGAATGGGGATTCCATTAGAAAATCTTTTTTTCATTCTGAAAGACACCAGAAGTGAACAAGGGTTAAAAGACAAGGCTTTCCTTTAGAAAGGAATGGGCTGCGAATTGGAAGTTATTAGGACTTGGCAGGGAAGTTATTAATGGCTTGGCAGGGAGACAAGAATTGAGAATGGAACAGAAATGAGTGGCTCCCAGGATTCTTGTGTGGCTGTGAGCTGGTTACACCACAGACTGGTTCTCTTCTAGTCTGACGTCTTCAGAGGCATTCTACACAATTGATTAAATAATGTAGAAAAGAATCCATGGACTTTGTAAATGAGTGTTGCTTAATTGGCTATAGTTTCTTATTTTATTCTTTCTCCATAATATTTGCATTTTAACAGTCTTTTTAGTAGCTTAGTTCAGGGCATCCATAACCATCTCAATTCACCAATTAATTGTGAACTTCAGTCTGGTCAATTACCAGCTTATCAGCTGACCATCAGCTCTCCTAAGACATTTTTCTTTTGGCCAATGGGGTTCTGGAAAAGGAGAACCACTGGAATGATGTTGTGGCGATCCAGGTTCTTGGTGACTACAAGAACAAACTGGCACTAGTAATAGGTATGCTTCTTTTTCTGGCTTTATATGAATATCTGGAGCAATTTTTTGTGCCAGAACATTTTAGCATGGGTATCTACATCCTGAAGTAAAGGATGCTTACTACATGTTCCTATAGGGTTCATACACCATTCTGTGCAGTAGAAGAATGAGAATGTTGCTGGAAAGCAGGTAGACACTGACAGTTAAGACAATGCATGACAGATTCACAGGCTCTTTTTTCTTCCCAGTACAAGAATGGGCAGGCAAGATTTCTCCTATGGATCTATAGTCCAGTTTTTTGGGGTTTTTTTGTGCTAAAATTTCCAGGCTGGCTTCAAACTAACTCTAGCCTAGGCAGGCCTTGAACTTGCCATTCTCCAATCTTGGCCTCCAGAGGAGCTGGGATTACATGCCAAAGCCACAAGACCTGTCTTTACAAGCTTTTATGAGGCACAAGGTCATGAGCACTTATATGGAATGAACTAACAAGCCCTTTCTAGGCAGGGACTCACAGTTCTTGGGGAGCAGAAAGGAGGACATGGGTGTCTGCAAAGAAGGAGTGCTATGATACAGTAAATACGTTTTAGCAGAGTTTGAAACTTCACATAGGTATAAGGTATGGAGAACTTCTCCCAAGCTGGAGAGGGGGACAAAAAGGAAATTACCCCCAAGAAGACGAGAAGAGGAAATGGCTTCACACACTACAGAAGGGAGACAAACTGGGTGTTGTTATGGACTGAACCGTGTTGCCCCAGTTCATCAGTTTAAGCCTTAATGGAGAGAAGGCCATTAGAGTCATAATTAAGGTGAAGTGAGATGACCCAACAGCATTGGAGTCTTCATAAGAAGACAAACACCAGTGATACTTGTGGGAAGAAAAAGGCTGTTTGAGGACATTACATTAAGGTGGGCATTTGCAAGACAAGGCGAGAGGCCTAAGGAGACATAAGAAGGCCTGCAGCACGTTGATCCTGGACGCTCAGCATCAAGAGTTCTAAGAAAATAGGTATCTGTTGCTTACACCAGACATTCTGTCACATTTTATTATCCTAGCCATGCCAAACTAATATACACGCTCTCTAGGGAACATATTTGTTTACCCCAAGCTATCCTGTGAAGAATAAAAGCCAGCTGTAGCTACTCAACATATGATCGCTGTTGTGTCATATAAATATGTTTCTGTAAGTCCTAAGCCAATGCGTAGAAAATATTTAGGAGAGCACCCACAAATAATTAATAGTAGCTACCTCTAGAAAAAGGAGAAACCTAGAGGATATTCTAGACAAAGGGAAACAACTATAAAAACAGCGTAGACAGAGAACTATGACCTTTAAAAGTCAGAGAGCCAGGAAAAGAGCTATGTCAGTATGAGGACATGAATACCCAGAATCCATATGAATAAAGCTTTGCATGATGGTATGAGCTGTCATCCCAGCACTGGAAAGGCAGAGACAGGTGGATGCTTGAGGTTCAATATTAGCCAGCTTAGCCTACTTGCTGAATTCTAGCCCAGTAAAACTTTGTCTTAGAAAAGAAAAGAAAAGAAAAGAAAAGAAAAGAAAAGAAAAAAAAAAGAAAAGAAAAGAAAAAAAAAAGAAAAGAAAAGAAAAGAAAAGAAAAGAAAAGGCAGATGATGCCTGAGAAGAAGAAGAACACCTATGGCCGTCCTCCGGCTACATGTATGGACACACACGTATACAAAGCAAAAAAAGGACAGACACTCACATATCAATTGTAAAGAAACTTAAACTTTAAAAGTATTTGGGAGGAGGAAATGAGTTGTGTGTTTGTTCTTTACTTCCTGAATATGGGAGCTGCCAATGTGAGAGACAAAGGAAGCAGGAGAAGATGAAGGCCTCTGAAAGCACGATTCCTCCTGAGGCCTTCCAGCAGGCTTGCTCTGGGGATTCCCATGTCCCACTGCCAGGAGGACCACCGAGGAGCACGAGGCAGTGTTCTCCACGAGGCTATTTCTATTCCTTCTTCCAGACATTAGGTTTAGAAACAGGGAAAGGACACAGCCTGACCAAAAGAGAAAAGAGTTTCTTTGAAACTGATCAAATGCAATTAAGGCAGAGTATCCAACCTATGCACCTTTGATTAACCTTAATCTGAAGAGAAATGATTGGTGATTAAGAATTAGATGAGGTGACTAATTATATCAGAAATCTGCTTTCGAAGAAATCTCTTTCAGCACCATAGAAAATGCTGATAAAAAACAATCATGGCTGTAATGGTCCCTTTTAAGGAGAATAATTAACCTGTAATAACAATTTTGGCCTCGACTTAAGCCCTGTAAAATAATCCTTTTTCATTAACTTCAAGTTCAATTAGCATCAATAATGAGCGCTCATTTAAAAGTAACCACAGCCCCAAGCTCCCTGATGACTGAGGCTGTGGCCGCTCAGCTTCCAGCTGAAAGGCCATTGGGACCTTCTGCCCAAGAAGCTGAATGTCTTCCAGATGGGAAGCCCTGGGCGTGCCCATTGCAGGGGTATGAGAGATTTGATCTTCTTAAAGTAAGATGTTGCAGGGGCTGGTGAAATGGCTCAGCAGGTGAGGGTGCTTGCCACCCAATGATCTAAGCCCAATGTAAGACCTGAGTTCAATCCCCAGAAACCAGAAAAGTAGGAAAACCCCAACTCTACAAAGTTGTCCTCTGACCTCCACACACTTATACACACACACACACACACACACACACGAGATGTTTCAGACAACACTGATATTTCTGGAGAGGAGTAAGAGATAAAAGCAGGGAGATGTCACCTCTACCACCTCATGGTCAGTTATTCAAAATGTTTAAAGCCTTTATAAGTCTGTGTGTGTATCAGAAAGACAAAGAAATTTCTTCTATGTTCAGTTCAGACAAATTGGTAATCCAGACTCTTACTAGGACCATTTTAGATGAAGAGGGAGCTCCCCCCAAGGTACGATAGAGACCAGCATCCCTGTGTAGTCCCTCCTCATCCTTCCTTTCTGTCAATAGAGCCTTTACTCTGTTCTGGTTTGGAGCATTCATGTACTTCAAGAGAGTTGCCCTAGGACTGAGAGGTTTAAGTCAATAGATTTTCAAGTGTAATCCTGAAGCCAGAAGGGAATTTGTTAGAACTGCAAATTCCTAGACCCTACCCCAGGCCTACTGAATCAGGAGTTCTGGAGATGGAGGCCAGCCATGTCTTCTTTGAACAAGTCCTCTTGGCGATGGTGGTACATGCTCACATTTGAATTTGAGCAAATTCTATCATTTCTCCTAAGAACCAATTTTGTCACCCTTCTGTGAGGCAGGCCTAACAAAGGGTCACAGTGGAAACTGAGCAGAGAATGTCTTTCTCTGTCTTAAAAAGGGGTACAGGAATAACAATTGCTCATTTTTAGCCTCTGCAAGTGGCCATAAGTAAAGGTGTCCAGAGTTTCTGTAGTTATCTGCAGCCCTGGGGGAGACACCACCCCTGAGAAAGTAAGAAGACATGTGGCTCTGGGTACTTGGACTTGTCATGTGCTACTGAATAAAGTCACATGACCTCCAACCTCAGAGGGGAAATAGCACACTGGTTGTATAGTTACTTTCAATTGGACCTGCAGCCGAATGCACCATAACAGAGAGTAAATTGGGTAAGATGACCACAAAACCAACATTTAGTATGGCCTTTGCCATATGCCAAGTATGTAGTATATGTTTGTGTCTGTTCAATTCATCTTCACAGCTGGCCTCGCTTCCCCACTGACCTGAATCACCACTGTTAGCAACAACCCTCTGGAAGGCTGAAATGACCATATATGTTGAAGGACCCAGGGCTATACAAATTCCCTGACTTGTCCAGATTAGCAAGCCTTGGAAAGCATAGACAGATTTTCCCTGTGGGTGAGCCAATTCATTTTTTAATTCATAGACTAGAGGAGATGAAGAGAGGAAAGTAGAGAGAGCAGAGTCTTCATGGGTGCCACCCGAGGGGTGTCAGTGAAATGGGCTACATATCAGGAAGTCTTGGGCACATAAAAGCTACAAATGAGACAACAGACATATAGTGGACAAAGCAGGGGACAGGATCACATGGCAAGATGTGTTTGCCTTTTATACCAAGAATCTGCTAACCTCTGAGCAAGGTTGCTCCTTGCTTTTTTTTCTTGTTTATTTCTTTCTCCTTGGCCTTGGTATCTAAATAGGTAAAACTGAAACACTCTTTTATTTTCACTTGAAGGAACTTTCAAAGTACCCACCACAAAATATATTTTTTCTAGCACCTACTGTAGCCTTGAATGGAGTAGGACTTCCATCTCATGTCTTTCTGCATTCAAAACGAAAACCAGAAGTGAGGCACTGAAAATGGAGAAGATGCCTTCATGCCCTCAATAGGCACTCATGGGAGGTCAATGAAAAGGTCACAGAACACCATGAAAAATGGAAGACCTGATGCTTATTGTTTCATGCTCCACTCATCTCAAGACGGAGAAATGCTGGAGAAGAAGGGTCGTTAGGAGAGGGTTGAAGGGACATTGAAAAGGGCAGAGGGACAAAGGAATGGGAGACAGTGAGGAAGAGACAAATTGGAAGATGACTAGATTCTCTTTCAACTCCATCTGAGAGGGGGTGACCAAGCTTTCTAAAAAAGAAAAATTTCCTTGTGATGTGGATGAGAAGACAATACAAGTTTAGAACAAGAAATCCTTGGACCTAGAAACTTGGGACCAAATCCCGTTTTAGCCAGTTGCTGGTCATACAACGTGAGCAAACCACTCAACCACTCAGAGCCTCATATGTGAGACAGGGAAGAAAATAATACCCACCCACTGCAGCTGTGAAGGTTAAACAAGAATAGCTGTAAAGAGCCCTGGGTGTGATCAATGCTCAGTATCAACGTCTCATGTCCTTCCTCTCCAACCTCTCCCAACATTATCTTGCCTAAAGTCAAGTCCGATGCTCTCAAGGATGTCTAGGTAAATGACAGCAAATCCATCTCATTGAAGGGGAGGGAAAAGAGGATTGAAGTAATGGAAACTCAACTTCTGAGTGCTGCATTCACCATCCTTGTGAGCTTTCATCAAGCCACAGAGGAAGCTTGGTGCCATGGAAGGAGACTTGGCCTCCAGCCCACATCTACCAGGTTTGGAAGCCTGCTTCATCTGATCACATTATCTCCCAAGCAGCTCTCTCTTGTTAGGAAAAGGCTCTTTACTTAAGAAAAGCTGCAAATCAAACAAAAGGACTGTCCGGGGAACTGAGGATTTAGCTCTTTAAACATTTCCTCCTATAAATATAAATGGTTGCTTTTCTCCAGAGGAAGCCCCAGCCCTCTGATCTACACAGCACTGGTGAGGAGGAGAGGGGATCGGCTTGTCTTTTGGTGAGCATTGCTGATCACCTAATCCCTTCACTGCCAATCCTCTGATCTGACAGGCAGAGAGGTTATTGTGTCCCCGAGTTTACAAAGAGGGGAAGAGGAAGTGGATCAGAGGGAAGAACAGAGAATTCACCAGGGAGGCATGGAGGAGGGGGAAGAGAGAATTGCTTTTAATGCAGTTGCATAATCCATAATTCAGCAAGCTTTTCATTTCTCTTATCTTCTAAAAAACACAAAATTAAGTTCTAAGTAAAGTGCATAATTTATGAGGAGTCTCTGTGTTGACAACTCCTGAATCCCCAGGCCCCACTGACTTCTTATACTTCACACAGACAGTCTCACATCTCTTGTCCTCTGCAAGACGTGGTGCCTGGTGCCTGGAGCTGGGCTATCATCTCACCTCTCCCCTAGCAATGGAACTCATCTCCCAAATTTCTTCTCTTCTGAGACTCTCCTTTCCATTATGATTCTAATCCTGGTGGCAGAAAATTCTAGAAACACTTGGATTCTTCCTCTTCTCTCTGATACCATGACCTGTAAGGAGCTCCTAGAGTCTCCCTCTCCTCTCCCACCCCATTTTAATCTCCTTCTAAAAGTCTTCCCACTTCAGTTTCAACATACTGACTCAGCATGTCCACACCAATCCAAACCACACACCATTACCAGCTCTATCATACTAAAATGCTGCTCATATCAAGTCTCTGGGAGGAGATTAAAAGCTTCTTGTTTGCTCTCTGAAGTCCTGACTTCATTCTGTCTATCGGAAGTACTTAACACAAAACCTTTTCTGCTCAACTAGAGGGTTCAGGAGAGCATGGAGTTCATTACAGGTACTCCAATAAGATTGTGTGTATCATTCAACTTGAACAGACACCCTTTGCCTGTCCCACATACACATACACATACATTGTTTTCTACCCCCCATATTCCCAAGAGGAACCTGCTCTTTCACCCCAAACTCTATTCATCTTCCTGGAACCACAACTCAGCTCTCTCCATAAACCTCTTCTCCCCACACATTGTTCTTTGGCCCTAGATACTTAGCTCTAAGTCTATACCATCTTGAATTACTTTTAATTAAACAGCTATGTAATGTCTGTGATGTTTTGATTTCACAGTGCATTCTTATTTGCTCTTTCCAATAGACCTTCTCAACATCCCTGCATGTCACTAGAACTCAGAGAACTGAAATGAAGATCACACAACTAATGGTAGTGTCAAGCGTTTAACATCCAACTTCTGACTCCATATCCCTAAGCTCTTTAAAGTCAGGGAGCACATTTTGTTACTTTTACCCTTTAGAACTTGTTATGATTCGAGTGCAAAATCTCTCATAGTATTGAACAATTGTTCTCCACCTCCTGGTGCTGTTTGTGGGGGTGGTTGTAACTTTCAGGGGTGGGATCTGGCCACTGAATCCATACTGTTTTAGGTGGTACCTGGTTATGTTGATCAGGGTTTTCAGAAAACATAAGCAATAGAACGAATATATATTACAAACAGGGATTTATGAGATTGGCTGACATGATAGGGGCTAGGTAATCCAACAGTGGCTATCTGCATGCAGAGAGACTGAGAATTCCATAGCTATTCAAAGCTGGAAGCCTTAACATCCCCAGTCCAGCACTGAAAGCAAGGGCTAGAGTTATGTCAGTCTTTAGTACACATTGGAATGCCAAAGAAGCTGAGTTCTTATTGTCAGCAAAGAATGGCAGCAGCAGTAACAAAGGGACAGGCACATGTACTAGAAGAATCAAAAGCAGGCAGGCAAGCACAGCTGTTTCTTGGACCTTGATCTCCACAACTCCCCTCAGTTAATCCTTCCTAGAAATACCTCACTCGCAGGACTCTTAGCTGATTCCAGATACAATCAAGATTAACCCTCACACTAGCATCCGGTCTGTCTTCTTCTTCCTCTCCCTTTCAGTTTCCTCTCCCCCTTCCTCCTCCTCCCCTCTCTCTCTCTCTCTCTCTCTCTCCCCCTTCTCTCTCTGTCTCTCTCACCTCTCTCTGTCTCTGTCTGTGTGTCTCTCTCCTCACCTCCCCCACCTCTGCTTCCCACCAATCATAAAGTGAGCAGCTTCTACCACCATGATGCTCTGGCTCATCATCCACTCAGAATGAGCAGAGCTAAGGAGTAGGGACTGAAACTTCTGAAAGCAGAAACCTAAACCTTTCCCCCTTTTTGGTTGATTTTTCTCTGCTATTTGGTCCAGTGACAATAAAACTGACTAACACAGGACTTTACAAAGTTCTCAACTTCAGGCTGGTGAGATGGCTCAGCAGTTAAGAGCACTGGCAGAGTTAAGTCCTCTTGCAGAGGACTCAGTTTTTGATCACAGCACTTGGTGGCTAACAATCCTCTGTAACTCCAGTTCCCAAATTTCCAACTCCCTCTTTTGGCTTCCACAGGCACTACATACATGTGATGCACAGACATACCTCTAGACAAAACACTCACACACAGAAAATAAAAATAAACAAACATTTTATAAAAAGGACAGAGTTCTGAACCTCCAAAAGTCTTAATGGTTATTTGTTGAATGGAGAATTGGAGCTAAGGAAGAAGTCAATGAGCCATTAAGATGTGAGTGAGGGGATTTGTAAGACACATACTGGGTTCACTGGGGCATGGGCTGTTCAAGCAGCCTCTTGCACACACCGTGTTTACATTCCCATTTAATTCATTACTCTTTCTTTCATTGATTGAGCAAATAATGAGGGCCTCTGGAATCTATCAAAGATGGACAAATCAGACACTTACCAACCCTCAGTCCTACCACTAATAGAAATAAACCTTACATATAATTTTATGTATACACATAGGTATATAGTTACTTATTGAATAGTCAATAACTAATTGATCAGTTGCCTCTGCCAACATACCCAATGTCTGACAAGTTATAAATATTGGGATAGAAAATCAGAAAACAGCAGCTTGGGCGAGTTTACTATATATCCAGAAAAGCACATAATATATGCTTATATTTAAAGCCACATCTTTTCTCCTTCCATAGTCTGTGAGTATATTAGAAGTAAAGAGTGCTTATCATAACTGATTATTTATCAATTACATGAGAATCAGAGAAGGATCTCATTTCCCATCACTGAGCTGTGAAATTCTAATTTATTCTATACCTGATTTGGGGGACAGTATCTTTTCAGTAATGCCATCGCATCTGTATGGGCAATAGGTTAGGATTACAGAATACCGATATGAAATGAAAAGAGATTAGAACTCACTTATTTGATAAGACACAAACCAAGATTCAGGCCACTCAGGTGATTTGCCCGGGTTCAAACAGGACAGCATGGCACATCCTCAAAGGAAAGCCTGATTCCCAGATTCCTAGTACAGAACATACCCCTTTCCTTCTACTCCTGCCAGTCAGATTACAGGGCCCCAGACTTCACAATTAGTTATTGAAATAAGAAGCATTTTCTGCTATGAAGGTGAAGGACTAACTTAAGGGCTAAGAACGTTCTTCACAATTTCAGCACTTTTGATGAAAACGAAGCATGACTGCTGTTTCCTTGCAGAATTCTGAGGTGATGGACAATGGGACCGAGCTGATTTTCTAACAATTTTTAACTCTTTAGCAGAAAACTATTTGACAGAAAAGATGCCCTGGAGGGGTCTCTTATTTTTCCTGTTTCTTTTCTATGAGGTAAACTCTAATTATAAAGATGGTTAGATCCCAGTAGATTATATGGAAAGGAAGCTACAAAGCAAGGACACTCTTCTATTAACAACTAGGAGATAGAAAATCCAGAGTAACATGTTCGGGGCTTTAACCATGTACCAAATGTGGAACAAACTCTAAAAAGTATCTCACTCTAAAAACCCTACACAGTAAGTTCTGTGATGATCTTGATTTTGTAAGTGAAGAGGCCAAGGGCTGGGGAATCATGGCTCTTGTTTTACTAGTTTAAGAACTTTCCCACAGCAGACTCTGGATCTGGGTACCCAGCCTAGATTCTTTTTAAGCACAAAGTAATACTGTCTCCTTTCAGAAGTATACGGGTTAACTCACTCTTACAATTCTTCAAAAGGCAACACGGAATTGTACACCACCACCACCACCACCACCCCAGAATGAAAAGGATGCCACTGCTTTTGATGATAATTAAATATGAGGTTGAATAGAGCATTACCCTCAGGGCTCAAGGATTAGACTTCTATCAGGATTTACACAGCTGGAGCAAAATAATTCTCCTTCCTTCTGTTTTAACAACAAAACGTCTTTAACAAAATGAGGATAAATAATACAAGTAAACACACACCTTAAAATACTTTGTATTTAATCAAGAGAGAGGACTTATTGATTGTGAGCCTTTCTCTGGATGGCACCATACCTCTCAGATATGAAAAATGCAAACACAATTTTGTGCTGCAAAATACTTTCTTGATGTTATCAAATGTTCTCATTACCTACCAGGAATCATTTACCACTTCTATTCTATCCTGATTTTTCACATTTTCTGTTCTCTGCAATGTAAACATCAGTACTGGTGATGGATCCTTAAAAGGGCTCACAGCTCTCATAGGTCGGGATCTTCATGCAAATGAGGCTTAAGTCAAAATTATGTTTCTTGCCTAAATATTTAAGAACATAAATAATCTCTAGGCACCCTGGCTGTCATTTTAAGCTATTTGACATTTATTGTTCTGAGGAAAAGAAAGGTCAGATGTATCAAATCTGCATTTCTGCTTCATGGCAGTCTTTTCCTACTTTACTTTTCCAGATTATAGTATTGAAGCTAATACTATGAAAGGGGTGGGGAAGAAGGAGGAGAGAAAGAGCAAGAAGAAGGGAGGGAAGTAGGGGGAAGCAGGAGGGAAATATTTCCTCAACACATTTCTTACCTCATTTGCCCACTGTGACACAGGCATATTTAGTAAACTTCTGAGCTGTTCCCACTGGCTGCATTTGTCTAGCAGATGTGTGGGTACCAGGAGGCTGGAGCATGAAGGGAAGGCAGCATCCATGGAAAGGAAGAATATGCATGGCTTCATGATCTATTTAGCATGACCGTGGTCATACTTCACAGAACAGTCTGAAGTGTCTGGCCCCCACCCCTCCTTTCTGCATGGTTCTCTGCACACTCTTCTTGTCTCAGAGAAGGCCGTTGTGTTTTTCCCTAAAGTGTCCCTGCTCATGGTTCAGCCCACTCCTACCTTTAAGGCTAAAACAGGATATGTAGAATATCTAACTTGAGACATTTTAAGGATCCTAATGTTGCAGAGGAGACAGTACTTTTGGGTAGAAATATAGCCACAAGTAGGAGCAATGACATCAGGACTATATGTGTAGAGTTAACGAGGCTGAGTTCAAATACTCCATTCTATGCTTACTGTGACCTGGGGCATGCTGCATAACTTCGCTGGGCTTTAATTCCTTCAAGTAAGGAAATAGAAATGATACTAAAGCCAACCTTACTATGGAAGGATTAAATTAAGAAAACTCTGTAGCTGTTGTGCTTAATATTAAGTGACAATGCAGTAGGATTCAGCTGCTGTTAAACATCTTCCCAACTACCTTGTGCAGCAGTCGCAGGGGCTTCATGAAACAGTGAGCCCTGCATCCCCATAGATTTCTTAAAGGGGATGGAAGAATTCCACTTTAACAAAAGACTCCAGAAACAGAAGGGATCTAGATGGAATGATACTCAAGAGTTCTGTGATATTTTTCAATAAGCCAAGCATGGTGTCACGTGTCTGAAAACTCAGTACTCAGGAGGCTGAGGCAGAAGCAACTCAAGCTTGAAGCTAACTTGAGCTCCTTAGCAAGACAGAGCTCCCCTACAAAAAAAAAAAAAAAGCAAAGAAAAGAACAGAGTGTAATGACACATATGTGTTATATGTACAATGTCAGGATGAAACCTATTCCTTTGTATGTTAAATTAAAACAACAAAATTCTACAATATCAGTGTTAAATGATTTTGCTACATGATTATCCTTTTTCTGTCTAACACCTAAAGACTCTCCTTTTAGTTTTTGTCCTCCAGTTTTAACAAGGGGAGTCTCATCTGTCTGTAATATATCTTTGCTTCATTCTAACAAACCATTCAACAACACCACACTTCATTCTCTTTCCTCTTTTCTCCTTTCGGCACATAGACTCCATGAATATTGCTTCAGCATCTTCTCTGTTTGGCCTTCAGGACTCTGTAAGCTCCTTCCTATTCTAGTGTGCACAGACAGCTCCACTAAACACAAAAGTACCCTTTCATTGCATCTGAAACACGCGATTCCATGGTACCCCTTGATAAGGAAGCCTTCCTTCCTTTCTTAAAAACATTATTTCCAGTGGTAGCACTGATTCTGTTTCACTGTGGAATTATGAACTTTGCTAAAACTAAAATTGTCAGGTCCCTTTTTCCTTCTTCTTCTGTTTGTCCTCTTCTTCCCCCTTTTCCTCCTTCTGGAAATTGTATCCACTTTCAATAATTAAACTACAAAGTTCAGGTAAATAGCTCCCACATCCATATAAACCTTGAGTTCTCCCCTGTCTCAACTTCTGTCCCATACTGTCATGTGCATACCAGAAAATCCCATCTTTGACGGATGCCCCCAGTGAATTGTAACCATGCCAACCACTGCACCCTCAAAGCACATTCTTTTTCCATTTGTCATCTTCATCACCAATACCACAGGCTTCAGGGAAGCCATATGAAAATCTTAGACTTGAATTCCTTCCTCCTGTTTCTCATGAAGTTAGTATCTCTGGACCCATCTGTGATTTCTTCGCTCCTGTGAGAGTACAACAGCCTCTCAGGGCTCCAATCTAGCACCAGCTCTTCCTGTGATTAGGAGACTCACTATAAAAATATGTTTCCTGAGGAACCTTAGCTTACAATCAACATGCACTTTCCCAACACCAGATACTTTATTTCTTTCACAAATCTAAATTATAAACTAAATAAGCCATCCCCATATATAATTCACAGTATTTGATGCAGTATACTTTCTTAGAACCCACAATATTCCTTAGGCCTCTCAGCCCCTGAATAGTTCTACTTTTGTAGACACGCCCATGCCATGCACAGGCAGTTTGTCTGACTTCCTCTATTCCCTCTTTCTCCCTTCTCCTCTTTTCTCTCTCCCAGTTAACTGTTTCTCTTCTGAACATCATATTTTGCTATTGTTCCAATTGGAAGGTCCATTGCCTAATTCTTTCTAAGTAAAATGTTGCATTTCTTCCAAGACTCTGTTCTCAAATCACCTATTCCTAGGGATGTTTTTCTAACTCAACTTCTCCTCAGTCCCTAGAGAATCCATCATTTTCAACAGATACCCTTTGACCTGATTCCTTGCCCAA
The DNA here is from genome assembly GCA_026225945.1 of Cricetomys ansorgei. Classification (NCBI taxonomy): domain Eukaryota; kingdom Metazoa; phylum Chordata; class Mammalia; order Rodentia; family Nesomyidae; genus Cricetomys; species Cricetomys ansorgei. Next base: position 21,891,104 of record JAMJFZ010001264.1, on the reverse strand, counting down.
AGGCAACAAGCTTATTGTTTATAAAATTACAAGGCAATAATTCCCTCTAAACATTCATGGAAGAAGTAGAGTTCATCTGCCTTTAACGTAATGGTTTTTTGGTATCTGAAGGTACAGAACAACCCTGTCCTCTATCACCCCCGTAATAACCAATCTTTTCAGGCTTCCACTGAACCACAATAGCTAGCATCACCATTCATTTGGCCTTCAAGAGATGGATGTCTTTAGTTAGAGATACTTATTAGCATGCTTTGTCTGCCTTTCTACTCAATTCATTTGTGAGATCCTCCTGGGAGGAACAGATTTTTCTTCATTCTACTTGGTAATTGCTCAGTTAAACTGACCTAATGAATAAGTATTTTCTCAGGAAATATTCCCAAACTATAGACAACCATAAAATCTAGAGAAGGATAAAAGAGGGAGAAAACTGCTTAAGGGATCCCATGAAGCCTTTGGCTGAATGCACTCATGGGTAAGATACCATAGTGTGAGGGAAGAATAACTAAAAGAGAATGAGGTGGGGTAAGAAGAGAGAAAGAAGGGAGGGTGAGCACAAGGAAGAAAGGGAGGGAATGATGGAAGGAGAGATGGAGGGAGGAAGAGAGGGAGGGAGGAAGGAAAGAAGGAAGGAAAGGAAGAAAGAAAGAAAGGAAGGAAGCTTACCAGACCTACCAGGGAACTATAAGCTGAACACTTTCTACCACATCCCACACAAACTTAGGAAAGGCTTGGATGTTCAATAACTAGCATACAGACCTCACTACACCTGGGACATTTGTTAAAGACTTCCAAAGGTCAAATGTATGTTTAAACTAATCATAAAACAATGGGTTAAGTAAACTCCCTTGTGAAAGCTTGATAATAATCTTTGCTAAAATCAGATTAGTGAGCAAGAAAATAAACTGTCGAATTCACTTCAATGCTCAACAGTGTAATATTCAGAATGAACAAGACCCAGTACAAAATTATCAGACATTTAAAGATAGGAAATTTGACATATAACCAAAGGAAATAAGATCAACATGAACTGACATAGAAATGTAGAATTGATATAATTAAGAGAAGGAACTTTAAATAGCTAAAATGAATATGTTCAAGGATGTAGAGCAAAACATAAACATAATGAGGGAAGAAATAAAAACATAAAGTAACATCTAGGTCTGGAAAAAATAAAATATCTCAAGAAATGAATAGATTGACTTAATTATCTGATCAGACACTCCCAAACATGAGAGGATGAACTTTAAGACATGCAATAAAAGCTACCTGGAGAGAAATAAGACTGAGAAAATAATTTCAGATCCTTCATAAAATGTAGAAACATATTATACTATGTAGCATGATTATAATTAGATTCCTAAAAAGTAGAAGCAGGAAAAATATTAGAAAAGTTCCAAATGTAAGCTTGGAATTGTGGTCCACACTTATAATCCCAACTACTCAGGGAGCTGAGGCAGCAGGGTCACAAATCCAAAGCCTGCCTGGAATACAGAGCAAGTTCGAGGTAACTTAACAACTTTTCGACCCTATCTTAAACTAAAAAGTAATAATAAGTAGGAGGCTGGTTACAGAGCTCAGTATTAGAATGCTTGCCCAAAGGCCCTAGACTTGATCCCCAGTATTTAAAATGAAAAGGAAAGATCCATTGATTTCCCTGTGCTATGAAAAATATAAACCTCCAGACTCAGTCCTCTCTAACACCCCAAATAGTGAAAACATCAAGCCATATTATAACCAAATTGCTGAAACATTATAATAAAAATAAACCAGAGAATGGAAGAAACATAACAGGGAACACAAGTTAAGAAAGTCTCTGACTTCTCGTCAGAAACGATTTACAGAGAATGACAGTAGAACAGCAATGCTGAAGAGTCCTCAGCCCAAACATATTTGGTGAAGATCGTCATCAGAAATGAAAGAACAGCAAAGACTCTTTCAGAAAACAAAGGCAAAGAAGATTGAAACACAGATGAACACAATATTAAATATTAAAAATGGAAGGAAAATGTTGTAGATAGAAGCTCTCAACCAAACAATATGCAGCCAAGATGACGGAAACCCACTAAACTCTATTTCTCCTGCTTTTTGAAACCCCAAACTGCAGGGCAGCATATGAAAAGGTAACTGTTAGGGGCTCCAAAAAGTAAACAAAACAAGGAACACTGAGAGAGACAAGCTTTGGATAGGCAACGCACATGGAGATAAGCTTTCTTTTCATCTCTGTTCTCTTGTATCTGCGCTCCCAATGCAGGCCCCATGAAAAGAAGACCTGTGCTGGTGATGCCGTGAAGTTAAAACACTCAGAGAAATCCTCTCTCTGCCCAGGAGACTGAAGAAATGGGACTTGTGATCTACGAGTGTGAAGAGAAACCTCCATTGCTTTTGTGTGTTTTCTCCTCTCTTTCTCTTCTTATTTCATAATACTGAGACCTCAGCAGCATCAGTATGGATAAGAGGTCAAAAGTCAAGACTCCAACAGAAACAAGCCAGGGTCCCTCCAGGCCAAGGAATACAGAGAGAATTCCTGCTGTCTCTCTTCAAAGGCCAAAGGCAACCTTCACTACAGTGCTGTACAGGCAGGGTTCTGGCTTTAAGGAGAATTCTTGAGAATACAGGAGTGATAAATGTGGTTATTCTGTATGGACTAGCCTCTGACTCCCATTCCCTCTGAGTGGCACCTCTGTGGACAGACTCAAAGAAAAAGGCTTTATTTAGAAGAGGGCTGAGGTTCTAACCATACCCGAGTCTCAGAAGTATTATAATTCTGGTGGGACTCTATACTGATACAAACACTTTGAAAACAAGTTGAAAGATCTGTTTTTATAAAGTTGAATATATATTTCCCATGTGCACCAACAATTCTACAATGCATGGAAAAGAGTTGTCAGCATACAGCCACAACACCCCTTGTACACAAAATATTTCTGACAACTGTATTCATGAGAGTCCCAGACAGATGTCATACAGTGGAATACTATTCAGTAATAAAAAGAAATAGGCTCCTACATAGAAAGCCATTTAAGGTTTAAGATAAACCTTAAAAGTGAAAGAAGGTGAACTCCACATAGACGAGGCATGTGTCCCGTCTATAGGAACCTTTAGGACACACTAAAATACCAATGCAGGAATCAAATCAGAAGTTTCTTGGAGCAGAAAGTGAGTGAGTCACCTCGCAAGAGCAGAGGTAGGGAGGCAGGGTGAATCTGGTAGGGATTAAGGTGAGGAGCTTCGGGTGAGTGTGATCGAAATCCATGCTAAGAAATTCTCAAGTAAAAATTTTCATTTAAAAAATTTTTAAAACATTTTAAAAAATTTTAAAAACTGGTCTGGCAAGACCTTTAAGAGTTAAAAATGTTGTAGCTCCTAATTAGGACAGTGATTACACATGTGTGTGTTTATCAAACAAATTAAACTGCACAGTTAAAGGAGGCACGTTTGTATAAATGGCTTATACTTCAGTAGAGCTGGAGATGATCGTAATATACCGTCACCATAGATCTGGAGTGCAGATTTTGACACCTGGTCAGAATCCTTCCAGGACACAAACAATCACGCGCACTTCCACCTCTGCTCTTCAGCTCCATCTCCATGTTCCTCCACCGTCAGCTCTCTCACCACCCACCTCAGTCGGCCTTTCCTATGTCCAGGCATCTCCACATCCAGAAAGTGATGCCTGTGGCCTGTTTTCCTAGTTTGCTTCTTGCTCACCACTTTCTCAATTTGTTCACTCATGTTTCTCTCATTCTCAACCATTTTTGTCTTTCTCTCGTCTTGTAAATGTACTCATATTTCTATTCAAAATTTTCTATCCCCTCTACAATATTATTTTTGTTATCAGACTTGACTATAAGACCAAAGGTGTTTTTTGTTTGTCCGTTTGTTTTTAAGATGTGTTTCTCTGTTGTAATTCTGGCTGTTCTGGAACTCACTCTGTAGACCAGGCTGGCCTCAAATTCACAGAGATCTGCCTGTCTCTGCCTCCTGAGTGCTGGGATTAAAGGTGTGTGCCCCCACTGCCCAGCTAAGACCAAAGGATTTTAAAACTCATATACTATCTGAACAGTTTGTTTTTTAACGTTTAACTAAGCACAAGAATCTTATGAAAAGCTATTTTATTTATAAGTGAAATCATTTATTGAAATGGTTACAGGACTTAAAGGATCTAAATCTGTTGTGTGTTCCTCCACGAGCAAACTGTCCCTCCTTCTTAAAGGCTTCCCTCCCTCATTTCAGGAGGCATCTTTGAAGTGCCCATCCTGGCCATCAAGGAAAAAAAACGTAATCAAGGGCTAGAGACAGAAATAACACTTGTTTGGTACAAGCTCTGCATGGGGACCTTTGCTACAGGCTTTGCATTATGAAATTCTCACAATAATCCTGGCAGTGGCTATTATTTTTTCTCACTTTACAGATAAAAGACTAAAGCATAGAGAGAGGAAAATAAATAACTTTGGTCCAGTAAATGATAAAGAAGACCTTCAACCCCAGATCTGTGGTATAGTCTACATTTTATTTGTGATAGATTGTTTTATTTCCGAGTCTCCTGCACAGACAACACCTTGTAAGGGAAAAAACAGATAATATGTTCATTCACAGGAATACAACACAGCAATAGAAAAGAATGCTGTGACCAGATGTAGGAGTGTATCTCTGTAACACCAGCCTCTGTCAAGAGGCTGAGACAGGAGAATCACGAGTTAAAAGGTCAACCTGGACTACGCAGTGAGTTACAGACCAATGTGACATACTGTGAGACCCTATCTCAAAAACCACACCCAAAAAAGAGCAGGAAGAGAAGGATGAGGCAAAGGAAGAGGACGTTTTTAACAATACTGATGAATCTCACAAAATTGTAGAAGGCAGACACTAAAGAAGACACAAGGCATCTTAGATTCTTCCTGTTAAAATAAAATGCCATGACAACAGCAACTTAACAGAGAAAGGATTTGTTTTTGTTTTTGTTTTGTTTTGTTTTGTTTTTGCCTGCATTTCTAGGTACAGTCCATCATGGGGAAGTCAAGGCAGCAGGAGCTTGAAGCAACTGTTCACATCAAACCCATAATCAGAAAGCAGAGGGGGGTGAACACACATGCTATTACTCAGTTCATTTCCTCCATCTTATACAGTCAAGATCCCCTACTCAGGCAATGGTTCTGCCCACAGTTAAGATGGGACTCCTCGGATCAATTAATATATAATATAGAAAATCTCCCATACTCATGCCAAGAGGACCATCTCCCTAGGTAATTCTAAAGTCTCTCATGTTGCCACTTAGCACTAACCATCATGTATGGCAAGAGTCCATCTGCAAAAAATTCAAGAATAGTTCCAACCAGTTGATGACTTGAAAAAATGGTTACTTTGGGTGGCAAGAATGTACAGGTTGAAAAAGGATTTGAGAGAACTTTCTTGATGCTAGAAATTTTGTGTCTTTATCAGAGCAGGTCATATGTCGACTACACAAGATTTACTCTCAATGAACTTTTTTTGTCATCCCTGTGTTTAAAAAAATTATACTCTGTTATTTAAAGAAAAAGTCTTGCATCTCACTATCACACAATAAAGTCTGACTCTATGGAGAACCTCAATGCAGAGGCATTGTTTTGAAAACCCTGGGGAGGGGACACACAATCTCTACAAGGATTTGAGGATGGCAGGTTGATGATCGAGACGAAACTTGACTCAAAATCTTGGACCTTGTGCTGCTGCTCCTAATGCCAAGGCTTGGTTGAAACCATGATTGGACAAAGCAGGATCTTAGCTTTTTGTTGTTGTTGTTGTTGTTTATCTAGTAGTCGTATTTGTGTGTGTGTGTGTGTGTGTGTGTGTGTGTGTGTGTCAGAGAGAGAGAGGGAGAGAGGGAGAGAAAGAGAGAGGGAGAGAGGGAGAGAGGGAGATAATAATCCAATCTGAAACTTTTCATATGGGTAATCTCATTCTGTGCTCATAATGACCCCATGAGGTAGTGGAGACTTCATGATACCTTCCCTAGAGACCTAGAAGACCAGCAAGCCAAAGAAATTGCACAAATTTTCAAATTTAAAAATAGGTGACTACTATAACAGACTCCAGGTTCTCTAGCTTCTACTGGTAGACAGCTCTCTACCACTGAACAGTAGCTTTAATTATGTAGGCTGATAATGTGGAAAGATCTACAAAGGAGTCTGGTCCATGCCTATCTTCATGAACTCATGTTCCGGAGAAAACTGGGGGATGGAGACAAGTCTCAGTGTCTTAAGTTACCCTTCTGGTTTCCTCTGACTAGCTGCCTGAATTCCTTAAGCTGGCTGGCATTTCCCATGTGCTCTGAGCTCACACTATTTTCACTCTTCCCCTTTAGGCTTTCTACCTCCATGCACCTGTTGTTTCTTGGTCAGGAAGGCAGGGTACTCTTCCCCTTTAGGCTTTTCACCTCCATGTACCTGTTGTTTCTTGGCCAGGAAGGCAGGGTACAAGAGCAAAGACTTAATTAGCCAAGCGCTTGGGTAGATCTCTCCCAAGGGAGCGCTCCCGTTCCATCCTGCGATCTCTTTCTTTCTAAAACATGTACATTATATCAGCCAGTGAATTTGATAGAATTTCCCTGGGTGAGGACCCATGCTCAAAATAGCCTGGAAAAGTCATTAAAAAACATCAAAGGGGAAACATAAAAAACAGTGTTGAGTAATCCAGGGACCCTGCCCACCCCTCACCAACATTCTACTTTAACTCCTGGTCTGTGTTACTGATCTTCCTCAATGTGACAAAAACAACCTAGAGAAGGGCTTACTGCAGTTCATGGTTTGATGGAGCAGGGAAGTCATGGCAGCAGAAGCTTTAGGCAGCTGGTTACATTGCATCCACAGCCAGGAAGAAGAGAGATAAGACTCAGCACATCTCTCTTTATTCATCCTTACCAACAGACCCCATTCTTTATTCCCAGAGATCACATCCTTTGAAGGTGATGACTCCGCCATGGCTCATGAAAACCTACCGGATGTCATGTGGCTACTGAATAGCCTTTTTAAGGCTGTAGCACTTTCCTGAGGAAGCCTACCACCTGAGCCCCTGGGTTATAGGACCCCATGAGGCCTCAAAGGCATGGCTGTTCTTGCTGTGCTCAGGTCTAGTAACCAAAAGTAACCAACCGTTATATCTCTCTACGCTCTCCATCAGTGAGAAGGATGAAGCAGACATCCTTGGAAGGGGAAGCACAACTCCAGCTAACAAGAATAAAAGAGATATATAAGACTAGGGGTCCTTCCCCCCTATAAACCTTACAAGACATGAGCTGGACGGGTGACTCTCAGTTAAGGAGATCAGCCATCGGGAAACTGCTGTTCCGTGTGGCACTGACCCTAGGACTGCTTTCATGCTTTCCTAAAGTTAAGGCTAAGTCTCTTCTGTAGAACAAAAAGCAGATTGTGAATGAGCTTAGACTGAATCCAAGGTCAAAAGACCTCTAAAAGGACACAGGTTGCTACAAATGAAGTAAACCCCACACCTCAATCTTCCCCCTCTTCTAACGGGACAGACCCTTAATGAAACAACAGAAACTACCATGGTGGCCATCCTTTCTGGTCCCTTGCCTCTTTTGGGAGTCAGAAGTTTGTTGCAAAAGAACCTACAATGTCACTGTTATCACCAGGGTCATCCCATGGCTCCAAGTGGCACCATTCAGATACACAGAAATGCATATGGATCCCTCAGGGATCCAGACTGCCAGAGGCTGGAGTGATGCTGCCACGAGAAAAATCGTAGTGACTCATATTAAAGGAATACCTTGTAATTCATCAACAGTGAGGCTAAGGATTCACATGGATCATCCCATTTAATCTCTAAAGTAATACCCTGAATTTTCACTATCTACCTTTAGAATCCTGTAGGAACTATCACCATTTCCCGATTTTTATAATGATAAAAGTTAGTTTTAGATTTTAAGGAACTTTTTAAAGTAATGGCTATTGTCCACCAAACATTTGCTACATGGTCTTCTGACAAGCATAATATCTCAACCTACATGTCTTACTAGCTTATGATGTGCATCTTGAAATGATTCCTTGGTTTGAAGACAAGGAGAAGGATGGTTCTAGTCAGTACCTAGTACAGCATCCCTCATCTCATAACCTCTTACCATGTAAGTTCTCAGGTCTACTGCTTTGTACTTATGTGACCTTGAAAGTTTGTTCTCAAACATCTGGATTCCACTGAGTCCATTCACAAAATAAAGCAGACACTTGTCCTGCCTAGTGTACAATTAATAAAAATAATAGCTGTGAAAGTGATTTATGAATTGTAAAGTCTCATACAACTAGAACAGAATATTAACAAGAGTTATACAGAAAGGAGAATTGTCCTTTACCAGGCTGGACAAATTCCCATAAAGTGAGGTCACCAGGCAGTAACCTTTAAAAGTGGTAGAGCACTGGGAATTTCTGCTAATGCAATTGTCACTCTCTCCATATACCCAGAGGCAGTTGCTCCAACCCTTCAATAGAGCAAATCCTTAAACATATCATTATTATTAAAGATAATATTCCCCTTGATTCCCATATATGAACCTCTCATGAATATTCTCTTTCTCTCTCCCTCCATCTCTCCTCTATCCCCCTCCCCCTCTCACTGTAAATTGAACATTGTTCAAAAATCCACTTGAGTAGCTAGAGAGATGGCTCAGTGGTTACAAGCATCAGCTGCTCTTCTAGAAGACCAGGGTTCAATTCCCAGAATCAAATTCACAACAGTCTATAACTTCAGATCCAGGGAATCTGACTCCCTTTTTTTGACCTCAGAGAGTGCCAGGCACACACATGGTATACAGACACACACACAGGCAAAACATCCATACACATAAAATAAAATGTGTTTTAATCCATTTGAAACCTCTTAAAGAATTTTGAAGTAGCCAGTAAGAGTTTACCCAATCTAGAACTGATCCCGTATTTTAAAACTCTGGTCATTTTCTACCTTTTCCAATAACTCAAACACACACACACACACACACACACACACACACACACACACACACCTATGGATATGCCTTGGACACATAATCCTCTGCTGAATGTGTCTTCCTCCAGTGGACCACCAGATCATAACCCAGAGAAATGTGGGAAATGTGGAAATTGGAGGAAAAAAACAAGTCCAGTAATTTCAATTTTATTTACTCACAATCTTGTAAAGTCTCCCAATTTTAAAGATACTAACCTAATTCTTTTATTCCCCTGGAAACACCCGTGCTCAAAAAATGCTTAGGAATGAAATCCTAAAAGGTCATGGTTCTTGCTCCCAGCCCTGCTGCCTGTTGTGGATTTTCAACATTAGAACTTATGAATTACAAATGATGTGGTTTGTCTGACCCACATCTCACGTGACTCCCTGCTTGCTCCCTTGGGATTCCATTCCATAGCCAGAGGACTATCTGTTTCAGAAAATAAGATTCCTTGATATAGAACCTGGAGTTTTCTTCTGGAAGTCCCATCCTATTACTTCTAAAGGATACACTAAATAACTCCCGTTCCTCACTGACAGTCACTCTCTTCAGAGATTTGTAGATTGTTACCATGGCTTTCCCTTCATCACCATTTAGCCTAGCCACATATATTTAATTCTTTTCATCTTTCATCATAAATCAGCCCCTTCAGCTCTTAAATCAGCTCTCTGCTCTTCTCTGGACTGGTTCCAATTCTCCCAACTCACCTCTAATAACTGATATCCCTTCTGGGAGCTGCAATTTCCTTTCTATCTTCCTTAACACTCTCTCTCTCTCTCTCTCTCTCTCTCTCTCTCTCTCTCTCTCTCTCTCTCTCTTTCCTTTCTATCTTCCTTAACACTCTCTCTCTCTCTCTCTCTCTCTCTCTCTCTCTCTCTCTCTCTCTCTCTCTCTCTCTCTCTGCCCCTTTCAGAAATGAAATGAGAAGGTACAGACAGATATGCAAGGACAAGAGTCAGGTGGACTGCATTGCATACATCTACTCTAAATTGCCCAAGTTTCTCTGCAGTATATATAATGTCCCAAACTATGTATCTTCTTTTTTGAAGTGGATGGGGGGGGCTCTCTGAGAAAGAGACCCTCCTATCCTACAACATTCTCTAGATCTCAGGCTGTGGGATTACAGAAGCAGATCTCAAAGCAACTACAAACCAGGATATAAGCCAGAGCTATGGGCAATGCACTAGCATCCAGGCAGTCCACTTCTGGGGCTTTGGGCTTTTCTGGATAGTACATCACCATTCAGAGAATCTCAGTAACTGCCTCTCTGAATGGGTTCTCCCAGGAACTGCTTCAGGCTTTGAAGCATTGATCCCATTTATGAATTCACAGTAATTCACAAAGAAAAAAACCGCAAGCATGTCATTCATTACAAAGCCTCTCAAACATCCTTTTGTCCTCCCAGGCAGTCCAAACCACAAGCAATACCATGGTTTAGATTTGTCCTTACTGGGTTCTTTTCCACCTCCCTAGATATGGCCCTGCTCAAGTTTAGGAAACTCTCTTCAGTCTATGACAAATGGGCTCCTGCAGAACACTGACTACAAGGGATGGAAGAATAACATCTCCTCACACAGAGACCTATCAGCATCATTGCTCTCCTCTAGACAGGACCACAAGTTCCTTAAATCAGAAAGAAAGAAACCAAGCTTGTCCATTTTCCTTGTGTTTAATTGAAGATCCTATGTCATAAAAGAGTAGGTACCCTATTATATAAATAAGAGCTCATATGAAAAGAATAAACTCATCCCACCCAACATGAGAAATAGAAAAATTAACCCCAGTGATAGAATGTAAGCCAAAATTTCCATACAACAAGATGAATAGAGCCACAATGATGTGTGCTGCCCCCAACCTGGAATGTGGTGTGTTACAACAGGATGTGTCCACTCCACGGAAAGAGATGCTGGGGAGGCAGAGGCAAGGGGCTAGTCTTGTGTGGCTAGCTGCCTAACTGCACACAGCATATGTCCTCAGAGACAAGAAATGCTGTCCTGTTCAAATGTGAGCAGCACAAGGCCTGAAGTGCTTTTCAATAAGCTGTCTGTCTCTCCGGAGGTCATAGGGAGCTCATCCAGTTACACTTAGTGTCTTATTTGATCCCATCAATAACCATTTGATCCAGATCCTGCCGAAAAATGCTTGGCCAAAATTTCTAGCCTTTTAATGGCAGAATCCTGGCTCTTTCTGAAGCCAGCATCTCTCTCTGTGTCAAATGATGCATAAGGGCTGGCCCAGCTGCCAAGTGGACTGTGCTGCTGACGGAGGACTTAGGATACTCACTGCTTCCCTGCAGGCAGCAGCAGAACAGCCCTTGGGAGACACTCCTTCTACATGAGGCTTCCCCTGAGCATGGTTTGATTTCTGCACACGGGACTCGACTACAGTAGTATGTTCTTTGAATGCATTATGTGACTCAGAGACATCCACTGATAGCTTCTTTGCTGCCTGTCTATAGTTGGCAAGTTTGGTACTGGAAAATGGTCCCTTTTCCCTGCCATTAACATGTGACAACAGTTGATACAGACTGCTGGGGCTTATGTTTGCATCACAAGAGTTGATGTGGGAAACTCCAGAGATGCTCAAAGACATGAAAGTGGAAGAAAATTTGTCTTTACAGAGAGGAAATTTTACATCCATTACAGAAGCACTGGACACTAAAAGAGAATGTTGTGTGTATAAACCACAGAAGCCACAATGCCATTAAACTCCAGCTGTTTCTTTACAAAAGTGTCCTTAGTGGGACAACAGTTTCATTCTCTCATCTCATTTCACTGAAAACACTGCCAAGCTCATCAGATCCTGCTTTTCACTAGGAACAATACAAATTCCAGCATTGATCACAAGGGGTCATTTTAAACAGCACCAATGTCACCAGTGCCAGTGCTGAAAGAGAGATCTATATTCTGTTTTCTTTGAGGGCCGCATGCCACTACAGTTTCTGTGCAATGACAGGGCATTCTCAGCTTCTCAGTAGCTCTGCTGAAGGAGAGCACCGAGTGTAAGTGGTTGTGTGTGTGTGTGTGTGTGTGTGTGTGTGTAAGCATGGGGGGGAAGTTGTAACTATACAATGGACCCTGTTCAATACTTTCCATCCATTTAATACTAGACACTAGTGACTGGTGGAGCATAAGAATTTCATTTATTTCTGATCATGAGAATGATAGAAAAGAAGCTAGGTTTGCTCAAAGGAATCAGTGTGGACTTCTTTAAAAACAAAACAAAACAGGATTTTTCTCTCTCTGTGATTTTCTGATTCATTTACATTGCATATTTAATTCATTCACACATCCTGCCCCCACAGTCTTATGAGAGAAACATTCATTCAAACCACCTGGTTTGCCAATCAAAAGACCCTACTGGAAGTTAGAAGTAAGTGCTTGCACACACACTCACAATTCAGTGAATGTGGAAAGAAATGAGGAAGTAAATGAAATAGAAACCTCATTCCAGGAGCCTCCAGCAGCGAGATCTCTGCAGTGAAACAGCCTGCCAGAGACTATCATCAAGATCGGCTGTTACACACATGCAAGCCAAGACTCCCTGGGAAAATGAATGGGGGGGCGGGCAGGAAAGACAACTATTTCTTCTCCCCAAAGGAAGGCTACAATAACATTTTCATCCCTTTCTCCACAACTCACCTGACACTTGTTTCTTAGTTCCTCTGGGGCTTTCCCAGACATCTGGGAAGAGTGAGAGTCTGAAAATGCAAGACAGACTGGGGGCTGGAGTCCGATGTGGCAGAATGATTAATTAAAGAAGAGGGAACCTCTGAGCAAGACGGCACTGGGAAAGAGGGTCAGGGCTGGGCAGTTGGCTAAGACTCAACATAAAGAAGAATTCCATATTCTCTGGGAAATTTTACTAATTACCCGCATCAGTGATGGCCTAGAAGAGGAACAAGTAGGGAATAAAGGGCAACTGTTTGAGGTGTCGTAGTAACTTGGAACTTAGAAGTTGTAGAGGCATTTCAACTATTCTCAAAGCCCAGGAAGGAAGGCATCCAAATATGATCCAATTGGGTCATGTGCAAGTAGGATGGAAGGCATTTTGCCAACACTGGCAAACTTTTCTCCCAACTTGGTTGCTAAAGAGGAAAGAAGGCTCTATTGGGAACTGACTATGTTCAAGCACATATTAAGAAACTATGGGTCTAATTTCAAGAATGATGATAAGGGGCAAGGAAGGGTAAGCGTTAGTTAATCGTTTTTGCAAGTCAGTGTAACTAAAAATGCAAATCCCAACACTGGTGGGAGCTGCTCACCAGTCCCGAAGATCTGGAAGAGAAGGCGGGGCTGGGAGGCACGGATTGCGGTGGATAGCCTTCCCTCCCTACCCACTTCCGATGCCTTCTTCTCGGGCATGAGGCGGATCCTCAGCCGCCCTTCGCCGTGGCGAATCCACCAGCTGAACAGCTCGCTGAGGTTAAACTGGAGTATCCCCACAGCCGTTGCCTCCTCTGGGGGTCCAATGCAGCCTTCAAGGATCGCCTCCTCGCCAAGCTCTAGCACAAGCTGTTTGGCTCGCCTGAGCTTGCGCACCGAGCCGCCCTTCAGCACCCTGGACAGCGTCGGACCCGCTTCGGGACTAGGTGAACTGGCTCCCACTGCCCAGGAGACCCCAGGCGGTGGCCCCAGCAGCCTGAGCAGAGGAGCGCAATCCAGAGCCAATGATCCCCGCACCTCCGGCCCGCCAGCCTCGGGCTCCGAGGAAGACGGTGGCTGAGGCAGCAGCAGGTCTCGGGCATAGACTCGGAAGAGTGAGGGCACCACGAAGTCCACCGCCAGACTCTTCCTCTGCAGGCGCGAGTAGCTGAGCGGCTCCCGGGGCTGCAGAGGCGGCCCTGAGGCCGGGGAACCCGCGCGCTGATCCGCTGTGTCTCCAGAGTCCGAGGCTGCTGCCGAAAGCAGCGGTGGCAGCAGCCACAGGAGCCCAAGAGCTCCCATCCCAGCCGAAGGCTAGTTTATACTAGTCTACCTTCCCTCGCTGACCCAGCCTCACCCTCACTCTCGCCCAGTCAAGGAAGGGGCTCCTAACAGTCCTTGGCCCTGAAAGGTTCCTTCCACTTGATCTCAGGGACTGTGCGTGCGCTCGATTCGCTGCGTTTTGCAGCTCCCAAGCTGCAAGGAGGGTTCGCCTCAAAACCGACCTGGAAGTGAGGGGCCAGTCCGGAGTCCGTGAGACACCCTGGGCTCAACAGCTGGACTCTGCGCCTCTAGCCGTCTGCTCCGAACGCTACGCTGCGCCGCAGTTTGTAGCCTTCGCCCAGGGACAAGAGAAACTACTACAGTCGAAGGGAGGTGGCGATTAGGTGCTGTTCTAGGAGCCTCGGTGACCGGAGCTCTTCCCGCAGCCTCCAGTCTTCCGCAACTTTCCAGGCTGAGAACCGTGGCTCCTGGCTGGCCACTGTCTTGCCAATCTCTGCTCCCGTCACCTCCTCTGCGCTCCTCCCTAGGTCTGAGCAAGGACCACCGGAGGGGGCTGCTTTCTAGAGCCCCCTCAAGTGACCTCCGCTGCAGGAAGTCTTCGGATCAGCCTGCCCGCTGAACTTCTAGGCGTGAAGGCGAGCTCTGTGTTGCGGAGACGAGGCTCCCGCTGCCTCCGCTCAAGTTTGCAGCGTCCTTGCCGTTACCGACGTCTTGGCTCTTCGGAGTTCACTCCCAGGCACCAGAGCGGACCCGGCCGCAGCGGCGGAGTGAAAGCATTCTGGGCAGGGGAGCCCGTAATCTAGTCCCCTCCTCACCTACCAACAGAGTCCGCGGTTTCGTAGACTGGCCAGGGGGCGGCCGGAAGGCGTCTCGCTGCCCGGAGACCCCCCTGGACAGAAGCAGCGGGAGGTGCCAGCTGCCACCGCCGCTGCCGCCCCCAGAGCTGCTGGATCGCATCTGCCTGGGCGCCCGCCACTTGCAGCTGGCGGAGCCGCGAGCGCGCGCCGAGAGGGGGCGGGGCCGCAGCGGGGGCGGGGCTCCCAAGTCAACTCAGTGCAGCTGCCCAGCCCACGCAGGCAGGCTCCGCCCCCTCCCGTACCCGCCAACCAATGGTGCTGCGAGGTCCGCTCCTATGCAAATCTGCAGAGGCCTCGGTATTCATTGAGAAAAGCACCAAGCCCGCCCCTCCTCCCGCTGTTGATCCTACTTCTTTTCTCCAGATTGTCTCTGGCCTATTTTTTTGCTGTGCGAACAAGAGAGTATTTTGGACAAACTAGAAAACTGGAAGTGATCTCTGCAACCTAGCACTCTCTCTAACATTGCATGGAACAGATTAGATGTGTCTGACTTCAGTAAAGCAGGTTTCTGAATAAAAACTGGAGGCAAAGGAAAACCAGGAGTGGAAGTAGGAGTAGCTTCCTTCACTCTGCAAAATTCAAGAGCAGCTTGTCTTGGGCCTGGAAAAGGAACCTTCTCCGACACTCTTGTTCTTTGAAAGCATTCCTGAGAGCCTGGCCTTCCGAATCATGGAGTTGTTCTTCAGCTGCTTCAAAGGCTATTAGACTTGTCAGCTATTCTCGGAATGGTGTCTGAACAGGTTTTCAAGGTAAATTTGAAGTGCTGAAGATGGAACCCAGAGCCTTATGCATGACAGACAAACTCTCTGCTGCTGAGCTACCACCCCAGTCTGAGGCTATCTGTTTATTTATTTGTTATTTTGGCTTTTTGAAATAAGAGCTTGTTCTGTAGCCCAGGCTGGGCTTGAACTCACTAAGTTGACCAGGAACTCTTGGTAATCCTCCTGCCGCAGCCTCCCAAGTGCTGAGATTACAAAGATAAGCCACCAAACTTAATACAAATATTTTTAATTCCATTTCTGATCCATATGGTCCCATAAGACTTCCAAGCCTATCCTCACGTCCTCTTGCCTGCTCCTTTGCCATAGCCCTCCATGAAGAGCAGGCCAGGGGATGTGGGTGTAGTAGCTCAGCAAAAGGAGTAGGAGTGGGGCTGCTCACAGACTCTAGGTCTTTTATTTACCCACTTAAAATGCTTGGGTTCTACCTCCAGTCTTCTTTCCTTCCAGATAATGGCTGTGTTTCAACAGAAGGTTTGCCAGAAGCCCAGATAAGACTGATCTGTAGTTCACACAATTTCTCAGGCCCTTCTCTCCAAGGTTGGCTGCCATACCTTGTGCTAGCTCCCCCATTATCCGAGTGCATTGCTCAGTGGATTTCCCTCACCCAGCTCTGAAAATCACAATATCTTGTTCACTGCTCCACATGAGATGATAGCCAAGTGGAGCCTCTGTTCTTCCAGAGGCCAGGGTCTTCTTCAGCGTTATACCACCCTGCTGACCAGTAAAATCTAAAGATGAAAACAAACAAACTACTACTTCTCAATGACCTCCGGCTTCCAGCTGTATATTTGAAATGCTTATCTGTAGCCAACTTAATTGTTTAAGGGATAAGATTTATTTGACATAAGGAGAAGAAAGAATGTTCCTAACTTGGAGTGGGAGAGAGGGAAGGGAAAAAGGAAGAGAAAGGAAGTAGTACATAGTTAAATATTTTCCTTGTTTGCTCAGATTCTCGTCAGTTTTTTCTGGTGTGCACACCCTCAGAAAAATATCTTTCCATCTGAAACAAGGAAAAGATCAAAACACTAGACCTTTTGCACCCCATCCCATCTCTTTTCCTGTCGATATGACTCCTATTCAAAGGCAAATTTACTCCCTGGATTTCACAATGACTCTGAATAAGTCCCTGAAATCAGTGGCCACTAGAGGGCTGCAGAGACTTGAAACTCAACCCGATATGCTGTCCAGGTTTACTGAACTCCCTGATGATGTCCCTGAACATTATTTTTGTATCTCATGGACACTGGGGTCTCAATTAACTCTCAGGCCTTATTAAATTCTCTCACTTCTCCTAAGCAGAGACAAGTGCTTTTCCCTGTAGGTTAAATTACAGTAACTCAAAAATGTTCTCTATTTGCTAAATAATTTTTTTAATGAATCAGGAAAGCCTATCGATAATCTATCAGGCACGAAGCATCTGCATCTACAGCTGTGTATGCAAGTGCCTGTGTGTCTCACATCACACAAGTAGCCTTATAGGAGAGATATCTATTATGATTATTTCCATATCAAAAGGAAGAGTTAAGATTCAGAGAGGCAAAATAAATTGCCCAAGGTCAAACAGCAAGTAAATAACAGAGTTAGAATTCAAACTAGTGATTTTTTTCCTCCAAAAATCACATATCCCACTGAGACAAATTATGCCTTCTCATCAAGACTACAACTATAATTTTTCCATTGTTATCCTATATCATCACCATTAAGAGCTAAGGTTATAGGGAAGTAGAATTTAGAATAAGCAGGGGAAGTAGAAATAAAACGCCAAAATGTGTGAGCATTGATAGCCAATATATCTTGTGCACACAGTGTGGCCCCCGTATGTTTCAAAATAATCTTCATTTAATGTTTATAGTAATGGGGTCGGGAGTGTGGCTCAGTGCTATAGACATGCACAAGACTCTAGGTTCAATTCCCAACTCTGAAAAGATGGTCTCAGTAATACTATGGGGGTAAGTACAGGTCTCTATTTACATATTTACAGAGGACAAATGGAAGCTGAATTACAGTGACTCCTCATTGAATCTATTTAGGTGTCAAGATTTATCACCTGAGTTGACCTAGATATCTGAGTAAACAATCCAGGATCTTAATTTGCAACAGGAGGTGAATGGGCAGGATGGAATAATGGACTTGTGTGAGCAAAGGAAGCAAAGAAGTTGAAAAGCAAAGTAGGAGAGGACAGGAGGGTGCAGATGGCAGAGAGGGCAGACATAGATTTGAAGAGGCAAGCAAAGTGGGCTGCTGTGGTCCCCTTGCAAATGACTTCAGTGGCTGAGTGAAGAAGAAACACCATCCTTTTCATGGAATTCCCAATTTTTCTATACAAAGAAATGTACACAACTCAGTCAAGATGGGCTTTGAAATCTCTATAAGGAGGGCAGTAACAGCAGATTTTAAATCCAGGTGATATAATTTAAGTAAACACATCTCACAACTGTAAAATCTGACTGGGACCTACAGACCTTGAGTATTCATTTAGTCAACAAACATTTCTTGAGAACCAACAAGATGCTGCCTGTATTATGGGATGTTACTTTGAAGAAGATACATTGAGTCCTTCATCCCCATATGCTCACATTCCCATGATACAAAGACAGACAATGAGAGATAGGAAAACAATAAGATAAAGCCATGTGATGAAGTATGGTTTGGGATGTGGGTTGGGATACTGCTATAGGTCTAGATAACTAGCTAGAGGAATGATCTTTGAGAAAGCTACATTGCAGGGAAGTCCTCATTTGTTGGGGGGGGT
Organism: Cricetomys ansorgei; assembly: GCA_026225945.1. NCBI lineage: Eukaryota > Metazoa > Chordata > Mammalia > Rodentia > Nesomyidae > Cricetomys > Cricetomys ansorgei. The sequence goes on along the minus strand of JAMJFZ010001264.1, from coordinate 21,872,814 downwards.
ATTCTTGCAAAGATTCTAAAGGAGAATGGTCCTGGGAATATCAGTGCAAGTCTGTGAGATTAGAACATGTTTGCACATTCAAAAGGCAGTACAATGGTTGCAATATAGAAATTGAAGGACATAAAGCTGGAGGGGTAAGTCAGGCTCTACTTCCTCAAGAGTTTCAGAAAACACAGTAATAAAGAAAGCTGACTACTGATTGCTGTGAGAGGACCCTAAATAGAGTTGGGGAGTCATTAAATAAAGACAGAAAAGTTGGAGAGAGACTTGGGAAAAAGAAGAGGTCCAGAGAAAGTAGAATGAGATAAGCAGGGGTAACGGGTGAATATGATCAAAATGTATTCTATACATATATGAAATTGTCAAAGAATAAACCTTTAAAAAAAGAAAGAATCAGGATTCTGAAGACATCTCCAAATAAAGCAACAATTTGTGTTCAGAAAACTGGACTGGAATCACAGCTTTGTTTCTTAGAGGCTGGAGGACCTTGAGATGTGTTGATTTACTTGAGCTCCTAGCAAATTAGGAAAAGGAGCTGGCCCAGTATTTAATACACCAGTCAAGAAGTCCATGAGAGGATCTTCAAGAGATCCAATGGTCTCATTCCACACCAGGGACAAATGTTGACAGATACCAGGAAACTTAGTGTCCAAGGGAACTAGAAAGATGTTTGATATAATATAGAATAGAGGAAGGAAATCAAAGATTTATCTAAAAGTATGTCTTAGCCCATAGACAATCCTCAACACTACTTCTGTAGCTTGCTATTGCTGGCCAGTCATAGAAGCTATCTTCTAATATTCATTGTGGTAAGAAGTAAGGAAAGCCATTCAGGATTCAATATTTATTAAGCAGCTACTATGTCCTTGCCTTGGCATGATGTGCAGAGGAAAAATATTATGGCAAATAAAAATCCAGGTTCTGAGCCTAAGGTGATGACTCAGTAAAGTGTTTGTCAGAAAAACATAAGTACTCGAAATGCGGTATCACACCCCTGCAATCCCAGCGTCTAAAAAGTAGACACGGACAGCTGGCTGGGGCTTGCTGGCCAGCCAGTCTAGCCAAATCAGTGAGTTCCAGATTTAGTGAGAGACTGTATCTCAAAAAAAAAGTGGAGAGTAATTGAGGGAGACACCTTGTTGACTTCTAGCCACTACATACACACATGCACAAATGAACACACACACACACACATACACACACACACACACATACACACACACACACACACACCATTCAAAAATGAAATTTCAAATACCAGAATATTAAGTTCAATTCATTCCTATGGTACAACTAAGCAAAAAGTACAAACAATCCAAAAACATGGGAGGGAAATGCTACAAAATAGACTTACTGGAGTGAAAATCATCTTTTTATCAGAGATGGCTTTTAATAGTTTTATAGGATTTGACACCCCACCCCCACCCCACACAAAACACCCAAATTTCAGTAGCTAAAAAGCAAGGAAATATATTTATCTCATGGTCCCTGTCCACCTCTCCATTCTGATTATCAGTCACTTAGGGATCCAGGCTGATGGGACAGCCACTACTACAAAGCTGTGGAGGGTCTTACACCAACAAGCAAATACTCCACATTAACAGCACATGTCCTTTCCACTCATACACACATACACACACACACACACACACACACACACACACACACGACCCTAACATATATGAGGTGACCAGTACTGTGAAGAGTCAGAAACGGATAGCAAATAGCCTTACTGAACCCCTGAGAAAGGTAAGACCTGAAAGTTGTATGAAAAAAGCTAACATAGGGTGTGTGTGTGTGTGTGTGTGTGTGTGTGTGTGTGTGTGTGTGTGTGTTTGTCCAAGTGCACGAGAGTGCGCACGTGTGTGCTAATATAAGCATATAAGCTGATATGGTCCATAAGGCCAGAGCCATCCAGAGAAGAAAAATGGCCTTAATTAATTCATTATGAATCCACAGCCAATCTGAAGTGTGGCTTCTCAAACGTGCCCACTTTGCACACGTCACTGTGATGTCATCTCTCTCAAGATAGCAATAAGAGATTGCACAGGCACAGAGAAAGCTATTTCCAAACAGCAGAGCAATAGCACTCTCCTGGAAACTACAAACAACCTCACATCTATAGAAGAGAAGGGAAACAAGGAGATAAAAGCAAACAACATTCACTATGCCTCTCATAATAACCCCTGTGTTCTCAGAAGCCCAACACATTAGGGAAAAAGGGTGTGAGCTATTATTATAACTCCCGAGTGCTGGACTTACCACTTTCTCCTATCCTAATGTGTTCTTGCCTTCTTAAAATGTCTGTTTCAGTTGAGGAAGATGAAAGAGAAACCTTTACAAGTAATTTGTTTATCAACATGACCTTCTTGAGAGTATTTCAAAGGCCTCTGACCCAGCACACAGCATTCTTTCTATTTACTGCTCTCTGATTTCCAAACAAGACAGGTGAGGGCCCCAGCCTGTGACTTTTGGTGGCATCAAGGAGAAGGCTTTGGAGCCCTGGAGCTTGCTTGTGTCTACATGATGGATCAGACAGACTCTAAGCAAGTCAATCTGAGCAATGGACTAAATCCAATTGACCTGCTCTAGCCATCCTAGTGATCAAATAAAGTTCCCAGTAGCCAGTCTGATCTGATCCATCATTCCACATCTGTGCTGTGCCTGCCTTGCTTTCTTACCCAGATCCTGGGTGATTGACAGCTTTAGACTGATCTCAGAACAGGTTAAGTTCTACTTTGGAAAAATTGAAATCAAATGCTCAGTATCAACACACTGTCTTACTAAGCCCTCTCACTCGGAACCCTACTTTTAATATAATGAACGGACTCTGTTATGTCTAACCAGCCCTGGGTGCCAGTGGACAGATGCAGACACTCACAGAATAGTGTCTATGAAGCCTACGTTGAGAGTGAGCCAGGAAGGCTCAGTGAGAGGGAAAGGGCAAGGGTTAGCTTGTTTTGGTCTGACTTGTCAAGGGCAAAGTCCATCCAAAGTTTGCTCTGAAAGTGAGTATTCATTAAGAAATCACCAGTGTTATGGAATATATCAGTTCTCAGGACAGGGGACATATTGACACTCTACTGTTTAAAATGACTCAAGTGTAAGCTCTCACAGTCTCTGTACTTCCCAATTCAAATATGGGAGAGATAATCCAGTTGGTTCAGTCTAGCCTGGGCTTAGATCTGGTTGTGAGCCTCTGCTCTAATCAGCCATGGAAGTGACTTGTGACTCCCACAGTAATTAGTGATTACTGCCACCAGCTTTGAACACAGTCAGAAAGGGAAAAGGAAGAAAATTTAAGTCCATTTTCCTAAGAGTGGGGACTAGTATTTTATGTGTTCAGGGCATGGGATCAAGGAAACTGGTCAGTGCACAGGTGAATAATTATGCCTGGGCCAGGGGTCTCATAAGAGCAAAACTGAAATATTTCCTTTTGATAAATTTAGGAACCAGAACTGAGGAGATTCATTTGCCACACAAGCATGAGGACCAGAGTTTGGATTCCCAGAACCCACAGAAAAGCTGGCCACTGGCGATGTGAAGACAGGTAGGATCCTGGAGCTGGCAGCCCAGTTGAATTAATGAGCTACAGGATCAATGAGAGACCCTATCTCAAAAACTAAAGCACAGAACATCAACCTCTGGCTTCCACACACATGCACATTTGCCTATATGCACATACACACTTGTGCACAACACACACACCCACACACACCCACACACACACACACACACCTCATTGCACCTCTGATACAAAGATTTTTAGAAGCAAGGTGTGTCGCAGTGACGGCTGGTTTTATCCATCTCATGATAGCAGAGCCTCAGTGTCCCCTGTTTTCAGCTCCTATGTCTACGATGAATACCTTTATAGAGCTACCAATCTGGACATACAGTCTGATAGGGTTTCTGTGTACAAAGAATCACATAGGAAGCAATTTGGGAGAATTAAGTTTGAATGCTACAATGTTTGTGTTGCATAGATATTTCTAAGCTCTATAGGAAATAAAGTTACAGCATGGTTGATACCAGGAAATCAGTATGCAGGGTTGTAGCACCAATAATGGCCAATATTTAGGGCATCTGCGATTGGGAGATAAGTCTTATAAAGCAGAACAATTCCTGTTTGGGGGATAAAAAGCTTTCTTTGTACTGCTTTTCTCTTTCCAAGTTCTAAACTCTGTGTGATGTCTCCCAATGGGTAAGCAGTCTCAAAACGGCCTTGACAGCCAGTTCCTACCCCACAAAGCAGAATCTCAAACTTTCACTAGTCCAGAGTGTCTGGCCCTAGAGACACTAGCAAATCTCGGCAGCTTTGCCCATTGTTTTGAAAAGCAAATATCTGCCAGTTAACCAGCTTTAAAAACAGCCGTACTGTCTTCTGTTGCACCAGTGTACCTCACCTTTCCATATTGACTAAGTCTAACCAGTGTCACCAAAACAATATGCAGAAATGAGGTTTGTGTGGCTATCTTGAACCACTTGTTCTGAAGAAGCCTCCTGCTCTGCTGTGAAGATATTCATTCAAGAATCCCTCTGGAAGGCCTGTGTGGCTGAGAGGCAAGAACTCCTGCTATCAGTCATTCCTAATTTATCAGGTATGTGACTAAGCCACTTGGGAGGTGGATCTTACTGCCTTCAGGTGTCAGAAGCTCCTGAAGAGCCCCTAAGCCAGAACCACCTAGTTAGGTCAAGTGCTTCATTCATATAACTGAGAGATAAGTAATAAATGCTTATTGTTATATAAGATGGCTTTGCTTCTGATGGGTTTGTTCTGTAGTAATGGGTGATGCGACCTCTCAATATCTGCATTCCTCTGCTTCCCTTATGCCAAGATAACCATTGCAGGCTAGTCTGCTGCAGTGAATATCATTCCATCACTCCAAAAATCCACCAAGCTAGTCTTCATCACTTCAGACTACAGCCCAAGAGAGAGTACCCAAGGAAATAGATCCACTGCTCGCAGATCCACTATATGCCCCGAAGAAGCTCATGGGAAGGAAGAGCCCTGGGAAAAAGTCTTTTCAACTTTATATTTTGTATAACTTGTTCTCTGATTATGTAAAAGTGATACATATTAACTGCAGGAAGTTTGGAAAATTCATAAATATATTTAAAGAGCAATAAAAATAACCCACACACTCACCACCCAAAACTAATGACTTAAAATGCTGCTATATATCCTTCCAGTATTGTTTTAAATTGGTATAATTTGGCTCATGCAAAGTTATGTCCTGTGCTATTTTTTAAACTTAACATTATATTGTGAACATTTTCCCATATCACAGAACGTTCTAAGGATTTATGATTTTTAATGACTCTATAGAATTACAACATATAGATGCACTGTCATTTGTTTAACCAATCTCTATTCTGGATCATGTGGGGTTTTTGTAAACCTTAGCTGTTATATATAATGCTCCAACAAATATCTGTGTACATCAGTCTTTGTCCATGACTCAGATTAATCTATCAGCCATAAATCTGTTTGCATTTCAATTCTTTTTTTTTTTTAGAAACCTGGAGTTTATTTTTTAAGGATGTAGTCGTGTGCATAGAATTGAAATGATATCAAAGGTTCCATAGCAGAAAATATATCTTCCTCCCAGCAGGGTTCTCTGGTCCTCCAAGTTTCTTTTCCCAGAGGCAATAAGTCCTACCCATTCAGAAATATTTGTGCAGAACTCTCCTGTGCAAAGATAACCACAAAGGAATAGGTTTGCAGTCCTAAAAGTGGGGACTGCAGACTTCTGAGGTCTGGGGTCTCCATGGCCCTTTTAAAGAATCCACAAGTTCAAAATTATTTCCATAACAATACCAAAGCACCATTCACCTACTTCACATTTATTCTCTCACAGACACACAGGGGAGTTTTCCAGAGGCCACATGCCATCTGATGGTATCATCAACCTGACAGCTAATGGAATGTATGTTTGTGAATACTCAAGTTTTCCAGAACTTTCTAAGATAATCTTCGTATCTTGATAACTTTTCAGAGTACAAGAGCTTTTTGATGCTATAATATTTTGGGATTTGTTGATAGAAATCTACACACACACACACACACACACACACACACACACACACTTATATATAGTCTATGCATATCTGTCACTTTTCTAAATATGACAATATATCTTTGTGGCTGTGTAATCTCAGCACTCACAAAACATCCTGAGTGTTTTTAAATGACTACAGTTCATCTCAATTTATGGTTGTCCCATATGCATTCAACCAGCACCTACTGATATGGTAGTTCTTTTATAATTCTTTGCTGTCGTTATTACTATTTTATGATAACATGTAGTTGGAGGAGGTTGTGTCCTCACATCTCCACCATCACAGTGTGTGATCACTGAAGTCTGACCGCCTTACCGCCACTTCACGGTCTTCTCTCCTTATGATAAGTGAAGTGTTTCCTGCTCTGGAAAAGCCTGTTGTGTCATCTGTTTTGGAAAGTCCCTGTTTTGTGTACATACCTGTTTATCTTTGGTTGAGGATTAGGAGATCTTTATATATTAAGAAAATTGGCACATCAGGCAATGGTGACACAAGCCTTTAATCCCAGCACTTGAGAGGCAGAGGCAGGTGAATCTCTGTGAGTTCAAGGCCAGCCTGGTCTACAGAGTGAGTTCAGGACAGCCAGAGGTACAACAGAGAAACCCTGTCACGAAAAAAAAAAAAGGAAAGAAAACTTGCACATTTTTCTCTTTACTTTAAGCTATTTTATCTTGCCATGCAAAAGCTTTTGTAATTCAATTGAATAGTAATCTCTTTTGAGGATTTTGGTATACACACACACACACACACACACACACACATACATATGATATATGCATATATATGTATATGAACAGAAGATATCTTAAATTTTATCCTTCATGAATTTTTATTTTTGATATTCTTTAATCCACTGATTTTTTTTTGGTAAAGAATTAAACTATAATCCAATTTTAATTCTGAATTTGAGACAATATCTTGCTATTTTAACAAGTTGTTCAGGATGCCCTTGAACTTGAGCTCATTCTGCTTCAGCCTCCTGAGTAGCTGAGACTATGTGCAGGCCCCATCAAACATGGCCTCAACTTTACTTTTAAAGATTTTATTCAAGGACTCACTGTCCCCATACAATAAATAATATTTCATTTAAAATTTTCCCAGGGAGATGAGGGGACAGCCAGTGAGTAGAGTCCTTGCTTTGCAAGCATGAGGGCCTGAGTTTAAATTCCCAGTGCCAGGTAAATGACAGGCATGGCCATGTACATCTATAACTCGAGTGAAGATGAGGGACAAGAGAGAACCAGAGTCGCTGGCCAGCAGGTGTTCAGTGTAGCTTAAACGGCAACCTCCAGGAGAAGCAAGAGACCGTATTTCAAAAGAAACGAAAACAGATGGACGGTGATAGAAAAGAAACCCACTTCACTGTCCTCCGTATGCACACGCATGCACTACACAAGCATGTGCATGCATACACACACACACACACACACACACACACACTCTGAACATACAAACTCACAAAGTATTTCCGTATTGAAGAGAAACACCACAATTCTTTTAAAACCATTTCTCCATATTTGGATCTCTTGTGGACTCCCCCATTGAGTGGCACAGATCAGTCTGCCCAGCCCAAAGCCTCACACTGTGTGTGTGGGGGGACGGGGACAGGACGATCCACCTTTAGAAGAGGTGGAGAGCTGTTTCCTCCTCACAGTTACTCATTCTTTTCAGTTTCCACACATATTCTCACTCCTTTTATTTTGCCATATGAATCTCAGAACTGACTCAATTAGTTCAAATAAATTATTTATTGAGATCACTTAAAATGTACAAATTAACATAGAGCTTGGTCCTCTTCACAGCACTGAGTCTTCCTACTTAAGAACACAGGAAGCCCCCCTCCCCTTTTAACAACGCTCTCAAGTAACATTTAATAACTTATTCATACAGATTTTGAGTATTTCTTATAAAGCTTATATTATTTCTTTTGCTACTGTAAATGAGATTTTTCCTGTCAAATACATTTTACTTTATAAGTGGTTATTCATATTATATATCAGGGTGCTATTGATTTTCCTATATTAATTTTGTATCCAGCCTTCACTTTTGGGAACACTCACTGCTTGTAGCTGTTTTAATGTGGATCAGCTTGGATTTCCCAAGTGCGTAACTGTATCACTAGCAAAAAATAATCATTCTTCTCTCTGATCTCTATACCTTCTTCCTATCACTTAACAAATTTATTTGACCAGCTCCTCCCAAAAAAATCATAGTGAGGGCGTTAGGATTTAAAGTCTTGTGCTGTTCTGATTTTGTGGAAGTGATCCTAGAACCCTATCACTGAACCTAGCACTGGAAATGCCTTGGGGAATATATTTTTTAATTGAACTACATCTTACATCGCCAAGCTCCATGCTTCCATCAACAGGTCAGATCTCCCAATCCTTGTCAGGCAATAATATATGGACATTTCAAATTGAAGGCGTGAATTTGTTGCTTAGAATCAGGTGGTCGACCCTGGCTGAACAGCAACATTAGGTTTCTTAAAAACACTTTTCTTTAAAGGAATTTGGTGCTGTTGTTGTTGTTTTTTAAGGACATAAATTTCAACAGAAGCTACAGGGTCTGACCAGTTTTCAAAAGCCATTTTGGGAAATGAAAGACTATCTGCAAAAGCCTTCAAACCCAAGCCTGTTTGTCTGTTTGCTGGATGTTTCTGTGTCTGAGCTCTTTCTCCCCCGAGCCCCCTAAACTCATGTCTGTCTCTGACTCTGACTCACAGAGGGCAGCTGAGCCCTAGCTCAGCATCACTTCAGACACTTTCCATCCTGACACATAGCATCTATGCTGACCCCAAAGGCAATAAAACCAGAGTTCACGGTAGGGTTTCCCAATGAGCATAAGAACAGTCATGATGCTGGCTTGGAGCTTTAGAACAGCTGGCACCGAAGACCCAGTGATGCTTACACAGGGCAATGTTTGGGAAGCACACTGGTGCTAAATAAGCTGCTGATGGACCAAGAGTGCCCAGCCCGTCTTCCTCAGCTCTTCACTGGCTAGCACCTCCAAAGCAGTGGCATCATAGAGAGGGTATTGTAAAATCCTGGGTTGATTCTGACTTTATGGGATTGATCCCAATACCTCATTGTGATGGTTAGTGTCCTCAACTTGATGGAATCTATAATCTCCTGAGAAATGGGTTGTGTGTGTGTGTGTGTGTGTGTGTGTGTGTGTGTGTGTGTGTGTTATCTTGATCATGTTGATTGATACAAGAAGATCCAACCAAAGTATGGGTGAGGCCAGCATTGAGAAGGAGACCCTGAACTGTGTGAAATGGAGAGAGTGAGCTTAGCACTAGCAAGCCTTCCTTGCTCTCTGTTTCTTGACTGTGGATGTAATGTGAGCTGCTTCAAGCTCCTGCTCTCTTGGTCTGTCCACCATGCAGGGCTTTATCACTGAACAATGAACCATAATAAACACCGTCTTCCTTAAGTTGCTTTTGCAAAGTATTTTATTATAATAGTAAGAAAACAACCAAGATACTTATTATCGAACCTGACACTAGAATTTACCTTGAGAAATATGCCTTTTAGTTGAACTACAACACTTACACTGTTAAGCTTCATACTTCCCTGCTAGGTCAGGGCTCCACAGTCTAGTTCTCATGCCCCACCCTGCACTTGTCTGGCCATGAAGACTTAACAAATGGAAAACAAAAGTTTATTGTTCAGAATCAGGTGGTAAGGCCTGGCTTGAACAGCAGTTAAATCAGCAGGCCGTCCCAAGGACTGCTTAAATGTACTTGTACAAACATCTTAGGGGAACAGACAGTACTAAACTGTCTGCTCAGAATCTTCAAAGACACTGTGCATTTTTTTGTGACAGTGGGGATAACAAAGACGATTCTTGGGTATATTATAGAAGAGATTATGAAGAAAGTGGATAATACGTATGTGCCATGCCTAGAGTTGGTAGGATAACCTTGAAAATTTCCTTAGCCTAATCTGCCTCTCCTGGGAAAGGACATGAGAGATAATGACAAGATCTTCTCACCTATGAAGACCAGTGCTAAGACATCTCTGGACTCCCTTACTATGGAGCAAGTCTGTCTTCAGTTCTACAGAACCCCAGAAGCCCTTGACTATACCTTAGCTGCCTACCATGAAGGCCAACAGGAGCCAAGATGGTGTCTGCCCCCCAGGTTACACTGCTCACTAGTTCCTACTCTTGTGGGAGAGACCAGAGTGCACTGTTCTCATCTCTTCTCTATCTCTACTTCCTCTTCCCCCACTTACACACCTAATTATGTGAGTAGGCCTCCCCTGCAAGCCCATGCAGTATGGCCACAGATGAACCACCTTATTTGCAAACTGTCCATTGCTCACTACTCAGAGCAAGGCACTTAGAATGGCAGCCTGGGAACAGGATCTGCAGGTAGACTCCTGCAGCGGAGTCAAGAGTGGTGGGAAGACGTAGAAACACTGAACTGCTTTTAAACTGACCTTTAAGCCAAAGAGTAAAACAGCCTAGCCCATTAAGAACCATTCTCTCAGAAACTGTCCCACTGTTCTGCACCCCCAGGACCTGTGGGGACTCAGCTAATGAACCTTCGGCACCACTTCAGTTCCTTGCCTGTAAGTCACATCACATCAAGGCAAGTTTGCAAAGAAACAAGTGCACCGGTGGCACACCGAGGGTCTGGTGAGTTCAGCATCTGGCTCCAGCAGCTTGACATAATGAAGGGGGCTCCTTTAAGGAAAGCAGAGCATTTTCCCAGTCTGTCTCCATTGCCTCTATAACCATGATTTTCAAAGCCTGGCAAAGAGTTCTCCTTTCCTACAAGGAACACTAGGTTTTCTTCAGGAACTTGGGCTTTTGACTACTTGATAACACCTCAAATATGAGCTGACCACCTTATTAAAAAAATGACAAGCTTAAACAAAAAGTAGGATCAGTGTTGGAAAAGATATATAATACAGTATCCAGTTGATAGGAAAGTGGGAACAAAAAAGAGCTACATCAAGATTAACATGCCAGGGTAGCTAGTAAGTGAGGAGGGTTAGAAGCCCCTCCTTGCTCTGGCATCATCTAACAAACAAAGCAAGGGGAAACAAAGCCCAAAAAAGTACAAATGGGAGAAAGGGTGGGCTGTAGAAGACCATATGTGAACAGCACAGTAAGATGCTTTGGGGCTCTTTCCTGGCTTGCTAGCCCACTTCCATACTTGGCAGTACTCTTTCCTTTCTTAATAAGTTATCTGTTTACATTGCATGGCTAACTTTAAAAAACAAGACTCTTTCTCCAGCTCTCCTCCTGCAGATGCCAGGAATTTTGCCTAAACTTTGCTATTTTTTAAAAAACTCCAACAAAACTACCATCCAACTTCCTTCTGAGTCCCTCTCTAAATTCTTTTATTAATGAGACTAAGAACCCCAAAGAGGAGCTTCAGTTTCCCTGGTAACAGTAACAACTCAGATCTGAGCTATTCACCTTCTTAAACTGTGGTATTCTTACCCTAAAAATAGCTCATGGTTAGAGTTGGAAGAGGAGTCTTATTTAGTGTCCATGTCAAAGTCAGATTATCTGTGTCTGTGTCTGCTGCAGTCCTACTATGCATGTGCAACTCCACATGTTTATACTCTGGCAATTTGGACAAAGTAACATCCTTGTCACCAGGTCTTTGGTGTTTTGATGAGTGATGCTCTTGAATGCACATACCACTTCAGAGGATTCTTTTATCATCATCATCATCATCATCATCATCATCATCATCATCATCATCTTCTTCATCATCACCATGATTACAATGATGATGATGATAATGATAATGATGATGATGATTGTGTATGGGGTTTTGCCTACATGTATGTCTGTGTACCATATGTATTTCTGGTGTCTGTAGAAGCCAGAAGAGGGTGCCAGATCCCATAGGATTGGAGTTACAGACAGTTGTAAGCCAACATGTGGGTTCTGGAAATCTAACCTGGGCCCTCTACAAGAGCACCCAGTGCTCTTAACCACTGAGCTGTATTTCTAGCCCTTTCAGAGGAATTCTGACTAAGACAAGTTTATTGCAGCTGCTGTGAGCTGGTGAGGTTCTTAAAAGCTGTGGCTTTTGCTGTCTAAAACAAGCTGCTGTTTATTTAGCTTTATTATTATCAATTATTTGGTTAACCCTATGGTGTGTTTTGTGATTATCAGTGGCCTATAATTTTAAACCTATAATTTTCTACTGATTAAAATTTAGTATTAATAATTTATATCACTTTTCTAATATGCTTTTCTAAGAACATTTAATTTATTATGTGCTGCCTCTGAACTTGAGCCACTTGAACACCCCGAACCTTCTGTCAAAGAGCATAATAAAACCACTGGGCTATTTTAAGATCTCTGGGCATTGTTTTTGCATTTATAAACTCTTAGGTGGACTTGTTTTCTTCTTTTACAGGTCAAATAATAAGCAGTATGTATTTCTACAAGTTTATTGTCATATGTTGACTTTGTTCTCCTCCAATTCTTTTTTTTGTTGTTGTTTTTAATTCTCCCCTAACTCCTATCAGCTACAGACAAGTGGCAGGCCATGGAATCTTCTCTCTCACTCACACGAACTGTGATAAAAACACTGAAGGGCTGTAAGAGCTGGGAGGGGCACTGGAGAGGAAGCCAGTGGCTAAGGGTCCAGGCCTCCAGCACTTCACTGAAGCCCAGCCGCATGCCTCCAATCCCGGCACATACTGCATTGCTGGATCTGTGGAAGGAAGCCTGTTGCCAGAGAACATTCACATTCCTACACCATCCTTTCCTACTTTTTCAAATGTTGATAACCATTTTAAGGAATGCTAGGGAAAAAAAAAAGAATTAAAAATAGAAATTAAATAAGTGATGCTAGGAAAATCCAGAAAGACTACCTGGTAGGTTGTGGAAGTGACTTTATTTTGGGTAGCGAAGAGGGAAGAAACTTGAAAGTGGACAGAGATGCGCAGAGTCCTCTTTGCTTCTAGAGAACAATGGCCTTCAAAGCTGGCTGTGGCACTGAAGGGATGAATGCAAATGGCATCAGCTGAGAGGATGGGGTTTCACTTGACAAAGCTCTAGAAGGCCACGGGAAGGACACTGAGAATCAGGGTTCCCTTGTTCATTTTGACACTAAGGAAAGTGATGGAAGACAATGCTTCTCAAACTGAATTGTCTGTACAGATCACCTGGCAAGAGGATCTTGCTGGAAGGAGATTCTTATTCAGAGGTTCTGGGTTTAACTTGACATCCTCCATTTCTAGCAAGTTCCCGGGTGATGTATTGGCTCCTGGTCACATGTTGAGCAGCATGGACCAAGTGTAAACAGCCAAGTGTAATAACACATTCAGAGGCAGTGACTAATACTGAGATTTGCCTATCTAAGATGTATTCATATATATTGCTATTAGGACCCCAGTTTATTTAGCAGAGGGGTTATCTCAGGTAGAACCATTTAGTTCCCCATTCTATTACAGCTGGGACAGGAGAGGGCATCCCATAATTCTAGAAAAGGAGATGTAGGTAGAACTTCCTGCCAAGGCATCCCTTCCTATTTGATATGTCAAAATCTCTAATGGGAGGTCTGATCTTTGTCTTGGCTTTTGAAGTTTTCCCCTTTTTCCTGTCTGAAGTCTGACCTGATTCTGAGAAGGGCTGCAACATTGCCATAACCTTTTAAAGTTTTGTTTTGTTTTGCTTTGCTTTTAATAATTGTGATAATTTTAATTTTCAACTCGAGACAATCTAGAACCATCTGGGAAGAGAGTCTCAAGGAGGAATCTCAACTAGGCTGTCCTGTGGACATTATTTTGATTACATTAATTGAAGTAGAAAGACTTACCTACTGTAGGTGATTCCATTCCCTAGGCAGGGCATCTTAGATTGTAAGGGTAGGGAAAGTGAGCTGAGCACACTAGCAAGCATGGGTGCTTTGATTCACTGCTCTCTGCTCTTGACTGAGGATATGTGACTAGCTACTTCTAGTTCTAATCACCTTTCCTTTCCTATAATCATAGGCTGTAACATTAAACTGTGAGCCAAATAAACACTTCACTTCTACATTCTTTTTATCAGGGAATTTTTATCACAGTAAAGGAAACCAAACAAGGCAATTAGCGCATATTAATTATATAATAGTAGACTTTATTACATTTTCATACATGTATAGATTGTGTTTTGATCATAGTTATCCTCATTACCCTCTTTTGTTCCCTTCCCACTCCCACTGACTCCTTCTTCCTAACCAGTCTGTCTTCTACTTTCATGTCTTCTGTTTGTTCATTTGTTTTATGGTGAACCAATTAGTTTCACTAGGGTTACTTACAAGAATAAGAGTGAGGAGCGATTTATAGCTGACCAAATTGGTCTGTCCTTCCCTCAGCAACCACTAACTGTCCATAGCTCCTGAGAGAGAGTGGAGCCTTGGGAGTCCCCCTCCTGCCTAGTAACCCTAACTGTCTGTAAATCCTTGTCATGACTCTGAAAATAAGACTTCACCACCTGGAGTTAGAGAAAAGATCCTGGGTCCCCCGGGCCCCGTGGGCTGTGTTAACCTTTCAGTTTTGCTGTTATCTGATATTTCCATTTGAGTTTCTCCAGAAACACCCCTGACACAAGAATTAAACTGCAAATAGGTTGCTTGGGAGATAGTTCTAGGAAGCACCACCGGGAGGATGGGAAATGATACAGGAAAGGAAAGAAAGCAATGACGCTGTGTCATCAAGCCAATTACCACAGTGGGAAACTGTGGTTTAATCTCTAAGCAAGTCTGAGAGCCAGAGAGCACGTAAGAACAAGCCCACTGAGGGGTGAGGGGGCTGCAGTATAGGTATGGAGTCAAATTCCAGGCACCCTTGGGGAGCTCAGCTTCTGTGACACACTAATTCTTCAGAATTTTGGCTCAACTCCTCTACCCACAAAAAAACCTAGGGCGGAGACTGGACAGACTTGCAGTAGCAGTAAGAAATAAGTAGACCAGCAAGGTTGCAATAGTAGCAGAGTCTGCTACACGTAGGGAAACCCATTCCAGACTGTTACCCTAGTCAAATACAATCCCAGCTGAAATCCACCCTGGGAAGATTCTGATTTTAAAAGAGGTTCTCACCCCATCACATTAACAGAGAGAAATACTTGACACTAACCTGAGTGTCTGTAACTGAAAACTGCAAGGCATTCTCTGAAGAGCCAGGAGGGTTTTTTTTTTTTTTCCAGCAAAGTTGAAAACACTATCCAGACAGTCTCCTACTCTGTCAATATGGGGAGCAGGCAGCGGGCCCCCCACAATGTGGGGATTTTAACATAACACCCAGAGCTTATAAATATGTTACTCATACAGAATATTTTCCCACTTAGTCTAGATATTATTTTTTTAGTTCTTTGGAAAATCAAAGAGACTTTCAATGAGTGCAGGAAAAAGCATTCTCCAGGTAGAGAAAACTCCCATCCTTCTAAATGATTCACAACCTTCTGAATGACCTAGAAGATGAATAGAAAGAGAGAGGCTCAGAAGGGCACATGGTCCCAAGCTGAAACAATGTGGAAATGGGAAGAAAGATTAAAAGAATGAGTTCATAAAGTTCTTAAGTGTGGAAGCCAGAAGAAAGAGCACTGAGATCATCTTTACTCTTTTCCAAGCCCTTGTTTGACCTTGAGGGGAGTGAAAATAACATGGAGAGAGGAAGGGCCCAAGACTCGGACTGTTCTCCACTGCCCAGTCTCCATTCTGCACAGAGGTGGCTGCAGCCACAGCCACACAGACTGGAGACTAAGCAACCCTAGGATTTCCAAGGTCAGTGATTTCAAAGAGAAGCTCAGCAGCAAACATAGCCACCACCGAGAGCCAGAGAGCCAGAGAGCAGTCACTCTGCCTCCACTGATGCAGGGGATGAGCTTTGGGGAGGCAGAGTCCCACAAAGACATAACAACAGTGAGCCCAGGGTCATGGAAGGGAAATTGAGCAAGCTTTCTATTTAAAGTATTTGGGTAGCCTTTACACTCTTAAATATTTCCAAATTCAGTTTTAACATAGCCAAAGGTCATGTAATTAAACAAATGCATTTGCTACAAGGGAAAACAACCCATTTTCTTTGTGCTACACACATTGCAATAATGAGATAGTCACTCTCAAAGCCCTAATGCAATCCCCCTGGAGTTAATTTTGCCATTTCTTTCTTAGGTATTTGTTGGTCTGTTGCTTCACCCTTGCAAGTCTTAATTTCATTATAACATGAGATACATCCACCTTTTGAATACCCGTGGGTTGTCGCCCAAGTCAAAGTAAAGACTATCATAGAGGAAGAATGGTGTGTAAGCAGGAAATACAAGTAAAACTGGAAATACTAGCATTACCAATGTTCCTTAGCATGTTTGATTTCTTGGGTTATATGACATGATTTTTATTTATTGGTTTGACTTTGGATAATACAGTGTGACTTATATAAATAATATAGTATGTAGACAGTTTATAAACTTTGTTCACAATATATTCTCTGTGTGTAATATTGCTATCAATATCACCATTACAATCACCACTATCACCACCATTATGACCACCATCATAATTATCCTCACCATCACAATTATCATTACCATCATAATTATCATCATCACCACCATCATCACAATTAGCACCATTACCATCACTTCCATAATCATTACCATCAGCACCATAATGCTTTCACCAAATATGGTTCATTTAATTTAGTTTATGTCATGTGTATATGTGTCGTTGTAAATGCATGTGGATGTGACAGAGGTCAGAAGAAGGTATCAGATACCTAGGGGCTTGAGTTACAGGCAGTTATGAGCAACCTGACACGGATGTTGGGAATTGAACTCTGGACCTTTGAAAGAGCAACAAGCACTCTTGACTGCTGAGCCCTCTTCACAGTTCCCAGTTTGTTTTAGACTATAAATGCCCCCACATCAAGGAACATTCTCTTCTGTGGGTCACGGGCATTTGGCTGCTTGTGTTTCCTTTCTGAGTCTTTGAACCAACAATCAACATTAAAAACAATGTAGTGAAGCTTTTCTTGATACCTTGGGAGGCTTTCTCCAAAAGTGAATAAGGAATAAATCCAAGATTACTTTTAAGTGGACCCTGTCTCTCACGTGCTATCCTTGTGTTGGCCTTTCATTTTTGTTGACAGCATTCATCTGGGTGTCCCCTCACCATGCCTTGGGAAATGTGTATCTTAAACTTTTCTCAATGGAGCAGGTATAGATCAGATTTCCCACGAGCCTAGAGTCAGGCAAAGGCAGTTTATCCATCTGCAGATAAATCAGGCGTGCCATCTCATCTTCCTTCTAAAGCACCATAGAACTTAAATGTTGGGAAAGCCCAACGCAATCTAGCTGGTGCTTTCATCTTGAAGATGGGAATGTCGGAGCTCAGGAGAATAGAGCTTGTATGACAATGAGTAGGGGGTAGGAACCATTATCATTTCCATCTTTGCCTCATCTTCACTCCAGCCCATCCCCAGCTGGCCCTGGCTTCCTTTACCCCTTCACCGGGTGAGACACGAAGAGCAGGCTGACTATGGTGCAGGAAAAAGGTTCTCAGAAGACACAAAATGGACTAGCAATGATTTCAGGTGCCCCAGCTTCTAAAGCTATGAGAAACAGATTCCTGTTGCTGAGAAGCTGCCCAGTCTCCAGTGTCCTAGTTTGCAGCCTGCATGAACTATAACACCTGCTCCTTGGTGTCCCTTGAGAAAAATGACAAGTTGCCTCTGTGAGTGTGACACGGGCAGATCAGCAGTAGACTCAGAGTCTGCATTGAACAGAGGCAAGAACAGCATCTACTGATTGAAGGCAACAGAATCAGCTAGAGAATGGGTGTGCACCCAGAGCTGCAGCAAGAAAGAGTGCACCCACATTCATACCATTTGTGCTCAGGACTGGATGTAGGTCTCACTCTCACTAGTCAAGTAATACACCACAAAGTTATATATACCCCTAGCACTTCTTTTACTTATTATTTGAGATAGGGTCTAAGTTGCCCAGGACAACCTTGAACAGAGTCTGTGCACATGAGCATGTTCTACCACTCTGTTTCAGCTCCCACACTGGTGAGCTTTTGGCAGTCTATTTAGTGCCATGTTTCTCACATTTCTGTGCCTTTGTTTGTGACTCTGCTTTTCAAAAGAGCTCCTACACATGGTGTTGAATTGCTGTGAGTCAAGAAGGCTGTAGTGTGCCTTACAAATAAGTGCCATTCAAGCATGCGTTACGGTGATATTTGCTGTGAGTTTGATGTTACTGAATAAACAACACTCATAAATACCATATCTAAACAAAAATGCATATAAAACATGTACGGAAAGAATGAAGAAACTGTTGCGGCCTAAGGCTTACAGGATCCTAACTCTGGGTTCCTCTTGGAAACAAAGTATCAGCGTTTGCTAACATAGCATTCACAACTGCGTAGAACATGGCTACCATGAGGAATGAGAACTAACTGTACTTGAAACAGTATTGTTTTATTTTACTTTAAAATGTACATTTCACAAATAGGGACCCTGATTCTCCTAAGAATGAAACTTGCCCAAGGCACAATACTTACTAAGTGTCAGAGCCAGGACTTGAACACACATGTTCTGGCTCTCATCCCCCTCATATTTCTACTCTGAAATGTAGCAGATGCTAATATAGCAAAAATATTAATGTCCCTCAGGCCAGGACTCAGAAATCTTCAGTCAATCATAATATGGACTTAGAGATAATTCAGCACAAGTCTGCTAGGATGCCTTAGTGGGCTCCTGACCATAGGGGATGAATGGTCAGATAAAGACCCAGAATCTTGCCTGGGTCCTCTTGAACTTTGTCTTTGTGAGAACTTTATCAGCGGCCTCTAGTATGATCTGAAATGAGATATTGGCAGCCCCAGAAGCAGTCCAGTGTCTCAAAATTCCAGAGGCAGTAGTACCTGGAAGCACTGGAAGCCTAGAGTTGCATGAAAGCAGTCCAGTTGCAAGCATGCCTGACATTCCCTCCAGCAACCCCAGATCACTCCTGCTGTTGTTTTGTTGTTTTGGTTTGTTTAATAGAAAGACTGAACATATTATTAGGGAAAACAAATGAAGAGCTATGGTATTCTGAGGAGCATACCATGGAGAGGAAGTGTGGTGTGGGGGTCTATTCTACCAGATGATACTTTTGAATTATTGGATGTCTGTTCAGTATTCAACAGACACACATGAAAACGTAAACTCGGCTAGTGAGTGGTGTGGATTGTGTGTGCCTGCATGTATCTATATGTGTACACACATACGCATGTTTATGTGTATGTGTGCACGTGCAACATCCTGTATCTCTACACTGAGTAGGATCCCTTATTAGCTGGCCTGGTGGGGTCCTTTAAATAGTGAATGCCATAATACTGCTAGAAGGTAAATCTACTGAGAGGCCATGGGGTCTCTAAGTATCCACAGAGAGCAAAGTCCTCAGAAGGAGAAGCTGGAGCTCACAAAACATCCCAGTTAGTCTAGCATACTGCTGCCTCTTCTAACACCTTTCTACTTTGATTCTTCTTTCTGTGCAGGACATCATTTTGGAGAATTCTTCTGTGTTTTGTTTTTTTTTTTTTTTTTTGCAATTTGGAAGATCTGAGAAAGGATTACTAGTATATCAAGATTTTGTACCATTTAAGCTATTGGTTAATTAATAGCTGCTGGGATAGAGGGAGTTAGTTTTACCAAAGGTGTGATCCCTAGTGGGTTGAACATGGTACCGTACATAGCTACGCACCCAAGAACAATAGGATAGGATGGGTTTTTATGTTTTTTTTTCCAAGGCAGGGTTTCTCTGTGTAGCACTGGCTGTCCTGGAATTCACTCTGTCAACCAGGCTGACCTCAAACTTAGAGATCCACCTGCCTCTGTCTTCTGAGTGCTGGGATTAAAGATGTGCACCACCACCCCCTGGCTGGTTTTGCCTTGTTTTGTTTTGTTTTAATGAGAACATAAAATTGAGTGGATGGAATGGGGGGTTAATGGGAGGTAAATATGCAAAATATAATGTATGAAATTCTCAAAAAATACATATATATAGATATAGATTTATAGATTTATAGATATAGATACACACACACATACACACACATATGGAGAGACAGACTTTGATCCTCTATTCAGATACTGTCCTTTCTGTGATGGTGATGATGGGAGGAGGTACTTCATCACTTGCTCCCAACAGACATCAACCTATGGAGTCCCTATAATGTGGCTATCTATAAACAGTAGCCCAATCTCACCTACCAACTGCTTTTGTAAATGTCTTACTATGCACAGCTATGCTAATTTTAAGATTGTCTGTGGATGCTTTCATGTACACTAGCAGAGGACTAGATGGCCAGCAAAGTGGAGACTATCTCCTGTCTCTTCCTTCACAGGACAGTGTTCAACCTCTGCTACTGACATTTTTCCTTACTTTACACTGGAACCTGAAATCTGCCTTGGTGGTTCTAGTCCCCTTTGAATGCCATACAAAGCTACATCCTCCTCCAGCAGACAGCTCCCCTCCCTCCTCCAGGAAGCAGCTCCCCACATTCCTCCAGGAAAACAACTTCCTACCTTCCTCCAGCAGACAGTTCCCCTCCCTCCTCCAGGAAACAACTTCCTACCCTCCTCCAGAAGACAGCTTCCCACCCTCTTCCAGGAAACAGCTCCCCTCCCTCCTCCAGCAGACAGCTCCCATCTCCCCTCCAGCAGACAGCTCCACACTGTCCTCCAGCAAACAGTTTCTGGTCATGTGTAACCACATATAGTGAATTACTTTGGGCTTTCTATTGGCCAAGATGGAAACCCTTGCTTACTCATTCTCCATTTAAAAGAGAACCACAGCCCACAGGCTCAGGGATGTCCTGCCTCCTGGGGTAGCTATAGATTCCTTATGGCTACCCTCAAACTTGTCCTCACTACAGAAATCTCTGAATTCTTAAACTCAAGAATTTAAATTTCCATGTAGCTTGTACTTATTCAACCATCAGTTCTCTTTACCAAAAGCCTATCTAGTGAGGTTTGCTTGGCCTATTAATCAATGTATAGCCCCCAGCCAAATGGACAAGGTAGGAAGTAAATGCAGACGAAGAGGAAAAGAATTTCAACTCAATTTGGCTGGTATTAGAATCAATGATTGTTGTAGCTAAAAGGAGTTGCAGAGCAATTCCTTCATTTGACAGATGAGTGGGCAGAGTCCCAGAGAGCTTATGGAATTTGCCTAAGGTCAAAATACTAAGAACTGGTGGGATTTAGATCAGAACTCAGGGGTTCTGAGTCCAAGATCCTGCTTTCCACTGTTGTTTTCTTTCCATATGACAAATTCCTTTAAAGCCACAGAAAACAAGCATTGAATGACTTAATATCATAAGGTAGGGAAGTAGATCTTTCTAGCTCATAGCTGTAGAGGAATATTTAATCCCTTAATCTGTCAGCATGACTGTTCTGGGGTGGAAAGAATATTGGTACACACTTTTAGTCTCAACATTCAGAAAGCAGTGGTAGTACACACCTTTGATCTCAGTATACAGAAAGGAATGGTGGTCCACGTCTTTAATTCCTAAAACAGAAACAGAGCGTGGAAGCAGACACAAGAAGCAGAGCTCAGAAAGGTAAGTGGCAGACAAGAAGTAACCTCTGAGATGAGTCAGAGTGAAGGGTAGGCAAGGTGACAAATCAGAGGAAAACTTAGCAGAGTGAGTCAGAATGAGGACACACCAACTCTCATGATAAAAGGTGGGCTCTCAAATCAGTTACAGGTCAGTTACAGAAGAGTCTGTTACAGTAGGCAGTATGAAATGAGTGGTCTGAAGCAGGTAGGCTAACAGAGAGACACAGTGACACACACAGTCAGCTTGACAGAAGAAGTCAGTATCAGACAAGAAGAATGAGTCAGTTTGAAGCCAAGCAGAGCATTTCAGTCTGAGGCAGTCAGAGTCAGCCAGAATCTATCAGAGTCAGAAGAGTTTGGTCAGAAACAGTAAGCTAGCTCAGAAGATCAGTTTGAAAAAGTCAGCTTGGGAAAGAGTTTGAGCCAGAATAGCAAGTGATTTGAACCAGAAGAGTCAGAGTTCAGGAACTAGTCAGAGTGGCTCAGAGGTTTATTAGATTGCACAGAGGTTTAAATGTTCTAGATTATATGAAGACTGATGAAGCCTTCCAGCTCTAGGCTTAAGAGGATAAAATGCTCCAGGGCTCTAGGACTAAGAACAGGTGATTGAATTAGCAAAAGAATAAATGGATTAGCCCAGAATCTACAGCGACACATAGCCATTTCAGGAATCTCCTTCCTCCAATTTCCCTTCTCCATTCTCTGAGATTCCAGACTCAGGCCCTGGATGTTTAGAAAAAAAAGGACTAATATATATATTATGTTTTAAATGCAAATGGCTCCTACAAGTGCGTGTTTTGAATGCCTGCTGTTCAGCTTATTATTGCTATTTAAGTGACTTAATATCATAAGGTATAGAGCCTTTAGGAGGTGAGGCTTGGCTAGCATACATAGGTCACTAGGGAGTGGACTTTTGAAAGTTACTCACACTTCTGGTTCCTGCTTGCTCTCTACTTTCTGGTCTACCACTATGTGAAGAGCCTTGGCCAAACTCCCCCCTCTGCCATGACCTCTGCCATACCTTTCCCATTATGATGGACTGAAATCCCTCTGACCATGAGCCTCAAAATTCTTCCTTCCTTAAGTTGCTTCTGTCTTGTATTTTGCCTCAAGCAATGAGAAAAATAGCCAGTAGAATGTATATACTTACTGCAATTTATTGAGCACTTAATTATGTTCCAAGCATTCCAAGAACTGTTTCTACACTGATCATGAATTTAACTCTTAGAACTACAACACAATTGATACCATTAACTATTTCCAGTGAATAAATTGGAATTGGGGCTTTTATGAGCTACCTGAGTATCCATTTGATAGAACTGAGATCACAAACCAAAAGTGGAATCTCTTATCCAGTGTCCCTCCTGCATCTCACTAATGGAAGCTGCACTTAACTGGTCTACAACATTGCACAGAGTCTATTCTTTCACGGAGGTGGCTGTCCTCTATCAAATACACTTCTGCTTTCACGCTCAACCAAGCAATGACTTTTTGTTCAATCAGCAAAGATTGATAATAGATCCATTACAATCCTGATATCCTTTTTACTCTCTTGTTCTCTTCTCTTAAATGGCTTAGATCTAAAAATCCCAACGGTCTTGCTAGCTCAGGCTTACCATACAAGAATAGCTTGCATCCCTTCGGATTCCTGCTGTGTTGAAGGTACAGTGGATGCCATCATCCCTGCCCCCTTCCACAGGCATTTGCCCTAACTTGTATAAAGAAACAACCCTGGATCCTGAATCCAGTTCTACTAATACCGGGACTTTTTATGTGGCACAGTATGAATGATGCTGGAACACAAAGGAAAAATACAGCTCCTGCCCTCCTTGGAGTTTACGACCTTGTAGAAAGAAAAATGCATTAACAAATCATTTGAAAAATAATGTGGACCTAAAGCACACTAGGAAGCCTGGGGCTGGGGCACTGGTTCAACCTAGTGAGGTCAGGGAATGTTCCAGAAAGAAAAATATTTGAGCTGAGTATTTTAGGATCAGTAAAACCCATCTAAACTGAGGAAGGGAAAGAAGTCTACAGCCCACTGAGGATTGAGAAATGTCTTGAACCTACTCACGGGGTAAGACCAAGAGTTCTTTACTCATATAGCACCCGCCATGCAGGGAGCTCTTTTGCTCTCAGTATCTGTGTCCTTGAAATGTTATCTCAGTACCCACAGACTACCAGACAGGTAACACAGTCCCATTGTGCATGTTATAGGTGCTTGGAAAAACTGAGTTCCTTGTCCAATTCTATGCAGAGGGAAGAAACAGACAGAGGGCCTGACAGTCCTGGTTCTGATTTACAAGCCTGCACTCTGAATCTCCACCTGCATTTCTGCTTTGCTGGTTCTCAGGGTGACCTTTCCAGGCCTCAGCTGCAGGACCTGAGGGATGAACACATATATACAAGTCCTAAGCAGGAGCACAGCTCAGGCACAGGTCCCCAGACTTCCTTCCCACTGTGGATCCTCCTGTCCCTAAGCAATGAGAAAGAGACGAGTAAGCTCCTGGCCTGTGTGAGTTATTCCAACCCAGACATGCCTAGCCTCCTTTAGCTCAGAGTATCCATAAGAGTGAGGTTGACTACCAAATGTAATGTCCCCAAAGATATATACCCTGACCAGAAACAGCATGAACAGCTTGTGCCTTCCAGAAGTGGTCTCTAAACAAGGCATTCTCTCTGATTAGGTGCACTATGGGAAAGGTGTGTGGCGTTCCAGGTACTGCCACCAATTTGTGAGTTTATTTGTGTTCCTGAGCTCTTTGTAGCTCTGCTTTTTCTTCCCTTCTTTGTAAAGAAGCCCCTTCACCCCCACTCCCAGACTAGCATATGGGACTCACATGTCTCTTCTTGCTTCGGTAGGTTCCCACTTTCTGCCTTGCACGGCTGGCTGCTGTGCTTACACACTTGCTGACTACTAGTGACAGAGATCTCTGTAGTCACTCAGAGATCACATTATGGCTATATCTGTCACCATTTTCCTCAGTCCTTGAACCCAGCTAAGCTCCAGACCAGCTCTAACACAATCTTGCTTCCTGCTTAGATAATAAAATCACCAATGGTGGATAAATGTTTCGTGTTGCCCAGGCTTCTTGAAGATCCTGAGTATCCAGAATGTTAAAGTTCTCAAGCACAGAAAATAACAGCATCTTTGGGGGGATTTTTGGTAATTATCCAAAGTCTTGAAGTCTGAACTGATGCAAACCCCAGGTTTAATGTAAAGCAGGGAGCTGCAAGTTGAAGCCTGTGTCTGTACCTCCCTTTGGGCCCAGCAACTGGGGCCAGAGAAGTCAGCCCGGGGACCAGATGCAAGATGGGAAAAACAGGTCTCCTTGGCATAAAAGCCAGCTGCTGGGGTTGAGTCCTGTTAGGCCGTTAAGTGGGGTGTTTTGTTTTGTTTTTCCTTAAAGACCTTAGAGGTGCTGCTTACAGTCAGGACAAGCTTCTTAAACCAGCCTCTGTGTTTTCTTCCCTCTGTTCTTATGTCTGAGCAGGATACAATTTTAGAAGACAGTTGCTTGAGTTACCTGACAGTTACTTGAGCTGGGTGTCCAACACTGGAGAGATCAGGAAGGTTTAGACACAGGAGCTGAAAGGAACAATTCCGCTGTCTTTTGCTAACCCGGCGATCTACAGAGGTCACATGCACAGACAGTAGCCCAGATTGGGTCTGCAGCCCTTCTTCCCCCTCACCGTAGATGCCTTGCTTATACCTCAGCTCCCCTTGCTTGCAGTGAACTCTGGGACATTACACAGCAACTGTGATCATAACTCCCTTTTCCTCTGTTTGACTGTGTATATTTTCCTATACTATCTTCCTTTGTATATCTAAGACCTAATGCACAGCAAGGACACCTGTTAAATTAACTGACAAATTCACAGGCTTGGCAGAATCCAGAAATCCCACACACATTTAATTAATCTTTTTTCTGCACTGGTCTTATATCATTTTCATTCACTGACTCAGCAAATGTGCCACTCCAGGCACTGTGGGAGACATGTGGTATAGAAGGTCTTCACCCCCGTCTAGTCCATAGGAATACTGAAATAGGTCTGAAGGCAATATGAGCCCTGTACCGTAAGGAGTATCTGAAGTGTTCAAAGTGTTCTATGTGTTTAAAGGGAGGAGAAAGCCCAGGGCTTGTAGCAGCAGCTTCAGAGTACACGATCTCAGAACAGGATTAAACCAGCCTGAGTCTAAAATGTACCAAGCATGTGATGCAGCTTAAGTCTGGGTCTGCTCTTCTCTGCATAACCCTGATTGTGCCCATCCTCCCACCTCTCAGCTCATTAACCAATTCAAAATAGATTCAATGAATAGGTAAAACAAGGCACAGGACCTTGCAGGCTGTTGTCATGTTTATAAATTGGTTTTCCTTGGCTTGTGACCAAGCCTCATATAGTCAGCTATGATGGGAAAAGGGACAGAGTCACAAGGTACAACATGATATGTGTTATTTACAGCACTTCCAAAGACCCCTCCCTCAGCCAGACTCTGGGGAGACACTCCTGTAGAAGGAGAATACTGATAAGCTATGCATTTTAATGGCCTGCCCAATGTAGCTCTAGAGCTTTGGTTGGTTCTTACAGGAGGAGATAACAGATGGGGAATGGGGGAGAGGAATAGGGAAGTGAGCATCCCAACAGGAAAAATACAGGATGGGCAAAGTCTTGGTGATAACAATACTCAGAATACTCAGAAATTCGTCTACATGATGAAATCTTCATTTGGCACAGTTGAGAAGGTTCAAGAAAACCAAGACTACCCAATGACAAATATTGACTTTGGTGAGAGAAGAATCACTATTCAGAAACAAGCATAGTTATTCCTTTGGAATCTGAAAACAGAATATATCAATGGGGTGTTGAAAGATGTTTGCAGAACTGCCACCTCTATGTAAAACAAGAATGAGTGTAATCTATCCAGGACAGAACAGGGTAACAAGGCCTGGAGGCAGAGAGCATGACCATGCACACCCGTTATCAAGACTGTGTAATTAGCTCCCAAAGACAGTGGACAGGCACTTGTCTTATTCCTCAAAAGGCCTCATTAAACATCAAACAGAATTGGAGGCAGCCATTAACAGACTTGAGAGTTCAACAAAGGGAAAAGGAAATTGTTTGGCCAGTATTGAGTGGCAACAGGTGAAACCACACCTGGGATGCAGGTAGAGCTGGCACAGAGAAAGCCATATTCTCAGGCAGAGCTGGGGAGCAGGGCAGGTACAGTGGAAGCTGGAGTCAGAGACTGGAATAAAGATGAGAGATGTGCATACGGTGCATACACCTTCATACGAACTTAGCCAGTTCCTAGCCATTGGCCCTGTGCAGAGGGAAAAAGGGTGTCTTTTTCTAGTGAAGTAAAACAAACTACCAGACTGGAGAGATGGCTCAGTTGGTACAGTGCTTGCCTTGCAAGCAGGAGAAACCGAGTTTGATCCTCAGAACTGGCATAAAAAGTGTTAAGAATGGTGGTGTGTGTATGTAGTCCCAATACTAGAGAGTTGGAGCCAGGCGGGTCTCTGGGGCTCACTGGGAAGCCATCCTAGCTCATTTTCTTAGTTCTAAGCCAGTGAGAGACCCTATCTCAAATAAAAAAAGTTATATGATTTCTGAGGAATGACATCCATCCAAGGTTGACATACATACACACACATGCACACACATGTGCATATGAACCTGAACACACGTGTACCTACACACATGCACATTCATGCACACACATGTACACAAAGAATATCTAGGGATAATGTGAGTCTTTATTGTAATGGCTTGTTTCCCCAAGAAATACCTTCTACATGTGGGCAACCCTTAGGACTCCTGCTTTTCATGGCTGAAGAAAAGTTGTCAGTCAAGAACCTCAGCCAACCAAGATTTTTTAGAGAGTTTCCAACCAGTCTTTCCCCAGCCTCAACTAAAACAAAGTAAATCAATCAAACAAACAAAAAGAACAAGCAAAGTGCAGCATTGAGCAAAACCACAGGAATTAAAACAAAAAGGCAAAACAAATGTATGCCTCTGGCAGGATTACAAAAAAAAAAGAGAGAGAGAAGGGGAAGGGGCAGGGGCAGAAGGAGGAGGAGGAAAGGAGGAGAGGGGGAGAAGAGGAGGAGGAGGTGGAGAAGGAGGAGGAGGAACAGGAGGAGAAGTTGTGAAATACTAAAAATAATATTGGGTGCCATTTTATATTGTGTGGTATGTAAGGGGTTGGTTTGGCTTTTGAGGCGGGGTTTCCAATATATAGTTCACATCAGGTTCTAACTCAGAGTCCTCCTGCAGGAATCTCCTCAGTGCTGAGATTACAAGCAAATACATCATATCTGGCTCAGGCTGCCATGTTTTAAGTATCGGAGAACAATACATATCTCTGAAAATCAAAAATGCAATTTCCTTAAAGTAAAAATTACAAATAAAAATCACTAGAACATAATGTATTACCGCTTTCAGAATTACAAGACAGAGGATATATACTATGAGACAAAGACACATCGTATGCAATTCAGAGAGTCTAGATTTGGGCTGGGGATACAGCTCCAGAGTAGACCAGTTGTCTGACGTAAAAACGATCCTGATTTTATCCTGATGATGAAGAAAATGTCTGTATCCGACGTCA
The DNA here is from genome assembly GCA_026225945.1 of Cricetomys ansorgei. Taxonomy (NCBI): domain Eukaryota; kingdom Metazoa; phylum Chordata; class Mammalia; order Rodentia; family Nesomyidae; genus Cricetomys; species Cricetomys ansorgei. The sequence goes on along the minus strand of JAMJFZ010001264.1, from coordinate 21,844,580 downwards.
AGAGTTCCTAAATGAGAGAACATAGTGTTGAAGAGCACAAAGAAACATTTCCATATCTAGAGTCAAAACACCTAAATAGAAACTAATAAATTACTGGGCAGGTGTATGTATTTGTGAATCACCTACATGAGAAAAACAACTCAGGTTGACACCATGATTTGTCATCACCACAACTGTAGGCTAGAACAGGATCAAAGGGTGCCTCAAAGGCTGAAATCCTATTAGCAAAACAGAACCAAGCAACTGATTAACCAAATGAGAAAGGATGGTACAGATAAAACCATTTGCATTTCATATATCTGTTTTTGAAACTTATTTAAGGATATACTTCAACAAAATAAGAATTGGAAATGGGGGTAAATATGAGATGTGGGAAATTACATAAAAAATCCCTTGGAGAGTAGCTATGAAGCAGACCTCACAACCAGTGGAGAACGGGCCAGAAGGCTCTAAAAGAAACCCAGGAGTGGGTGGCAGGACTGAAGGAGGGACAGGGTGACGCTGGGGGTTGAGAACACTTTAGGAATGTTAAAAGCTTGGTAAGCATGTGAATAAAGGAGGACACTTAGACACCCTAAGGGAGACAGAAAAGCTCTCAAACATGAAGCAGCCGGTTCAACAAAGAACAGAAGACCATTGTCCTTGAGGAAGAAATGAAATGGATTCGGAACAATAAAGAGACTGAGTGGTAAAAGGAATAAAGTGAAAAGAAAATAGTTTATTAGCCCAACACGAAAAATGTGAAGCTATTCATAATTGGATTATAGATGATACTGAGGGGGAAAAAACCAGGTACAAGGAAGGTGACCTCAAAATGTAAAATTTGCAAAAGTGACTTATTTTTGAGCAACTGGTGGAGTTTAATGAAAAATTGTCTGCTTATAAAGATTTTTCTTTGTGTACGAATATGTGTATGCCCATGTGCTTGCACAGGCTACGTGTGTGTAGTTATATGTGCACGTGTGCCCGGCACACAAGCAGAGACTAAAGAAGGACACTGGGTGCTCTGCCTATCACTCTACCCTGTTCTCTGGAGACAGGGCCTTTCATTGACCCAGGAGCTAGACTGGTATCCAAGCAGACCCAGTGATTGTCCTGTCTCTGCCCTCAACAGCATGGGGTTAGAGGCACAGCCAGTCACTGCCAACTGTTTTGTTTTACATTGCTGTGGGGGTCCAAACTCAGGTGCTTGCACTTGCACAGCCAGTCCTCTTAGCTCTGAGCCACCGCTACAGCCTGAATATTTTACTTAGAGCTGTGGAAAAAAAAAAACATTGCAACCATAGGGGGAAAATGTAATTAGAGCATCATAATTAATTGACTTCAATAAACAGCACCTCCCCTCAATAACATAAAGTCTTTGTGTTGGTACCACATTTAGAACAACTTAATTGTACATCCAAAATAGAATGTAGAGTACCTCACACTCAGCAGTACAAAAGTTCAGTTCACAGAAACTAAGAGGTAAAGGAAAGGTATGGGTTTGATGGTCTTATTTTTCAAATTGAGAGTCAGGAGGTTCATCTTTCCTGCTATAAGGCAGAAACTTGACTGGAGTTTAATGCTATCCTGGGATACAAAGTGCTCAGTAAAACCTCAAAGCTGGAGGAACTCGGAAGTGGTGATGTCATTCTTTAGAAGAAAGAAATGGAGAGGACAGAAAGGGAGCTGTGATCAGAGGAGGCAGATGATCACATGCCCAGCTAAGAATGGTAACAGTGCACCACTTGCCATGTGCTTGGCAGCTAAGGGCAGGAAAAGTCTGAAGCAAACATAGGACTCAAGTGAGGATGGGAAGGGCGGGGAATGAGGTGCTAGAGTCCATTATAAACAGTGTGTGTGTGTGTGTGTGTGTGTGTATGTAAAGTTAAAATATTATTTCTAAAAACATTATTAAAATATTAAAATACAGACTCCATGAAACGTCAGTACATGTCTTATTTCTTACTAAAGAACAATCTAATTCATAGATAACACAGCATAGGCCTTAATAATGTGTAATTTTTTTTAAATTTATATGTGTGCATGATTGTGTACCACATGAATGCAGTGTCTGCCTGGGACAGAAGAAGGCACTGAAGTCCCTGGGCCTGGAGCTAATGGATGTCTGGAGGCACCTGAGGGTGCTGAGAGCCTTCTGCAAGAGTAGCAAGAGTTTTTAGCCTGAGCCAACTCCCCAATCCAAGATCATCGGTACACACACACACACACACACACACACACACACACACACACACAGACACAGACACACACACACACAATGTCCTTTTACCTCTAATCTATTAACATATCCTTCCTAAAAACAGAGATAAATATATATATATATATATATATATATATATATATATATATATATATATTAGTAGAATTCAGATTCAAGAAATTCAGCAGTTGTATAATTTAACTACAGGCTATCTTCCAGTCCCAGTGTCTAGTATAGGAATTTTGTTTTCTTTAAAGCAGGGTCCATGCAGTCTGAGACAACATAATACTGAGTTGCTCCCTCTGCCCTCCCCTGACACACACACGTTGATCTTGTCTAATTGAAAGCAGTGTTGCAGCGTTCAGTCTTTGTCACTCAAGAGACTGATATTTTTGGAGAATATGGGGTATTTGTCTCACAGAATCTTTATTAAAGTAGTGGAGTTTGTTTTTACAGTCTTTCGGGTTGGGTTTGTCTGATGGCTCCTTGTGACTACACTGCGGGGTACAGTTTTGCTATATGGCTTTGGAACTCTCTGACTTTATTGACTCTTTCTGCTACCTTAAACCTACCAAACCAGTCAGTCATCACTTGGTGTTACTATAGATTTTCAATCCTGGAAACTCTGTTCATTCTTCCACAGTTTCCCTTCCTCTCATGGAGAGTTCCTATCTGTCCACCATATTGTCCTTTAAATCTCTGGACATTGTTTCCCATACTTCTTGGAGCACATTTGTTCCAAGTTGCTATTGGACATCTTTGCTAAACTCGACATCAGAGCTCGATCTTTCCCAGTGTTCTTCATTGCTTTTTCGTTTCTTCCCGTGATTCATGCTTTTGACTAGAAATTTGACACTGCAGGTAACACATTATGATATGGATTCTGATTATTTCCCACTAGCAGTTTCCAGGAGTGACATGGAGCAAGGTAACCCACCTTAAACTGCACATTCCATGTCCCCAGCCCATGGTGAATGGCTCCTGATTTCTCTGCTTGACTGTTTTCTCCTCACATTCACTTTAGTAAACAGTCTGGCTTTCTAGAAGTTATATAGCTTAGTGGGAAATCAGAGACTTGTGCTGAGCTCTTTCTCCAATACCCTACCCTCTGGGCTCCAACCCTCTACTCTCTTGACTTGTCTGTGTGGAAGTACCTTCCAGGACTTCACTTTTTCATCAGCTGTGGCTGATCTTCAGATTCCTAAAAGGATGTTTGTGCAGGTTTACACTCATATTGAGGGAAGAGGAAATGCTAGCTTTTTAAATTCTACCTTCTCTGATACACTTGGAATCCATTCTGCAGATCATTAGATCAAATTCTATCACTCAGTGGAGCTATTCGGTTGCTCTCACATTATTCAAATATCTATCTTTTCTCTGATGAATTAAGATGCTACCTTTGACATATGCTAAACTCATGGACTTTGTCTATTTGTGACTGACTATGGCATTATTTTAATTATAGGGATTTTTAGAGTGTTTTAATATCTCCTAGCCCTACCTGAATATAGCTATTTTTCTACTGTCTCATGGCTATTTTTCCACACGAACTGTTAGTATCATTTTGTCTATCTTTCATTTTGGAATAAAAGGCAGAGTGTTGGTTCCACTGGGATTTCATTCAATTGCTAAATGAACTTAAGCAGAACCAACATACTGATGACACTGAAATATTCTATCCAAGAACAAAGGATAGCCTTCTATTTATGTTCAAGCCCTGTGTCATGGCTTCTTTCATATTGGATTCACATGTTTCTTAATGTTTATTCTAATATATCTTTGTTACTGTCACTGATTTAAATAAATTTAAAATGCTAGCAACATTGATCCTTGGCCTCAAATCAGGTCTAGCAAGTCTGAAAGAGTAGGGCTGTCAGAGTCCATTACACTCACTAGCTTCAAATCTCCACTTTTCCTCTTGTTTAGCATTTGACCTTCAATACATTATAACCTTAACCTCTCTGAGTCCCAGCATCTTCATCTGCAAAATGGGAGTACACACTGCACAGACCTGAAGGGTGCTGCACACAGTGCACAGACCTGAAGGGCGATGCACACACTGCACAGACCTGAAGGGCGCTGCACACACTGCACAGACCTGAAGGGTGCTGCACACACTGCACAGACCTGAAGGGCACTGTAAGGATGAGCTAAGAAGTTCCACATGATATGGCCCACAATATGATGTACTATATTATCCCTTTCCTACAAAATGTTTACAAGAGTTGTAATGTTTACAGCATAGTTCAATCACTAGAAAAGGGATTTATTCCCATTACATGAACATTTAAGTGAAATAGTGAGGAATGGGTAGGTAAAGAGAAGGTTTAGACATATCACTGGAAAACTCTAAAAGAATGGCAGTGCTGAAAGTATCAGATTAAAAAGCTTTCTTCGAGCTGGCAAGATGGCTCAATGATTGATCATATGAGTTGAGTCCCCAGTACCCACAAGTAGAAGAGACCTAACCCCCTTAAGTTGTCCTCTGACTTCCATGTGTACATCTCAGCATGTGCACACCATCTCCCCAACACACACACACACACACACACACAAATGAGTTTTAAAACTCTCTTACCAGTAGGTTAACATGGAGCATTTGTCTATGCTTTGTACACAACACTATGTCTATTTCCTTCCCTTTCCTTGGAACAGAGGGCAAGGAAGATAAAGAAAAAGAAAGCCTCTAACCAATGTCTGGCTGCTTTATATTGTGTCAGACACAATCACCAGACATTTGCCTAACAGAGGACAAGAAATATAGGATTCTTAGTTAACAAAGTTTATCATCATTCAACTGAACAAAAGGATTTACTGGATCTAATGGGGCATAACTCAGTCTAAACACGGAGAGTGGGGGTCCAGGATCCCAGATAGGGTCTGGAGTACAGCCTTGATGCTAATTTAATTCATATAATTGGATACATTGGATTGTATCACATAATGTTATCCTCATTTTTAAAAAGGTTTATTATTATTTGGAGACCAGACGTATGTGTCAGATCTCCTGGAGCTGGAGTTTCACATGGTTGTGAGCTTCCCCACATGCATGCTAGGAACCCACACAGGCGCTCTGGAAGAGTAGCATGTGCCCTGAACTGCTGAGCTATCTCTCAAACCCCAGTTTACCCATTCTTCTCAGAAAGGTAGAATGAAGTGATCTTCATTCATTATCTCCTTGGCTTTTAAGATTCTTTGTTCTGTTCCACATGTTTGCTGTGATAGAAAATGATTGTCATAAGGCAATTACAAATAAAGTATTGTTGAATTCCAGAAGATAATAAAATTAAATTACCCCACTTAAAATCGTCACCAACACTTCTTTTTATGGTGTGATCACTGGTTACCATACTCTGAGCATTTACTGTTACGGGCTGCACATCTGTTTCTGTCTTGCAGCCCTGCCTGCTGGATCTCTTGGTGAAACCTTGTTGATAGAGTGCAGGAGAAGGACTAGTGGATACAAAATGAAACTGTGTTATTTATTCTCTTAATATAGGAAACGTTCACATTGTGGTGTGTGTGATTGCTCCTTCGGTTCCTTAGTAATTACCTAACCCCTAGTTTAGGATTAGTTCATTTGAAATGAAAATTTGATTCAAGAAGCACAAAACCTTCCCTCTCTTTCCAAGCTCCCTGAGGTGGGACTAGGAAGAAAACCCATCAAATTTATACCAGGTTTTCAAGGTCTCCTCCAGCCCGGGAATTTATTCACGACTCACAGTTCCTTGCTATCTCAATGCAGCAAGCTCTGTTCTTGAGTCTCGAGTTTCTGAGGTAATCACTCATAATGCCAGGCAAGGTGCTTTGAGATCGTAAGACGAGAGGATTTGGGTCCATACACGTGGACTGTGGGTGGTGTGGTGGTATAGTCTCTGACCCTTTCATTCAGCACCGAGCAACTTTGCAATCCTGCTCCCTTTAAAGTCAGTGTAGCACGTGGGGAGCTGGGGACATGCTGCCTTTCAAGACACCAAATGTCCTATTTTCAGAAAATAGCCTGTTCATTTCCGAGGCAGTCCTTGGCTGAGGCTCCAGATTCCCTGAGCCAAACAAAACTTCAGAGCAGCTGGGGCATGCAGGTGCTTCCGGCTGGCTCCTCCAGGTTCACACCTGGGGCAAGAATGGGAGAACATTGAGGTGGTCTCGGATTTTTGTTTGTTTGTTTGTTTTCTGACCCACCGCCTCCAAGCTCACAACTGGAAACACTAGCTTCCCTGTCCGCCATTACTCACTCACAGCCCCACAACTTAAACCTGGCAACCCGGGAGGGGCAGTTTCCTCTGGGTGTGGCTCCTGTGTTAACTGTTTTGGCAGTGGAATCTCCTTAAATTTGGTTTTCTTCTGAATTGAAGACTGAATGGCAAACAGAAATAAGTCATTCGAGGTACAGTGGGGGGGTGAGTCTAAATCTCTTGATCCACCCCCCACGCACTCATACAGTCACAGCCACACAACTCTGAGGCTCATTGCCACATAATCTGAACATTAATGGAGGAAAAAAAGAACATATTTGGATCTGTAAATCAGTTTAAAATGAAAATCATGAGGTGATAACACTGGGCAACACTCCTAACACAAGAAAAAGAAGCATTAAAACTTCAGAGAGCAAAGGAAGTCATGAAACTGAAGGTACACTTTCCTCTCTTGTCCTTCATCCACAGCATGACCCTGGGGGTTACTGAGTCCTCCGAACCTCTGTTCCTTTTTGGGGAGCAGTTAATGCTATTGGCCCATTCCCCTGAGGTCTTCCCACATAGCCAGGGGCAAAGATCTTCCTTCCTTCCATAGTGTTTCATCAGAATGGGGGCTGATTAAGAAAAACATCTTTGCTGCATAAAACTCATGCCTAACATTTCCTGTAAGCCAAAATGCAATCCCAATTACATCTCTATTTAAAATAATCACTCATCCCTATATAACCTTTCTCCTTTGTTTGCATCTAAACCTGTATTTGCAATTGATTAAGACCTCTGAATTTTATAACTTTGAAGATGACACATGTATTAATTATATCTGCTTTGTAATCTACCCCCACTAAAACTTACTCAAGGTAAGCCAGACATTTTAGGACATGATTTTTAAATGGTAGCTGTGTGCAGATTACATTAGCACATCCAAATTAAATTGTTTTTATCTTAATGCAGTGTCAAACAGAAAAATATCCAAATTTGAATTCTTGGGGATAGAGAAAATGGTATTAAAAATAGTAACCCTGTAACAGGCTTAAAGTCTGAGATTTAGGGAATGTTAGGCTCATGAACTTATTTTCATCTTAGGTCTTGAAGCTTCTAAGATTTAGGAAAAAAAAAAACAACCAAATTATCAATCCCATGCAGGGGATGAGAAGACTGTGTACAGAAAACAATAAACCTTTCCTTAAAGCTGTCCTTTCTCCTTACCTGGTCCTGTCAGCTTGACGCTGTGTTGATTATGCCATGCACTTTTATGACTGTTTATAATGTACACATCACTTTCACGCCAGTCTCATTTCATTTTATTCTCCCAACAATCCTGGGACCTACAGGAAATAGCCTCCTTGTATCCATTTTTTCTGAGGAGGAAAGATTCTCTGAGGAATGACTGGTCACTCCTGATGCCTGGGCAGAGGGAAATCCGGAGCCTTCTGTTCCCCCGTGCATCCTGCTCTGCACTGATCCCATAATTGCTGAGTTCCTTGGCCCAGCTGTTCCATACAGATGTAGGCAAAGGCCGTGTGGGAACTGACCAGAATTTCCAGGTTTGTGTGGTCCTGGAACAGGAAATGAATCGTGATAGAAATAGAGGTAGTCTATTAGGGAAAAGGTGCTCTGAGGAAGAAGTGAGTCACAAAGCTGGGAAGGTTAAGCTCAATAGTCCAGGGTCATGAGAGTTGTAACCCTTTTAGACATTAACACAGTATCCATGTCTGGCCTTTGTATACCGCACATGCTCAGTCCTTTGCATGTAGCCCCTAGTGGAGGGTTTTGGGCCTTTTCTCTGTCATTAGTTTCTTTCATGTGTTAATCTGGATGCATCTTTCTGTGCCTTACTCTTCAGCCACATGGCTGCCCCATAAAGCATCTCTGAGGACCTTCCTAGTACCAGAGGCTTCTCTGAGGAACACTACCCCAAGGAAGACCCTGACTACTTTCTGGAGACCTGCTTTTGGTTCTATTCTTGCCTGGTGTTGCCTGACTCACTTAGCAACCCCAGACACTTTGCACTTTTTGCCTAGGCTCCATCTCTGTCCATAAGCTGGAGGTATCAATGTGCCCATTCACGGATGCACAGCTAGTGCAACAGAGTTGCCTACACCCATGGTGGTGGTTTCTAAGCTGATGGTTGGACTTTACTGCATCCTACTAGTCCCTGGAACTGCCTTCCTTTGAGGCCTCATCTGGGGAGAGCATCCTTCAGACTTACACCAAAGCTTCAGGACCATCTGACACAGGACCTGGTCCCCTAACCTCATCCCAGGGATCTGCCAGGGAGGCTGCTCCCCAGGGACAACTTCCTGCCTGTCAGCCCAGCCCTGCAACAGGCTCCCCAGTTACTTTACAGTTCTCTTCTTTGGTCTGCCTCCGCAAGGGGCCATGAACAACCAGTGGCCAGCTTTGCTCTGAAATGTGAGATTCTATATTTGTTGAGTTGGCCCTGGAGCCTGTTAAGCAGCCACTACTCATAAGTGTGCCTAGTGGGCAGGTGAGGTGTGGAACAGGGAGATCCAAGCAGCAGCCTCTTCTCCATTTCAGATCCCAGGGCCTGCTCCTGTTCCTCTAGACACCCTTAGGACTGAACACTTTGTGTCTCCCCTAATTAATTAATTAATTAATTCAATAATTCAATAATTAACAGGGATTAAGCCAGTCCTAGTTTTAGAATCTGCAATGTTAATGAAACCTGGCAAATCTGTGTTCCTAAACTGTTGCAGAAAAGGGATGAGGGTGGAGATAGGGGTGCAGAGTTTTGAGTTGGAGCAAGGGTAGAGAGAGAACCCTGTGTGGGGTTGGGGGTCAGATAACTGCAAGTTACATGCCAAGCCTTTAGATGTGCTTCTGAGCCCTTCATAGTCCCTGACTGTCAGAGATCACAGACACACTGAAAGATAGCTAGCTACCTTGAGGCCCCTCCATTTTCATATGTCCTAGAAGAACCTGCAGTCACAGAAGGTCTCTACATCTAAGCCTGCCCCGAGAGTTGTATCAAGTCAGTGCTACCAGGCAGCTGTAAGGAGCCCCAGCCTAGGGAAGTTTCTCCATGTTGACTGTCTAAGATGCTCTAGTAGGGTTGACACTGATTAGCATTAGACCCTGAGCTGTTAGCCTATTTGCATACAGCATTTCATCTAGTCCTCCCAGGCATTGTGTGACATAAGTACAACAATTTGGCTCACCCAAACATAGCCTGCAAGTAGAACAAATCTGAAAAGGTCTGAGGTGTAGCTTCAGAATCTGCACTCCCAGCCTGCTTATACAAGCAGGTTTTGCTAAATGAAGTCTGGAGACCGACTTAAGGAGAGAGGCAAAAGACACGAGCTCTACTGAGGATCTACTCGTGCTATGAATTTCTTATCTCGTACTCTTCATGGCACTCTCCTTCCTAGTTAGATTAGAACACTAAGACTCAGAGATCATAAGTTATCAAACTGGGATCCAAATCCAGATCTGCTGGATTGGTGCCTACATTCTTCCCACCAGGGTGATCTGACAGCTTGTGATTCTTGCTCCATTTCTAGAGTCTTCTAATCAAACTCTTAGGAGGGAAATCCCTGAGAATGCCATGGGGTTGAAAGGAAAGCAAAATCAGTTCAGACTAGGCAGAGGCATTCCAAAAAAGTCTCTGCAAATCCCCAAATCCTGGGAGCTGTTGAGTCACATCTGAGAATCTTTCAGTGCCATTATCCCTGAGATCTGAAATCACATGGTTTATAAAAGGAACAGTGCCAAATGAAGAGTCGGACATTTCAGTTATATTCTCACTCTAATGATGAATGGCTCGGGGTAACTAGTTGCTTTCCTAGGGTCTCCATTTCCTGAAGTTTGCTTAAAGCTCCTGTAACCACTATCTTCTGATCCTGTATCAGAGCTATCTTTGGGTCATGGCTCCCAGGAAGGTATCCTGAGACTCTGATTGGGCAGCATGTTACAAATAATTTGTTACTAATATTAGATATACCAAAGTAAGCACCATTTAATTAACATCCCTCACTCATAATGAGAAGGAAAGAGAGAAGGAAACCCCAACTAAAGCTGGCTGGGGCACAAATACCAATTATTGGTGATCCCAGGAAAGTATAGGTAATGGGTCAGACAGTTATGAGACAGAACAAAACAGTGAGAAGATGGCACATAGGAAGTGCCATTTGTGTTGAATCTTGAAGGACAGAGGACTGTTAGACAGGACACAGTCCAGACAGAAGGTCTTTGCCAACCATGATGATACAAGTTTGTCTAGCCACCCCTCCAGCACCCTGAAGGGAAATCTGAAAGTGGGCAAATCTTGCCAGGGTTCCCAACCCACAATGAACCCAGGCAGGCAACTTCCTGATACCCAAGGAGGCTGGGTTCTACAGTAGCTGTTTCTAGGAACTGCTGGGAGCATAGGATATTCTCCTTCCTTCAGTAACTCTTCTAAGAACATCTGAGACCCGGGCTCAGGGAACTCTGAGGAAGAAGAGGCTGAAAGAGTGTTAGGAACCAGAGGAGATGGAGGGCATCAAGGAATTAAAGCCTTCTAGACGCAATGACTGGTGAATATATGAACTCAGAGAGACTGTGGCAGCATGGATAGGACCTGCACAAGTCTGCACCAGATGAGGTACTAGAGCTGGGAGAAGTAGACACACGCACACATCCCTAACACAGAAACTATCTCCAATTGATAGTTACTTTGAAAGAAAAATTAGTTTTCTCTGAGGGAGTCTTCCTGGGGAAGCAAACCACTCTTAAGGGTAGCCCCATGCCCAGCAGTGGATGGCCAACACAAAATGAACTCAACGGAATCTCTGGATGTGCTTTGTCTCATAAAGTTAAATCATGGCATTGTTTTTTGTTTTCTAAATCTTATGGGTCCTTAGAGTATTTATTATGGCTTCTGGTTTGGGGTTTTTATAGGGTTCACGAGTATATGAATGTGTGTGCTTCTGCATCTATATGTGTTTCTCGTGCTTTTTCTTTGGCTCTTTTTCTTGTTTGGTTCTGTTGTCATATTCTGATTTATTTGTTTTTTATTTATCTTACGTTATTTTGCCTGTTTGTTTTCTAGTGAGAGACAGAAAAGGCATGGCTCTGGATGGAAGGGGAGGTAGGAGAAACTGGAAGGAATAGGGAAACTCATAATCAGAATATATTGTATGAAAAATCTATTTTCAGTAAAATAAAGAAACAAAGAAACAACAAAGAAAGAAACTGAGACCCTTTCCTGCTATCTTGCTATGCTCTGTTCCCTGCCCAAACCTGCCCAACCATGTCCAGTTCTGCCAAACCTTGCCTGTTCTATCCTGCCCCAGAAATTCTGCCTAATTCTGGCATGGCCTGCCCAGTCTTGCCAGGCTCTATTCAGTTCTTATGAGTTTTGCCCAGTTCTGCTCAGCATAGCAAATCCATGCCTTGTTCTGCCCAGTATTGCCTGGTCCTGCCTAACTCTGCTCACCAGCTAAGCCTTGAGCAATCCAATTCTTGTCCTGCTCTATCCTGCCTGGCCAGTTCAGTCTTGCCCAGCCAGCCCTTCCTGTCCACTCCTACCTGGCCTAATGCTGTTCTGTCCTATCAGTCCTGTCATCCCTGTCCTGCCTGGTTTTCTGCTCTCTTACACTTTGCCCGTGTCTGAGGAAGTAATATTTTCCTATGGAGGACTCAGTGGAAGCCCCCTTCATCTAAGATGCCTTCTTCCCTCTCCAAGGCTGTATTTGAGGACACCATAGTAAGGAACCCTGTGAAAGCCATCATAAGATCTTTTAGGACATGTCATCATGTAAGCTTCTTAGACTATGATCACCATATGATCTCTTAGGACATGCTCAACACAAGTGTGACCACTATATAGTCTCTCAGGACACAAGTCACCATATAACCTCTTAGGACATGGTCAACATATGTTTCTTAGTAGGGGTTACCATGTGATCCTCTTAGGACACAGTGACTATGTAATATTCTCAGGTCAGGTTATCATACAACCTCTTAAAACAAGGTCACTTTATGATTTCTTAGGATACTATCACTTGATCCCTTAGTATACTGTCACTGTGGGAACTTCATAGGACACTGTTATGATATATTCTCCTAGGACATAGTCACCATATATTAGGACAGTGTCCCATGATCTTTTAGGAAATGGTCTGTATACGATGGTCTCTTCTTGATGAAAGGCCTCAGGAGAAGAACCCCTCTGAATTTGGCAGTAGGTATCACATGTCACACTTCTTTCAGCCAGCAGGGTTGCTTCTACATATGGCCACAGTGATTTGAGTGTTCTGTTTTGTTTGTTTGTTTTGTTTGAGACAGGATCTTACTATGCAACCCTGACTGGTCTGAAACTCACTATTCGACTTTGAACTCATAGAGCTCTACCTGCTTCTGTCTCCTGAGTGCTGGAATTAAAGGCATGTGCTACCATACTAGGCATTTCAGGTCCTTGCAAGAAAGGCAGGAGGCCAATGAATGACCCACCCTTCAGGTACATAGATCTTTGGCTGTTCATTTGGGTATTAACCTTTTTCTACCTCACAGACAGGAATTTCTTCCTCTTTGTTTCCTCCCCCATCCTCAATGGTTACCTTACTTTTACTTTGCAAAGTACCCTGAATTCTTCTATAAGGAAGCTGGGCTAAAGCCATGGGGAACATTTGTTAAGTTCACACTTTGCAGTGTTGAATGGGTATATGCATTCAAACATCCATACAAGGCAGTTTCAAACCTCCCCCAAGGCATGCGGTATTCTATTCCAAGTACAACTAGAGACCTGCTTCCCAGAAGAGCAAGAACTTCACTCAACAGGGAGCAATTGTACCCAGAAGGGAGAACAACCTTAAGTGCTTAGAAACTTGTGTGCTCACCTTGGGGATTTAAAGATATCAGGTTGGAAAAAAAATCTGCAACAGATGAAATGACTGACAGCTTTAGTTTTCATAGATATAAAGCTCTCAAACTGAATATCTTAAGGTAGGGGGAAAGAGGAACCAAGTAGACACAGGAGAAAAGGAAACACACACAAGTGCACATCAAGTTGCATGCAGTGGGTAACATAGACACTTTAGTGTCATCTTCACCACCATTAAAAAGGAACAGAATTCCTAGGGATCCCACTACAAGGCAAGCCTCGGAATACTGAGGAGATCTTTACCTCCAAAGACCTTATATTCTAGCTAGAGGAAGAAGTCAAAGAGATTTTATTTTATTTTATTTTATTCTTCAGGACAAGGTTTTTCTGTTATCACTCTGGCTGTCCTAGAACTTACTCTGTAGACCATGCTGACCTCAAACTCACAGAGATCTGCCTACCTCTGCCTCCCAGTGCTGGGATTAAAGGTGTGTGCCACCACCACCCTGCCAAAGAGATAGTTTAATAACTACATAATGCAAAGTCCTTTATGATAAGTATTCAGTTGGCAATGAGTGAACCATATTGGAGTTCTTAATTGGGAGGTATTCAGGGTCTCCCTCTACTTCTCATGCAAAGCATAGATGGGAGTGTGTGTACAGCAGGGTGCTGGGCCAGCTAACTTAGATTCTACTAGGAGTCTGGGGTGAACAGGTAACAGGTGGCAGAAGGGACCTGATGAAGCAATGCATGCCCACTGAACAGTGACAAAATTGGAACATATCTTATTATGCACATGTCTTATTTTCTCAGATCCAAATATGGAAGTAGGAGGGAGAGATAGAAAGTCAAGGAGGGCATGTGAAAGTGCAGAGCCTCATCTGCTGCGCCTCCAGAACCCAGACAATGGGGAACTGTGAGTCCTTCCTCTGATTTCATTCCCCACTCTGAATCTGAGTGCTCAGCAGGGCTGTCAGGGCTGTGAAAGTCTAAGGTTTTTTCTCACATGCAATACAGGTCTCCATAGTGTCCTTGTCCCTTCACAAAACTACACATGCTGTGCTTTATGGGTGACTTAAGGAGTTTTCAGGAGTAAATTCCACTTGTAATTCCTTGTAATGCTCCCTTTTCTAGTTCAGACGTGTCAGCACTTGCCCCACATGATGCAGCTAACAAGCGCTTGGTGCAATTTTGATAACTGACTAGCTGGAGAGGAGAAGGCAGGGATAAGAATCAACCTTAGATCAGGATCCGAGGTGATTAACGCAATCAGAGAATCACAGAGGCCTACAGATGCAACTGGTTTTGAAGAAATGGCAGCTGTCATTCTTTACGGTCTTCGTGTCATTATACATGTCATGTCCTCAGCCTACGGCTCCTCTCATCTTTCCCCACCTGGACTTACCCTCTGAGATTCTTACCTATATCCTCTTACCCTTTGAGAGTCCACCTACACATCATTTCTTTAGATAGGACTTCCCTGAACCCACATTAGAGACTTAGTTCCTGTGGTCTCACAGCACATAGTATGTACTTCTATTATAGAACCTATCAGTAAGTGATTTATGATTATTTATTGTTGTGTCTACCACGACTACTTGGAATACAACATCAATTAACAGATGAGGTTTAGTTAGAGATAAATTAATATTGGTAAGGCATCCCATATGGTGGGTTATAAGACTTGTCCTAATTCTTTACCAGTGCCCCCTGTTTCATAATTGCATCCTTGAAGAATGTCCTGAGAGAAGAGAAACTGCACTTGTCCATGACTTGATTTCAATGTGAGGCCAACATCCGACAGAGGAGCCCTGAGACATTTTTAGGGAGACTGTGAATTCAAAACTATTTCCATAATAATATTAAGAAATTATGTATTCTTTTCACTAAGTTGACTTTTTCATCAACTATGGCGAAAATTGCTGTCATCTTAATGTGAATCAAGGCTCTACTACCACACAGGTAGATCCTGTAATATTTACTCCATTCACTCATGTTAAAGGAGAATGTCTGTCTCCAGAAATTTCCTTGATGAAGCAGTAGACAGAATTGATGGTTTTGAATCTTGAGAAGACAGCTGTTCAATATTCCATGCAAGGAAATGGGAAGTAAGACACACGTTATTTCTGCCACGCACTCAAGTACTGGAGCTGTCTCAAGGAAAGGCTCTTTGAGACAGAGCTGCAAGCTGCAGCAGCTATGTAGGCCAGAGAGCATCATTTTTACTTGGTAGAATGACTAACAAACTATGGCTATTCAGATTCGAATATTTGGCAGACATCCTGTCAAAACCAAGCAGAGACTGTCACACATAGGGAAACACCTGACAATGCTTGTCACTAATGATACAATTTGAGCTTTCAAGCCCAAATTAGAATTTTGTAAAACATGTTTTATCAGTCAGTGTGCTAAAGATGCAGAGTCCTTTTGATGTTTGACAGGCCCCACCTGCCTTTCTTCTCTTGCCCTACATTGTTTAAGTTAGTAAGCAAGCCCATGTGCCAAACCCTGGTGCCAACACAGAGGTTTAAACCACATAAAGCTTAGCCATGCACAGAGACATGCTCTCTTCTGTTTCCACATACAATGAAAACCAAAACTTACCTCCCTTTATTGCAGTCAAGGAATTTCAGACTGGCTTTGGTGTCTGCCCTGCTCTTGACTGTATGTACAGTGTTATCATTCTTGACCCATGCCAACCCTGAGGGAGGGGCCTATCCTATCTTCTGAGAGCAACCACAAGACAAAGGGCATCACAGGCAGGCTGCTGTATGAAGCAAGCACAAGATAGGGAGAGGTCTTTCTTCTCTGGCCTCTGACTTGCTGACAACTGGGTGGCCTTCTGGCACTGCACTTGAAGCTGTTGCCTGCTGGCCATGTGTCTTCAAGCTAGGTTACTGCCTGTGGACAGACTTGTCCTTTGTGCTATGCAGAGCTGTGCTACATTTTCCAGAAGCTCCATAATAGACTTAAATGGCCTAGATAACTGTCCTCTAGGAACAGGGAGTCCCTAAAATGAGATTTCTACATTTGGTAGTATGCCACAGCCTAGATCTACCTAAGTGTCACAGACTGAACTGTATCTTTATTCTGGCATATACTAAGTCCTATAGACATTATTATATTATGGTATAATAGACAAATATTATTATATTTGATGATAATATAAGGTAATTAGTTTTAAGAAGAGTTATTAGTTTCTTATGAAGAATTAGATCAAACTCAAATGTTCACCTACCAGTGAAATAATCCAGGGAATAAGAGATATAAAGGGGGCAAAGGTCATCCTAAAGTTCAGGTTCAGGAAGTGGCTCCTGCCTTCTGATTGTAGGTTGTGTGCATCACCCATCAGTTGACTTTTGTTCTATAGAATTCTAAGGGAAAGGTCAGTACCGTATGTAATGTGGAGGCCCACAGGAGTTTTGCTCATGTAAACACTTGAGATTTTCTGAGGCTCAAGATCCAAGTGCAGTTGGCTTACCGGGACTCTGTGAGACTTAAAGTGGCAATGCTGTTGCTGCTGCTTTGCTTCTGCTACAGAAACAGATCCAGATCCCAGCATTACAGTGCGGGGAACCACAATGCCCCAAGGCACAGATCGTAATGAAGAGTAGCTCAGAATGCTTCATCTTGTTTTCCCAAAGGGGCTGGAAGAAACTATAAATTTATTGAAAGATTGAAAAGGGGGTTCACCAAAAACTCTGAGGGCATCTTATAAAAGCATTTGAATGTCCATTCCAGCTCTTCCAGAATCAGAGGTCGCTAGGATTTCAGCACAGGTGGTATCATATGGTGGCAATATACAGTGTGGGAAGTGAAATGCCTAATCCTTATGATACTGACTCAATTCCTTGGATAGAGAAGCCCGGTAGGATGAGAAAATCCTTCTCTGAAGTTTTTCTCATAACTACTCACCAAACTTTCATTCACACAGAAGATACAGAGATAGAAATGGAGGTTATTTGAGCTGATTGAAAATTTACTAAAAGAATTTATTCAACAGGAAGATGAAGAGGGAGCCAATTGGCTTTTGCACCTCTATAACACTAGCTCAGAATTAACTTTAGCATCTGTTGAGAGGAACCAATTGGTAGGCATATCTTGTGACCCCCAAATTAACAATTTATTAAGAAACCCATTTAATTTATTAAAATGGGCCCATTAAACATGCCCTCTGCAGCATTCTCACACTCATTTTCTCTCTTGTCTCATCCAGTCAGTGTTGATGACATGGAAACACCCCGTCCCACCGTGACAACAGAAACTCATGCCTTCCCCAGCTGCAAAACCTTGGAGGAAGGACAGCAGCTATTCAGAAAAGTTGGCACGGTGCGATGGCTTTATTGCTATTATGATGAACATGTCAATAGACCAGAAACCCTTAGCAGACCAAAGCAGGGCCTTTGATGATATATAAGGCAATTATTTTTAAGAAGAGTTATTAGTTTCTTATGAAGAATTAGATCGAACTCAAACATTTACCTACCAGTAAAATAATACAGAGAATAAGAGATATAAAGGAGGCAAAGGTCCTCATAAGAGACCATCCAGCAGTCAGCCTTCTCAAAACAAGACCCACTCATAAAACCTGATACTGAATATTTTGTTGTTGGTGGCTTTTTGAGACAGTCTCGCATTGTCCAGGATAGCCTTGAACTTGCTATGTAGCTGAGGTTGGCCTTGAACTCTTGAGTGACAGTTTTTATCTCAGCAGACTGTGGGGAAGCGAGGGACCCCAGGACCAGGTCACATGAGATATAAACAAGGTGGCTCCGAGCTACATGACTCCCAAGTCCACTATACCAAAGCCCTGTCACTATTCTGATGTTAGGGGATAGCAACCTCCACAGTCCTGCTAAGGACTTCCAGGGAAAACAGCCACCTACTAGGAACAATTGCCTCTTTACCTCTCAGTTGGCGCAGCAGTCTCCTTTCTTGTTTTTGTTGTTTTATTTAAAAATTGTTTCATAAGCAGAGCATCGGTAGCCCCAAAATGTCTCATAGTTGGATAGATGACCTGAGCCAATAAGTAATAAATTAAAATCTTTGCACTCTAGTTCAATTCTCAAAGTAGGATCCTACAGATATATATATATATATATATATATTATACATATGCATATATACCCTTCAACCTAGTTAGTCTGATACACTTAGAAACAAACCAACAAGAGTTAACCATCATTATTCAAAATTTACTGAAGAAAGGGGTGGTTAGTTCAACCATATCCCTTTTTAGTAGCTAAATTTTGTCATTGTACAAACACAATAGAGTTTGCCTAAAAATTGTTTGTCACAGTTTTACTGACTTGGTATCTCAATAAAGTCCCCTTATCTAATATTATAGATATTACTGCTTCTCTGTAATATCCACTGCAAAGTATTTTGCTCTCTTATACATTTGGTTAATATATTCTTTTTGGTGTCTATTTTGATGGCATCTCAGCCACAATTTGCCTTCACCTTCAAAGGTTCACAATGCATCTTCACCTGCTTCCCTGTGGGGTGTTTCAGAAGCCCTTCCAGCATACTTAGTCTTTTAGGCAAGCTCTTAACCATATTCAACTTCCTCCAGGAGCATAGGTAAGACATTACACTGGTGACATCCTCCAAGGGTATTTAGAGGATATACACACCAGAATATATGAATATTTGTCACAGAAGTTTTCCAACTGGAGCTGAGCCATCATGTCTCAAAAGATGCAAGACTACCATTACAGCAAAATTTCTGTCGAAGGATGGACGAGCCATGCCCAACACAAGATAGAATAAAATCCCTCATATTGTCAATACTCGTGTATTGAAGTAGACCAAAATGTATTATTCCTATTCAGATTTTGGAGGCAATACATTCATTCTTCTCACAAATCACCCTACTTTGACTAAGATCCCTATTTTTAAAAAGCCATAACATCTTTCCAAATGAAACATGTTACTCATAAATGTTCACCAGAGACCCCTTCTCTGTAGCAGCAGCATCAACTTAGTTTCAGGTCTCCTGAAGTCTTTGGACTACTGTTGATCACAGGAACTTGTGTGTGGCTTCCAGGACACAAAGCTCCAGAGTTCCCTACTACATATAATTAGACTCATGATTTCTGACTGCATGCTGGGATCCTCTGAGGTGGATAGGAGCCTTCACAATTCCTAAGATCAGGTTTTGTCCAGATTTATCAGATTGGTATTTACCTAGATGCCATTAGAATTTGGGAGGCAGCAAAACAGGGTGAACATGGCCATAGGAGGCCTCCTCATTGAAATGGAAAGGTACTTATAGGATAAAAAACCCAAGTTAGGACACCTGGTACACCCTATATGCAAGGGAGAATGATTTCCCTCATCTTCAATCCTTTGACAGAGGCAATGTTTTCAGAAAACATCACCTGTTTTAAAGACCAACTTATCACTGGAATCAACTAAGTTATCAATAAAAAGTCCATATATTTCATGGATAGCAGATATGACAGAGCCTGCTGGAAATCTGTCTCCATTTCCTAACAGGATGTGCCTGACATCCAGGGTGGAGCCTAAGGCAGGTGAAACTTACCAAACCTCCATAGACACTTCAATACCAGAGAATGCTCTGACTGATAACCTGTCTTATCAGCATTTTTAAAGAACACTGGGCCATTGCCAGACATACAGGTACCTGATACAGTCAATGTCTTTACCCTTTGTGAGTGAAAACCTCAGAAAGACTTTTTTATCTAATCACTTGATTCCAAGGGGGTCACAAGCATTTAAACCATAAGTCAAGAACGCACAGGTTACTGTCTAAAGCCACATAGCAAAGCCTCAGCAAGATACTCCTTATTATACCAGACATTGCTGACAGGAACCAAGGCACTCATCTGACCTCTCAAAGCACATAACATTGAGACTATATTTCCCATATGCAGCTGATTAATGCTTCAGTTATGCATTGAGCACCTTCTACAAGTCAGGCACAAAGGAGTAATTACAAAGGAAAACAGCAGTAATAAGTGCACGGAAAAGGTGAAGAAAAGGCAGCATGTCTACACTGAGGAGTGGAGAGCAAACAGAAGACAGTGATGCTTAGAAAAGAGGAAATTACATCAGGCATGAAAGAGGGGACTCGGTTCATTCCAAGACTGAAAGCTATTCACTGCAATTAGAGAGTAGAATGCTTGATAGCTGATAGGGGGAGGAAAACAGAAACCTCTCAAGGCATCTAAATCAAGGAGATTTAATGGTTGTGATTTTAACAACTACAGTGGAAACGTTAAGACAACTAAGGGACAATGAGCAACTCAGCCATCAGGATAGCAGGAAGCCGGAGGAGAAGTAGAATCAGAGCCGATGCTGAATTCATCTGGCTGGGGCCACATTGTAGCAATGACTTCCTGGTGGGCACTGGAGCCACAGAAGGAACAGGAGGTGGGAGCAGGCTGGTGGTGATACCCTCCCACTCTCCATGTCTCATCGGTGCCTCTGGTGAACCAAGCCTCATGGGGCCTGGCTGAAGTGGGAATGCATTTTTCAGGGTGATGCTGTGACCAGGCAAAGCTGGGGAAAGGAAAGCATGGGAGGGCAAATAGGTAAACCACACAAAGATCCTCAGGAAAGATAACACCAAAAAGGGAAGCCTCAATCAGATCAGTCAGGGTCTTCCAGACTCCTCACCTTAGACATACTGGGGATCCATCGAGGGGTTTGGAGATGTAAGTCAGTGGTTGATTTTTGTCTTGAAAGATTACTAAATTTTTTGATATATTCCTTTTCCTTCTAGTTCCTGAGCATGAAACTGCAAAGGCTTCATTACAGGAGACTCAGCACAAGAACACTAATGCCCCATTAGGTTACACTGGTGAGTCAGGGTGGATCTGGAGACTAGGAACAAGAATAATGAGGCGACTGGGAACCATGTCATCCAAGAACCCATCTGAGGGTATCAGTCACAGTTTGCCTGGAGAGGAGAGCTCAGAGGGGACCTATGACAGCTGTCACAGCATGTGAAAAGCTGACATGCAGAGGAGGTGTAACCTGGTCCCTTGGTTTTCAGAGGGAAGAATGAATAGTTTGGGGATTTTATTTCAGTTTAGAAGAGAGAACTTTCTAAACACTAGACCCTTTCAGCAGTGAATGGGCCCCATTCCCCATAAGACAGTAGCTGCCAGTGGGGAAGAGCAATCTGCAGGAGACTTCTATTACTTGGTGTGGATTATGGGAGAGCACAAAATGTCAGTGGCTTAATACAGAAGAATTTAAGCTCTCATTCACACTGTACATTGAATGTGGGGCAATGACCTCCACTGAGAAGGTCCTCTTGGAGCTTCTATTTCCAGGTGATACCTCAACCATGCATAGCAATGGCCAGAGCACCTCACATAGACAGTATTTAAAAGCATAATACTCAAAAATCAAACATCAGAAGTAATTAGAAAAGAACATTTGTGGCAACCATAAACCTCATCCTCCTGACAATGTGTGTACTGCCCACTTTGTAAGATAATGAGAGAATACCACTGGGTGCATGAAAATTTTTCATAAGAAGTAAAATGAATGGATGCTGATGGCATCTTGCATCTCAGTCACTGATCTCCCAGGATCTCGTACCATGCTGTTGACTGGCCAGCCATATCTAGGTCATAGGAAGGAGCAAACAAAGGCTAATGGTTGCTCAGGAGAGTCCTGTCACTTCAATAGAGAGGAAAGTGGTTTGGCGGTCCTTGTGAGTATGTGCCGGTTGTTCACCTAGTGTCACTCCACTGCCCTCTCAAATAGCACCAAGTTTCCTGCATGTGGTGTGCCTGGGATGGGGAGGGCCTCACCCTTGGACAATTAGTATAATTTGAGGCTCAGTAAATATTTGCTGAAAGACTATATGGATTAACATAACTAACAAGTTCTTATGGTTTGAATGTCAAATATCCTCCATAAGTTCATGTGTTAGGATCCTTGATTTCCAGTTGGTGGTGTGGTTTTGGGAGGTTGTGGAACCTTTGGGAGTATGGCCTATCTAGCAGAAGTGGATTGCTAGGAAAGGGTCTTGAAGATAATATCTGCTTCTAGTTCTGGTGAAGCTCTGTGCTTCCTGGCCACTGAGATAGGAGAAGCTCTGAGTGCCATAAACTCCACCACACCTTCACCACAATGGACTGAAGCCATGAGCAAAAATGAACCTCTCTCCTCCCTTAAGCTGCTCTGTCAGCTGACAGCAAAGTAAAAGTCACTAACACACAAGGATGGTGACTTGACTAGGTTTCCTACTGAGAACAACCTAAACTGACCCTCGATGTTACTTGGAATAGAAGGCTAGTCCACTAACCAGGATGTTGAGAATCAGATTCCTCTGTTTAGATGAAAGACAAGTTAAGTAATTTAAAAGTCCTTTTTAACAAGAACATTTTTTTCTATCTGTGCAGCTTCCTCCCCAGAGACATAAAAACACAATGATAATCCTGAAATAATGGCCCAGGTTTCATGGCTTGTGAAAGGTATTTTATTCTTTCAAATAAACCCTTCCCCCAGCCATCCCTTACTTTGTTGATTTGTTTTAGTACCCTGATGGTATGAAACACTTCCTGAACTTTATTTGCTGTGTCCCCATCTAACATTGTAGCAAGATAAAACAGGCATAATCCTTCCTTCTGGCTATCAGCCTGTATCAGAAAGAGGCTGGCCTTATAGAGGGCACCCATTGCTTACCAAATGGGTCCAATTTGGCCCAATATAAAGTAAGAAATTTGAACCCTACAAAACTAGATCCAAAGCAAAGCCTTCTGACTTAGAGATGTCTATAGCACAAGGACAGGTGTTTGAGCCCCCTGAACTGTGAAACCCAGCCTTCAACCTCCAAACTCCCAGAAACAGCCCACACAAGGAGGCTCCACACCTAAGCCCAGTCACCTCACCTGCCAAAAGAACAGGGCAACCTCACTGGTAAACACAGCCTCTTTGGGGAAGGATCCCTGGCCCTCACAATCACAGTTTTCTGTTGAAGTGGCATTTTTCCCAACACATTATGCAAAAGCAAGTTGGAGAAGATGCTGAGGACTGTTATTTCCTAATATGATTCTGCCATTTCCAGTAATGGAAAACTGCACTCCAGCTATCCATCTTAATAAGTGACAGATGCATTTCATTACAACTTCCTTAAATAATTTCTTGTGGTTTTAGAAGGAGGGGGACAAACAAGAACGAGTGCTATATTGTGCTCTCTTGCATGTCAACATTTCAGGAGCCATTAGATAAAGCAAGAGTTCCTCTCTGCTTGAGAATTAAGTGATCTACCCATGCCAAGCCAGGCGTGTTTCTCAAGAGCACTCCTCATTGGTCCAAGGCAAGAAAAGCTGTTAGACTGTGTGTTGACAGATGAGCAATAGTAGTAACTACATGTGATTTGACAATTTGTATTGTACTGTGACACCTTGCCCCACCCCTCCACCCCGGACATATTACAGCATAGAGAGAGTAAATCTGTAAACAGACTCTTCTCAAGTTTGTAGCTCTCTGCAGGAAATCAGGTATGTAAAATCCAGTACAGCAAAGGAATAGAACACTGGGTTCAGGGATTTCAGTTCTGCTCCTATTACTATTGCCTATGTGCCATGTGACCTTGGCAATACAATGACCTAGTCTCCCAGCATTTCCAACACCTTCCTATTCTGTGATAATATGGTACATGTCAAAACAACTTAACAGGATTATCATGAGGATTAAATGAGACAATGAAGAGAAAGCACGTGTCAAACTATAAAGCAACATTAACAAAAGACACTGTCATAAACAAAAGAACTCCTTCCTCTCCCCTCCCTTCACCCTCCTTTCTTTTTTTCCTTTCTCCTTCTCTTCCTTTCTTGTTTTCTTTCAACTTTCCTTGCTTCTCCATTTCCATATGTCCAGTATGCAGAACAAGACCTAGCACTTAGGTACTACTGTATGTTTTTAAATTTGGAACTCTGATAGTTAATCTTATGTGTCAACTAGGCTCCAGGATACCTAAATATTCAGTCAAATATTATTCTGAATATGTCTGAGGGGGTGTTACTTGGTGGCCTCAGTATATGAATAGTGGAGGAAAGTAGTCTGCTCTCCCAGAGTGGGTGGCCACCATTCAATCAGATGAGGACCTGAATAGAGCAAAGTAACCAAGTAAGAATGAACTTTGCCTGTCTGGCTACTTGAGCTGGAACATCACCCTCTGCCCTTAGACTGGAACTTAGTCTATCAGCTCTCGTAAATCTCAGGCCTTTGAATGTGGACTGGAAATTATGCCTCCTGGGTCACTGTCTCACAATTTCAGAGTTCTCAACCTGTATAATATGTGAGCTGGTTCCTCATAATAAAAGAAGGAGGAATGGAGAGAGGGAAAATGGAGGGGGGGAGAAGGAGAAGGAGACAAAGAGAGAATCCATCTGCTGAATTCTGTCTCTTACAATGACTATAACACAATGAAAAGAAAAAATAATAAAAAGTCACCTGAAGTTACCGTGACCTTCTAAGTATAAACACAGAACTGAAAATCAAAGGTAAATGAGAGAAACGCAACAAGAAGTTCAGCTATAACTCAGGGCATGTGGTTTCACACTTGAACTTCCAAGCAGGGTCCTTCAAGGTTGTGCGGTTTATCTCAGCACTGTTGTGTTGCTCTCTTCTGAGCCTCGTTATGTGCTCAGCAGTGCACATGCATTATCTCATCTAATCTCCACAAGCCTGTTATTATCTGTTCTCTGCCCTCACCTAGGAAACACGGAGTTGTAGGAAATTCAAATCACTTGCCTACTGTCACAGAGCTAGCAATGGAATGGTATAGAGACTAAATTCTTTACCACTGCACCACTACCTCCCTGTTGCCTCTATTAAGGAAGACTGGTAACTGTATCACTCAATGTGGAATCTTAATATAACCCAAGCCAAGTAGACTTAGACATGATGGGATGAAGTGACCTGTAACTGTAGAAGAGTCATCAATGATTATGGTTCAGGCTTCTGTTTCACGTCTCTGGATCTGCTCTTATCTGTGTGTTGGCTACGTCTCAGTCTGGCCTCCCTCATGGGAACAAATAGTGGCAGAGGGAGGCTCCCCAGTGTTCATGCCCAAGATCATACAGAAGGAAGGGGGAAGTAAATCTTCTCTGAAACTTAGGGTACACTGGGAAACTCCACTGTCATTTGGCCCAAGCCAATAGATTCACAGTAGTCAAGATATGGCCACACATTGGTTAGTGTAGGCTAAGCTCATTTCCTGGCCCTACACAATGCCCAGGCAAAGAAGGTGAAATTACACTAACTGATCTGCACCTCAACTGCTCCACATGCACGGAACTTGGTGCTATTTGAGAAAAGAGTGGAGTGACACAAGATGTGCAGCCCACACTAGGATATCTGAGCCACTATGCCTCCGCTAAAGAGTGCCGGGACTCTCTTGAGTAGCAGCCAAACAGCCTTTATTTGTTCCTTCTTCTGCACCAGATATGGCCTCACCAGTCAGCATCCTTCCTCCTTCCCAACCACACAGTAGTCCATCAGGCATAAAAATTAACAAACGAACAAAACGCTACCACACATGAGCACCACTGGATTGACATTCCAAGACAAGTATGATGTCATTCTGGTCTCCAGAAGAATTGAGGTGGTAAAGCTGGCAAATGAATGTATCAAGGAAGGGGAGCCACTTGCTCAGAGGACATGGGATGCAATGTATACAGAGGTCATATGTGATCTCAGAAGCCTAACCGAAGCAGACCCTTCAACCTTTTCATCTCCAATGGAATCAGCCCAAACCTCTGGCTGTTCCTTGAAATTTTGTTTTATCCTTTTCTCTAATGCCTTCAGACCAGAACCATCTTCTCTATTCTTTTTTCTAGACTTTGAGCCCCTTGACATCTGCGGTGCTTAGGGGGCTCCCAATTCAACTCCTCCCTCTTCTCTCCCTGGTAAATCTCTCATTTATTCATCCTCAGCTTGCTTTCAATCTCCTTTCATTGTAGGCACTGGGGAGGGGCTGTGTTTAAATATTCTTATTTGTAGCCCACCTGCACTATAGCTGTTGTTCAATATATATCTATTAACAATAGTAGCTACATTGATAAAGGATTCCACTCCCTGGAGCTGTTAATCAAATGCTTTTTGACTACTTCTAAATTCATTTCATCCTGAAATATTTATAGTTCTCAATCATCAGCAAGTTGCCTGGTTTCTTATTTTCTACTTGTTTGTACAGTGAGATTAGCAACTGGGCTTCTCCTTGTTCTATAGATTTTTTTTTTTTTTTATTCTTAGAAGCTTAGATGTTCCCTAAGCCTCATGAGGGTAGGAGGGAGTAGTTTTCACTACCAACATTTTAATGAATGGAAAAAATACAATATACTAAAATACAATACATCTTATCTAGGGCAGCAATGGCAGAACCAAGCCTGCATTTCAGTTTCTTGTTAACCCTTCCCTGTGCTCCTGGGTTTTCTCATCCCTCCAGTCATCGGTGTCTTCTAAAAGGTCCAGCTGAGGAGGAACTGAGTGCATGGCAGGCAGGAATAGGGCAGGAAGGGGAGAGCTGCTGAGCATTTGCATGCGCTTGGTCACAGGTTTTCCTGTGAACTATATTACATATTCTGGTCTTAGACAGTTATCATTATCCTCCTTATACAGTCATATAGGAAAACAGAAGAGTCTGGTATGGTGACAAAGATCTGTAACCTCAGCTAGAAGAGAAAGCAAAATGGGGGGGGGGGTATAGCAATGGTTCCCATCCTGTGGGTCATATCCCCTCTGGGGGGTTGAATGACCCTTTCACAGGGGTTGCCTAAGACTATCTGCATATCAGATATTTACATTACAATTCATAACAGTAGCAAAATTACAGTTATGAAGTAGCCATGAAAATAATTTTATGGTTGGGGGGTCACCACAACATGAGGAACTGTATTAAAGGGTCACAGCATTAGGAAGGTTAAGAGCCACTGGAAATCCTACCAGGGTTACAGAGTGAGTTCTAGGTCATGTCATGCAACTTTGAGAGACCCTGTCTTAAAATAAAAAGTTTTAAAAAATATGCAAGGCTGGCCTAAAGAGGACATTTACATCATCATCCCCCCACCCCCACGCCCGGCTCAAGGAACATCATAGAAGGGAAGGCTGGAAGAACGTAAGAACCAGAATTGGAAGGAGTGATGTGAATGTCTTCTAGAGATGACAGGCCGTGGCACCCATGAACTCACAGCAGCAGTGGCTATCTACACAAGCCCTACACAAGACTGGGCTCATCAACAGTTCTTCGTGGGTAGAAGGGGACTCATAAGGCCCTGCCCACTCCCTGAGGAGCTATTCATTTAGTGGCTGCTGGGCAGAGGAGAGTCATATTCCTTTGTAGTACAGCCACTAGTAAGTTGCCCTGGCTCTAGCAAATAAGCCCCCACTCATGGTTCTAATTAATGCAATGGGCTACAAAAACAGAAGACATAAAAGTAGGAGGGGAGCTACTGGGAGAAAAAAGGGCTCATTGGGAAGGAGAAGGGAATAAGAGAATGACTGTGAGAATAGTAACCTAGTACATGTTCACTACGTATATGAAATTAAGAAAGAGAAAGATATTAGGATTAGGATATAACTCATTGGTAGAACCCTTGCATAGCATATACAAGCCCCTGAGTTTAATCCTCAGTACCCCCACAAAAAAATTAAATAAATAAATAAATAAAAGGAAAGAAAAAAGGAGAATGTGTAGTTGAAAATTATGTATCTAACTTGTCCTGGGCTAACAGAAAACGTGAGAGTGAAACCTCGTTCCCAGTCCAAACTCTGCCACAGCCTTTGCATCATGGTGTCTCTCAACATCAACAGATCCATGGACTGGAAAGCACTTAGGGAACAGCATCAGGGGCTGTCGGAGCTGAGTATCCTTCATGGCCTGACTGCACTGTCTTGTTGCGATGTCTTCTGTTAATGACTTGATGTACTTGGGAAATGAGTACTTTCTGACCCTCTAGCTGTCACTATCTGGCTGAGTGACCTTGAACAATTCCTCTTCTCAGAGCATATCCACAAGGAGTTTTAAACTGATGGGTGGCTGGTTTATTGAACACTCAGTGGAGCAGCCTGTTGATTACTTTGGCTCTCTTTGCATCTGATAATCTTTAAGGCACTTGGGAGTTTAATGAAGATCTTAGGAGTGAGTTCAGACTACAGCAGTGCCACTAGTCTAATTGCTGTGGAATAAAAAGTCCAGTGTTTAGAAACACCTGCCTACAGGAAAGTAAAGCAATGGTGGAAACGACTGTTCTCCTCTGGGTGGACTTTCCTTGGTTGGTGCCAGAGTAAAACCTAAAGAATTAACCTTCCTTCCAAGAATCAGATGGAAATGAAATCACAGGATAAGGTAGGGATGAAAGGAACCTCCTTAATCAGAAAAGAGAGATGAAGAGGGAAGAAAGAGGGAGAAAAGGAAGTTTCTAAACATTGGGAACCTTCCCTGCCAAAGGAAGCCAAAGGAAGTCAGCACCACGTAGAAAGGTACTGAGTTGGAAACCTGAGCCAATGTGCCCAAGTCTGGTTCTACACTGACAGTGGCCTTTGAGTGACACAGAGAACACATTCCTTTCCCCCGTGCAAGATACAGGTAACAAACCTATTCCAACTCTCTCACAATGCTACCCTAAGAGTTCAGTGAGGTAAACCAGAAAAGGAAGGACAGGTTATAACATCACGAAGGGAAGCCAGATTGCTCTGCCTGCCACTTTAATTCTTCCTTTTCACTAGAAAATAATACATTTGGATGTAACACTGCTTACTTCCATGACTGGACCATCTTAAAGGGGAGGTACAACTATCAGAAGTTTCTTGAGACTACTATAGGTAAAGCTGAGAATGGGTGTAAAATTATAAGACATATTCTCATCCACTGTAATGACTAAACATACTAAACATCCTGATTCTGTACTTGATAGTGAAGCTGATTTGAGATGTTGACAGGCAGAATATCTCCATCATAGTTGCCTGCATGGTGCTCCTCAGAACCTGTGAATAGAGATGTTTCTACAGAAAAGGAGAGCTGAGTTGGCAGATGGAACAAAGCCTGCTGACCAGATGACCTGAGATGTGAGAGGATGGGAGAGGATTCTGCAGCCTGAGAGATGGCCCAATATGATCTCAAGACTCTGATATGTGGAAGAAAGGACAAAGGAATCAAAGAAATGGCCATGTAAGAAAGATGAGGACCTAGTATCACTGGCTTTGAAGACAGGAGGAAGGATGGGCCTGACTGGAGCAACAGAACTGAGCAGCTTTAAACAGCAGGAAATGTCAAGAAAATAGATTATTTCTAGAGTCTCTAGAGGGGTTGAAATTGCTGATAGCTCGATTTTAAGTCCAGTTCCGCTCTTCTTGGACATCTGAATTCCAGAACTTCAGATAATAATTGGTGATGATCTAAGCCCCTAGATTTTTATAATCTGCTGCAGAATTCACAGGAGACAGACAGACTTTTTTTAAATTCAGACACGAAGTAACAGATTTCCACATGTACATTCATAGGAACCCTGCTTTGGTTGATCCTTCGCCCCACCTGACTCATTCCCCATTTCTTTCCCCCACCCTCTGCCCATGCCCTCTGCCCCAGTTCCCATTTCCAATTTCATGACACATGCACTCTAACCCTCCCCACGTATCCTATATTTTAGACTTTGCTTTTTAATTAATTTATTTTATTTATGTGTATGGGTGTTTTCCTTGTGTATATATATTTGTATCATGTACATTGGGTACCCACAGAAGCCAGAAGAGGGCATCAGATCCCCTGGGAATAGAGTTCAACATGGTTGTGAGCCATAATATGTGCTAGGAATTAAACGGGGTCCTCTGGAAAGGCAGTCAGTGCTTTTAACTGCAGAGCCATCTCTCTACCCGCTCTCACACACATCTCATTCTTTAAAACCCCCTTTCCATTTTCTCACCATCGCCTCTCTATTTTCATGACCTCTCTCCACACTCATTCCCACATAAGCAGTCCACTCTTGCCTTAATGGCCTCATTAAGTAGGGTATCGCCTTCACCCTCTTTTCAGCAGTGTGTTCTGGTTTAATGCCCCATGTGCCCCAGCTGTAAAGAACCACCATGCCATCTGAGTAGTAGAACTTTGGCTCAGTGGAGACTGTGATACTCCTGGGCTCTGGTATCTTTCTATCCCAGAAAAGGGTTCAGTTTTCTTTGTTCATCTGTTTATGGTTAGAAATAAAATTGAACATAGAGCTTTGAAGTCCTCTTTCTATAAACCTAATTTCTCTTCATATTCCTTGGAATTTCAAAGAAATACCATTGTTAGTGATATAAATAGGGCATACTTGTATTCTCCTTCCAAACACTGACTAAGCCCTCTGATATCAAGCCAGAGGTTTAAAACATTCTGTAGAACTCTTTCAAAACTGATTTCATCACTGAAACATGATGTTCCCACATCAGCTGTGACTTCAGGGCATTCACACTAATATCTGCCCACCAGTGTTCCAAAAGAGAAAGAATTATTGACTCAGAACCAATTGGTCCCATTGCTGGGACAGTTATCAATCTGTGGTACCAACATGTGATCCACTGGGATACTTTCTTGGTCTCTACCTCATTAGGTCAGTGGCAACTTTAAGTTTAGTCACTACTGAGGCATCCTGTCCTCACTCAGCTCCCCAGGATGACATGCTGTGTGGCATTCAAGGACAGATTTCCTGTCCCTGGGCTATCACCAATAAGGTTGTCCAAGCCCATTGAAACCCAATAGGTGGGCATCAACTCAGTCCTGGGCTTATGGCCAAGGCTGAGTGACTAGAGCCCAAGTCCAGCCTCTTAGATACTTCAAAGTCATTTTCTGTAGAGATCCTGATACCTCCCCACAGAATCTTCAGGGATGAGGCCCTGCTGCCTACCACCCACTAAACCCAAACATGTTCTTGATCATAGAGAATATTCAAAAATGCTCTTCTTCCTATGGCAGCTTCAATATCTTGACCCTGTCAGGTGCTAAGCACTTCTACCCATCTTCATCTCTTCCCCTGTAGCTCAGCAATTACCCTCCAGCAATGCAAAAGCCAAGAGAACCATTGTCTCCTGGGGGGTGGGGGGTGGATACTGCTGCTTCCTGCAAAAGCTCTTGGTGAGTGAACAGAGACCTGAGTGAGGAACTGCTACCGCACAGGGTGGGAACATGCACCATTGCTAATTCAATAACTCATACTGTCACAACCAAGAGAGAAGTTTTGCTTTAAGAATTCTTATCGCCCTTTCTCCCATAAGACAGTTGAAAAGGCCCTCTGGTTGCCTGTGATATGAGTCATCATTATATCTCTTCCACCCACCAACATGATGCTTCATTCCTCTTGTTAGGAGTGGTTTCATTTGAGCCTTGCTCTCTTAAGATAGTGTGAGTTTCTCAAGAGCAGGGTTTGAGTTTATCTGCAGAAGACGCATCCCAATAGAAGATAGATGGTTGGGTGAAATCAGACAGCACCAACTATTTATTGACAAGGAGACTGTTATAAATACAAAGGCTTGGGAAGGATACAAGGGATAATGTGGGAATCCAAAGCTACTAGGGATGGAGAGGCATGAAATGAAGGGTTGGGCTGATAGAACCCAAGGGGAAGAGCGGGGTAGAGTCAAATACCACCCTAAAATGACCTGAAAGGAGTCTAAGAAATGCCACTCCCCTGGCTTCAATCTCCTCTAGTCAATCGCACTCTCAGCTGTCCAAACCCAAGCAGCACTGGAGCCATGAGTACATGGATATCATCCATTCTGTAGAGGCTGCCTGTAGCCTGTGTGGGCTTTAGACATTGTGAGAGTCCTTGCCTTCTCCTAAATCAGCTCTGCCCTGTCCCTTATGAGTCTTCTAGTCTAGACATAACAGGGGAGCCTTACACAGGCCTTCTCTACATTGCATGCCCACAATCTGTTCTGCTCTGCTTCCCTTTGCCACACTGAATCAGTAGTGATTCTGACCCCTACAAACAGTTTGAAATACCCACCTCATTACTTGTTTATAAGCTGTTTTGCAACTAGCATGGATTATTTTGAGCCTGGACTATAAAATCTGTACAGGCAAGGCTTATACCTTGTGTTTTCTTATGGTTATGAACAGAGTGTGATGTCCAGGTGGGTACTTGATACCTGTCAAATGGATGAGTGACACTTAAGATTAAAGATCCTTAAAGATCCTTTCAGTGAGAAAACTGACTCATACTGACTGAGTGAAAGCTCCAGCCATGCCTTGTTCCTAGAGAGAGTTCTCCAGGACAGAACCACTTAGGATCACGTATCGTTTCCAGTCTCCCTCCTCCCCACCTTCTATGAGAAGTAGCCTCAGAAATGCTCCAAGAGTGGAAAGACTCTTCTGGGAAACAGAGTTTCTCATCTAACCATTTGTTCACATGATTAAAAATAATTTTTGAGGTTTTCCTAGGTTCCTGACATATTGAGATAAATATAATGAGATAGACACCAGGCATATAAACTTATAAACCAAGGTAAAATTGGAAAGTTCAGTATAGTAATCTTTTTTAAGAGTGACATTACAGGGACAGGTAGCTCAGCAGTTAAGAGCATTGGCTTTCCGGAAGACTGGGGTTCAATTCCAAGCACCCACATGGCAGCTCACATTGTCTGTAACTCCTGTTCCAGGGGATCTGACATTATCATACAGATATACATGCAGGCAAAACACCGATGTACATAGAAATAAAGACAGATAGATAGATAGATAGACAGATAGATAGATAGACAGACAGATAGATAGATAGATAAAGTGTGATATTAGAAACTCACAAAGACATGGCTGAAGTGGTCCTGCCCATACTCCTCGGCTTTTTGCGTTCACTTGGGACATTTTCTGGCCTCCACTCCTCTCTGAAGGAGGCCTGGAATTAAGAATGTTGATGTATCAAGAATGACCCTTACCTTGTGAGGGACTGCTGTCAGTGGATAAAAGCATGCTTCATTGCTCCTCAAGAACAATTCTGAGACATGCTGCACAAAGGCTGTCTCAGAGGACCCTAGGGGGCTAGAGCACCAATGCCCAAAGTGAGTCACCTGCTCGTTAACCCACTACTGGCTGGCTTGGCTCCTTCCTGTGGCTCAGTCTCCCACTCTACTTTTGGTGTTTTCTAGGATTACCACTCAAATGCATCTGTTGTCGTCGACGTCATTAGTGGATAACCATCAGACACATATCTAATGGATCTTAGTCACTTCCTCACCAGTACTGTTTCTTGTCTCTCTCCTTCTCCCAACAAAACCTTATTCCCCACAGTCCCCTCCCACTTTCATGTCTTCCATATTTTTAGTGCCGGGTTTCAGGAAAAGTAACTTGCACTAAGGACAATACTCACTTACTCTGAGTCCTTTCCAAACTCGGAGATCTGTAATATGAACCAAATATATTCTGAGAAAGAGCCTTGGGGTTTTGAAAGCGATAAGCCAAAGCCTGGTGTTCCTTCCTAGAGAGGGAGATGGGGAAGAGACGCTGCACACTGCAGTGGAAACAGGAGGGACATAGGATGTGACTGCAGAGGAGACCACCTAGCTGCCATAAAGATGAGGGAAACAACTAATTGCACAATTCTCTCCAAAGAAGGAGACTCGGTTCCTTGTCAGCACCCCAAGGTGGTGATTAGGACTGTGCAAGAGTGGGGGACAGACACTATTAGAGCAAGTGATGCCACCTGTGAGCTTTCTTCACCAGACACAAAGGACAGAAAAAGATACTCTGCAGAGGTACAGAGGCTCTTGCTTCGAATCTGTGTGAAATCACCCCTCTTCTCCTAATGCTTAGCTTCAGGAAGCTGTAACTGCATTCATGACTGAGGGAATGATTTGTTTAAGAGCCAAAGCCCAGACTTCTTTCATCTGTAAGCCACCTAGCACAGGAGAAGAGGAACTCAGTGATGGGTCTGATGAACAACTGAGTGTGTAGTGGGGGAGGGGGTACTCCCAAGCATTCCATTGCAGCCTTTTCTCTCTGCTCCTTCACTGTGCTCAAGGGAATGAGTGGACCACCTGAGTGTTTGAAAGAACTTGGGGTCAGGCAGTCCAGCCCTCTCCTCTACCTATAGTGCACTTGTGGACCCAACACCTCTGGGACAGAGCAGAGGCATCTGCTGAATTCTGAAGCTCAGCTTTCAAGCAATACCATAGTTATATCCTCCAATATTAGTTATATTATGAATAATAGCAATATTTTGTTCCCATCAACTCTTCTATGTCTTAAGACAACCCCCACTATTATAAAAATCCAATTAGATAACATGCATGTTCGTGTGTGCGTGCACATGTATGTACATGCAAGCGGAAGCCAGAGGATGACTTTGGTACAGTTCCTTGGGTCTCTCATTATTCTGGAATTCACCAAGGAGGCGAGGCTGGCTGAACAGAAGATCCTAGGGATTCTCACCTCTCCATCTCCCAGTGCTGGGATTACAGATCTGTTTCTACATGGGTTCTGGGATTCAAACATAGGTCTTTGTGCTTCCAAGTCAAGCATCCCCCAGAAACCCATCATTTTAAAACAGCAGTGAAAGTAGAGAGGTCTGAGTGCTAGGTTGCCTCCCAGGCACTTGCTGTATGAACGGAAATTAAAATTTGTAGGACGCCAATCCAGCACAATGCTAAGATGGCGCCAGCTTCCGGACGGCTTAGTAGTAAACAACAGCTTTGCACATGCGCTACAGTTGAGACCAGCTTGGCTCTTGGTAACACACCCATAACAAACCCGCAACTGCGGATATGCAAATGAGGTGTTGCAGAAGTAGCCTATCATTAGGAACCACAATTCCTGCAGGGCATATAAGCAGCTTGCTTGGGGTCCTTCCTGCATCATGATGAAGTGCTCCTCACAATAAAGGTGTTGAGAAGAATCCGGTTGTGGCGTCTTACTTGCTGGTCAAGGCGGGCGCAACAAAAATTGGCATTTTACTTCACAGCTCTAGGATTCTGTGTCTGTCTTTATTGCTACAAATATGGAACCAGGTGAATTCCAAGAATCTAATCCTGGGATTTGGGGATCTTTGGCCTCTATGGAGGTTTCCTTGTCCCACTAGCTCTGGTGAGCTGTTCTTTCTTGGCACAGGCCCAGGCTCTTTCCGCCTGTCTCTATTGTTTGTGTTGTCATCATCTTCACCCAATCTGTTGGTTCTATCAAGGTGAAGCCATATCTGCTTTGTCCCTAGTTGTATCCCCAGCATCTGGGCTACTTCTTAAGTATTGGCTGAATTTACAAATGTGATATAACTCTGGGTTCAGAGGCCCCTGGGTACAGCTTGCTATCCTCCTCCCCCACACACAGTGAGAGCAGAAAAGTATTACAGAAGTTGATCCAGCCATGACTCCCGTGACCTCAGAATCTGGAAGTGAATCAAATGCTAGAGAGAAAACTTGATTGTCTATCTGTTTCTGCAAAAGAAATCATTTATTTCTATTGTTTCGCAGGCAAATTCACTAGAGTGGGAGAAACAGAAATCTATCCGTAAAGGAGTGGCAGCCTCTCTCCCATTGGTCCATTCACATTTATAGGCATCTGGGCCGGAACTACTGCTGTGCATGCGCTCAGATTGTCAGTGAGGCTTTTAGCCATTTGGAAAGCACAATAAACTCTCTGCTGCCATCTGTACCAGCCCACGCTGGAGTCATTCCCTCCTCAGGCCTCACCTGCTGTCAAGAGGCTTCCCCTCCCTGGGATTGGAGGAAATGGGCAAATCAACCCTGAGCACGCTTCAGGTGGCTCTGTGACCTTGC
Source organism: Cricetomys ansorgei (assembly GCA_026225945.1). Classification (NCBI taxonomy): domain Eukaryota; kingdom Metazoa; phylum Chordata; class Mammalia; order Rodentia; family Nesomyidae; genus Cricetomys; species Cricetomys ansorgei. The sequence goes on along the minus strand of JAMJFZ010001264.1, from coordinate 21,808,630 downwards.
CTTCCTCCTGGTGACCTTTCTCATGTTGCTCTTTGCATGGGCAACTCCAGCCATTACATTAGCAACACACAATTACACCTTCAAGGTAGACTCAAGTTCAGGTGCTGCCAGGACATAAATACTTTAATGAGGTGACAGCCATGCAAAACTTCAGAGTGGTATAAATCAGGGCTCTGATAGATACAAAGACAGGTTGGCAGGTTCATGCCCCAGTGTAAGGAAAGCTAAAAGGAAGAGGAGGGAAGGGAAGAAAGGAGAGAATGGGGAAGGAGGAAGAGAGGCAGGGGGAAGCAAGGAGAAAGGGAGAGGAAGAAAATGGAAAAGAGAGGGAGCAAAGGACCCTGTACATGCTGTCACTGTGTATAACACGGGCACATTGTTCCTGTGAGTGATTTCTGGCATTTTCACCTGACACTTGCACTTCATCCTCACTGCCTTGGTTTCTCTGTTGGCATGTCCTACTTCTGGCCTTCGTGTACAGCAAGCACTCCCCATCAGCCACAAACAGACTGGCTGCAGGCCATACCCTGTCCACGATGGTGAGGACAGGTGGGGCCTTTCCTATACAGACTCCAAACTTATGTCAGGTTTCCAAGGGAATATTAATCTCATGTCAGAGACACGAGGGCTTGAGGTCACCATCCAGCCTCCAGCACTAGCCAAGACAGGAGACTCCAGGACTGCTGTAAAGAGGTGCTCGGAGGACCCCTCATGGCATTTGGCTGTGTTCTACACTGACTGCACAGCAAAATTACCCTGGCCACTCCACTACATACATCAATCCAAATATGTGGGACTGAGACGAGGCTCATCCTAAGAAATGGGCACCAAGCAGAATCCCAGGTCAGAAGTCAGGTTTACAGGAAATGACAAGCAAAGACTTTGAACGGTCTCTATGAACCACGGGGTCTTCCAGGAGTTGAATGGCCAGACTACGAGCACACATTCACCTGTCTCAAAGGGCATTTGTCTGCTCATGCTCAAAGTTTAGAAGCTTGTTTACTCATCCCTACCACCCTCACTAGTATGGCTGCTGATAGCAGAATGAGTGAGTGTCTTTACCCAACTTACCCTGGGAATGGCAGGAGCCAGGGAAGCAATATCCAGCAGGAATATAAGGTGAGACACAAATGCAATTTTAAAGCTTATAGTGGCTATGTTAATAAATACAAAGATATAAAGTTAATTGACCTCTCTCCCGAGAAGCCCACGCCTACCCTTGGGTGGGTGTGTACTTCTGTCCTTTTCTTAACAAACCCGACCTGTGGTTCAGAAAATTAATCATAGGAATATATTTTACTTAACTTACAACAAAATATCACACTTTCAACACACAACACAAAAATTGAGATAGAGTCTTTTTCCTAGCCTGAGTCTTTTCCAATATCCCATACATATTTACATTTATGCAACATATCAGTTATGAGCAGCTTCATCTCAGTTGTATGATACCGAGTCACATATATGGTATGGCTAGCATAACGGACTGCTTGGTTCTGGTGGGGTCTCTAGCCATTCTTGAGCCTTCTACGTCAGGTGTGTGTACAAGTGAAGAAAAAGCTCTCGGAAGAAATCAGAACTGAAAGTCACATAGGGGGTGCATAGGAGTTAGGAACACCAAATGAGACCATACACAATATGAAGAACCCCTCCAGCTCCAGCACAGAGTTCTCATTCCCTCCAAAGGGACAGGTCTAGAAAGCGCTTCTCTACTGTGAGACTTTGGTCCTCAAGACAAAATGTGGCTAGGACTTGGCTCCAAAATGATTTGCTGAGGGATGCATCTTCTGGCTTTCTGACTTACCTTATTTGGCCTGCAGACTAATACCTCATCTTTTAAAATGTAGCTGGGCACCCATGCATAAAAATTGAATCATTTTTACATTAAAATCTAGGTTTCCAGCTTCTCCTGAAGTATCAGACTTGGGAAAAACTGGGCCCGAGTTTCTGCAAGTCAGCACACTGCCAAAGCCAACACACCTGCCAACCAAAGCCCTTTCCTACTTAACAGGCCAGACACCTGCTCTCCCCTAAAACCCACCGGCCCACAGCACCCCACTGTCTTCCCACTCATCGGCACGCTCACTCATTTATTTATGTAAGGTAATAAGGGGGAACTTTCTGCCACTATGTGTGCTCCGAAAGTGGGAAGACAAGTGAGGAGTTTACTGCAAGCTCTCTCCAGCTCGCCCGCCTTGCTCACTGCGACCTGCCCTAAGATCACTGAAGTGAGTGACCCTGGGATGACTCTGCTCCCACAGCCTACCTGGAAATGACAGTTCCGGATGCTCCTGCCATCTTAGTTCCTCCGTTGTTCTGAAGTGTGAATGTCTTGATTATTCTTCCTTTCTCTTTGTGTCTAAATTCGTCAGCTCTTTCCTGAAGCAATGAAACTGTCTCAGTTCTGCAGCCCTGTGTGCCAATCATCTGGGAAAGAGAGAAGAAATTAAGCTCCAGTTGCTCTGGCTCTTCCCTTTATCCCATCCTCCCCCATCCCCACCCAAAGGGGACTATGGCTCTCATAAGAGAGGGGAGTACTAAAATCAAAACCACCCAGCCACATTGGGCATACTAGGTGCAATTCCAGCACTCCAGAGGCTGCTGCAGAAGGAGGACAAGTTCTAGGCCAGCCTGGGATAGTAAGACCCTATCTTAAAACAACAGTAACAAAACACACAGGCATGTCAATCACTGGGGCCCTCTGGCTTATTATTTACCTCAGAAAGCATGTTCTACTAACATCATTTGACAATAGAGGACATAGCCCCACCCCTTAGCCCCAACAATGAGGCAAGGAACCTAGGTCTAGGCCTGGACTTCATCTTTGATATTTGTAATCTCTTTGAATGTGGTAGCCCCTGATAGCCACAGCCAGACCAGGCTCGTTTATCTTATTTCTCTTTCCATCCTTTGTATCTTGTCTCTGATGGAGAGTTAGCCTCTGGATGCACAGCAGAAATGGAAACAAACATAAGGAACGAAAGCAAAGCTTAAGTGTACCAGTCCTTGAGTTACAGACTCGTCATCTTTACCGTACCCGCATGACTGTATGTGTTCTAAGCCTCAGTTTTCCCATCTATAATGTGAGAGCTGTGGTTCAAGCCTTAGAGTTAATGTGAGGATTTGGTGGAAACCCATTCAGAATTCTCCAACTCATGACATATGTCATGACATCAGTCCAACTCATGACATGACCAGAATTCCAGAGAATATACTTACCTCACCCTTGAGTTGTATGGGGAGGACCCAGAGGTGCCAGGACCTAGGCTCAGTGCAGCATGCAAGATCAGCCCTCCTCTGGCTGCCTGCAAGCTATCTGTGTGTTATTTAGTCACCAGCCTCTAGGAAAGCCGCAAGGGATTTGTTATGATCCATTTGTGCCTTGGTTTAGGAAGCACCCTGCTGTGTGACACTGAGCCTACCCCTTCCTCCCATCTCTGGTAGCTGTACTGCTGCCCGGCATCCTTGTTTAATGCACATTACTCGTCTGTTTCTCCTGGTCCTCTCTGAGTCACTTCTTCTGTGTAGGCAGATGCCTCTTGCCTCCTCCTAAGACAGATCTCCCTGTGATTTGCTCTCCATCACTTTTTTTGCCCCAGCGCTTCTTATGTTTTTGCTTTGTTTTTCTCTTTCCCTCTCCAGCTCACTTTTCTATTTCTTATCTATTATACAAAAAAAAAAGTATGCTTTAAAATTAGCTTGTGTTTTGCTTGAGAATAATATATTTTGAAGTGGAATGCTTTATATTTTTCCTTCTTGGATCTCCCACGCTTGACCCACTCACAGAAGTTCCACTTCATTCTCCTTAATACCCTATGCGTATTCCTCTCATATCCCTTCTCTGAATTTTAATAATCTGTGTTTCCTACTAGCTTGCAAGCTCTAGGCGAGGAGAGGCTGTGCCTTCCTCATCAACGCAGGTCCTAACTCAAGGAGGTGCCCGAAGCACTGCTCGGCTAGAACGAATGAACATGGCTGAAACCAGCAGTAATTAGTCCTTGAATAGACTAATCAAATAAAGAAATCCATCAGTTGGAGTATGGGAAAGTCACAGTCTCAGACACATCTAGATGGGAGTGTTCAGAAGCATCCCTGGGAAGCTATTGATGGTTACCTTGAAGCTCAAGAAGATTTTTCCTTAATATGTAAGCAAGATCTCTAGACCTGGACCAAAATGACTTGCCTTTCTCAGAACTGGTTGTTACAGTTCTGGTTAGAAGGCCTGGGTAGGGTATCTACTCCTGGAGCTAGCTAAGGTCAGCCTTCCCAAATACAGCAAAGGCATAAGTGGAGAAAGGACCATGACATCGGGAAAACCAAAGGTTCTTCTGTCTTCTCTTACTGTTGTTTTCACCAGAGGAGGACAGACAGAAGCTACACAGGCTGAGCCAAACCTTGCCCACAACACACTTTCTCAGGTTGCTATGCTTTTGCCTTCTGTCCCCTCCATTGGCTTTACAGAGACCCAATCCGATGTTGGCAGTCCCTTTGTTCTCTTCGCAGTCGCCACAGACTCCGGCAGACTGTCCCTGCACAGTGGCCACCATTGCAAGTTCAGTGAGTGCCAGTCCATCATGAAGAGCTTCCGTGCAGGTGAGCGAGTCTTTCTGCCTCACAGGGCGGCTGGGGGCTGCGGCTGGGAGACACGCCACTTTGCAGAGCAGAGTGTTTATTTGGATTAATGGCTTTCAGAGCTGCCAGATTTCAAATGTAAATTAAATATTTTTTGGTGATAGGTGGCAAGAAAAAAAGTATACTTTGTAGGTAATTATTCATGTGTTCCCACACAGCTGTCATGGAGCACAGCTGTGTTTCAGTCCCATAGCTGGAGACCCAAGCAGTAACAAGCTCCTTCGTAACTCCGCACTCTCTAGGGCTGTAGTAATAGTGGTTACAAGGCCTTGCCATGTGTTCTTAAATTCAGCTTTAAGTCGCACACATGTATGAGGTAAGCACTGTAGTTCCCATTTTGCAGATGAGAAAAGTAAGACTCCAGGAATGATATAATTCATCCTCAGGTATCAAAGAAGGAGTTAGATATATGCAGCCTAATTAAAGGAGTAAAGTGTTTTGGTTTCATTCACTTGTGATGATGAGGACTGAAACCAGAGCCTTGTACATGCTGCAACGCACTCTAGCCCTGAGCCAGGTCCCCAGCACAGCTTAGTTCCAGACAAGTAGCTACAGCCAGGATGCCACTCTGTCATTCAACCCCTATCCTGATAAGCACCCCTAAAACATACACATAATGAGTTGAGGGATTTTCAAGTTATTAGCCTCTTCATGAACATCACCTCTTTTTGGTAATAATCTGTGAGACAGATATTATTGATGTTTTTCTGAAAAGCACTTGCAGATCAAGAATTGCAATTATAGGGTCCTTGAGATCGCTCAGCAGGCAACAACCACTTCCCACCAAGCCTGACGACCTGAGCTGGACTCCTAGGACCCACACTGTAGAAGGAGAGAACCAGTTCCCACAAGCTTCCCTCTGACTTCCACGTGAAGACTGGGTACACACATACACACACACACACACACACACACACACACACAAACATGCAAATAAATAAATAAATGTCAAAGTATTATAACTGTGTATAAACTAAGAGGTGAACCAGAAATAAATGGCATTGTGTGGCTAGTGAGTTTCCCTCAAAACTATTTTGCCATGAGCAGCTTCTCTACATACAGACCAATCCAGAGTGGTGGGCAGAAGTTATTCTAACCTACTTAGTGAGTTCCAGGCCAGTGAGAGACCATGTCTTTAAAAGAAAATGGAAAATGGCACCTGGTGAACAGTGGCTGAGGTTGTCCTCTGGCCTACACATACACACCAGAGCAGAGAACACCCTTGACAACATAACTTATTATTGCACACTTCTGCATTGGTGGAGAAGCAGCTATGGTGAGGATATGGAAGACAGGGAGACCCAAGGCTCAAAATAGCTCAAGATGTCCCTAAATTTCCAAGTGGATATGTCTGATCATTAATCAAATGCACAGCACGACTGTCACAGAAACTTGCCTCCTCTCTCAAAGTGAGCCTGTTCTTTCATCTCAATTTAAGTCCCCAGCCATAACCCTCACAGATAATTGTCCATTTGTACAAACCTAATTTCTGACCTTTTTATCCATCTTGCTGACGGAGAGCCCCACTCCACACAGCTGTCTGACCTCCGTGAGTTCTCTGGTGTCAGCTGACAGCACTTTTTTTTACTCACACAAGCTTCCTTTTACATGCCAAGTGTCTCATTTGAATATGTGTTTAACCTCACAGAGAATTGATATAAGCTCTTTGCTCTCAATAATGGCCAATCATCCCCCAGCGTTGTAGATCAAGCATCCTTACTATAGCTGGAGATACTGGAGACACAAGGTAACTTGATGACCCAGCTGTGAGGTCAGAAGCTTGATAGTGAGATTCTGCTCAGGCCAATGCCAAGTTGACATGTGAGGAAGAAAGTCATTCACATCACGTCATATTGGTTTTTTTATATCCCAGAGGCTCAAGTTGGAAAGGACCAAGCAGTAGCCAAACTTTCTTATCTTCAGATGAAAAAACTAGGATCCTCTTGAAGTTTTTGATGAAAAGTTTTACAAAAGTATTAAAATAAAACTTCTGAAGCTAGGGAGAGGACACTTCTTCCTCAAGTTCCCTTGGATATTAGCGTGTATGTGTGTGTGTGTGTGTGTGTAGGCCAGAAGACAACTCGAAGCCATTGTTCCTCAGGTGCCATTCACCTTATTTTTTAAGACAGGGTCTCTCACTTGCCTGAAACTCACCAATCAGGCTAGGAAAACTGACCAGTGAGCCCCAGGGACCTGCCTGTGTCTGCCTCCTAAACATGAGGTCATAAGCATGCACCACTGTATCTGGAGTCTTTTCACACAGGTTCTAGAGATGGAACACGGGTCCTTGTGCTTGCACAGCAAGGACTTTACTGGCTGAACTCTCTCCCCAGCATGCTCTCTGCTTTGTTAATGTGAAATAAAGTTATACACCTAGACTTGTGACATCTTGGTTACATCCTGTCTCAGTCACCCTAGACCGGGGAAATTAAAAAATTCTTTTGAAATCTATCCTGATATCTAAAATGTAGGTAATGTGTCCACCCTCAAAGGACCACCATGGTAACCAGTGATGTCCTCTGTATAGATGGAAACTTTCCTCACCACCTCTGTCACATCTGGAAGATCCCTGTAGACTAGAGAAGAAGATATTTTGTCTCTGTGTGGAGAAAAGGCAGAGGAAGATGATGTTTTTAATGTCTCGGCTCTTTGACTATCTTGCTGTTTAAAACAATGGGGCTGGGGGTGGTAGGTAACTCAGTGGGTGAAGGTGCTTGCTATCTGAAAACCTTAGTTCAGATCCCCTAGAACTGAACATAAAAGCCACATGCAGAAGCACAAGAAGTTGTAATCACAGCACACCACCCTCTAGGAAGATGGTAGGAAGAGACAGGAGACCCTCCAGAAGCTCACAGGCCAGCTAGCCTGGCTTATGCTATGGCAAAGGGGCTCTGTCTCAAAGCAAGGTGGGAAGGCAAGGCCTGATGCCCAAAGGTTGTCCTAGGACCTCCACACAACTCCAGTGTCATGCATCTGCTCATCCCCCCCTTCCACCCCCATTATCATGCACACATGTACACACAGATGAGCCTGGAGGTATGGGAGGGTAGATAAAGAACAATTTCTACTGTGTGTCACAGAGCATCATGTGTGTCTGGGAATCAAGAATAAAGAAGAGCCCTGAGCAACTAAGGAACACTGAGAATGGGAGAAATAGTTTTCTCCAGGGAAGAGCACAGCAACTAGTTACCCAATGCCAAATGGTCAGCCCTAAAAACATACATGCAAGTAACCTTATACAGACTGAGCAGGTTATATTTAGGAATATGTATATATAAACATGTACATATATGTATGTAAAAACAATTTTGAAAGAGGGTGTGAATTTGAAAGGAAGCAAGGAAAGGTATATGGGAGGCTTGGAGGAAGAAAATGGAAGGGAGAAATTATAAAATTATATATAATGTAAAAAGTAAAAGAAGCACACATGGAGAGAGAAGGGGGCCTGGGGCTGGGGCTGGAGAGCTAGATTAGTCAGTAAAGTGTTTGCTTTGCAAAACTGAGGACTTGAGTTCAACCCCCAGAAACCTTGTAAAAGGCCAAGTATGGTGATCTTACCTTGTAATCTCAGCTCTGAGGAGATGGAGGAAAGTGGATCCCTAGGGTTCACCTGCCAGTCAGTCTAGCCAAATTGTCAGGCAGTGTGAGATCCTGGCTCTCAAAAGACAAGGTGGGGTGAACAAGATGGCTCAGTGGGTAAGCCTGACAACCTGAGTTTGATCCCTGGGACCCCTGAGGTAAAGGAAAGAGTTAGGTTCTGCAAGTTGTCCTCTGAGTGCTATGGTATATACATGTGCATGTGCATACACACACACACACACACACACACACACACAATCATACTAAAAAATAAATAAGTAAACAAATAAAGTTTTAAAAAACACATGTGGATTGCTTCTAAAGAGCAGCATCTAATGGTGTCCTCTGGCCTCCACAAACATGCACCAACATGCATATGCACATGCACACATACACATACATACACACAAACATATACTGAGAGAGAGAGAGAGTCTATTTTCACACTGACAGTAACATCACACCCAGTAACCTCATATCTTGGAATGCTCACCCCACCTTACATTATCCTTCCAAATTCCCCTGCCCCTTCTGCTTGTGCTGTTAGGGATGGAGTCCCAGGTCACACATACATGACAGTGTTCTCTGTGAACTCCAAGGCCACCCAGTAAGACAGATGAGAGTCACAAGGCTTTCCCTTCCCAGTTCCCACTCCCTGCAGCCCTCTCCCATGGTACAAGTTATTGGGGAGCAGTCACCTGCTCCTAGCTTCTCATCTATTGCCCTGTCCCCAAGGATTCCAGATGATTCTCCTCTGATCCCCAGAAAGAGAAAATTTCCTGATATAACAATGCAGGTCACTCCCCAAATTTTTCCTTTCCAATTACTGGATGTGGCCACAGGTCTGGGCACTTGGCTCTTCCTGTCTCAAGTGACCTTGCTATTTCCCACTGCCTGGAACAATAGAGTGCATCAATTATAGTAAAATAGCTCCAATTTCTTGGCTCCCCAACGCCACAAAGCCCTCTTGGGAGCAATAAACTGTGTGCTCATCTAAGACAATCACCTCGCTCCCTCTTGATTAACCTCTTTAAAATCCAACCCACTATTCCCAATAGCAAGGCCCCTCCTTGGAGTGAATCATGAGCCATTGCCAGTGCTCCTCTGTACTCCAATTTCAACTCCGCAAACATGAATAAAGTCACCACAGTGCAAAGCAGCCATCCTGGGTCAGTTTTCTTCCTTGCGGAGATGCTTCATGGTCATGGGATTGAACTAAGGTCACAGAACTGGAACAAGGGTTCTTACCCCAGAACGTAGGAGGTAAGATCTACACTCATCTTCCAATACAGGAGTCAATGGATGGTGTCTAGTGCTCATAAATCAAGAAACAGAAACCTAGGCATTGTTTAGAGGTATATAATAAGCCCCAGGTAATCAAAAGCCAGAGACAGCACGACTGCTTGTCTTCAGGGAACTCTATCTAGAAAGACAGGATATGAAGAGCAGGACACTCTTCCTCATTTTGAATACTTGGGTATTACTCACTTTGTTAACCATGTATATTTTTATTTTTTTGGGGGTAGAATCAAACAAAAAGAAAAGTAAATAAGAGGGATTGGAAACAAGTTGAAACTACACTTATCCATGAATTACAGACTCAGAGACTCTTTAGAGTTATAAAAAGAATCTAGCTGGCCTCTCCTCTAGCTCACCCACAGGCCTTTGTGTATTTACATACAGGGGAAGCAGACTCTGGAAGAGAAACATCTTCCAGAGGACTGTTCCTCATACTGGTCTAATCTCAACAGCAGTGGCCTGTAGCAATAGTTGACACAGGAAGAAGGTCTGGGAAGGCATGAATCCAAATCCTCCTCTCTCGTCGTGAAGGCCACAAGGGTCTTGTTAGGGGAGCTAATTGCCACTTCTGCAGTGGCAGTCTCCATAGTGCAGGCTGCCCACTGAGTGGTGGGATGGTGCTCTAGGGAGTCGTGTTTGTTGGATCCAGGCCCACTGATGAGGAATGTAGGGGTAGTTTCATCTACAGACTGAAACTGAGGCTTTTGTTCAGCAGTACTCTGGTTCTGTGATCTTGGGGAAGCCAACTCACAACGGTTACTTTTTAATTGCAAGCTTATTACAAGTTAGAATCACCAGGGAAGAGAGTCATGGTAGAGAATTGCCTGGAGTAGGTTGCATGGTGGGCATCCCATGAGGGAATTTTTCATTTTGTCTTACTTAAAATGGGAAGACCCAGCACATTACAGGTGGAACCATTCCCTGGGTTCCGGTTCCAGAGTGAGAAGAGTAGAGACAGCGATCTGAGCAGTGAGAGTACAGATACTCCTTCCTTTGTGCTCCTGAGAACAGGCTTCAGGTTTCTGCCTTGACTTCCCTCCGGTGATGGACTTTAATCTGGAATTGTGAGCAGACAAACCCTTCTCCCCTGAGGTTGCTGTTTGCCGGGGTGTTTTATCACAGAGGTGAAGTAGGACAGCACTTGATAGCTCTGGGCCTCATATGCTGATCCATACAACAAGGGCAATGACAGCGCCCGCCTCGCTGCGACCTTAAGGAGCAAGTGCGTTCACACACGTTAAGTGCCCGGAGAGTCATGTGGCATATGCTAAGTTCTTATCAGTGTCGACTTTCTGAAATACTTTCCAAAAAGCCAAACTCTTAGCCTATTTTTTAAAGAAATACATATTAAATAAAAGTCCTGTGGATCTGAAACTATGAATCAGATTTAGGGGAAGGAACAGTTAAGAGGAAAGCTTGTTATTCATTAAAACTCCAGAGTATCCAACACCTTCTGGGAAGACAATGTAAGAACTACATGAAAAACTGATGGCTCATCCACCATGCCAGGAAACCAATGCAACTGGCACAGCAGGCACTAAGCCGGGGTGTCTCTCACCCGACTCACCCACAAACAACTGACAGCACCGAAACAATAGCAACCACCTGGAAAGAAACTGGCTCATTCCAGCACTGCAGAGAAAAATCTTTATCATAGAAAATGAAGACCAAGAGTTGCTAAATGTCAGGTGACAGGAGCATACAAGGTATCTCCCCAACGAAGGAACTTTCACTGGGGAAATATTAGTAGAAAGAGTTTAAAGGTGTTTAAAATATATATATAGTTAAAACTAGTGTACATGTTATACACATATATACATGCAGGCAAAATGGTGACAAACAAAATAAAATGAATATATATATTTAAAATCCTCTTAAATGAAATAAAAGGTTGTATCAATAAAATATTTAACTAGGTAATTTCTTGAATGAATTAAGAGATTTTTGAAATTAAAATTGATATTCTTAGTAGCAGAATAGACAGAGATAAAGAGAGAATTAGAGAAATGGATGAGAAAAATGTAAAAAACAATTACTCAGAATTAAGCCCAGCAAGATTTAATTAAAAAAACATAAATGTAAGTGTGTGACAGGTTAATTATAATGTGAAACAAAGTATTTGACAACTAAAGATTTCTAATCGTTATTAATTGATAAACACAGTTTGTCTCATTACAAAGGGGGAAATGATGAGTTCACCACAGAAAACCCTGAGAGACACCACTAATTATGCAGCCAAATCTAGCTTTACTGGTAATAAGATAAAATCCATACTACATCTCCCCTTCCCACCCCTCACATCACACTGAGAAAGGCACAGACATCTCATCTGTGGTATTTTCCCAGAGATGCTCAAACTCAATTCATTCTAGAAAAAAATCAGATAAATTTAAATTATGTAACACTCTGCAAAATATTTGGCTTATTTTCTTCAAAAAGTATCAAAATCATGAAAAGCAAGAATCTCCAAAGAGTGTAACTCAAAATAAAATCCTAGATCCTGGGCTGGACAAAAGACAGCAGAGAGAAAAATGTTAACATTCAAACAAGGTCTATAGAGGAGTTAGCAGATTATCCCAGTGCTATGCTGATGACTCCTTCCATCTTCACATGCATTCCAGAGATGACACTCAGGCCATCAGGCTGGTACCACAGACACTTTACCTGTTGAGCCATCTTTCTGGCTCCAACTTTGATATTTTGACAATTGTACTGTGGTTATACAGATGTTAACATTTAGAGAAAGTGTTATGAAAATAGATTAAACTGAAACTTTTCTGAGTACCTAAAATTATGTAAAAATGTATAATCTCTTAGAACAATGTCCAGTGCAGTGCAGAGTGAGCATTCAAGATACGGTTCTTGCTGTTATGCTTAACATTTGAGAAGCATTCTCTACTCCTGTGGCTTATATGCAAGACGTATTACAGAGCTACAGTAATAAAAACAGCCTGGTATTGGCACAAAAGCAGACATGTAGGCCAATGGAACAAAATAGAAGACTCCAACCTGAGTGACTGTAACTACAGCCATTTGATATGTGATGAAGATGCCAAAAGCTCGCATTGGAGAAAAGACAAACAGCAACCTCAACAGTGCTATCACTGCACAAAAATCAACTCCAAATATATCAAAGCCTCAACATAAATCTGAATCTTCTAGAAGAAAACATAAAGCAGTTCCCTACAAGATATAGGTATAGCAAAGAACTTTCTGAATAGGACTCTATTTGCCCAGTAACTAAGGCCAACAATTAACAAGTGGGACCTCATAAAACTTAAACACTTCTGCACAGGTAAGGAAACAATCAAAAGAACTGAAAGCCCACAGAGGGGAAGAGACTGGCAGTTAGTTATACATCTATCAGAGGATTAATATTCAGGGTATATAAAGAATTCAAAAACAAGGAATCAAGAAAACAAACCACCCATTTTTTTTAAATGGGCTGTGGATATGACCATAAAGTTCTTAATGAAAGAAATAAAAATGCCTAAGAAATACCTCAAAAGGTGTTCCTCATCCCTAGCAATTAAGAGAAATGCAAAAACAAATATGAGATGCTTTCATTTCACCTACTCAGAATGGCTTAGGTCAACAAGACAAATGATAAATGTCAGTAAACATGTCAGGAAACCCTCATTCACCATTAGTGAGTGAGATTGTGAACTGGTCCAGCCACTCTAGAAATCAGTGTGGAGAACCCTCAAAAAGCTAAAAATATATCTACCCTATTGTTGTAGAACTTTCTTTTTAGTTACGTATAAAATTGTTTTATGCACTATTGGGTGAGGAGTTACCCTAGATTTTTTTGTATTGTTTGCAGGTGTTGAATTTATGTGGTGGATGTTTGATTACTTATGATCTGCATTTGCAGAGTTCTGAATCAATAAAAACACTGTCCAGTGTGGCACTTTTGCCAGGATGGCGGTTGAGGTCTTGCAAGGTTTGCAGTTATGCCTCCTGTCTTCTCTGGTGAGCTGCCCCAGCAGCAGCACACTACTACAAATGGTGCCCCATGTTGGGAACCACTTGTTATTATTACCTACAATCTTTTACCCTCAGTTTAGGGAAAAAGAAAGGAAGGATAGAAAGAAATTTTACAGGCAGCCTTGATATAAAATGAGAGAAAGGTAGAAATCTTCACAGCCTTTTTTAGGCTGTCGTAAGCTTGGAGAGGACAGTATGTCAGACTAGTGTCTCAGCTCACTATCTGCAAACTCAATCTCTCCAACTTTTGTTCTTTTATGTAAGAATCAACACATTAACAACAAACAAACCAACCAATGAGCCACCAGCCAGCACCCACCCTGGCCCGTGGGGCTTCAGAATTTTTATACCCTAAGCAAAAGTTCCCATGAACCCAAGCGGTGCAAAATCCTAAGAACAAGCTACACATGCCAGAATGACTGCATCTGACCAAATTATAGCCACCTGCATCAAGCATTCCAAATCCAACTCAATCATCCACCACACCTGGGATGGGAACATAAACCTAGTTCAAACACCATTTTGCATTTTTTAAAGAAACCAAAATAACAAAAACTTATTCCAAGTGTTCCGATGCACCCTATGAGCCAGCTGTACCACTCCTCAACATGAATCCAAAGGACTGAAAATCCCACTCCATAGATACTTGTTCAACCATGTTCACTGCTGCTCCATTCACAATAGCTAGGAAATCAAACCACCTAGATGTCCTTCAGCTGATGACTGACTAGTGAAAATGTGCTACATATACTCTATGGGATCCTATTCAGCTCTAAAAAAAAATGAAATTTTCAGGTAAATAAATTGAACTGAAAAATACTATACCGAGTAGGGTAATCATGACCCAGAAAGACAAACTTCTCCTGTTCTCTTTTATTTGTGGTTCTTAGCTCTTAAATCTTTAGATGTGAATATGTAACCTAGAGTAACTACAAAAAGAAAAAGAAAAACCAGGAAAATAAAGAGGGACTGGTGGGTGTGGCACTCCAGATTGGAGAATGGTAGGATATAGGTGCTATGAAGAGAAAAAATGGGAACAATGTGGGACTTTAAACTGAGAAGAGGCATAAATATAGAAATAAAGGGAAGGATGAGGGATAAATAACACTAAGAATGCTTAAAGAGGGTACAAGGAATCATTATTTTATATTTACCTAAAATTACATATAATACACATAAATGCATGTGTATACAAACATTTTTATGACCCTTGAGATGCTCCCCACAAGAGCCTTGGACTGTCTGACAAAAACCCCACTACCACACATGAAAAATATCATTTCAAGGACAACTCCCTGTTGTCCAGGGAGTCCAAGAACCCCCTAAAACAATACAGGCTATTGCCGTGCCCTTGGTTGCCTCTCTGCACATGAAGGTAAGCCCTATTCTGAAGACATAATGCACTGTGGACATAGGACTTGGAGCAATCAGTGGATCCTCATCCCTGAGAAGTGACTCTCAACTTACCAAAAGCTACCGTGCAAGTTGACAAGGAAGAGGAGCATTTGGTAGTCTCACCCAGCTGCAAGAGCTATGAACCACAGCAGTGACTGGACTGGAAACATATCCAAAAGATTGAAGCAGTGATTCTTTGATATGGGGGTTACCAACAGCTGTCTAATTGGATTTAAGACCCATTCAAAAGGAGGGAATCATCATGCCTGGTACTACAAACCTAGTCAGCTATCTGTGGCTGGAGAGGGTCCTAGAGCTGAGCGGAAAAACCTACTACTGCCACTTTCCAAAGCCAATATGATTCCCAGCTTCATTCTGAATGCTTACAAGTGCAGATGAGTTCAGATTTCACCCTTCATCAAGGAAGCTTCATTTTGCAGAAGAAGGGAGACATTACAGAAAGTTAGTCAAAATGGAGATAACAACTGAATTTGGGATGCCCAGTCCAAAGAGACACATCTACAGCATGACTCCTGCATCTAAGACTCAGGGAATAGTGAGGACAAAGGGCAGAAAGATTGTAAGAGCCAGAGGGCCAGGAAGTCTGCTTGAGATTGTGCCTTCAGATATGACAGGGAAGCTACACCCATGAAACCTTAACAACATGGCTGTCTAAACAAGACCTGAACAATTCCAGCAATAGTTGAAAACCCAACAGAGATGGAGGAAATCTCAACTGCCCCCAGCCTGGACGAAGAGTCACACAACTAACAACTACTGAGAGAGAAGAATTGGTGTCCCCAAGGATGAGCTGATTGGTTATCCAATACCAAGTAGCCAGCCCTAGAAACATATACATGAAGGCATCACTGAACAGGCTCAACAGGTTGTATTTATACATTAATTGTTTATTTGTATAAGTAACAACAATGGTTAAAGAAAAGGAGGCCGTGAATTTAGAGGGAAGGGACATGGGGGTGGCAGGAGGGAGGAAAGGGAGTAGGAAAATGATGTAATTGTATTTTAGTTAAATTTTTAAAAGGAATTATTGACTCTTGGTTGAATATTTGATACTACTAGATGTAGAACGTCTTCAATTTTTTTCAGAGTTGATCAACATTTTCATCTTATAATTATCAAAGCTGAGAATGCTGCTTCACATAAATACTTAGCACAAAATGGCAGGTGTGCCTAGGACCATTTCAGATACAGTTGGAAATTCTACCCTAATCTCAAGCCAAGATTCATTTAAAAGTTTTTGGTGAGACTCAAACCAGCAATTTGGACAGCAATTTTTTAAACTCAAATACTCTGACATAATGTGATCCAAAGATATACTAATTTGAAAATTATATGCTGAGAAAAAATATTAAAAAGTCTTTTGTTTTTCATGGTTAAACTATTATATGTCCAGAAGAACAGAAAATTTGCATGTGCACTAAAAACACTGGAATTCATAGCATATGATAGTATTGAGTCATATAGCCAGGCATGGTGAAGCACGCCTTTATCCCTGGTACTTGTGATACACAGGCAGGCAGATCTCTGTGATTTTTAGGCTGGCTAGACCTGTGTCGACCCTGTGAGACCAGTGAGTCCCTATCTCAAAACAACAAATAAAAAACACAACAGTCTGGCGTCTGGACTAAGGTGTTGGCAGCACCTGTTGGCACTTCACGGTACAACGTCATACAGAGTGCAAAGTGCACATGTCTGTTCAGTACCAAGCTGTAGTGAAGCTGTGTGACAACGTATGGAAGAGCACTTCCAGAAACACTCCAGAGTCATCACACGCCTGATTGGAAATTAAATATTTAGCTACTGCATGTTCAGAACCTTTTACTGATGGCAAATTATTTCTGAGCACCATATTCAGTTGTGAGAGGTTGTGGCCTGCAGTTTAAAAAGCTGGCACAAAAGACAGCTTGGCATAACCTAGTTGAAGATAATCACCCCCATTATTCAGTACACACATGTGGACTATAGGACATATGCAGGGACATTCAAAGGAGCACTGAGATGATAAAAAGTATTCATCGGATGTCAAATGGATGAGTAAGCGGTTTCCTTATACAAATGATAATAGTTGTATTCACGCAATGTTTACAACACACAGCAATCCTCTTTCTCTATGGCACATGCATTCTAGGACCTTCAATTGATGCCATCGCTGCAGGTAATACCAAACCCTACTAAACTATTATCTTTCCTATGTATACATATCTATATTAGTCTTCTTTCTAATGCTATAATGAAATACTTGAGGTAGCTAACTTATAAAGAGAAAAGATCTGCATCACAGATTTAGATGTCATCATCTATGGTTGGTTGGCCCTGCTGCTTTTGCTTGGCCTGTGCAGCACCTCACAGCAGTCAAAGGACGGTGCCTGGGGTCCCACAGTCTCCTTCAAGGAACTTTCCCAATAGCCTAAGGACTTTCCATAATGTCCACAGCCACGAGTGACACTCTGAGGACCAAGCCTTTAATACATGAGCCAAACTGTGGCAATGTCTATAATAAAATTTCATCTTCTTGGGCCACTGACACAGCTCAGTGGATAAAAGCAATCACCAGGCAACCTGATGACTTATGTTCAATCTCTGGGACCTACATGGTAGAAGAAGAGAATCAACTTCAGCAATGTGTCTTCTAACCCCACACATGCACCATGTCATGTTTGTCAGTTCTACCCCCCCCAAAAAAAAAACGCATGAAATGAAATAAAATAAGTAAATAAATGTTTAGGGGCTGGAGAGATTGCTCAGTGGTTAAGATCACTGGCTGATCTACCATCTACAACACCATTCCAAGGGGATTGGATGCTCTCTTCTAGCCTCTGTGGGCATTGTATGCAAGTGCTGCACAGATATACATGCAAACAAAACACCCAAACACATGAAAATGAAGGAAGGAAAAAAAAAACAGCCAGGTATGGTGGTACATGCCTTTAATCTTGGGAGGTAGAGGCAGGTGGATCTCTGTGGGTTTAAGTCCAGCCTGGTGTACTTAGTTCCAGACTGATCAGAGTTACATAATGAGACCCTGTACTAAAAAAATGTTTAATCTTCTTATCATGTGAGCATGAAATAATAGTTGGAAATTAATTTCCCAATGTCAGATGTTGAATAAAATAACTCTGAAATAATATATCTATAATAAATCACTTTAATTATGTATACAAAGAGTTAGCAGAAAGTCAGTAAGGCAAAAGCATATTATATTTTGTTCTTACTGGTCAAACCTTACAGCCATGGAATTTTTTTGATGTTGCTGAAGCAAGGTCTTATATAGCCCAGGTTGACCTCAAACTTGCTTTGTAGCCAAAGATGACCTTGAATTTCTGATCTTGTGGCTGAGTACTGAGATTGCAGGTGTGCACCACCACATTTAGCTACAAGAATGCTTTGCAAATAATGTGATAGGTTAAAATTTTAAATGTTCTGTCAAACTGATTATCACTGACTCCCAAATAACATATTTGAAAACGGGAAA
Organism: Cricetomys ansorgei; assembly: GCA_026225945.1. Taxonomy (NCBI): domain Eukaryota; kingdom Metazoa; phylum Chordata; class Mammalia; order Rodentia; family Nesomyidae; genus Cricetomys; species Cricetomys ansorgei. The sequence continues at coordinate 21,790,245 of JAMJFZ010001264.1, read as the reverse complement.
ATCTTTAGATATTTCCTAAATGATAAAGCCGAAGTTCAAAGTTCTTTCTTTACAACGTGCTGTGAAATGCTCTGTGAATTCTGTTCTGGAATTTTCCATGTAATATTTTCAGACTGTGGTGGACTGTGAGTAAATGAGGCCATGGAAAATGAAACCATGGATAAGGGTGAACTACTGTACAGGGAATTGTTCTAAACCCTATTACACTCTTAAATCAGTCCCCACACTCCAGTTGGTGAATATTATTATGTGCGTGTTACAGATGAGAACAGTGCAAGAGAAAGTGGTTTAAAAAAAATCTGTACACTGCCACATAGTTAATAAATGGTGGAGGGGCTGAAGAGATGGTTCAGCAGTTAAGAGCACTTGTTACTCTTGCAGAGAACCCAGTTTTGGTTCCCAGCACCCACACAGCTGCTTACAACTGTTCCTAACTTCAGTTCCAGGGGCTCCAACTCCCTCTTCTGGAAATGTATGTTCATATATGCAGGCAAAACACTCGAACACATAAAATAAAAATGAATTATTATAAGACACAAATGGTAGACACCAAGACATGAACAAAAACAATAGAGCTATAGAGTTTGTACTCTTGATTACTAATGTAGCCTACTTCCCAGGATACTGATGCATGGAATACAATATAAGCAGCAGTGTATGAATGAGGTAAAAGTGCACACAAAAATGCTGAGAAGCTTTGAACTACAACACTAAACAAGCAGAGAGTTCATTGTAGAAAACTATATATGGTAAAATTTATTTACAAAAGTTTTAAAACTTATAAAACTGAACAAAGTTTAAAGACATAAATATATGTTAAAGAATAATCTCACTTATCCAAACATTAAAATGAGACCTAGGAAACTTACAGTGTTTATAGATAAAAATGACAATTAAAAATATATACAATTGGTCCCAGTGTTATGTATACACCTTTAATCCCAGCTCCGAGGAGGCAAAAGAGAGTAAGAATTCGAGGCCAGCCTGATCTACGTATCTAGCTCCAATCAGGGCTACATAGTTATTCTCTGTCTCACAAACTGTGTATGATAAAGCAATAGTGAAAAAGAAGAGCATGATGAACATAAAGTTTGGGTGAATGCTTGAGTGGGTGGAAAGCATAAAAGTAATTAGTTGTAAGTTTCTAAGTACAGTAGATTCGCTACAGTCTACAACAATTTATTATAAATTTCAAGACAACTAGGAGAGGACTCCAAAAGTTCCCTACACACAAAAGTGGTAAATGCTTGATATGGAAATGCTAACTATCCTGCTTTCATCATTGCATACTGAATACAGGTACTGAGTGATAGGCATACTCTACCCTGTATGTATGTGCCAATATATCAGTCTTAAAAAGCAAAATCGCCAGGCAGTGGTGGTGCAGGCTTTTAATCCCAGCACTTGGGAGGCAGAGGCAGGTGGATCTCTGTGAGTTCAAGGCCAGCCTGGTCTACAAAGTGAGTTCCAGGACAGCTAGAGTCACAATAGAGAAAGGCTGTCTCAAAAAAAGAAAAAAGAAAGAAAGAAAAGTAAAATCAATGTAACAATAACTTAACCCTGGCTTAAATAACACAGTTCATCTGAGAAAGGAAAAGCAGAATGTACTAATTAAAGTGCATTAGAAAAGAAAAAGAACAGCGGAGTCCCAAAGGAGACTCCAAAAGTAATGTAATGTCCCTTCCCTGTACTAGATGTGGAGCACTTATGTGTTCATTGGATTTTTATTTTGTACCTTATACATATTTTATAAATATTATCAAGAATATACTTAATATTTAATATTTAATAAAAACTTTAAATAATGTTTAAAAAGAAGAAAGATCAAGGAAACCAATCAAAAGAAGCTTATCATTAGACCTAAATAAGTATTGATTTTAAAAAATAAAGAAAGGCTTTAATAAAAACCTACACCTAAAGTTTGAGTCAATAGCAACATGAAATTCAGATAATGGAAAGACAAACAGAGCTATGCTGCTTCTGATATATACAGGTTAATAATATGAATACCAATCAGTTCTAAACTTCATTAGAAAAACATTTCCTTATGTATTGTGTCATAGTGGGAGAAGAACCTAGAAAAATCAAAATAGGTAGATAGGTAGAAGAAAAATTTCAAATCTAAAAGCAACAACATATAAAACAACATACAAAAGTATATGTACAAAATTAAAATTTTTGAAGGCAAATATTCAGAAAATCAAAAAACAGTGGCTACATAGATGGCTCAGAGGTTAAGACCATTTGTTGCTCTTACAGAGGACCCAGGCTTATTTCCTATCACTCACATGGTGGCTCACAACCACCTACAACCCTAGAACTAGAGTACCGGATGCCCTTTTCTGACCTCTGAGGGTACCAGGGATGTACGGGGTGCAAAGACATACATACAGGCAAATACTCAGACACATAAAATAGATAAACTTATTTATTTATAAATAAAGAAAAGAGAGATAGAGAAAGAAAAGAACTGAAAATTATTGAGTCATGAGAGTAAGAAGTGAGAGAGTAAAGAATTGGGAAAGACAGTTCTCATTAAAAGCTTTGCAAACCATTTTTCTTTTTAACAAATGTACATGTAAAACCTTGATAAGAATTAAAATTAAAACATATGACTATGCTCCAAAACTGCTGAAAGGGCATTTGATAAAATTCCAGCAGCTATTTACTATTCTTAAAACTTTTAGCAAATTGGATATAAGAAGCTAAAGTCTTTAGTTTGGTGCAGACACCAATCAGTATCTGGGAAAACAAAATATATTCATGTTCACTAGTATTATTCAGCAAAGCCTGTGCAATGAAAGAAAAAATATGCATCCAAGATAATGAAATAAAAGTTACAAAAAATTACTAGAGAGGAAGTGAAATTGTCATCATCCACATATAAGATTGCATATCCAAAAATCTAGAGAACATGAACTGGAAATGACGAGCACTCTGAGAAGTTATCAGAGACAAAACCACTGCACCACCCCAATGACTTTTCCACAAACTAGCATTACCTACTAAAAATATAGAAGAGAGTTTTTATACATTGTAGAAACAAAATCTATAACTAACTCTAATAAAAATTAAAAAAATAATTATAAAAACTCATTGAACTCTATGCTTTCTGTCTGGTTTTGTTTTGCTCTTTTTTTTTGAGACAGGGTTCCTCTGTTGTAACTCTGGGTGTCCTGGAACTCATTCTGTAGACCAGGCTGGCCTCAAACTCATATATCCACCTCTCTCTGCCTCCTAAGTGCTGGGATTAAAGGTATGTGCCACCACCTTGCCTTCTTTTGCTTTTTGAGATAAACTCTCACTGTTACCATCCTTACTATGCTGGCCAGCCTGGAACTGGCTATGTAGCCCAGGCTAGCCCCCAAACTGCAGCACTCCTCTTGCCTCAGCAGGGTCTACAAGTGTCGAACACCATGCACTTCGTGAAAGACTTTTTTAAAAAGACATGAATAAATCATAAAGGGAGCTATTCAGTGCTGTATTCATTTCTCCCCCAAACAATATAATCTATACAATTTCAATCAAAATCTCAATGTGCTATCAGTTGAGATTCCAGTGGGAAACTAACAGCATGCCAGGATGAAGGCGATTTGTGGAGGTTAGTACAAAATGTCTCTATATGCCATATAGGGAAGTATGAGGACATCATAAGGAAACCAATGCTACACCCACAGTAAGCAACAGTGAGCTGAAGGAACAGAGTAGGAAAAAGAGACAGAGACAGAGAGAGCAGTTTCCAGAATCCAGAAAGGGGTTGGTAAAGATAGCTACCATGGAAAGACATGCACCATCCATGGAGGAACACAGCCAGCCCAAAATAACTCTGCAGGCAGAGTCAGAAGAGCAAGTATCTCCACACAACCAAGCTCATGCCTCATCTTCCACTACACATGCCTCATTGCCAAGGTCAGATGCTAGCAAGTGTCTCAGTGCAGTTTTCATATTCCAAACAGCTACCTATGACAGTGGGCAGGCTGAACAAAAGGCAGACAATGGATCTGAAAGATCTTATTTGTCTCCCCAAGAGTTGTGTGATAAAGGCTTGGAACCTGGTGGTGTTATTGGGAGATGGAAGAAACTTTAGGAGATGTGGCCTAGTTGGAAGAATTGGATCACTGGAGCATACCATGAAAGGGGATAGTTGGACACATATCACATGGAGGACCATGAAAGCAGCTAAAAGAAATGATCTAATCTGTGTGTGACCGCATGGATAGAGTCTAAGGAAATGATAAGGAAATGATAAGGAAAGGAAAGGAAAGGAAAGGAAAGGAAAGGAAAGGAAAGGAAAGGAAAGGAAAGGAAAGGAAAGGAAAGGAAAGGAAAGGAAAGGAAAGGAAAGGAAAGGAAAGGAAAGGAAAGGAAAGGAAAGGAAAGGAAAGGAAAGGAAAGGAAAGGAAAGGAAAGGAAAGGAAAGGAAAGGAAAGGAAAGGAAAGGAAAGGAAAGGAAAGGAAAAGGAAAGGAAAGGAAAGGAAAGGAAAGGAAAGGAAAGGAAAGGAAAGGAAAGGAAAGGAAAGGAAAGGAAAGGAAAGGAAAGGAAAGGAAAGGAAAGGAAAGGAAAGGAAAGGAAAGGAAAGGAAAGGAAAGGAAAGGAAAGGAAAGGAAAGGAAAGGAAAGGAAAGGAAAGGAAAGGAAAGGAAAGGAAAGGAAAGGAAAGGAAAGGAAAGGAAAGGAAAGGAAAGGAAAAAGGAAAGGAAAGGAAAGGAAAGGAAAGGAAAGGAAAGGAAAGGAAAGGAAGAAACCGCTGAATAATAAAATAGTATACCATTTGAACTAAAAACACAACCTAGCAACCATCACTATCATCAAAAAATATGTACCCAAGTGAAATGTTTGTGAAGTATACAAACCACAGGGCTGGAGAGATGGATCAGCGGTTAAAAGCCCAGAGGACATGGGCTCTATTCCCAGCACACACATGGCAGCTCATGATCATCAGTAACTCCTGGCCCTCCTCGGGTACTGCATACCTGTAGTACAGGCATACATGCAAGCAAAACACCCAAATACATAAAAGATAACTTTTTAAAAACATTTTTGAGACAGGGTTTCTCTGTTGAAACTCTGTAGATGACGCTGGCCTTGAACTCACAGAGATGCACCGGCCTCTGCCTCCCAAGTGCTGGGATTAAAGACGTGTGCCACCACTGCCATTTTTTAAAAGTATACAAACTAAACAATACTTCTAAGGATCAAGTTAGAAGATTAAGATGGTGATTGAAAACCCTTTAGCTTGTGAGTGTGTGTGTGTGTGTGTGTGTGTGTGTGTGTGTGTGTGTGATACGTTCATGTATGTACATACTTATGTGCAGGTGTATGCATGTGAGAAGTCCAGAGGTTAATGACAGTGTCTTCCTCAACCTTGCTCTACCTTATTTAAAACAAGTTATCTCATTGAACCAGAGCTAATCTGTTAGGTTAGGTTCACTGGCCAGTTAACTCCTGGGATACAACTATCTCTACCACCACCAGCTCTCCATCCCCCAGCCCTGAGCTTTTAATATGGGTGCTGTACATCAAAACTCAGGTCCTTATATTTGCATGGCAGGAACTCACCTTTCCTGCTCCACATCTTCCTGACCTTAGGTTTATTTTTATAGTACTTTATTTTCTAAAAATTAAATAAACAAAAAGCATATTGCTATGATATTTGTATCATGTTCTGATGAGATTTGCCAGGGTTCTGTCCTTTTTCCTTGGAATTTTCACTCCAACTTTCTTTCCAGACACACTACCCTACCCCACTGTTCTAAAATTATGACCATCTATAGGCTAATGAATCCAAAATCTATGTTTTCAGCTCAGTTTATGTTTGAGCAATTCTAAGATGTCAGACTCAAGGCTTCTGAAATCCTTTTGGGTTTTTTTGTTGTTTTTTTTTTTTTTGTTTGTTTGTTTTGGTTTTTTTTTTCCTTAGTTAAAGAGTTTTCATTCCAGGAAACAGAAAGAGAAAGAAGTGGTGGTTCATACAATATGAGAATAAAATTTTTCCTCATCCCCCCAGAAATCTTTATTCTCTTATTGGCTGCAAGATTCTAACAGTTTCTTTTACCTGCAAAGGATGCTGGGCAATGTTAGCTGGATACGCTGTCACTAGAAGAAATGTCACAGTGCTCTCAGGTACCGCAACTCCAAATGGTCAAAACACATTCTTCATCTGCCTCCCCTAAGCTGCTCCCCTCCTGTGCTTCCCATCAATACACCCACCTGAGTCTCATGTCAGCTTTTTGCGCTGACTTCCTGTCCTCACAACTCATGAATGGGGCTGTCAAAACTTCCCCAACACCTCCTACACATGTACACTTTACATCTTTGCCTGAACTCCTGCCTGCCTTCTCTGGGGCTTCCTGCCCCTCTGACCTAGTCTCCATAGTTAGCCAGAGTGATCCTTTTAAAAGACAAAAACAGATCCTAAGATGTGTCACATTTCTTGGATGGAGTGAAACGTTCTTATCCTGCTTTGCAATGCCCTCCATCAGCTGTGCTTAGGATCATTCTCCCCTTGATCTCTGACAGTCCCTCTAAACTTATTTTCTAACCCTCTAACATGCAACACGTTCTCCTGAATGCACGAATGTTTACAAGTTTTTATCTCTACCTGGAATATCACCCACCCAAATCGACATCTTAATAGTACTTGTACCATCATCAGGGATCAAGCTAGGTATGAATACTTCCCTCTAACAGAAAAAGTCTTTCCTGACTCTCTCCTCCTATGAAATGATAATGACATTGTTAGTTAGCTTTGCTGTCACAACAAGTAATCACCAAATCTCTGTGATGTATAATTACTAGCACCTATTTTTTTCTGATGTTACATGTCAGCAGCTATAAGCCAGATCTGCCCCATGTCCCTTCCCATTTTAGGATGCAGGCTGATGGAGAATCTCCTATCTTGACATGAAATTCTCATGGTGTAAATATGGGATGCCCTTAAAACTTCTGTTTGTACCTGGCACATATCATATCCTCTCCCCTTCTACTAACCAAAATATGTCACATGGCCAGCCTGAACATTGTTGTACTAAGGATATGATGTTTATTTCTTCATTAGGAAGACACTGAGTCACATGGCCATGAGAGAGGATGCTTAATTAGCATTCTTGGAAAGGCGAAGAAAATAATTGAAGTCAACTATAAAATCTACTACAGTGATGGTGATGACAGCTATCACTTCTTGAGTGTTCACTACGCGATGGGCACGTCAGGCCAGACTGAAGCAGAATCCTCAGTACTGTCTGTCACCAATATCCATGATTTCTCAAGTCTAAACTTTCTTTCTCTTCCTCCACCTCCCTCCTTCATTTCCACCTCTGATGATACACCTGAGTAAGGGTATTAGCTCTCCAAATGAAATATGTACATTCACCAGGATCTGCTGCGTGCACTAAGAATAATAGTCAGCATCTTCTCTACCATTGGTACCCAGAGGAGCAGAGCCTAGCAGGGCATCAATATCCTAACACCCTTTCAAAGTTCATAACAAAATTGAAGGACAAGATAAGAAGTCAGACTAGAAGCAGAAAACAATTTCAGAGTCTAAATTCAAAGATAAACATAAATAGAAAAGAGAGACAAGGTGTCTTGAGATGCAATGTTTGGGCTCTAATCTGAAAGATCCCAAGGAACCAGCCAAGCTAAGATGATGAAAAGTTGTAGATCACCAGTAAAAGGGAGCAGCAGATGCAGGGGTGGAACAAAGTATGCTGTGTTTCAGGAATCAAAAGAAAGCACAAATGGCTGGACAGGGAAGGCATTGGGACAATGTAACTTGATGGGGAAGAAGAAGATGTAGATCAGATACCATGTGGCCTTGTAAGCCATGACGGGAATTCAATGGGATGTCTCTGGAAGATTTCCAGAAGAGAAGAGACAGTCTACTTCTCATCTTAAACACATCATTCTGTCCACTGTGTGGAATAAAGGAGAAAGAGGCCAGAGTGTCATTAAGAAGACAGATAACAGTGGGGCCCTAGATTAAACATGGGGTTATAGAGACAGAAATTTGCAGAATGGTATCTAAGTTCTAGTGACTCAGACCAAATAACTGGATGCAGACATGTAGATACTAGGAAACAAAGCAAAAAAAAAAAAAAGTTTATTATGAGAGGAAGCACTTCCAAGCAGGGATAGTGTATTAGAAGGAGAAAAAGTTCCAAGGAAGGGAGGAAGTTGGAGCAGTAAGAGTTCTGTAGCTCAGTGGCCACTGCACAGAAGCTGGGAGCATCCATGTCACATTAGCATGGGCTTCTCAGATCATTTTCATAGTGTGGGTTTTTCTAAGCATGTTCCACCACTACATGTGGTAAGTTCATGCATTACATGTCTCGGTATCTTAAATTTCCATCCAGGAATGTGGATTTTAGTATAAAGAGGCAGAAGTCCCTTTGAAACAGCCTGGAGTGCCTCTGCTCTTGTGCCAGAGGAGCCAGGGCTTTCCAGATTTCCTTTTTACCAATTTGTTTTTCTCATAATGCTAATTTTGTAAGGACTTCTAGATCTCACTCTCTACCATAGTCTTCTGCCTCGATTTTGTTGGTAGTGTGGCTCTAGATATGTTTGATTCAAACTGTCTGTAGATACTGAAATGAAGCTCTCAGGCAGCTGGAACTTGGAAGAGAAGTCCACACAGGAGGTGGACGTTCGGAGTCATCAGCATACTGATGAGTTTTTGAGCTAAGAGCATAGATGCTATCACTCCAGGAAAGAAACGTAAGTCAGGACCAAGCCCTCGCTATACCATTTCCAAGTCAGGCAGATAGGGCGCTGGTAAAGCAAGGCTACGAAGGATAGCCAGGGATGACATGAAGGAAACAGAGAGATACCAATTCCACAGAACTCAAGATGAAAAGATTTCAGGTACAGATGACTAATAAGGCATAATGATTTGTCTCTGTGACAGCTGGACACATATACACACACAGACACACACATACACACAGACACCGACACACACACACTATCTCTTTTATTCTCTATCCTTACATATTTATATGCTAATGAAGCTAAGCTATTATACCACAAGAGATCTTTCCCTAAGCCTAAGCTTGTTTTGCCTAGCATAATGTCCTTTAGGTTCATCCAGGTTTTAGCAAATGACAGGATTTCATCTTTTTATTGAATCTTTTATTTAATATTCATACACGTATATAATGTATTTGGATACAGTCCACCCACCCTATCCCCACTACTTTTACCTCCTAACTTCATGTGCTCTCCTTTGTTTTACCATAGATACATGAGTCTATATGCCTGAGTGTGGGACCATCTCTGGGGCACAGGCAGCCTCTTGGGTGCCACACTTCCGAAGAATGAATGGCTCTCAATCAGCCAGCAACTGCCAATATGTCCCAATAGAGATGGGTCTTCATGAGCCCTTTCTGGAACCATGCTGAGATTTTGGCTGGCATAAACCTACCTGTGCAAGTCTTATACATGCAATTCTAACTACTGTGTTCATACGTGCAAAAGCATTGTCATATTCAGCAAATACGGTCTCACTACCAACATCCACTCCTTCTGGCTCTTACACTCTTTCTGCCCTCTCTTCTCCCAAGATCCCTGACCTCTTGGTAGGTGGAGTTTTATAAATGTCTCATTTAGAGATGAACGCTCCACAGTCTCCCATTTTCTACATACTAACTACTGTTGGTCTCAGTATTAATTGCCATCTACTTCAATAGAAATTTATCTGATGAAGGTTGAGAGCTTCAGTAATCTATGGGTATAAATATAAGGAATTCATGGGCAGTTTACTACTATGTCCATTTAGTGAAATACTAGGTTCTGTCCTAGGAACTATGACCTAGCAAGCCATGTGTTTGGGGCCCAGTTCATAGTAATATAATGGTAACAGTCATGGAGTCTGTCTTATGGAGCAGGCTTAAATCCAACCAGAAAGAGGTTTGTTAATCCCATAATATTCCTGCCACTATTGAACTAGCAGGAGTACTTTGCTAAGCTAGTCATTATTGTAGCATACATGGTTCATAGCTCAGTAAGACAATAATGATTTCCCCTCCCTTGTACCATGCATTCCAGTAGGAATAAAGCTTCCAGGTGAGTACCAGCTTGATGTCTATGTCCTCTAATTCATGTATGTGGTATCTTCAGCAATAGGATCTTACCATCAAGTTATGGGTGGAACCAAGAGCAATGGCAATAGCTCATAATGTTTGGGGGGCTACATGACCCACTAACCAATTAAAGAGACAACCATACCCGGGCCCTGGGCCTTTTATTTGATAACTAGTGTTGTCTAGGAAAAGCATTGTCTCTTCCCTTCTTGTAGAAGAACCACTTTAGGTAAACCTGAAGGTTTAGGTAAACCCCTTTTGTATGTATATGAGTGTGTGTATACCTGTATACATATAAAAAGGGTTTACCTAAACCTTCAGGTTTACCTAAAGTGGTTCCCCTACAAGAGGGGAAGAGGCGATGCTTCTCCCAGATATATATATATCACACACACACACGCACACACACACGCACACAGTATAGTTGTTTCTCTATATATTCATTCCCTATAGATTTTTAAAATTACTATGAATGAATTAAAAATAAAAATTAAAAGATTTGTTTTTTCTATTTGAGGGTTTTTAAATTTTAGCCCACATACAGTAATTCTAGGGGAAAGGGAAACATTGATAACATCGCATAACCCATACCTTTTTTTTTTTTAAACATAGGTAAAGCACTGTTGCTAGAAGAACTCTTACAAACTGTCTAGTGTCCATCGTGGTGGCATAAATATGAGTCTTACGCCACAGGGAGTGCAGAAGCTCAACAGATCTGTGGCTGCTCTGGGAATGGGTGCTTTAACAAGCTCTCCAGGTGATTCCTGTGCAGGCTCTAGTTTGCAAAGTGCTGTATTACATGAGCCTTGTGGCCCTTAATGCCTTTCTTAGATAATGGATAAAGCAATGGCATCCTGGGATAGACAAGCCAAACCTTGAGCTGATAATCAGGCACAGCCTGGAAAATTTGGGTGGCCAATGGTGAGAGAGCAGAAATATGCTAGGATTTACTTCAGGGCCCCTGGGGAGATGATGCTGGGGGTAGCAGAACAACTGGGGATCCTGACTCAGTTGTACCCACAGCTCCTAGTGTATAATCCCTTCTTGAGAATCCTCCATCTCAGTGATTCTGCTATCCAGAGATTATGGCCAGCAGGAAATACATTAAATTGTAAATCACCTTCTCCGTGTGGGCCAAGAGAAGCCCTGGAAGGATTCATTAAAGCATAATGGCACCTGCCTGTGCTGCACACCTCACTGCAGAGGGGCCACTGCATACAGATTATCTGTCTCAAATATGGCTACTCCATAATGAGCTCCTCCAGGACTGGCTCCTGATGGAGAACAGGAGAGAGGAGGCAGCCTCACAGAGCAAAATGCTTCCAGGGGCAGCAAGAACGTGGGGTTGAGCCTCCTGCCTGTCATTAACTCACAGCACATCACCAAAGAAATGAACTGCTTCTAGGGTCTCCTAAACTTCAGAGTGCATAAAGCCAGAAGGTGACAGCCAACCCAGCAGTGCCAGGATGAAGGCAGTTCCCAGGATGTTGAAGTTAACAGTGCCAAGAGACTTCTGGAGGGTCAAATCAAACCGAGTGCTGCTCCCACCCTGAGATGGACTCTTGAACTCCACAGAATGGGATCCAAGAGTGTGCACAGGTGGAAACTCAACAGCACAGGTGAGGCCTGCACTCTATAGACATTTAGCATATCCGAGGAGCTCATTCAAAACACAGATTCCTGGGTTCCAGCATTAGAAATTCGTATTCAGTGGGGTTGCAACTGGGCTCAGGAGCATGTGTTTTAACACGCTTACAAGATGATGTCCTGAGGGGTTGAGAACCACAAAACTGGATTATGCCAAAAGTTCTTGCTTTTCAAACATTTTAGTGCATCTGGAATATTGGTGTCCATCTCCTCTCAGTCAGAGCTCCCTGAAAGTTGGACGGACAACCTCCACATCATTTGGCCACATCTGTGTTGGCTCAATTATTGTCTATTAGGCATTTCCATTTTTGCCTTGAGTAAATGCAGCTGTTAGAGATAGCACAGGAGGCATGGGAACAGAGGAGGGCACATCCAGAACAAGCACACATTCACAGTTACTCAGGGATGCAGCAGTCTTCCAACCCTAGGGGAGACCCCAGCCTGCATCAAGGAGTGCCAGAAAGCAGCCCGGATATGAGCCAGTCACTAGGGTCTCGTTGGGGATGAGTGTGACCCAACTTACTTGCGTCATGTCAGATAAAGTCAGATGTAGACAATGAGTAAGTATTAAGTGTCTCCTATGCCCAGAGCTTAGCTTAGCAGTCATCCTGAGACTCATCTCCTGCCTGGCAGACTGTAAGCAATTTGTAGCAGAATATACCGGAACAGCCTGAGTGGAAGGGAATGATGCACACTCCGCCCCACTGGAGTGACAGCCCAAACTACGCTGTGCTCAGACTGGAGCAAGTGCTGCCACCTCCTGGCTTTGGCTGGTCTAAGCCAGAGCTATTTAGATGGTCTGCAATCTCAAATCAGAAATGTGTTTGATTACAGAAACTCATAAAGTATTGTCTAAATAATGAAAGAAGAAAAACTTGGGTGTAATGGACGCAACAATGCTAGCCTGTAATAAGGAAGTGGAGACAGGAGGATCTCTAGCGCTTGATGGGCAGCCAGTATAGTGGAATGAATGAGCTCCTGGTTCAGTGAGAGATCCTGCTTCAAAGAGTGAAGCAGAGAGACTGGAAAAAATCCAATGCTGAGCTCTGGCTCCACACACACATGTACACACATATGTACACCTAAATACACATACACATTCTCTTTCTCTATCTCTCCCTCTCTCCCTCCCTCCCCCCTCCTCACACACACACACACACACACACACACACACACACACATGCACACACACACACACACACACACACACGCACACAATTTGTGTGATACTGTGGCAAGATCCACCTGTACCAGGAATAGCTGTCTGGACAGTCAGGGTATCCCTGGAAGATCTTTTAAAATACCAAGGCTTGGTAGCGAGTAAGTTATAATGAAGAAAAAGATGCAATAGAAAAGAAAGGGGGAGCTAGAAAGAAGGGGAGGAAATTAACAAATAAAAACCACTGGGACCAATCTGAGCCAAAATAGTAATCACTGTCTCAATAAACCTCATAACACACCAATCACATAAGTGCCTTTTCTACCCACAGCATTTTGCATATTCCAAATTCTACCCAACAAGGAGTCACTTACTTTTGCTTTCAAAGAACACATAAAGTAAGATATGCAAAAAAAATCCTGCCAACAAATTGCAATGCTAAATAGCAGGTGATGGATACTGTGCTGCGATACTGTAATACTAATGTGAAGTCTAGAATGGGAAGGAAAAAGAGATCAAAGATGATGATATCATCCACTGGGGCTCTGAAATCATGGGATATGCAGGGATGGACTTTCATGAATTTGATGGGGGAGAAGACATGAACTGAAGAAAGGGAGAAATAGATCTGGGAACACTGCACCATCCTTCTGGCTAAAATGCAGGTACAAGAAGGGTCTTGTCAGCAACAGGTAGAAAAGGCAGGTGGATCAAGTTGAGGAGCAGGGTGGTAAAGTGAACTTGAATGGTAACTTAAATCTTTCTATACACAAAAAGAATCCCACAGACTACAAGCAAGACATGGCACAATCAGAATTATATGTCCAGAATACTTTCAGTCAGCAATAGAGTAAAAAGAATCCATTTTAGGGACTGGAGAGATTGCTCAGTCTGGGTGTCTATAGGTTTACCCAGTGCCTGAGTGATAACTAGGAGTCTCTTCCCTGGAGTTAGAAGAATGTCCTGGTGCCTGCAGGAAGTCATGGTGCCTGTGAAATGTCCTGGCTCCTGTAGGAGCATCCGGTAGGATGCTCTGGAGCCTGTGGGAGGCCCTGGTGAGTACTGAGTGACTGGGTGCCTGTGTGATGTCAGTGTGCCTTTGGGATATCTGGGAGCCTGTGAGATATCTGGGTATCTGTGGGTTGGCCTGGTCCCTGTGTGGTACCATGGGCATTCTGTAGGATTGCCTGGAGCCTGGGGGAAGTCCTGGTGCCTGTAAGATGTCCAGATGCCTTAGGATTCCCTGGTGCCTGTGGGGGGTCCTGGTGCCTGAGAGAGGCTCTGGTATGTACAGGATGTCTGGATGCCTGTGGAGGGCTTGGTGCCTGTGGGGGTTATCGGAAGACCAGTCTGTGTGATGGTGCCTGCAGGATGTCTAGGCACCTGTGGAACACCCTGCTGCCCTCAGGTGGCCCTGCTGCCTGTGGGATGTCCAGGTGCCCACGGTCACCTGTGGGAAGGCTGGGTACCTGTGTGATTCCTGGGTGTTTGAGGGAGTCCCTGGTGACTGTGGGAGGTCCTGGTACCTGCAGGATGTTTGGGTGCCTGTGAGATATCTTGGTCCCTGAGAAAGGCACTGACACCTTTGGGAAGTCCTGCTAACTGCCAGGTGACAGGGTGCCTTGTGAGGACTGGATTCCTGAGGGTGACTGGTTGCCTCCAGGAGGCCCTGGTCCCTGTGGGATGTCAGGAGGCCTGTGAGTTGCCTCAGTGCTTGCATGATACCAGGGAGCCTGCTCTGTGTCTGTGTCTGTGTTTGGATGGTAAGGCCCAACTTCAAGCTGAACTCAGTCATGCTTCATCCCAGGCTAGTATGGGCAGGACAAAGTATACAAGCAGAGCAGGCTTCTGCCCCCAAAGACCATGGTGAAGTCGGCCATCCATGCTTCTGCCACACAAGCTTGACTTGACTTTATTTTTTTTGCTTTTCTTTCTTTTTTCTTTCTTTCTTTCTTTCTTTTTTTCTTTTTTGAGGATACAGAGGTGGGAGGGTAGGACCAGGAGGGATGGGAAGAGAGTGTTATCGAGATATGTTTTATGAAACTCAAATTATTAATAAAAATATTATTTAAAAATTAAATTAAATTATTCTTTTAAAAAAGAGCACGTATTTGCTCTTACAGAGGTCCCAGATTTGATTCCAAGTTCCCACATGGTGGTTCACAACCACCCATAACCCCTGATCTGGTCTAACAGGCATGCATGTAGTATACACGCATGTAAGCAAAACAGTCATACATATAAAATAAATAAAACTTTTTTTAAAGATTAGAAGTCTGGCAGAGGAGAAAGACAGAAGCATGTGTCCAAGGGGCGAGGGTCTCCCACCCACCAGGTCTGTACTTAGTAATTAGATGTAAAAAAGTAAGCAATATGCCCCAGTGTTCCTATTACCAGGATTACATCCGTCAGTTATGGCTTCCTGTATGCTCACTGCCAGTTTCTACTCAATGAACAGCCCTGGAGAACAATAATGCCCTCTGCTTTCCTCTGGCCCTCATTCTGTTCTACATCTGAGTGATGTGGCTTTGCTCCTTGAAGGATAAAACTTGTGTTTCTGACTGAGACTCACCATCCATTGTTCAAAGCAACTGTACTGGAGAGCTGGGCAGTCTAATGGTCACCACTATAGACAGAGACTTGGGACTCCTTCTTTGGAGCCCTCACAATGGGGACATATTGGACTTCTCTGATGCACAGCCTCCCCAGTGAGGGGCCTGTACAACAATGGCACTGAACAATTAAAGCAATTAACAAAATGCCCTGAGTCCATAGAGAGAAAATGAAGGAAACCTCACCATGGCTGTGGGTACAGACTCCTCCCTTAGCAATTGATTCATCAAGCAAACTTGCTAGATATCTCAACTTTAATTTTAAATGGCTGAGTCCCTTTGTTCACAGCCAGATAATCAAATTCAGTGTATTGGAAACGTGTTTCAGTCTATTCTGGTTTTTTTTTCAATTTTAAATAAATAAGAGTTCTTTCCAAGGCAGCTTTTTATTTTCTTTGCTTCACAGCCTGATTAATGATAGGTTCAGCTCCACATAAAGCCAAGGGAAGCAGGGAAAATAAATGTGAAGACCCAGGCATTTCAGCTCTCTCCTGGCTCACTGGTTGCTCCTGGATGTGAACTGGCATTGGACCAGAGCTGGATGCCATGGGCAGGCACAGGATAAGTCCAAGTCTGCGGCTGAGCTAATTATCCTTTCCAGTCCCAGCCAAACACTGTCTTGAAAAGCCAAGTCAAAATCACCAATCTTCTATAGAACCCTGACTGCTCCCCGTGAGCATGCTATTTGATGTACAAAGAACACTGATATATTTGGGAGCAGGAGCTGAGGTTTGATATGGGAATCTAATCACTCCTGGATGTGAAGTTTTAACCAAGGCACTTCTCTCTCTGAACCCCAACCTTCTCCTCTTTAAAATGGGTTACATGGGGCTGGGAAGATGGCTCAGTCAACGAAGTGCTTTCCATACAAATAGATCCTCAGTACCCATGTAAAAATTAGGTATGGTAGTGTGTGCCTGTAATGTAAATTCTGGAGTGATGGAGACAGGAGGACCCCTGAGCTCACTGGTCAGCTACTCTAGCCAAATCATCAAGCCCCAGTCAGGATCAGTAAGAGACCCTGTCTCAAAAAAAATAAAATAAAGCATGATCGAGGCACTTAACATTGACTTCTGGGGTGTGTGTGTGTGTGTGTGTGTGTGTGTGTTTTGTTGTTGTTGTTGAGAGCATTTAATACAGCAAATGGGTATGGCCTACAGCATGATATAAAAACAGACAAAATGCATACATTTGGTCATGAGAGAAGTTGTGTCCACAAATGACTTTGAAATCCTCACAAGTGGCCCATAAAGATGACATAAATAAATAAAATAAAACAAAATAAAAAACTAGAGACAACAAGGCACGTGGGACCACCAGCCTCCTTTGGGGTCCTGGCCTTGTGTCATCTTAAAGAACTCACTTCAGGCCTCAGTCTCCTTCAGTGTGAAGTGGGGGTTACAGTACCTCCTTCAAAGTGTTTAGAGGGAGTGGGTCCCAAATCTCCTGTTGGGAATAGTCTCCTTTGTAAAAACACCTCTCTAAGAAGCTTACCTGAATTGTGTACAGGTCCTGCAGGTTAAGGAAAATTAATATAACTTCTCTGTAGGAAATGATGAGGGACAAAAGAGAGGGGAAACAGGGAATCTGGTGAGATACTGGAACAAGCAGGATGTCCCCTCCCCAATGCCCAGCCTATCTCACTGGGAAGCACTGTGCCCCACGTCTACCACAAAGTCAATGTGATTGCAAAGCACGTGGTCAGCTGTGGGAGTGTGAACTGAGTCTGCATTACATCTGGCCATTCCAACACAGCTTTAAAAAAGAAGGTGGCTCTACAAGAGTCAGCAGAAACCATGTGGGCAGACTTGGCTTCTGCAAGCTGTGGGGCCTCTGGGTGGCACCAGCAGTAATGTTACTGCTACAAGAAGAAAGTGTAATGAGTTAGGAACGTTACGCTTAAAAGTTAAACTTCCAAAGATCAGGCTTCGTGGAGCAGACACATTTACCATTTTCTGATGAGCACAAAATGGCTGGGCCACCAGCCCCACATATAGTAGAATCCGGAGCCTATTTCCATTTTCATTATTAAAATTCAGAAGGAGAGATGATAGGAGCATTTGTTCCTGAATCTCCAACAGTAAAGAAGGGCAGAGCTTCCAAAGTAGGGGAATAACACAAAAAAAAAAAAAACAGTTCAAGAGGAATCAGAGCTAACAATTTCCCTGGCAGGTTAGCTGTATGTCACACCTGTTCTGAAGGCTTCCTTTCTTCTGCCTCAGTGACATTTTGCATATTTTACCCACAATGCCCTGCAGTCATTTAGCTTCCAATAGGTTGCTTCTTGGCAGTTCTCCTAACCTAATTAGGTACCTGCCTAAGCCAAGGGAGTGACTTTTTTCCTGGCCAAAGTTGGCTTCCCAGGACCACAAGCCTGTCCAGCACATCTGAGTCCAGTGCAGTGCATATGGTGGACATCACTTATGCTGTGACAAGGACAGCTCCAATCTTTCATCTTTGCCTGATGGCTAAAGCCTATTGGATTTCCTTTGCAGGACATTATCCACAGCATTGCCTGGCAAATTACTTATCCGTTGGGTTATTGTAGTAAACTTGTAAGCAGATGGGATTTTAGATTTTCTATCCTGTCTCAAAGAAAAATGAACAAGGGACACAAGACACTTACACACCCTCCTCCATCACCGTCAGCTGGCAGGGATCTGGTGTAGCTGTTCACACAGTACATAGCTCTGCATTTTTCTCCTTTATTCTGCTACAAGAGAGTTCTGAATTGACAGCTTCTCTGGTGTCAGCCACAGCCAGATGTTAGGCTGCTCCTCTTCCCAGGCAGGCCACTTGCACCTCCCCTAGCGTCCTTTACAGGGTCCTGGCTCAGACATTCATTCATAAACTCTGGCTTCTGGTCCCCTTGCTTTTCACCTCATGTCCTGAATCACTGCCTCACCTTCAAAGCCTCTTAGCTCTCTGCTCTGTCAGATCTAAATTCTCATATTTCCATCAGGGTCTGTCTCTAACAGGTCTCTAATTAACTTCTGGCTCTCTAAGTTACAGAGCTCATTTGCTGACTCACAAGAGACAACCAAAGGAAGTCCTTCATTAGCATTCCTGAGCTGCTTATTAGCCAGTGGGAGAATCACACCATCTGAACTGTCAAACGCATCTTTCTGCACAATAGAAAAATGACTCCACTTTGATTGACAGCACTTTACCTCCAGCAAGCAGTTCAGCACTGTTGCAAGAGGGCATCGAGTCCATGTAAGGTAGAATCCTATGCCAAAGGGCATATAGGAGCAAGGCCCACAAGCATGAAACAAGATACGCTATGTAAGCAGAAAGGACAATCATTTTCTTCAGTGGTGTAGCCACCATGTTCATGCAAACAATCCTAATTAAGTTCAGTGTGTTCCTGAAACAAAAGATGTGAAAACAGGAAGGAGACTGTTGAGAAGAAGGGGTTCAGCAGGAGTGAGAAGGGGATGAAAGGAGATAGTGAGGGAGATAGTGAGAGAAAATGGCCAATATACACCATATGTGTGTATGTGCGTGTGTATAATATAGTGTATATATATTATATGTCATATAATATATATTACATTTTATATATTTACACATATATTTACAGATATAAACATACATATATTATATTTACATACATATAAAATTGTCAAAGAACACGAATTTAAAATATGTGACAGAAAGATACAAATTAAAATGAATAAATGTTTAAAATTGGTTTATCAACCATGAAAAATAATTAAGTATGTAAAAATGTTATACATCATCACAACCAAGTTAGGTTCATTCAACAAAAGAAAGTTGGTTTAACATTTTGAAAACATGGGTACAGTTTGCTAATTTAAAATAACAAAAGTCAGCAAGCTGGGCGGTGGCACACACCTTTAGTCCCAGCACTCAGGAGGCAGAGGCAGGCAGATGGCTGTGAGTTCGAGGCCATTCTGGTCTAAGTAAGTTTCAGGACAGACAGAGTTGCAACAGAGAAACACTGTCTCTAAATAAATAAATAAATAAATAATAACAAAAGTGAAAAGATAAGAGTAGTTGGTTTAATAAATGAAGGAATAGCTGATAAAATCCGATGCCAGTTCATAACAGAAAAGAGAAATAATGTTTTTACCAGAAAGTAGTAAAAAGGGACTAGGGCTGCTAAAAGATGAACAGATGAAGGCTTTCCATGTGAGACTGGGAGCACAGCTGAGGGGAACACCATCCACTTTTTCCATTTTCTGATTAGATTGGAAAATGATACTGGAAGAAAAAAAAAAAAAAGACCTCTCACTCACACCATCCACAAATGTCAAATCCAGGTGTATCATAGATCTGTGTATGAAAAGTGAAACAAGAAAGCTTCTAAGCACCCTGCAGGAGGATTGACCCTGATGGTTCTAAACAGGTGAATAGCACTGTCCTTGATGGACAACAAAGGATAAACTGGTCTACAATAGAAGCTGCTGTGTTTCCAAGCACAGCACCATTAGAGGCAAAGATATCATTCACGACCAGAACCAGGGAGCTTATCCAAACTATATCAACAACTTTTGCAAGTCAGTTAAATAGACAATTCAACTTACAAAGGCAGCAAAAGACCTGAGTGGTATTATATGACTCTTCTAGGGAAGAAGTAAACAATCATTTGTTCACCCAGAGAGGGCCCCAGTAACACACAAGACTAACAAATTCACTCAAGTCTATCTCTGAGAACAAGAGGGTTCAAATGGGGTCACTTACAGGAACAAGGAGGAGGGCATGCTTCCAGGATCACGGGCAACTTGTGGGCACCAACACCACTGAGGCAGAAGCTCCTCCCTCCATTAGTTGTTAACTGCTCATGTACCTTGAGGAGGGGAGGGGCCTTGTGCTATGCAGGCCACCTGGTGGGCTACTTAATGAGCTGTCTCCCGATGCCCCTCCCAACCTCCATGAGGGAATGTAGTGAGCCCAAACTTACCGAGGTCTCATGCAGCAAATCACAGTTACTCTAGAGCAAAGGCCTCGTAATCCCCAGAGGATAGAGTTCCACAATAAATGACCATCTTACAAAACAAATATCAACAAACAAACAAACAAATAAAATGGTCAACACACATGTAAAATTTTCTTAAACTCAGTAAAACTCAAAGAAGTACACATTCGAGTCACATTATGATATAATACCTCTTTAAGTCTGGAGATGACTATTCCAAGTACTGCTGCATGTGTCAACTAGTCGGGCCTCTCCTGAATTGCTGACAGAGGTGTCAACCAGGACATTCATTTTAAAAAAATGGCAACACCCCTTCAAGTTAAACACACACATCCTCATGAACCAGTGATTCTAGTCCTAGGCATAAGACCAATAAAAACACAGGAGTGATGCCAAAAAACACATACAAGAATACTCCTGGCAAGACTTCTGGGTAAGATAGCAGACAAGGGGCTGATAAGATGGCTCAGGTGGTAAACTACTTAATGCACAAGCATGAGGACCTGAGTCAGAGCCCCCAAAACAGATTAACAACAACAAACAAACAAACAAACAAACAAACAAAAAACAGGTTTGGCAGTGTGTGTCTTTAATCCCAGCTCTGGGGAAACAGACACAGTTGTATCCCTAGAACTTACTAGACAAGCAACCTGGTCTAATCAGTGAGTTTCAGATTCAGAGAAGGACCTTGTCTCAAAACACAAGGTAGAATGTAATTGAGGAAGATGTCAACATTTAGCCTCCATACACACGAAGACACAAATATGCATGTACCTGTACACACACCTGCACACACCCACAGAAGTACATACAACACACACACACAAACATACACACACACATACACTACCTGCTGATTCTTTGTGACCTAGAGAAGGAAAGCATCATGATATGAAAAGGCCAATTCCATCCAGAGAAAGGAATTGAAAATTAGCTTTAGAAAGTCACAAAATGAGTGATAGGATAGCCGAAAGGTGCATAGAAACAGAATAATAACAATTAAAAAGAAGAAAGCAGAGCCTAAAACATCTCCAGCCACATGGCTGCTCAGCAAAGGGAAGGAAGGCAGAAAACTCATCCAAAAGGTAAGCCCAGTGATCCTGAGAAAAGAGACTGGCAGTCTCACCAAAGGACAAGCTCACTGCTCACACCAGCCTTACAGCACAGTCCTGGTGCAGGTTTCCTGACACAGTGACTTCTCTGGCTGGTAGATCAACAGTGGAGAGAAACACTCCAGCTCAGAAGCCTCGAACAGGGGAAAGTCATGAGTTAAAGAGCCTGGAATCGATCTGCCGCACTCCCTGGGTAAAAGGCAGCCCTGGAAAGCTGTTGTAGAGAGTGGGACATCGATAAACAAAAAGATAAAGGTGACAGAAATCTTAGCCCAGACTGGGAAGGGCATAGGAAAGTGCAGTCCCGTCCTTGGTGTTCAACAGCACATCTCATCCACTGAGGATAATGCTGACATCTGATAGCCCCGATCCTGAGGACAGCAAGTCAATCAACCTCTGTAGGCACAAATCTGTCATAAACTTCACTGAGTTCCAAAAAACTACTTCACATCCACAACTGTATATCTCTAGCAGGGTAACTGATGCTTAGTGTCTTTTAAAGGCATAAAGACAGACCAACGTGTTGTGGTTGCTCTCTCTACTTTCAATGTAGAGAAAGCTTAGGAGACACCACACACACACACACACACACACACACACACACACACACACACACACTTAGACCACCAGCCATCCTGGGGGTTGTGATCTGGGGAGTCTTGAGAGAGTTCTCTCAGATATTGAACACTTGTCCTATACAGGCTCAGCACATACAAAGTAATAACAAAATAATAAAAAGTATTTGTTGGCTTTTTCTATTTCTTCTTTTGGGACATGTCTGTTCACTTCATTAGGCCATTTACTGACTGGGTGATTTGATTATTGTTTTAATTTTTGCAGTTCTTTATAGAGTCTACACATCAATCTGCTATCAGATATATAATCAGCAAAGGCTTTTCTCCCAATCTGCACACTGTCATTCTATAGGAAAGGCAAGAGTCCACAAATTCAACTAATCCTATGCTCTGTATGTACCCACTAGTCTCCAATTTTCAAATTTCCAGAAAAAAAAATGGTTTTCACTTCATTTTTCTTCTCCTTTTTATCTGTTCTTGACTCTTGTGTTTCCTTTTTTCTTTTTATTTATATTTTAGTAGTATTTTTATTTTATCACTTAAGAAACATAGAAGAATTAAAGGTTATTATTATGAGACTAAACATTAAAACCTATGAGGTATAAAAAGGAGCTGAAATACTAAGCAAAGGTATATATAATCTATTCCATAAAACAGTAGCATGATTTGTTATTGAATCTAGAGACAGAATTTGACATATAAGCATGAGACATTTAGAACTCTAAACAAACATAACGAGAGAAGAAACTCTTATGAAACATTACAACCAAGATATAAAAACACAAGTCAAAAAAATATCAAAACTGTAGGAAAAGCATCCCAGCACTTGAGAGGCAGAGGCAGGAAGATCTCTTTGAGTTTGAAGTCAGCCTGGTCTACAGGGTGAGTTCCAGTACAGCCAGAGTTACAACAGAGAAACACTGTCTTAAAAAACAAACAAAAAACTGTAAAAAAAAAAAAAAAAAAAAAAAAAAAGCCAACTCTCTTGCAAAGGCAAAAACATCAGTATACATCAGATCCTTCATCAGCAATCCTGAAAGCCAGATAAACACAGAATGACATATTTCAAAGTATAAAAATAAATAACTGTCCATCATTAGTACTATATCTAGCAAAGCTATCTTTTACAATTAAAAGAGAAAAGGGGTTATTCCAGAACAAGATCAAAATCAGGAAGAACATGACTTCCAAGCCAGAGCTATAAAAGATACTTAAAAGAATATACACAGATTAGAAAGGAAGACAGACAATCTCAACCATGAAAGCATAAGAAAAAACAAATTTCAAGAGAGGAATAGATTAATACAACAGAGTTAGGAAGACTCTATCATGTCCAGTAAAGTAAACTAGCAAACTGCCATTACAAATAAAGGAACAGACTAGAACACAAAGAGAATATAGATAAAAGAAAAAAATAATAAACCAAATACAAAAACAAAATCAAAGGAATTAGTCAACATCTCTCAGGAATAACTTTAAATATAAATGGCTTCAACTCACCATAATGATGCAGACTGCCTGACTGAATTAAGACTTAAGAAGATCCAATTTTCCAGTGTCTCCAAGGAACACATCTTACTGGCAAAGACAGCCACAGACTGAGGGTCAAAGAATGGAAGTCAAACAAATAGAAGCTGAAATCAAGACAGTTATCACTATTACTGGTATCTGATGAAGAAGACTTCAAACAAAATTAGTCAGAAGAGACAAAGGAAGTCATTATATACTACTGAAAGGAACAATAAATCAAGAAGATTAGCAATTATAAATATATATTGATGAATGATGAGGCTCCCAATTTGTAAAACAAACATGGCTAGGCCTCAAAGGTCAGATAGGCGCTGATACAATAAAAATGGAGAGTTTCAATATCCCAGTCTCATTTTTGGATGTGTCATCTAACAAAGAAACAAAGTAACAAAGAAACTTCAGAGAGAGACCTTCCCCTGAAAAAATAAATAATGGAGAAAAGAAAAAAAAAAGAAACTTCCAAGATAAAAATGTCCTATATATCACGTGGACTTAACAAATATTCATTGTCAAACTGTAAATGATGAGCTTATACCTATGCTCCTCCTACTGTCCCAAATGACAGAAAGCTAAGGAACACTCCCAAGATCATTTTACAAAACCAGAATTGCCCTAATATCAAAGTCAGACCAAGACACAACAACAAAAATGGAAACTATACAAATACTTCTCTGATGAACACAGTGACAAAAATTCTCAATAAAATACTTACAAAAAGAATCCAAGAATAAATTTAGGTCATGAACCATGAAAAGTTGGATTCATTCCAAGGATACAAGAATTTTTCAATAGGCATAATCAAAAAATATAATATGGCTCATACATAGACTTGAAGAAAGAAGCCACATGACCATTTCAATCAATGCTGACAGTCCTTTAACAAAGTCCAACTGTCTTTCATGATAAAACCCTAAAGACACTGGGAATAGAAGGAATACGCCTCAACATATAACAGGCTATATATGACAAACTGATAGCCAACATTAAAAGAAATGAATGCATTTCCTCTGATATCAGTAACAAGGGTCTCTTTGCCATTGTTCAAAATGGTGATCAAAATCTTAGCTAGGAAAACAAAACAAGGGAGGAAAAACAGCTACAAATAGGAAATGAAGTCAATGATTGCAGGCAACACGATCCCATATTTCTAAAACTCTAAAAACTCCATCAGGAAACTCTGAGACGTGATAAGCAATCCAAACAAAATATCAAAATAAGTCAACATACAAAAATCTGTAGCTTTTCTACATAAAAAAATAGTAAACTTTCCAAGAAAGAAAAAATGACATTCATAAGAGCATCAGAAAGTAAAATAAAAAACCTAGGCATAAAACTAACCAAGGAGATGAAAGACCTCTATACCAAAGAAATTCTGGGGAAAAAAAACAAAACAAAACACTTAAGATAGAAAGATATCCCATTCTCACAGATTGCAAAAATGACTGTATTACCAAAAACAGTTCACATATTCAAGGCAATACCAATAGAAATTCCAATGACATTCTTCACAAAACTAGGAAAATCAATCCTAAAATTCATGTGGAAATACAAAAGGTTTTGAGTGGTTAAAGCAAATAGGTAGCGAGATTGATGTTAGAAATATCAAAATACTGCATCCCAAACTATACTGCAGAGCCATGGTAACAAAACCAGAAAGATACTGAGACAAAAACAGATAATAGACCAATGACTAGAAGAGAGAACCCACGCAGTTATAGCCACCTAATCTTTTACAATGGTGCAAGAAAGCATACATTGGAGGGAAAGTAATTTTTCAAAATATATCAAAAATAGTGCTAGAAAAACTGGATTTTTCCATGTGAAAGTAGATCCATATCTCCCATTCTGCTCAAGAAAGTCAATTTGAAATGCATTAAAAACTTTAATGTAAGGCCTGACCCTGAATGTTCTAGAGAGCAATCAAGGCAAAGCGCTGAAGGTAGTCCTCTCTTCTGCACACGGTGAACACCATCCCTCACCACAGTATTCCTTGCGAGCGGTATTCTTCTCTGTGACTTATATGTCAAAAACAATTCTGCTTTCATAAAAGTGTGTTTTTCAGTCAAAAAAAGGAAGGCGTGAGCAAAGACTTTCTGAAAATTTCCCCAAAAGCACAAGAAATAATACAAAGAACTGAAAAATGAGATCACATGAAATTAAATTGTTTCTATACAGCAAAAGAAACAATCACTCAGGTGAAGAGACAGTGTGCAGATTGGGAGAAAAGCCTTTGCTGATTATATATCTGATGCCAGGTTGATGTGTAGACTCTATAAAGAACTGCAAAAATTAAAACAATAATCAAATCACCCAATCAGTAAATGGCTTAATGAAGTGAACAGACACTTCCCAAAAGAAGAAATAGAAAAAGCCAACAAATACTTTTTATTATTTTGTTATTACTTTGTATGTTATGAGTCTTTTGCCTGTACATATGTCTGTGAATCACATCCATTCAGTGCCCCAGAGAGCAGAGAAGGGAAACAGATCCCTCAAAGCCAAAGTTACAGACTGCAGACTGCTGTGAGCCACCCTGTGGGTACTGGAAATCAAATCCTAGTCTTCTGCAAGAGCAGCCAGTGCTTTTTTTCTCTCTCATACAATACATCCCAACCTCCGACCCTTCCTCCCTCTACTCCTCCTAGCTCCCCCCATCTCCCCTCTCCCCCAGACACCCACTACATAGTTCCATCCCACCAACAAACAGCCTTTTAAAGTTTTCAACATTCATGGGCATAAGAGAAATAGAAATTAAAATGGCTTTGGGATTACATCTCATCCTACTCAGGATGGCTATCATAAAGAAAACTCTTAGGATTGGAGGAGACGACTACACATTGCTTCCTTATACATTACAGGTGGGAATTAAACTACTATAGTAATTTTGGAAATCAGTATGGAGATTCCTCAAAAAAAAAACAAAAAACTGAAGCTAGAACTCCCATATAATTCAGTTATGCCACTCCTTGGTACAGGCCCCAAAGGTCCTAAGTGAGCACACCATGGAGATACTTGCACATGCATGTTTACTGTAGGAGTTTTCATAATGGCCAAGATATGGAGCCACCTATATATCCATCAACAGATGACAACAAAGAAAATCTGGTGTATATATATACAACAGAATTTTTATTCTGCTGTAATTTGCCAAAAAAAAAAAAAGAATGAAATTGAGGAGTCACCGTGTTAAGTGAAATAAAACAGTCCCAGAAAGACAAATGTATGTTATGTGTCATGTGTGAAGTCTAGAGTTAAATGCGTGTGTGTGTACATGTGCTTTTTGCTTGCTCTTCACGTCACACTGATTAACTATCCTACTTATGAATTCACCTACACCGCTGTCCCAGCACCACTGCTGCTGCCTCGGCTGCTGTATTCCTCTACTGATAGCAGGCCCAGCTTCTTCCAGACGACATAGATTAAAGATCAGTGAACCTGCAAGGAATCCTCCAGGCTATCAACACCAAACGGGTTACAGGGGAATTCAGGCCCATGAACTGAGCAGTTACAGGTTCTCAGCCTTTCAAAGTGAAGACAGCTATTGTTAGATTACCCAGACTGTATCCTGAAAGCCAATCTGATAAATCTTTTTTAATATATATCCGCTCTATTAGTTCTGTTCCTCTAGAGCAGTGGTACAGTTCTCATGTTGTGGTGACCCCAACCCTAAAATTATTTTTGTTGCTACCACATAACAATAATTTTGCTACTGTTATGAATCATAATGTAAATACCTGATATGCAGATGTTCTCAGACAACTTAGATGAAAAGCACATGTAGGGTTTTACAATTTCTGTTACATTGTATTTAAAATGTTTGCTTTAAATTTTAATGGCAGCAATTAGAGGAATACAATATATCATTTCTAGATCAGAAAATATTAATATAAAAGATCAACCCAAATTCATTTTCTGACAGGAGCTGGCTCAGAGAAAGGAAAAATGGAACTTCAATTCATTCCCTCAATTTATATTCCCCCCCTCTTCGTGTGTGTGTGTGTGTGTGTGTGTGTGTGTGTGTGTGTATGTGTGTGTGTGTGTGTGTGTGTGTGTGTGTGTGTGTGTATGTATGTGTGTATGGCATAAGAAAAGCACTTACATCCTCCTTCCTCTCGCTGCCCTCTCCTCTCGTAGAGAAGTGCTTGAGAGCCTGGTCACATGGTCACAGCACAGGAGGAACTCAGGGACAAGATTGCAGTGAGGGGAGGTCTGGGTACCCACTACTTCCAACTAGGAAAGGCAGAGCTCAAGCAGCACTGGAAAAGATCTGGGGCTGCCACTGCAGGATGGCTTCAGGCCATCCGTCAGACTTCAGTGGAGCAGCTGGTATAGGATCAGCACTAAAGCGGGATGGTACCATCGTGCACTGGGGCCTCTGCCAGCCTCATAAGGTCAACTCATGCTATCAAAGGCTCTGACTAAAGGAGCCACCTCCAGACAAGCAAGGGAGGACCTGTTTCACCACAAAGTAAGTTAGTGATGCCA
This sequence comes from Cricetomys ansorgei, assembly GCA_026225945.1. NCBI lineage: Eukaryota > Metazoa > Chordata > Mammalia > Rodentia > Nesomyidae > Cricetomys > Cricetomys ansorgei. Next base: position 21,762,103 of record JAMJFZ010001264.1, on the reverse strand, counting down.
ACACTCATCCTCGCTGCTCGCTGTGATTCTCAAGCACATTCAGATATAACATTTTGTTCCATTTCCTGAGCCTTTGTATAAAATTGGCAGAGATGAATAAAACAATTAGCATTTATGAAACTTAGGAAATAGGAGAAGGGAAAAGGCCTCCAAACGATCACACTTCACATTTTTGGTAGTAGTTCACAATCTACAAACTAGTTTTGTTATGTTTTTCTTTACTAGGATGCAAACATACTGAATATATAGATTTGTACAGCAGAGTTTGTCATATCTATTTAAAGACAAGTAATATGAGGCTACAAGAAGTAAAATGACTTGTCCAGTGACATAGAAATATTGAGTGAGAAAGCTAGGTCTGGAATCGCAAACACTGATGCTCTCTTACCCACTTAAATGAGCTTAACAACGAAGTAGAATCTCAGTGCTGAGTGACTACCAAGCAGCTTATTGCTTTTTCAGTGCTCTTTCTTAGAGGGAGGGGAGAGAAATCTACAGGATAGAACCACCAAGGCTGAGGCTGGGAAAGGAGGGTTGGAATCAGCAGCAGCAGTGCATGGGCTACTGAGGAGAGCCACTGCTGGCTTGTGTATATTGGGTGGGGAGGTGCACTAAACAAACAAACAGGAGATCATCTGGAATCTAAAACTTGGTGACTTCTATGAAAACAGTAGAAGAGGTCAGGATGTGCTGGAGTGTTGCGGGAGGTATGACATCATGCATCTCATACTTTATCTTAATCACATCACAAAACTCCAACACAAAGCAATTTGATAATACTCTCCTGGTGTTTCCCATGAAGAGGAATATTAGGCACACACTGGCCTAAGACCACATAATTAATCTGCGGTTTTGCTGGGATTCAAACTTACAGCTATCTGTTCCCCAGACCTAAACTATACTACTCTGAAAAATGAGACTCAGACTCAACAAAGCAAAGCAACTTGTGGTGAGCTTTCTTTCTGAAGCTGAAAGGTAGACAGGGCTGGTTATGATCAACTACCTGAAGTTGATTTGCTCAAGGTCACACTGAGTTACTAGCCATGCGAGGCTTAGAACTCAGGTCTTCTGAATCTAAAACCACACATTTAATTTCCCATAATTAATTTCCCATAATTAAAAAGAATTGTCATTTTGTGCATGTGCATGTGTTATACACATGAACACGAAGTGTGTGTTCAGGTACCAGTGGAGAACGCTGGGTATCCTGCTCTACCACCCACCACCTTATTTGCTTGAAACAGAGTTTCTCACTGAGCCTAGGCTTGCCATTTCAGGTAGGCTGGTAGCCAGCAGCCGTCTCCAGTTCCAATGCCCCACAGTGCTGGTGTTACAGGCATCTGCGTGACTATGCCCAGCATTTAATGTATGTGCTGGGGTTTGAACTCAGGTCTTCATGCTTGTGCAGCAAGTGCTCTTACCCATAATTCCATACCCTCAGCTCCCAAACAAAATCTTAACAAGAAACTTTTTACTCATTCAGAACAAAGTAAAGTTCCAGGTAAATGTTAACTGACCTAGGAAACAGAGGAGTGATACATAGACAGACAGACAAGGCTCATGAGCACAATTAATCAAGGAACAGGATGGGAATGCTGCTGAATACATACTTCTCAAAAGACAGAGAAGAGACTCCATTATCATGGCTATTAGCATTCCTGGGTCAGATTTTGCTAAATATCTATAATCAATTCTTTTCCCATTTTCCAAAGGACAATTCTAATCACCTTTGCATAGAAAGCATGAGTCTAGGTTATAAAAAAAGAACAGCAATAAGCCAGGCTGTGGTGGTATAAGACTTTAATACCAGTACTCAGAAAGCAGAGGCAGGTGGATCTGTGAGTTTGAGGCCAGCCTGGTCTACAGACCAGAACAATAAAAGTTACAACAGAGAAACCCTGTTTCAGAAAAAAAGAAAAAGAAAAAGAACAGTGACATTTAGGATTGTATAACCACAAGAAGAAAAGCTTTCTCTCGCGGATGTCCACGCTAATGTGCAATGGCTCCTCATCTTATCTGGTATGGTCCAGGGAGCTCTACATAGAAGGCTCAGGGTCATAAAGAGCCTGTCATCCACTCTCCCTCTAGATAATGAAGTCCCTAGACTAGGAGAGCTATTAAATTTCAGTGCCAAGTATTAGTACCTTTTCCTGATTGTGGTGATTCAACAGCTCTAGTGAGGGTGAATCACAGGAAGAATTCGGAAGCTGGATGTGGCCCTAGAGTCCAGGCAAGTCATGTTCATGGATTTCACCTGGCATTCACATCAGCCAGCAGCTGGGTCCTTAGAATAAATATCATCAGCATCATTCCTGATGGTGACCATCAGTCACCATCTGAGTGTGACTGTTTGGTCCTTGCCCTCAAAGCCAGGACACAACAAAGTTGAGGATGCATTTTAGGGTGAAGAAAGGGAAGATGATAACTCCAGGGGATACTGAAGCTATGAAATGTATGTCTCAAATGTGCTCCATGGATATTCTAATGCCAGGGACGGGGGGGCAAAAGCACTAATAAAAAAGCTAAAAGATGAAAGAGCTAAATTAAAGACTAAGAAACAAAGGAAATGACCTAAGTGGTCTTTGGGTAATAGGGTTTTATAGAGAATGGGAGGGAAGGGAATGGGATTTTTATAATATGGTGCATCTTGCCAGGAAAGAGGCTGTTTCCTAAATGAGATCCATGCAGCAGCCAGACAACTCACTTGGCACGTGTAGCAGTGATCTCCACAGCACTCTCCTTAATACGACTAGTCCAACTTCTGAAAGACACTACCCACCCTCAAGCGAGAGTGGATGACCAATCCCAGCCCAAATGCCCACAATTCCTCCCCAAATGGATATCCATATGAAACAAAGATAGTAAGAGAGCTCAGCTAGGGGCCTTACATCCCAAGCCTCCACCTTAGGGAGACCACATGGGCCCTGTGCATATAGATACAGAAATAAATGCATAGAAGAGTATGCTAAGCAGCCTGTGAAGCCCTAAGAATAGAGACAAGCAGGCTGACAGCATCAGATTTGGAGCCTTGGGAAAGTCAAGTTGGATCATCAGATGCTCTCTGGGGGCTTGAGCTAGTTTGAATAAGTCCCTCTCCCTTGAAACTGGACTGTGCTGGACTTAATTATTTTGTTCTCCATGGACCTTTATAGACTATTATATATGAAGAGAAGATAATCGCTTCATTTTAGGTTTTTTTTTTTTAAGTAAGAAAATATAGTGCCAGAAAAAAATGCTGTCTGGAGTCTGTAAATCTGAGTTCATGGAAGGATCTGAACTACTTCTCAGTGTGATTTTGTGCAAGTTACCCCTGTGCTACTGGCATCAACTTCTTCATTGTTAAAAGGGTCAATGACTCCTAACCTACAGCCTATAAGCTCACACTAGAGGTTCTGTAGTAATAATAGTCTTTTACAACATCACACCCAAGCAAACTCCTAGTGGAAAGTATACATTTTTCTTTCAGTAAGATGCAGAGGGCCTGACTCCTTTTTGCACACAACTCTCAAGGCATTCCACAGACATCAGCTCTGTTCACCTGGTTGTCTTCCTTGTGATATGGCAAAGTTCCTGCAGAAGAGTGGCTGACCTATTACATATCATACAAGACAAAAATGGTCTGCTAGGTAAGACCTTGGGGAATAGAAGCAAATGTCAAAATTCAGTGCTTCTTAAAGTTGAAACCCCATAGGTCAATTAAGATACACAGGTGAATCACTATGGTTCTGTGGACTTCTATTCCACCATTTTTCAAAGGAGTGGAGTTGTTGCATTTAGTTTTCTGTTTTTGGTTTTCAGTCACTGTGTAACAAATTACTACAGACCTAGCAGCTAAAAACAATAAAGATGGAAAAAAATTAAAGAGAAAAAACAAAAATGAGAAATGATGTTCTACAGATCAGAGTGACTGGCCTGAAGGCTTGTTGGCTTCTCTACTCAGGTTAATCGCAGCTGCAGAGCCGCCTTTCCATGTAGTATAGCATAATCACACTACAGAAATAAGATGGGGCTGCCTTCCAATCTGAAGAACACACTCACTTGCAGTTGTCATTCCCATGCTTTCTTCTCTAAACTCACTCCATCCTCACCACATAAATGTCAGGGTACCAGCCTCACTCCTTTTATTGGGACTTTAGATTATTACATTTTTATGAAATTGTGCTTGAAGCAACAACAGAGTTATTTGTTAAGTCAATATAAGATGTCATTATTTGTAGGTAAATGAAAGAAGAAATAAGTCACCCTGAATTGTATGAGAAATAGCCCTCTATCCTGCGAGCCCAAACAACACCCACAATGAGAAATTCATTCTTGAAATTTAGGAATTATGTATGTGAGAACACTTTCTACAGAACACAATTTCTTTAAAAAAAAAAAAACAAAAAAAACTACTACCTAGAGGCTCACTGTTCAAATGCTGTATTGGGTATCTTCAAACCCTGACCAACTCCAATAGTAATTTACAGTGAATAGGAAATTCTGCAGTTAATAAAAGTACTGGCCATAAATACTTTCTGCATATAGATATATATATATATATGTATATATGTGTATATATATATGTATGTGTATATGTGTGTAATATATATATATATATATATATATATATATATATATATATATATATATAATCTACACACACCTTTCACAAGTAGATCAACAAGTTCTGGAAGAATACAGATATTTTAATTCCCTACTATAATCCATACAATGCTGTAATTTATATGATCAAGCTGAGTGCATGAAACCAGTTCAATAAATTTGTTCTTGAGAAAATGAATGAACTGGTGTTCCAGTGAACATGTTTTAAGAACTGCTAGTCTAGATTCACACATAGAAGCAAGCTCATACCACAAAATATAGTCTCAATCAAACACAGAGAGAATAGTGTCTGCACATCATTAATAGAATTTTTTTTCTTTCTCTTTGAGACTTCTAAACCAGCAAGTCAAGCTATACAGGTTGATCCACAAAACCAAGGGCACAAATGAGTTCCTGTAGCCCTAGGCGGCCATCACAAGTTCAAGGGTGTCCCACTAGAGCCTGGCCAGGATCAACAAAGCGACAAAAGCAATATCAACTGTTTGAATTCACTCCTATTATGTGAACTCTTTTTTATCCACGTCTACCCATAGAGGTTTGAGAAAAGCCAGCATCTAAGGCTCATTCCTTTAGGTGAAGAACCAGATTGTAATCAATACTGAAAATGTAAATACTACATTAGAAACAAACATTAAGCTGTTACCAGTTATTAGCTCAATAGTAGGATTTTTTTAAAAATCTCTTCTAAGACTTAGATGAAGCAGGAGATAAATAGAAGCAATGCTTCTGAAGAACAGACATTTGTAAACTTTAGGGTTCGTAGCAACCCTACCTAAAAGTTGTTAAAAATGGGAGCTCTAGCTGTGTGTGGTGGTTGCCTTAGGGTTTTATTGCTGGGAAGAGACACCATGACCGTGGCAACCCTTATAAAGAAAAGCATTTAATTTGGGGCTGGCTTATGGTCCATTGTCAGCAAGGCAGGAAGTATAGCAGGAAGTGTGGCAGGAAGCAAGGCAGCAGGCAGGCAGACATGGTGGTAGAGAGGGAGCTGCTGGCAGCAGGACAAGAGTGTGAGACTGGACCTGGCTTGAGCTTCTGAAACCTCAAAGCCCTTCTTCATGGCACACTTCCTCCAATAAGGACACACTTCCTCCAACAAGGCCACACCTCCTAATGGTCACTCCCTGTGAGCCAATGGGGACCATTTTCATTCAAACCACCACAGTGATGTGTGCCTTTAATCTCAGCACTGGCAGCAGATGTTGGTGGATCTCTTGAGTTTGAGGCCAGCTTGGACTCCATGGTGAGTCCCATACCTGCCAGGGCTACATTGTGAAGTCTCATCTTAAAAAAAAAAAAAAAAAGTTTAATAAAAATGAGAGCCCCAGTAAAGAGGCAGCTATTCTGCGCCTCACAGCAATGCTCCAGGACTAATACAACAGTCTGAAGTTGACTGGGTCAACACTCACGCCACAAAAGAAGAAAACTATTTTCCAAGTTTGATTTAGGAGCCTACCAAGGGCTACCCGCCTGAGCCCCAACATCAGTGCTTCGTGCTTTCTGGACGTAAAGTTATTTGTCCACTTATAATTACATATTTCTTCCAGCCCCGTTCCTCACTTGCCTACCTCATAAATCATAAAAAGGTGGCTGTTTTTAGTAAATTCACTTTGACATTGTTGAGTATTTACAGGCCTTGGGATAGAAATCGAATGGAATATATCTGTCTTTTGGTTTTTTTTTTTTTCTTTTTGTTGTTGTTATTGTTTTTCACATCTATTCTGATGGTTTGACACCTTGAAAGAGTAAAGCAATTCACATTTCTATCTTTTTCATTTTATTAAAAAAAAATGTTCAGGTCACCAGACAAAACAATGGTTGTGAATAAAATCCACATTGAATTCAAACAGCAAAGAGTTGGATCATTGCGGGCTGAAAAAAGGTGAAATGTTGCCGTTAACAGCCCTCTTCTGTCTTGTTCTCACTTTTGATTTAACTAAATGAACCATTAGGTTCTCCAGTGAAGTGGTGAGTTTCCTTTATCAATATTCCTTATCTTTAGAAAGCGGATATTAGAGCTGGAAAGATGCTCCTAGAGGAGCCGAGTTCAAATCCTCAACACCTATGTAAAAAGCAAAGGGTGGTCATGCGTGTCTGTAACCACTGAACCGTGCAGGAGCAAAGATGGGCACAAGTTCCAGGTTTGGTAAGAGACCCTGGCTCAAGGGAATAAGGCAGAGTATATGGAACAGTTACCCAGCATCCTCTTCTGGCATCTATCTACACACACACACATACACACACACATACACACTCACACACACACACACACACACATACACACACACACCATCATACGCACACTCACATACAAGCATAAAATAACAAAATAAAAAAGAAAGTAGAGATTGTTTAGTATAGTGATTTGAATAGAGGACCCCCCCCAAAAGATGTTTTTATTCTCACCCCAAGACCTGTATCATCTTATGTGATCAAAAGAATTAAGTTCAATATCTTGAGCTTGGCCTACATACTGAGTTCCAGAACAGCCAGGGCTACACAGTGAGACCCTATCTCAAAAAACAAATAAATAAGTTGGAGAGTAATATAGGATAGCACCTGACATTAACCTGTGGACTCGCAGACTTGCACACATCTGTACACACACACACACACACACACACACATACATACACACATACACACAAATAAAGAAAAGAAAAAAATCTTTAAGATCACCGATAACAGAATACCCAAAACATTGACCAACAATAAGAAATGCCCAGATTCTCGTCATTTATGCTTAGAAGTTTGGATGTGGCCATTTGCAGAAACATTCTCTCTACTAACATATTAAACAAAGTGTGGTGTGTGTGTGTGTGTGTGTGTGTATGTGTGTGTGTGTGTGTGTGTTGGTGTGCTTATATGGAGTACTCTGAAGTCTATAAAATAAATGCACGTATAAATTTTTGTTGCAAAGACTTCTAGCCAAAATTTTCATACATTTTTATCATGGTATTTTCAATGTCTAATAAGATAATCAAGACATTTGAACTTAAGTTTTTAACCCTACTTTGCAATACTACCTGGAAAAGTTGTTCAACTCCATCTAAGAGTTCACATGCACAAATGTAGAAAATGCTAAAATTAATACAAATGTCTGTGCCACTACATACCGATAGCATCAGGAGGGAGAACAAGTAAAGCTAAAATAACTTGCTTATATATACTGAAAATATAAAGAGAAAAATAGTGTTTTACCTTTAGTAAGTATCTTTCTATGTTTTTTAAAAATCTATTTCACTGAAGTATAAATTACATACAGTTCATTCATCTACTGTGTGTAATTCAAAAGTGCTTTTTGGATTTTGTTTGTTTGTTTTTTTTTTTGTTTGAGATAAGGCCTCACTGTGCAGCCCTGGCTATCCTGCAACTCATTATGTAGACCAGTCTAGTCTTGAATTTATAGAGCCCTGACTTCTGCCTCTCCAGGGATGGGATTAAAGACATGTGCCACCAACCCCAGCCCTCAAAAGATACTTCATGCCTATTTTTGTCTGATCCCTGGCTTTGGGGTACAGGCAATCCCTGATCTATTTTCTACAATATTAGATTTTTCTTTTCTAGAATTCCAAATTAAAGGAGTCATACAGTATAGGGGTTGTTTGTGTCTAATTTCTCTAGTCCTAAGAGTCACCTATGAATGAATTTTTTTTCTGTGCTAAATAGTATACTCCACTGAGCTTGGCCACTCACCAATTGGTTGACATTTGTTTCTCTCTTTTTGCTTTTGTGTTGATTCTTGGTATTGAACTGGAGTTACCACATTTGCTCAGCAAGAACCTTTACCCACCAATACATCTTGCCAGCCCTGACATTTGCATGTCTATTTTATGTATCCCTGATTTCTTTTCTGATGTTTTTTCTTTCTCCTCTTAGATTTAATCTGCCCTTTGTTTTTAGTTTCTAAAAGTAAAAGCTTAGACTACTGATTTTCAGACCTTCCCATTTTTCCAAGGGAAGCTTTTAAAGTTGTAAATTTCCCTCTAAACTTTGCTTTAACTGCCTTTATACAGTTTAATACATTTTTTTACTCAGTTAAAATATTCTCTAATTTCCCTGGTGATTTCTTTGATTCACAGATTATTCAAAAGTATATTGCTTAAATGTCTACATATTTGGAAATTTTTCAATTTTCTTCTGTGTTGATTTTCAGTGTAACTCCATTGTGGCCCAGAGATTTTTAAATTTCTAAGTAGAGATTAATTCTTTGTATGAAAATTGAGATTAGCTTTATTTTATAAGATAAAGAAAAGATGACAAAAGAATAAATTGGATGTCCTTACCACCATCACATATTTTTTTAAAGAACTATCCTTTTGCCATTCAATTATCTTTAACTATTTTAGCATATTTATAGACAATAAATTAACCAGAAATTGGAGAGATGGTTCAGAAATTCTGAGCACTTGCTTCTTTTACAGAAGACCTGGGTCCAGTTCCCAGACCCATATATATTTATTTCCAGGAACTCAACATCCTCTTCTGATCTCCTCAGGTACAAGGCGCATAGGTGGTATGCACACATCCATGCAAGAAAAACATTCATACACATAAAAATAAATAGACTTGAAAATACATTAACCATATAAGGATGATTAATCAGTACTCTTAATTCTGTACCAAAGATCTACATATCTATCCTTATTCCAATACCTGACTGATTTGATCATGGCAATCTCACAATCCAGTGCTTTTGGCCTTCTAAGTAGAGAGTGTAATTTCCTTGCATAGAATCAAGAATAGCTATGTTGTATACAGTGAGAAAAACAGCAAAAATGTTGCTTCCTACAAATGCATTCCTTCCAAAACTCAGAGACCTGTCAATAGCATTAATAGAGCTGTCCTCACCCGTTTACAGAGGTCTGACCCATCAGAGAAGTTTTGTTTTTGCTTCTGTTTTTATAAAGCTGACTCCAAACACCATAGGCAGCCTTATACCCTTTGATTTCTCAAGGGAATTGATTCATAACTGGATTTAGTGTGACACTAAAACCAAGACAAGCCACAGAAGTTCAAATCCTGAGTTTGTCACCTGCCTGCTCTGGGTTACTCCAGTCAATAATTCTGCCTTTCACACTTAGACCCAAGATGTTCACAGCAAAGGACAGTGTCTCTGTGTTACCCAGACCTTTCCCTTGCCTCTCTCAGAACTTTGTAGCCATGTAGTCAGCCACTGTGAATTGAGACTCCAGAACATACCACCATTAAAACACTGGTTTTTATTTCAAGAACTTGTCAATTTTCTAAAGTTCTGTTCAGACTGAACAAAACCCTTTGAAATACCACCATATCAATTTTAAGCTAATATAAAAATTATTTGTGCTCCCCCCAAATTTTCTTTCTCAGAACTTTGAAAAAAAACCAGAATTGTGGGGCTGTCCTAGAGTTAAGAGTGGGTTGAAGAATGCCTTGAACCCCGGATTTCTAACACTGAGAGCGGCAGGAGTTCAGTTGCTCCCCACTGTTCTTAGCCCTAGCCAGAACCTAGCTAAATATTAAGTGCTCCCTGCTTCACAGAAGGTCATCAGAAAAGGAATGTGGCTTGGTTGGTGCTTATCTGTACTGTAGCTGAAAGCCTAGGGCTGAGCCCATTTATTGATAAGGTGTCTTCCTCTTTTCCCAGTGGGACCACATCTTGTGCAGAAGGTTTGCAGGACTTTGACCCTTAGACTTGAGCTCTACATGCAAATAGTATCCTTTTCTTAACAAATGGCTCCTGTCCCTGGGTACCAAAGACCCTCCCCTGTCTGTACCCTATAAATATAACCAGCTTTGCTTTAATAAATGAGAGAGATGCTACTCTGACAGCCTCTCCAAGAGTCCGGTTCACTCTCATCGACTCTTAGTCCTCCTATCTGGAACCTGCCTGGATCCGTTGACTCATGCCCTGTGGTTTCCTTCCCAGGGGCCAAGCTAAGCAGCCAATGGCTTAGCAATGTGTTGGGGAGGGAAGCAAGACCCTGTAGGCAGAGAGAGAAAGAAACAAACCCACACAAAATCAGAATGAAATAAAGGAAATTTCAGTTATGACTACAATCTTTTAAAAAAATGTACTTATGTGTATAAATGTTTTGCCTGCATGTATGTATGTGTACCGCATGTATGTATGTGTACCACATGTATGCCCAGTGCTTGCAGAGGTCAGAAGAGGATGTCTGAGCCCCTGGAGCTGAAGTTAAAGATGGTTTTGAGATATTGTGGGGGTACTTGGAACCAAACTGGAGTCCTCCACAAGAGTAGCAAGTGCCCTTAACCACTGAGCCATCTCCACAGTCCCCTTCCCCATAAGTACGATTTTACACTCTGACACAAGTTTGTTTTTTACACAGCTACTGAAAATGGTTGTTTCTTAGAGGTCCCCTGTTTTATGATGAGTAATTTGACTTTAAAATACATGTACATTTACACCTTAATTCCTATTTTCCAAAAGAAACCACTGATGAAAGTTCTACTGTTGTGACAGTTCATGCTGGTGAAGATGTGGACAAGGAGACCCCTGCTCCATTACTGCTGGGAGCGCAAACTTGTATAGCCACTGTGGAAATCAGTGTGGTGGTTCCTCAGAAAGATGGGAATCAATCTACCTCAAGATCCAGGTATACCACTCCTGGGCATATACCCAAGAATGCTTCGTCCTACCACAGGAGCACTTGCTCAACCATGTTCATTGCTGCTCTATTCATAATAGCCAGAAACTGGAAACAACTTAGATATCCCTCAACAGAAGAATGGATAAATAAAATGTGGTGCATTTACACAATGGGGTATTACTCAGCTCTTAAAAAATTGTATCATGAAATTTGCAGGCGAATGGATAGAACTAGAGAGAATCATCCTGAGTGAGGTGTCCCAGTCCTAGAAAGATAAATATGGTATGCATTCACTTATATCTGGATATTAGCCATCAAATAAATGATAACCAGGCTACAATCCATAGACTCAGAGAGGTTAGGGTCTAGGCATAGAGGACGGGACTAGGGAGAACACATGGATCTCCCTGGAAGGAAGAAATAGAATATATTTTTAGGGGTGAACTGGAGCTGGGGAGATGAGAATAGGAGGATCAGTTAAGAGGGAGGAGAGGTGGGATGAAGGGGGGAACGAGGGGAGAGACAGCTAGAACTGAAGAGCATTTGAAGGGTGGTAGAGAAGCCTAGTGCAGTGGAAACTTCCTATAATGAAGTTATATGAAGATGATCCTAGTAAAGTCTCCAAATAACTCACTGAACATGGAGAAGTCAAGCTGGTACCTACATAGAACCTTTATTCCCTTGTTCTAGTGTCTATGACATGGAAAAGTACTCTGAAGATTACCAAAAAAGAAAAGTAAACACAAATTCAACCACAAAATCTTTGATCTATAATCTGTCCTACCTGCAAAATATGTTAAAGTAATGGTGGCATAAAGCTTGTGGGAGTAACTGACCAAAGTCTGATTTGACTTAAGGCTCACTCCATAAGATGGAATCCATACCTAATACTGCTTGGGTGACCAAGAACCAGAATCCAGATAGCCCAGAGACCTAGGGTAAAATCAGATACTACTGATCTAAAAAAATAACAATAAAATGACTTCTAATGATATCCTGCTATACCTTATTCAGCCATCATCAGAGAGACTTCCTCCTGCAGCAGATGAGAACAAATATAGAGATGCACAGAGAGACATTATGCAGAGAGAGAGACCTTGGATTACATAGACCTAATGAGATGTCCCCATCAAACCCCTCTCCTCAGGACTCAGGAAACCCTGAGAAGAGGCAGAAGGAAGAGGGGACACCAGGAGAACAAGGCCCTCTAAAACAACTGAGCAAAGTGGTTATGAACTCACAGAGACTGAAACAGCACACACACGGCCTACATACGTCTACACCAGGTCCTCTGCATATATACTACAGCTTTCAATTTAGTACTTTATGGGACTTCTGAATATCTAAAAAAGAGAGTCTCTGTTTCTTGTGCCTTCTCTTAGAACTCTTGTTTTTCTGTTGGCTAGACTTGTCCAGCTTGATATGATGATTTTTGCTATAACTTACCATATTTTATTTTGTTATGTCTTGTTGTTATCTCCTAGAAGTTTGTTCTTTTCTAATGACAGACAGAAAGGGAGTAAACCCAGATGAACAAGGAGGTGTGGAGGAAGTAGGAAAAGGCATAGAGGGAGGAAAAACTGTATTCAGATTATACTGTATGAACAAAGAATCTATATTAATAAAAGGGGATTTTTTTAAAAAAGAACAAATACCAAAAAAATAGGAATATTTTCTGTAATTTCTTCTTGATTTAAAAATAAAAAAGAAAGTCCTACTGTTGTTGGCTGTTTTGATATGTGGTCATTTAGCGGCCTCCCAAAGGCTATTGACAAATTGTGGATGGGATTTTCCTAGTAAACAGAATCCCATCGTTTGTTTCTGATTCCATCTCAAATTTCATGAAAATGGTGATAAAGAAATAAAAGGGACCAGGAGCCAAAAAGTCAAAGAGAATGGAATAATAAAAAATAATAATGATGATGGAGAGGAATTTAACAAATCCGTTAAATCCTGACTTGGATCTCAGATCTGTCTAACTTGCTAGGGTGGCAGGAGAGAAGCCAGCAAGATGCAAACTAATTCACAAGGCAAACACTGGGGAATTAAAGGTGAAGTTATCTTCTGAGGAAGGAAGCAGGCTGAGGCTGACAATAGCATTATCTATTCAGGAAGTGGGAGCCCCACCAAACCATATCCAAACCTTAGCAGGTGGTGTGCCCGGCACTCTCATTACCATGGTCCTCTCATTCATAGTCACATGACAGTCTTCACAGACCAATTTGTGCTCCAGTTCTACTTGCAGCCTTTAGAAAGAGACATCTTCTTGACAGTGTTTGCAAATCATGTTTTGCTTTTCCTCTCTATAATTTGCATCACAGAAAGTCTTCCATATGTCTAAGTTGGTCTCATCACTTTGCTTTGAGGAGGGAGACGGGGAAGATGAGCATGGCTACAGACCCAGTTTAAAGTGGAGCATGTATAAATACTGTAATGGCATCTTCTTGGCACGGAGCTTAAGAGCTTCCCATACCTGCAGGCTTCACCTTATTTCTAAAGTAGAGTTGATTTTCTTTAAGCATCAGGTTTGAAGTAAAAAATAGATCAATGCAACTGAAATATAGCCTGATGTCCTAGATTTTTGTCATACTAACATCTTAATTGTTATTGTATACTATATTTTGTGAGTTGACTCTCATAACAATACTGGATAGAGAAAGAAATACTGCCTTGCTGTATAAACTTCCACAATCCTGATAATGGTTACTTACACTTTCCAACTACTCAACAAGACTTGGCTCCTGCTAGTAAGGGACTAGGATCACTCGCAGACATCCATTGAGTAATGGTAGCAGGAGGTGGAATCATGTCATGAAATGACAATGTGACTTGCCTCATCCTCTGGGAGCCTCTAGAAACTAAAAGCCTCCTCTGAGCTTAGTGAATGCTTAAACAATCAGTGTCCACTCACACACAGAACAAACTGTTCTGCTGATGTGTTTGACTCCTCTGTGATTACAGAGTGAGGTAAGATTCTGCAATACACAAATCTGAGCCCTTTTCCTTTCTTTTAACCTCATGGCTTCCCTCTGGGATTCTCTAAAATTCTTCCTTCTCCTAGGCCAGTCAAGACTCATTGTAATGCATTATTATCATGATTAAAGAATGAGAGAGTAGAGTAGGGATTTGCATCAACTAAATCAGAAAGAGCATGCAAACAAACATTTAAAAATCCACATTCTCCACAATGATCTCACTTTTTATCACATGCATAAAGTGCACACACACAGTTTTAAATGTTCCTATGAGATGTTTTCTAAATCAGTTCATTTCATAAACATCAGGATCCAATATGGGTTCCAGTGGCTGGAATCCTATACACCTGTCTAATCTTCCTTGAAAACCCATGAGGCTTTTTCTTCTTGATCCTTCCTAGATTTATGTCATTTGTTCTTGCCCTTAGGCTGCTACTGCTGCCCTTGATGTCTCCAAGGCTCATGGTCTTGTTCAATGAGTCCACAGAAATCCCAACGACTACTACATCCCTATGTGTCTGCACCTGTATACCCCCAAACCTCAAACAGTAACCTCTCCGATGCCATCACTTGGCTGGAACTGTAGCCAGCTGACACCATCCCTGTACTATCTCATCATTTCATCAGAGTTTGAAGCAGCTGCAGTGCCATCTGCTCAACATTTATTTCATCCCTTATTCTCTACATTTCCCTTACCTCCTTACCATAACGTGACCATTGCAGACATTTCCACCTCTTCCAGGCTGGTCAACTTCACTGTGCACTAATGATCAGGCTTGCCTATGTATCACAGATTACCTAAAAAAACATTTTCCTAGTACATTTACCTTTCATCCAGTAATTCTCAGCACTGGCTGTAGAGCTTTGAAAACATACTCACACTTGGACCCCATGCCAAAGATTCTGATTTAATTGGCCTGGGTAGGGCTTGGGCACTGCTGTGCTTTCCAAGTGATTTAAATTGCACCCAGGGTTGAGAACACCAGTTCTATTACCTCTGTACTTCTATTTATATGTGAAGCATGGATGATACTGACCAATTTAACAGGCTGCATCATACCCACAGGACTTAATGAGATATTGAGTCCACTTAATTGAGTACATATGGAACTCCTTAGCATTTGTATATCTCTAAAAGCTGGCCTTGTTGTGTTCTTGGTCTCAATGCTCTGGGGATTGTCAGGAATGTGCTGCCTTCAGCACTGGTTCTAGGGTCCTATTATAGCTAGAATTCTAAAGACTAATCACTAATGACTAAATATGTATTCTTATACTTTTATCAATATGAGGTAGGATGGGGTAGTCACTTGTCCAATCAGGATATGAATGTATCCCTCCTACCATAGTGATGAAGTGGCCAGTATGTATCTCCCTACTACACCATCTTCTTCCCCTGCTCTCAGTGAATGAGAAGTGTCATCTGGGATGGTATAAACAGTTGAGGGTAAACTTGCTCTCTTTGTGCAGCTGCCTTGCTCTGGGAGTCTATTCTGATCACCATGGTGGCTCCACAATAAGACTTTGTCTGGGAGAAATCCTTATTCTTGGACTGGGAGCTAGGATCCATGGACCATGAATCAGTACCCCTACAACAATCTTACTAGAAAGTTATGGCTTTACTCTCAGTGAGCTGGAAGATGGCCCAACTTCATGGTGAAGGGCATGGACTAGGTGATATGTCTCTCTTTGAATTCCAAGTCCAACATCTCTAGGGTGTATAAATTAGAATTAGTCATGATTAGCTAATTCATAGAGTTCTTTTGAGGATTAAATGAAGCAATGCAGGTAAAGCTTCTTAGTAGCTTGTCATGGTATATAATTAATGTTTTCTAATAACGTGCATAAAAGTCCTCACTTTGCATAACCTTAGAAATCATTTAAGGGATTAAAAACAGAGAGGACCATGGGAAGACATCCTAATCATGATATTCACTCTTAATTTGAGGGTAGAATAGGGAAAGTCTGTGAAGAAGAAATAAATTGAGGTAGGGAAATGATTTTCTATTGCACATCCCACCCCCTGCTTTGCGTGGGGAAAAAAAGCTTTGTATTGAGTACAGCCCTAGTCAGCTGTTTTCATTCTCCAAGCTGATGAAAAATAGATAGCCAGGGAAGAAAGAGAAATTTCCACCATATATTTCCCAGAGGACTTGGACCAGAAGAGGCTTTGTAGTCCCACATTACGGTCTCCAGGGTGTCGGTAAGACTTAAGGACCTCTGACACCCATGAATTGAGCTACCAAGACCCTGTGCATTATAGCTGCCAACTTCCCGATGTAGCTGGGACCAAAAAGAAGAGTTGACTTTCCCCACAAGACAACAGAAGGAAATTACTTCACTGTTCCACATGGGCAGTGCCTCAAGCTGTTTATGTGAAAAAGCAGTAACATCAGGCTGTGATGCATTCTCCCCAAACCTCCTGGTGTCCTTTACTTGACTCAGGACTGAACAACACTTAGGAAAGAGAAATTTTCTCTCACCTTTAGTTAATAAAAAGAAAAAAAAATCAATAAAATAATTTCCAATCTGTTCCTTACAACTAGATGCCCCACTGATCAGAGTAAGTCAGGAACAAAAGCATTAGCTCTGTGAGAAAACAGCTTTTGGAAATATGATTTGATCTAGTTGGCTGAGTAATCATTATGCTTGAAATTTTCCGTGCCATATTTACTAGTCAATAAAACACACGGGGATGCAGATCGCAGTGACAGCGCCTCTCCTTGACACCAGCTTCCACGCCACATCTGTAATTACTGTCAAGATCATCAAACCATCTAGGAGCTTCAGGGACAAGCTTAATTCTGCCAAAAGCAAGTTTGTAACAAAATAAAAGAGTTCCCCTCAGGACCAGCTCCTCATTCTAACTTCTCAAATTGGAAGTACTACCTGTTCCTAGGGACTTAAATCTAAGCTTAGTTCCTGTAAGCCTTTCCTCACCCAATTCTGTTCAACCAAGGACCCAGCCCTCCCCCTCCCCAGTGTCCTGATTCTGCCCCGACCAAGATGAGAGCATATCAGAATTGCTTTTAGTGGACACTAGGCATCTGTGATGTTGGTTCACAGTCTGAGTCCAGTATGAGTCATAATGTATAAGTCCTTGCTACCCTATTCTAAAACTTCTCTACTTCCTACCTGACTCTAAGAATGTCATGTTTTAGAGACCCCATTGCCATGCCCATTCACAACACAGAGAAGGTTTTGATACTGACAGTCTACCGTTCTTAGGAGTCTGTGCTTTATTGAGTCCTTCTCCCTGAGTCCTTCACATTTATCCTTCTCTGAGCCTGAAAGCATCACCCCCATCATGACTTTCTGAATCGTGAAAAATGTTTAGGTTCTAGGTTTTGTGCCTCTTTTTTGTTGTTTTGGTTGGTTGGTTTTTGGTTGTGTTTACTCTACAGCAAGAAAGAAAGAGAAAGAGAAAGAAAGAGAGAGAGAGAGAAGGAGGGAGGGAGAAGGAAGGGAAGGAAGAAGGAAGGGAGGAAGAAAAGCTTACATAAAGCACTTGAACTATTAGCTACATATTTATGACCTTGGGCAAATCACCAAGCACAACATAAGCTAGGCTAAACTTGAAGGGATGCAGGCTATATCCCAATGCCCTAGTCACAGGCTGCTAGGCAAGTCATTTACTAGCTGCCAGTGTCAAACTTGTACTTTAGGTTTGCCTAGTGTAACATGTACATCTGGTGTCCAGCCAACATTCTCATTTCTAGAGTAGGCATTCATATCCCAGTGAGGAGAGTATTGGCTGTTAAAACAGCTGCCCCTCCTTTGATGAACTGCTTTTTGTTCGTGTTCCATTACCCTGGGCAGCCTATAGCTACTGACTAAGTGATACAAAGAACAAAGTAGCCCCCTTGCCTCAAGGTGGCTACTGTAAGACACTATATCTTCTCCTGAGCATCCCTTGGGACCCAGCTAATGCTGAACAACAGCTGAGATTACACTGTTGCTTTCCTTCCTGCCACTCCCACTCCCACCCCGACACTCCCAACCCCACAACAACACCCCCACCCCCATCCCAACCAACACATTATGCTTCTCGATCCATTTCTCAGAAGGCATTCTTTTAACAAATCCCTATGTAAGCATCTCTAAGCCCTTGTTCAGACTCTGCTGGTAGGAAACCTGGCATGAGGGAACTAGGATGCTGTGTGAGAAAAAGATTGGAGACAGCAAAGAGTGAAAGCAGGGGCTCCTGAAACCACCCAGCTGAGAATATTGGTTCTTTCATATTCTCCTAGGGTTCTATGGCTCTCTGAGTTCATGAGGTTCTCATGAATTCTGCTCTATATGTTGAAGCAGACATAGGTCAAATTGGTACAGTGAGTTGTTTATGCCATTGAGGCTGGTAGCTAGAGAAATAACAGAGTAAAATGGAAACATTCTATTTATCAGGAAACCATGTTGGAAAAAAATCACCTTCCAGATTATTTATAAAACTTACAGTAAACTTTCTTGGGGCCTGTGGTAGTTTGAATGAAAATGGCCCCCATAGGCCCATAGGAGTGATATTATTAGGAGGCGTGTCCTTGTTGGAGTAGATGTAGCCTTGTTAAGGAAGTATGTCACTGGAGACGGGCTTTGAGGTTTCAGAAGCTCAAGCCAGGCCCAGCTTACTCTCTCTTGCTGCTGTTGCCTGCCAATTCAGATACAGGAACTCTTGGCTCCTTCTCTAGCACCATGTATGCCTGCCTGCTGCCATGCTTCCCACCATGATGATAATGGACTAAACCTCTGACCTGTAAGCCAGCCCCAGTTAAATGTTTTCCTTTATAAGAGTTGTCATGTGATGGTGTCACCTCATAGCAATAAAATCCTAACTAAGACAGGACCCAAATGCAGGTCTCCTGATTTAGTATGCTATTGATTACAGATTATCCAGGGACAATCTGCAACTCTGAGATATCTTCCCAAACCCCCAAGAAGTTTCCTATGGATCAGAAGGTGGAATAAGAACATAACTTGAGGTTGAGCTACTTCAGATCAGAGACGTCACCATGCATCCAAAACCAGATGGATGGTGAGCTTATCTATAATTTTACTTAACCTGGGAGTTCTTGCCTTTCCTTTAACAGACATATTTCATTGTTTCTCAAGTGGGTCTATAAATATATCCTTAAGCACTTATAAGATTTTTCTATTTTAATTTCTATGATATTCTTTAAAGTGAGTGGATTCTGTATAAGACGGAGGCCCACTGGTAACTAGACACTGCCAAAAGAGTTCAATATTAGTGCTATGATTGCATGTTAACAATACCAGCACCCAGAGATTACCTAGAACTACAAATGTTAACTTCAGTGAAGGGTTTCTCAAAATGGAAAACTATAAATGTTTTTTGAGTCTAGGAATTTTCAAATTTGAGAAGTATTCAACAGCAAGTTTATTCCTAGAGATAATCAACACAAATTCCAGTTGCTAGCATGAATATGATCAATACCTACAAATTCTGATTGCCGATAAGACAGCACGCAAGGAGGTGTTCTAGCTGCCTGACACCCACCATATGACATAGAATGGCTATATTGTGCATGAAACATGAAGGCACATCTGTGAAAATTCAGAAGACCTCCCTTGGTAGGCTTTTAATTAAAAATCCTACAGACTATTTTTGAGACAGGCTCTCATTTAGCCCAAGCTAATTTCAAATTCACTATGTAGTAAAGATAGCTTTAAATTATTGATCCTCCTACTTCTGCTTCCCCAATACTAAGATTACAGATATGTGTCGCTATACCTTGCTTTAGAACCTACAAATTTTCCTGCTATACAAACATGAGGACCTGAGCTCAAGTTGCCAGCCCCCATTTAAAAAGCCAGGCATGGCTACATGTGCCTGTAATTCCAGCATTAAGGGTGCAGGTTATACAGAGAGAGGAAGATCCTGAGAACTTGCTGGCCATCCAGCCTAGACAAAACAGCAAGTTCCAAGTTCAGTGAGAGACTTTGTCTTGGGGCAATTAAGAAGAGAGCAGCAAGGGAAGGAATTTAGCATTCTGTTCTGCCTCCACAGGAATATGTACTTACATACTCATACATTTAACACACACACACACACACACACACACACACACACACCACAAAGAACATGCATAAAAACATATATATAGTATAAACTTTATTTTTTTAAATGGTGGAAAGAAATCAATGAACACAACTGACATTGGCCATAAGGTTGTTTCAATTTGAAGGCAGATATATATTTATATGTTTTATATTTCTGGTAGGGTTTCTGTGAGATATTTAACAAACACTCAACAAAAGAATAACTATGGATCTTGTCACAGAGGTGGTCCCTCAAGGAGCTTAGGGGCATGTGAGAAAAGGCCCAGATTAAGGATGAGATTTTGATCACAAAGTAAATCTGTGCCTTCATAGATGTGAAAACACAAAGAAAGGAAACACATCACCATAAAGTCAAGAGACTGAGACCTTCTGGCAGAGGGAGGGAGGTGAGAGCAAAGCAGGGGACATAGGCACTTTCTAGGATCAAGAGCGTTTTCATATTGCTTCACCATGACAGTTACATAGGTGCCCATTTTCATATAACTCAGTACAGTATGCATTTGTGCTACAGCAACAGGGGGCCACTATGAGAAAGACCAAGACGACATGAGACAAGCGTTCCAGCCCAAAGTCCATATTCCTAGTTTATAAGTGAATAGCTAATTAATTTTGGCAAATCACTTTACTTCTGGGAGCCTTATTTTCTTTATTAGAAAAGTAAGAACATCACCAACTATACAACATACTGTGATTCTGAAATGAGACAATACATGAGAAAGTGCCTCATTGTACGTTATAAAATGTAAACCCAGTTAATATGATTGGAGATTGCTATTGCAACTGAGATACTGTGTCTAAGGAAATGAAGGTTGCTATTACTTTGGAATTGCCATTAAAGATAAGGAAACCAAGTACTGGAAATCAGTGGAACTTTTTGAAGATCCCACAACGAGAAGCACAGATTTCCCACTGTTGGTCATTGTATTTAGTCCATGGTCTCACAGTTGGGGGGCACTGTGGGTTCATGGGGTAGAAGAAAGGCAAGGCTGGAAGGAATGAGGAGAGCCATTCCTTTATCTGCAACCTAGGACAGCCTGCTCTGTTAGGCGCCCAAGAGTTTGAACGAGTCTGAGAAGAAAGAAGCATTTCCTAGCTACGTTTCTGCATCCAGTTTTGTTTCTCTCATTTCTCTCTCCTTAAACTTAAGCTACCTAGGGATTATCCAATCAATTAGAACATGCTTTAATTAATTGGCATTGTTCAAGCTGGTCTCTGCTTATTCAAGCCCCAAAAGGCAGTCCCGTGAATGAAGTGGGGGCTGGAGGCTTGGGACTGCAGTCTTCTTGTCAGTCAAACGCAAGCCTTTCAGGCATGGACGCTTTGAGGAAACAATGTGAAGAGAGGCTGGCTTGAACCCCAGGGATCCCTGGTCCAGCAGCAGCGAACTCAAAAGCCTATAACATTTCTCTTAACAGAACTCTGTGAAGAAGGCAGGTTGTAGTGCAGGGTTAGGCAATCTATAAGGGACTCTCTCAGAATGAACATAGCCTTATTGCTTTGCTCTTCATAATTTTGTGTAGAACTGGCTAGGAGTGGCAGGTTAAAATCGTATATTCATTTTTCCTTCTTTCAGCAACCATACTAAAAAGACAGGAAGAGAATTTTTTAAGATATGGATGCTCAAGGATAAAGAGGGGATGACAGCAGGCAAAGGACATCTGTCAACAAAACCTTGGAGATGGAAGTGACGACTGACGGTAACGGGGAAGAAGATGAAAACTAAGCTGGAAAAAAAAAAAAAAAAAAAGGATGCCATCAAGAGGTAAACTAAATTGCACCCTAAATCACAGGAGAGCTCTGATTGTAGAGGGATGTGATCGCTCTAGTAGTTAGCATGAAGACATGGAGCTGAAAATTGGGAGAGCCAAGTAAGTTAAGTACCCCACCTTCAAGTGCCCATGTGACACCTCTCCCTATTTTATAAAAGACTAGAAGTCTTGTCAATAGTACAAAGGAACTAGACTGACCCCTCTTGGTCACACCATACTGATCAGCAAACAGTAAGTGAGGAGGAGATCTTATGCAGAAGTTTTACATGACTTCCTTTAAACACATTATTGATAGCTAACGTCTAGAGCCATTATTAAAAATGGTATAGTTTTAAAATTCCACTTTCTGATTGCTTGTGGCTATTGACAGCTAACATGGATCCAGCGAACTGGCCAAATTAACCTGATCGTTAAGATCTTACATCTGTGCAACAACTCCTGCTCTTCCTAGACACACAAATATACCACCTGCCAAGAATGATTGTTATTTCTTCCTTTCAGCTTATTTAATCCTGATTTCTTCTTGTGTTAATTTATTTATTGATTGTTGATTTATTCTTGTGTTAATTTCCTGGCTAGAACTTCAGATACAACATCAATACACTGGAAGAATATCATTGCCTTTCAGATCTTATCAACAAAACTTAGAAAATTCCACACTGTTCTTACTCTTTTGATAAATTCCTATCATCAAAATAAGGACATTTTCTTTTATTGCTATTTAGCCAAGGAAGTTTTGAACTCACTAATAAAGGTGAGTTGGGTTTTTTGTTTGTTTGTTTTGTTTTGGGAGGGGTTGGGTTTTTTTTTTGTTTGTTTGTTTTTGGTTTGTTTTGGGTTTTTTCCCTGAGAAAAACGTTTCTCTGTTGTAACTCTGACTGTCCTGGAACTCACTATGTAGACAAAGATGGCCTTGAATTCACAGAGCTCCTCTGCCTCGTAGTGCTGGGATTAAAGGTGTACACCACCACCGCCTGGCTAGAAGGTGAGTTTTATCAAATGTTTTGCATCACCTACCAAATAGATTGTGTGATTTTTTTCTCCATTGTTAATTGGGTAAATTGCATTCATCAGTTCTTTTAATGGCAAACATTACTTGATTTCCAAAATAAATCCAGTTCACTCCTGATATATTATCTTTTCTATATATTACTGGGTTAGTTTACTAATATATGATTTGACTTATATATCATTATCCAAGAGAGATTTAGTTAAAATTCCTTGAACAGTCCTTTAGAGATTTAAGTACATTACTCAACATTGCTGTGCTTCCATTTCTTTCTTTCTTTTTTTGTTGTGTGTGTGTGTGTGTGTGTGTGTGTGTGTGTGTGTAAAATGGAGACAATGTCCCACAATGCTTTGGACTGTGGTAAGGATTAAAGGAGAAAATGTATAGGAAATGCCTTTGCACATTTCCTGACACACCATGGGTAACCAACAAATACTTATTAGAACATGAAAAATGACTCCCTCTCTAAGCAGCTAAAACGTCAAAATAAAGCCTATACAAAACAACCTCAAGAATAAATTAATCGAATAAAGGCTTCATTTCTAAAATCAACAAGTATGATTTGTCATGCTACACTAATTTATAGAGCTAAGCTCTGCTCAGGCTCCCTTAACACTGAGAACCCAGGGACAGCAAATTTGAGAGCAGAAAATTCAGAAGGAAATGGCTAAGAGCCTCTCCCAAGATAATCCCCACCATACACACTTTCAGTCCCTAACAGTAACTTCTAATTCTTCTGCCAGCGTAAATGAATGGTAAAAATCCGCCTAAACAGGTAGTTTGTGACCTGGCTTAAGCCTTCTGATCTTTTAGGGCCTCTCTTTCCTCATTTATCAAAAAACAAAAACAAAAACAGTGGACCTGGAGAGATGGTTCCGTAGTTAAGACACTGGCCGCTGTTTAAGAGGACTTGGATTCAGTTCCCAGCACCCACAGAGTAGCTGTCTATAATCTGTAACTTCAGTTCCAGAGGATCCCTCTTCTGTCCTCCCAGGGCACAGCAAACATGTGATAAACAGACTTAACATGCAAGCAAAACACTCATACATTTAAAAATAAATGAACCTTTATATAAAAGTTTTTTTAAACGTGAATTCAGCTACCTGCAATATAAACTGCAACTACTACATTATTATTATCAACAATATGCGAAGTGCTTCCTATTGGTAACATCAGTAAATATTAAGTAAGTCTGTGAGGCATGAGCAGTTCTAAGGCCCAGGACCATTAAGCTGGGAGATGATGCATCAAGACCCAAAGCCAGCCAGCCTGTGCCTCAACCACTAGGTTATACAGACTAAGGAAAACACTGATCTCCCAATACTGACAATATAGTGTTAAGACTCAGCATCATTTGACACAAGAACATCTATTAAAGAGAGGCTGAGAAAGAAAGTTTCCTTTTCAGATTCATTTATTTTCTCTTTCATGACAAACAAAAACAAAAAACAAAACAAGCCTGCCACAGGAAATGCTTCATCTCATAAAGCTCCAGCTAATCAAAAGTTTCCTCGGCCAGCCACCCCAGCTGTGCTGCTGGAAGACATTAAGACTTTGGGGAACTCACAGTTCTCCTGTTAATCTAATATTAAACTGTTCTAACATTTCATTGACTCAGAGATTGCTCTCTATCCAACAGTAGCTTCCGCCTCTAGATGTTCTTTCTTGGGTCTCTCTTGCCTCGTAGAATCTACAGATAGCCACAGGCCTTCTCACGCATGTCATCCCCACACACACCTGATGTGGGTAACTCACTTTAGAGACAGATACTGAAAAAGGAAGACTCCAGCCCTAGAGCATGAGTAATACCCTCTCCTCAAAGCCTCAGGGGGCACACTGGTTAAATGAGATTCATCACATCAGATCCATCTTCTTTTCTGGTTAGGATTCAAGTAGGGTAGGATGCTGCTTGGGAAATTACTGTGACAACTGTGGAATGCTGTTCACAGTAGGAAATGACCGTCAAGGCCAGCTGTGTGGTGTGAAGCCAGCAGTGCCAAGCTGAGAGTCCTGGGCCTGCACTACTCCTCCCCTCCTCAGAAGCCTAAGAATGTGCATCTCTCTCCAGTTTGTTATTTCCCATCATTTAGTAACTCTTTCCCTCTTAGCTTTCTCTCAGCTAAGATTCCTTTTAACATTGAGGGGTGGGGGGGAGGCTAGGCATGATGGGAAGAATCTCGGCACAGGGCATATGGATACAGGCAGATCCCTAGGGCTTGCTGATCAGCCAATCCTGCTAACAAGAAGGGCCCCAGTCCATTGAGCAATGCTGTCTGAAAAATAAATAAATAAGCAAATGATGGCACCTGCAGAAGAACATCTAAGGTTATCCTCAAGCCTTTACACAGTTCCACACTCACACAGACACGGGCACATACACCTCCATACTACACACACACACACACACACACACACACAGCTGCCTTCCTCCCCCACCTCAGCCAGATACTTCCACTGTTGAAGCTGGTGCAGAATGTAGACAATGGAACTTGCCTTCCAATATGAGCCACATTCCCTTCAAAAGCTCTCCCATGCCTCCATGCTAACACTTCCCCTCTTTTTACTACAACCGAGGCCAAAATGGGGCATTTGTTTCCACCCCAGGTCTTCCTGACTTCATCTCAGCCTCCTTCCATCCTCCTTCAACTCAGAGCATTCATTGACAGCTTGTATTCGATTTTGGTGTCACTATGACACAAAGGAAGAGTTAGGATCATGGTTTCAGATGTCTCCATGCACTGCCACGTGGCTCCACGTGCTACGACGTACAGTATCATGGCAGCAGGGACATGTGACAGAGGAGGTCGTTCACCTTGTGGTGGCTGAGAAACAGAACACAGAGGATATAGGGAGAGTCAGGGCAAGATAAAGCCCCAACAACATGGTCCCAGGAACTTACTTCCTCTAAGCAGGCCACACACTCCACAGCTCTACCATCCCCTCTAATAGTCCATTCAAACTCTAAATCACTCAATGGAATAAACCAGTAAACCAGTTATTAGTTCAGGGCCCCTTAGATCTAATTGGCTCTGAAAATACCATGAGATGAGCTTTACTAATCTTGTAGGTGTTTCAGTCCAATCAGGTAGACAATCAAGATCAACAAACAATCCCTGGCCGCATCTCAGGAACAAGATGACAAATTCAACAAAATGAAAACTCAGGGAGTTTGAAAGTTTAGTAGAAAGTACAGATTAGTATCTGAAAAATGGACTGACACAAATGGAAATGGAAGGTGATGAATGCCATGTTCCAGAGAAGACCTAACCCAGCCTGGAGTTGTGGCCAGGGAAAGCACCACAGAGCAGAAGTCACCAGAGTTGGCTCTCAAGGAGAGAGTTGAATTAGCAAGATAATGGAGAAGGAGAGAGATTCCAGGACAGAGTGAGTTCAGTCCTTGAGGAAAAGTCACAAGCAACAGCTGAGTGTAAGCACATTTAGAAAGTAGGATGCAGAGAACTGGGCAGAAATACATGTAATCATGAAGTGTCATTAGCTAATCAAGAAGCTCATGAGGAAATACTCTGTAGTGGAGTTGAAGGATCAGATTTGCTGTTCAGGTCATACTGGTGGCTGTGAGAGGAAGGCTGAAAAGTCCTGCCTGGATACCAGTTAGGAACAGCAAGAAGTAAAGACAGCCTCCATTACACATGACCTTGAGAAGAAAGGGCAGGCAGACACGGAAGAGAAGGAAGCTAGAGGAGCATCTGACCACCACAAATCAGGGGAGAGGCAGAGCAGAAGGGAGAAAGAGGGCCTCTGGAGGGCGGCAGTCAGCTTGCTGGTTTGGGTATCAGAATGAATGGAGACACCATCACCAGCATGAGAACAGTCTGAAACAAAAAAGGTTTTGGGACAGTCTCAAAGGTGCTAATCGGGCCAAGGGAAGGAGATCAAGTCCAAGAGATGTCATGAGGTTCCATTTTCATGAAATTAAAGCAAAATAGTGATAGAAACCAGATCCATGAGGCTAAGGGCAAGAGAAAGAGGCAAAGGAGGAAGAGAAAATGTTAAAATGAGAGAACAGAGAGCCAGAAAGAATTATTCTAAGGCTGATGTTGTCCAGGTTCTACAGAAGAAAGAGCCAACAGAAATTCTATTCCAACATGCCTATTTCAGATCCTGAAATAAATACACCCATGTTTAATTATAAGAGTGGGTTTATTAAATCTACTTATATGGTAGAATCTGAACAAAGTTGTCCAGATTGTCCAGTTATCCTGATGACAAAACCACAATTGTTGATTGCAAGTTGAAGAACCAGGGCATCAGTAGCTGCTCAGATCAAGAACCTAGACACACCCAGAACAGAGGGACCAAAGACCTAGCTCCAGTCTGAGGCTGGCCTGGAAGCTCCCTAGAGAGGGGCATGTGCAATTCTATGTTCAAATGTCTAAAAAGCTGGAGTGTGGCATCCACTGACAAAGGCCACAGCAAAAGCTGTACACACCCAAGTCAGCCGGAGCACTGTCAGTGTGGGCTTCATTCCAACAGGGCAGCCACTGTACCCTGTCCAGCTGTCTTCACTAAAAGCAGGGCTTCCCCACTCGGTGTGCTGACACCTGAGGTCACTCTCCTCTGGAAAGCCCTCACAGACGCTTTATTAAAGTATACCTAAGCCCAGTCAAGTGAAAACAAGATTAGCCATTATAGGCAATAAATATTTTAATTAAGGTGGCAATTACACAACAATCCTCAATGAACAAAACTGATGGGAGCTATGCACCTACAGTGGACAAATTTTAATGTATTCACATGTAAACACCTGAGCTACTTTTTATTAGTTCATTTCTTTTTAGTTTATATATAAAAATCTTTTTGGGCAGTGATGGTACACGCCTTTAGTCCCAGTACTCGGGAGGCAGAGGCAGGTGGATATCTGTGAGTTTGAGGCCAGCCTGGTCTACAGACTGAGTTCCAGGACAGCCAGAGTTACAACAGAGAAACTCTGTCTGAAAAAAACAAAAAAACAAAAAACAACAACTTACTAAGTAACAAAAGATCGCATGCTTCCTCACCACCACCACCACCACCACATCCTCCAGAACACTGCACTAGAGAGGGCAATACACAGAAGTCTGGGACTGAGTGATAGATTTCTGAACTTTTAGGCAAGTACATTGTATGAAGTAGAAGAACAGAGGCATGGAGAGTCCCTCAAGAGATGGTGAGCTGATGTAAAGAAAGACCACGGAGGGCCAAAAACCTAAGAAGCGCAGTATGGGAGGAAAAAAAAAAAAACAAAACAAAAAGGTGAATGAGAGCTGAGGAGAGTATTTTAAAAGAAGAGAACAATTAGCAGATAAAATGCCCCAAAAAAGGCTGAAAAGATGGGACTAATTCTGAGCACCCAGTGCCTCCTTCTATCTAGAGAACTTTGGTGAAGTCTGAGATTTCTTCTCCCCAGTTTCGGTATTATAATAACTAGGTTACCCCGAGGCAGTGGTTTTAAAACACATTTTTAGTAGCAAAAATGCTTGGGGAGTGAGTGGTAGAGGGCTTACCATGACTAATTCTAAATTTGCTGGCTTTGGGTCCTGAAATTGAATACCTGAACATTTTGGTCATTTCCGGTCATGCACTGGTTAGGCGAAAATTAAAATAAATTAGAATCACATAAGCACCTTGTACCTGGAAACGAAGACCAAGGTGGATGGTTGCGATAGGCACCAGGGTGGGTCTGGAACCATTTGAACTGGTGCTGGGAATCCAGGCTCTCTGGATCCAGCCAGGCTCTCTGCTGAGATCCAGGGCTGGCAGAAGTGGAAGTCAGGTCAACTACTATTATAAGGCTGAGGGTGCCACCCCGTGGCCACAGAGATCACTGCAGCTTCTCAACAACCCCTTTGGCATCCATCATCCAGCAAGGCCTGCTCTTCCAGTTTCCCAGCCTAAGAGATAGCAAGCCAGGCTAAAAGCAGGATGAGGGGACCACGAGCAAACCACTGGAGTCCTGGATAGCATCATGATGAGACCTGTAAAAGAGTCTTGACTACTGACTACCTGTAAAAAGAGAAAGGATACTATGTTACCTAAAAAGACTACTTGTCTACCTGTAAAAAGAGAAAGGATACTGTGTTACCTTTCTCATCCTCACACAGTGAGTTACCTCAGTCCTCACACACTGTGTACCTCAGTCCTCACACACTGTGTACCTCGGTCCTCACACACTGTGTACCTCAGTCCTCACACACTGTGTACCTCAGTCCTCACACACTGTGTTACTTCTCTCAGTCCTCACACACTGTGTACCTCGGTCCTCACACACTGTGTACCTCGGTCCTCACACACTGTGTACCTCAGTCCTCACATACTGTGTACCTCGGTCCTCACACGCTGTGTTACTTCTCTCAGTCCTCACACGCTGTGTTACCTCAGTTCTCACACACTGTGTACCTCAGTCCTCACACACTGTGTACCTCAGTCCTCACACACTGTGTACCTCAGTCCTCACACACTGTGTACCTCAGTCCTCACACACTGTGTTATTTCTCTCAGTCCTCACACACCCTTAGAAGGCAGTCTGAGACACTGGTCACAGCTCCACGTTATGAACAGAAGACAGAGATATAGAGAGTTGAAAGAATTTATTTATAAATCCAGTTCCTATGGACCCAGGTGAAGTGCTCACTCTGCCATAGCATGTCATTGGAATTTATCCAGAACATGCCTTGGGGATGATGTTAAGCATCTAGAGTCTACATATCTGGAGACCTAGACATGAAATATGACCTGGGTTCTAAGAGATCCCAAAGCCAGTCAACAGATACTTCTTGAGTGCGTATGTCGTACTAGGCATGGTATGTGCACAGACAATAGTATCCTGCCTGAAGAAGCACTTGGTCTATCCACAGAGGAAAACAAGCATGTGCGGGGCAGGGCTGGAATAGGCAGGCCACATGCAGCATGAGAACATCCTCGCAGAAAAGGATTGGGAACTGACAGGGACACATCTCCCCACACCTGCAGAAGGTTTCGGCAGTGAGCAGTTCAGTGAGTGCTCGCATCTGTCACCAGACCACCTGGAATGAGAGAGAAGTACACACACATTTCCGTACACTCTCCCTTCCCAAAGAATGGAAAATGGGAATGAAAATTCATCTTCAGTGAATCGAGGAAATAGCAACACCCCAACCCCTGGCTGATGAGCCAAGTCGAGGGAAGAGGCAAGGCATGGCAAGTATGTGTCCAGCCCTTGGGCAGCGCATTGTGCAACGGAAGCCAGACATGCATTAGCTTGGTAATGAAAAGCAGCCAGAACTCACCTCATCCACTCAAATTCGGGGAAACAGGAAGCAAGCCAGAGAAATCTTGATACAAAAGCTAGAAGTTTGCAAAGCTGAGTGCAAACAGCTCTGCCTCTTCTCATCAGAGCTAGCCAATGAGAAGCGAATGCTAAAACACATACCACAGTACCAGATGATCTACTTGCTGCTCGGTCCAGAGACAGAAGAGGAGGCAAGCATGAAACCAACCTGTCCAATGCAGAAGGCTCTGTGACAAAATATGTGGGAGACTTATACTTCTGGCAAAAGGTGGCCAGAGATTGCCAGGCAGTAAAGGAGAGGGACCCAAGCTAGAATTATCTACAGGTACAAGAAAGATATAAGAAACCTTGATTTGGACAGGGTCTCCCCTATGTAGCCCAGGCTGACCATGAACTCCTGCCCCAGCCTCTCAAATGCTGGGATTCCAGGCTTGTCTCACTCTCAGCTTCCTAAACCTGTAAATGCATACCTAAACTCAATAATCCAAGAGAATCCACAAGCTCTGAGAGAACTGAAGAGAGACGGATGAGAGAGCTTTGAGCTGCCTTGCGGGTATCTGCCCTCAGCTTAGAAGGATGCTATGTAAAGTGTGGAAGTCCAGGATCTGTGACAAACTATGCCTTGGGTCATCCTTGGGGACAAAGACTATTGCAGGAGCTGAGATGGAAAGTTACCCACCTCGGGCCTTAACTTGGAATCATATCATATCAAATTACGGTATTTGTAGGAAAATGGGTAGAGCTTGAAACACTAATATTAAGTGAGGTAACTCAAATTAGAAAGGCAACAACCCATATATTCTCTCTTATATCCAGATCCTAGTTTGCAATCTGGGTATACATAGATAAGTGGGCTACATGGGAAAAACCTAAAAGCTAGAAAGGAACCCAGGAGAGGAGGAAAAACAAAGAAGCTGGGGGTGAGGGTGGAGTGTGTGTGTGTGTGTGTGTGTGTGTGTGTGTGTGTGTCATGCACACACATGTGTAACAAGAAAGGTGAACGGGAACTGGATAGAGGAAAAGATACAAGGGCAGGAGAAGACATGGGGAGAATCAAGTAAACATACTTTGTTTAACGGTGCCATTATAATCTAATAGATTATATACTGATCTTAAAATTATTTTTTAAAAATAAAAGTTTCCTGAAGATGTATCAGCACAAACCTTCCCTCTCACAGGAGGGGTCTGAAAATATACTCTCTCCATTCAGGGAACCCCCAGGGAAAAATTAATCTCAAGTGCTTCCCAGTCAGAATCATGCTGGATACCCTGCAGACACAAATGGGAAAACACTCAGGCCCCTCAGGATTCCCACAGTGAGAAAAACACGATCAAATCAAAAATGACCAAACAAACAAGAAAACAAACCACCAGGAAAAGTCAAACAAAGAAGCAAATATGGAATCCCAAACAGTGCAGTTGTTAAAGTGACAGAATAAAAAAGGAATAAAAGTGAACAGGCAGTGACCACAGAAAGCCTTGGCTAAGAATGCTCATGGCAGCTTTATTTATAATGGCCAAATCCCAGAAACAGCCTGGACCCTCAACAGGAGAGTGATGCACAAACTGTGCTGATGAAACTGTACTCGGGGTTAGAAAGCAATGAATTAAAGGAATAAACAACAATCTTAAAAGCAAGGTCAGCACGGATACTTCATGGTCCTATTTAGACAAAGCTACAAAACCAATGTCAAGGCAATAAAAATCAGACTATCTAAGGGAAAAAGGGAAATTAGCCAGAAGGGTAACAAGAGAACTTTCTGAAGTTATGACAATATTCTGCATGATGTTTAGATACTGATTTCACAGGCACACACAACCATGAAAACCCATTTAATTATGTAAGTATAACTAAATAACACACATTTAACAAAGAGAAAACAGGAATTATGTCCTTATCCATAAAAATAATCAAGAATATTTGAAAAAAATCTAAGGAGAAATTCTAGAAATAAAAATATACAATCTGGGTGTGGTAATGTGTGCCCTTAGTTCCAGCACTCAAAAGCAGGCAGATCTCTGTAAGTTCGAGGCCAGCCTGATCTACACAGAGTTCTAGGACAGCCAAGACTACAAAATTCTGTCTCAAAAAATAAAATAAAGTAAATGAGATTAAAAATACGTAAGTACTAAATTCAAAAGCTGTATAGATTCTGCCTCAGGCTATGGCTTATATAAAATATTAAGCTTAAGTCTCTCAAGAACACCATTAAAAACAACACGGTTACTATTCTAAAAGACATTTTCAGGGCCAGGAATATGACCTTCCAGATAAAAGGGTTAACTGCACAAGACCGTCAATCTGAGTTTGGTTCTCAGAACCCACATAAAGAACCACATGTGGTGTTGCATATCTGTAATCCCAGCACTGCTACAGAGAGATGGGAGGCAGGAATGGGAGAATCACCTGGAAACTCCTGGGCCAGCTAGCCTGGGGTATAGAGCACAAGAGCAGAAACAAGAGAAACCCTACTTCAACAAGATGAACGATGAGGACCAAATCCTCAAAGTTGCCCTCTGACCTCCACACAAGTGCTGACGCACACACGCGCGCACACACACACACACACACACCAAATTAATAAAAAGACGTTTTCAAAGATCAGAGAACTACAAACACTTGAAAAACTAGTTCTTAAAGAGCAGAGTGGCACTTTGAGTCAAATCCTCAACTCTACTTCTTCTCCTCAAGATGTTTGCTGGCAGTGGCCGCCTGAGAGTGAGCAGAATTAGAAGAAAATGGCAACACAGGTGCTGAGAGTCTAAGTAGAGCTTTGTATAGTCTTAAGAGCTTGAGAGTTAAATTTCTGAACTCAGAATCCTGTAAAGGAGTCCCAGGTTTCGAGGTGAGAGCTTGGCAGAGCCATGCCCAAGGACCAAAAGTGACAGCTTTCACAACTGAGTTTCTTTTTTCTTTATTTGTTTTGAATTTCAAAATGGATTGAGTCTATGAGTATCTTCCTAGTTCAACCGTCTAGGTGAAGTTAAAGGAAAAAAAAGTCATCTTTGGTGAGAGAGTTCATTCAGAGTCTCAAATTAGCTCTACGGCTTTTCAAACACAACATTGCTCATTCTAACAAAACCCAGACAAGCACTACAGAGGCCATCCGGGACAAGGGAAGCTTGGATGCTGCCACTTCGATGCCTGCTTTGCTGCCCAGGCTCTCCAGATCCCTCATCATGCTTTCCAGGGATGTCTCTCCACACTCACTCTAGCCATGTATACTTAAACCACCACTATTCCACAAAATAGCCATCCTTCGGGCACATGATACCTGTCCATCTCAGAGGAAAGTAAGAATTGGATTCCCCCAGTCACAACTATTAAGAGTCCTTATCCTTAAATGAAATACCTATATCACACCCCTTGCACCCCAATACTAAGGAAACATTGCAGAAGGGGGTGAAAGATGGTAAGGGGCAGAGGATGGGGTGGTCTGCTTAGAAATGGTGTCTTCTAGGTGTGGCAAGGCTGTTGGACCCATAAACATACAACCGTGGCTTTCTGCATAAGATCAAACCAGTCAATGTTCCAACACAGATGGAGAAGGAACTCAGAGGGACCCATTGCTAGCTGAAGAGCCACTGGCAGTCAATGGCTACTGGGGGAGGAAGAGCCATTCTCTCCAGGGTGTGGTCCCTGGTAGGTTGCTCAGGCTCTACTGGACGACCCATGCACACACAGGCAGCACTGACCGGACTCAGTGGGTTATGAAGAAGGAGGGGGCAAGAACTGAGGAAGGGGAGAGAGTGAGAAGTAGATATGATCAAAACGCATTGTATACAGGGGTAGAATTTTCAAAGAATAAATAGACCTTATTTAAAGGTCTATTTCTATACAGAAAAATCTAAATGAACTAAATATTTAATAGAAACCTTAGAAGGTTTGAGAATTTGCTACCAAAGTAGTATGAAAATCAAACAGAACAAGACAAAATTTTTCCCACATATCCGTGAAGGTTTTCAAATATATTTTTGTTAATTCTTTGAGGATTTTATACACATGTACAATGTTTTTTTGATCATTTTCACACACATCCACTCTTTCCCCAATTCTCTTATATCCACCCCTACCTTCTCTCAACGTCATGAAGTTTTCCTTTTGGGTAGTGGGCAGGATTTTGCTGTATAGCCACTCTAGCCTGATACTATGTGGTCCGGGCTGGCCTCAAACTCATGGCAACCCTCTTACCTCAGCCTCCTGAGGGCTGAGATTACAAGTATGTAGCATCAGGTCTGGCTCTAAGAGTGCTCTTCTGTGACACTGGGGGTTGAATCCAAGCCCTTATGTATGGGTTCATGCTTTTAAGGAATGGACACTTTAGGTAAAAACTTGTGAAAAAAAAAAAGTGTTTGTGAAGTCTAATTTGACTATCTACAGCCACAACACACCCTGCAGGGTTGTATTTCTGCCACATTATCACTTTTGTGATCTGCATGCTGCCCTATGTTTGCTGAATTGTACTCTTAATTTTCTCATGTGTGTTCTCTGCTTTGAGTTGTTTCTATTCTGGGGTGGTTATATAAGACTTGCTTTTATTTAATGCTGATGTCAGTATTTCAAGTGCTGTGAAATCATGTGTTTTGTGCTATAAATATCCTAGAACCTGCTTTGCTTTGCTTTCTGCTTATTCTGGTTATTAAGCTAAGTCTTGTTTGCTTTGCTTTGTGGTGTTGCGAATGACTCTCTGTATACCTCATTTCTCACTTACCAGCAGGCTCCCGGTAGGTCCTGCCAATAGGAGGCACTAAGGATAAAATACAAGGATGGAGGAGGAAGAGAGATCATCTCCTGGGTTTTCTTGCTTCCTTCCTCTTCCCGAGAACATCCCTTAAATGCCTCCTTACTCAGGCAACCCAGTTCTTCCCCATGGCAGCAGCTTGCTTCAGTGCCCGGCTTACTGGCCTTAGCCAGACAAGTCTCATTGCGTACCCTCAAGAGCTCACCATACTCAGCTAGGCCCTCTCCTCAGAGGTCTGATCCCAAATCCACAAAGTCCTTCCTGTGAGCTCAGAGACACCAGCACTTGATATGACGCTCCATGTAACCCTCCTCCAAGGTGCAAAGTCTTCATAATTCCAACCTCTCACCCTTGCTCCTGCAGCTCTAGAGGTGGGCCCTGAACTTTGCCCTCCTAACACTAGAAAGTCCTTTTTGGTTTGTAGCTTTCAGAAACCTAGGTAACAAATACATTCATTGAAATAATGCTTCTATGTTTTAAGATCTGCTTTGTGTGTATAAATGAGGGTTTGTGCATTTGTGAGCACAGAGTCCAGAGGAGGGTGTAGAATTCCCTGGACTGGAACTACAAGTGAATATGAGCTGTCCAATATGGCTGCTGGGAACTGGGTGTTCTGCAAGGACAGGGTCTTAACCATTGCGTCATCTCTCCAGCCATTGAGTCTCTCTCCAGTCATCTCATTTTATATCAGATGAGCTTCATTAAAATGACTGGCACATCTCTTTAAAAAATTATTTCCTCTCTGAATCCTCTCTTGACAATTTTGTAGTTCATAGCATCAACTCTTCCACATATTTTGAACTGATATTTCAATTTTGGTGCTATTTTGAGACAGGATTTCATGTAGCTCAAGCTAGACTTGAGCTATGTATGTAGCCATGGATGATCTTGAACTTATTTTTTATTTATTTTTACTATTGTTAATTATTGGGGGGGGGTAAGTTCACATGAGAGCAGGTACCCATAGAGACCAGAGGAATCAAATCCCTTGGAGTTGAAGTAACAAGACATTGTGATTCATCCAACTGTGAACCACCCAATGTGGGTACTGGGAATTGAACTCAGATCCTCTTCAAGAACAGTACATGCTCTTAACCTCTGAGCCTTCTTTCAGCCCCCACCTGCCTCCACCTCCCAAGTACTGGGATTACAGGCATGTGACACTAGGTTTGGTTTTATGCAGTGCTCTGGATCAAACTCAGAGCTTTGTATATACTAGAAAAGCATTCCACCAATTGATCCCCCAAATGGTTCTTTAAAAGTAAGTTAAAGGATTAGAGATTCATTATGGTTCAGGTGGCAGCTCTCCTCAAATTGATCAGTAGATTCAATAAAATAAAGAACCTAGTAGGTTTAATTAAGTAGAAACTAAAGCTGATTCCAAAATTTATATATAGAAAGGCAACAGGAATCCAATAAAATAAAACAATTTTGGAGGGTCCACACTGTTTGATTTGAAAGCTTAATATAAAACTTTAGTAATTAACACACTGTGGTATTAGTTACAACACAGACAGAGCAGAGGAACAGAATAAAGGGCTAGAACAAACTGTCCCATACATGGCCAACTGATTTGCAACTAAGATAAAAAGTCAGTCTAATGGAGGAAGGACAACTACTTCAATAGATAGTGCTGGAGCAATTAGACATCTTTACGCAAAGATGGACAGAGCCAAACCAACTCTCATTCCATGTGCAGTTTCAAATCAATAAATAAATATCATAGCTTCTCATTTGTCTTTTAGACAGTGTCTTGCTACGTAGTTCAGGTTGGCCTTCAACTCACCATCATTCTGCCTTAGCCTCTTGAGTGCTGAGATCACTGACTACATTCACTAAAGAAACTTCCCTGGGTTTGGTTACTGAAACTAACAGAGAGTTCTCTAAGTTTAAAAATGAAAGAAAAAAAATTTAAAAATACTTCAGGAAGAAGAAAAAGTTATACAAAAAGAAAAAAGTGGCACTAATCTATGGGTATAGAAATGAGAATTTAGAGGGCAGTTTGATGTAACATAATGACTCAATTTTTAATAAGAGCTCTTCATGCTTAATGTATATGTTAAACATAAAATCTAAAATTATTAAACATTTTTATCATCTTCCTGAAAAATATATTTCACCTCACTCCTCTTGTCTTTCCCTATACTAGAGATCTTACTTGGCATTTTTACCATTTTTAAGCCTTCAAATTATACAGTGTTGTTCTACAGATAATAGTTGTGTAGATCTATCTACGTGTCTTGCTTCCTTCCTTCCTCACTTTTTCTTCATACCTACCAAACTCAATACTAGAAGCAACACTGATGTAGGAGGACCAAGTTCAAGGCCAGTCTGGGCCATATGGTGAGTTAAAGGTTAGCCTGAGCTACAGATTTCTGCCTCAAAAAGAGGGGGATTGTGTGGGGCTAGAGAGACAGTCAGCAGTTAAGAGCGCTTCCTGCTCTTCAGGGTCTTGAGTTCAATTCCCAGAGCTCACATTAGGTGGCTTACAGCTGTCTGTAGCTCTAGCTCCAGGGAGCCAGATGCCCTCTCCTGGCTTTGTAAGCACCTAAACACACACACACACACACACACACACACACACACACACACACACACAGTGTCCACTCACGCAGGTGTGCATGTGCTCACTACACCAAAATAAGCAGATAAATTAAATGTAGATTTAAAATGAAAGCAAAGACAAGTGAGTTCTAAAACAATCTAGACTTTGGAACTAAACAAGAAGCAAGTCTAAATGATAGGTAAGTCAGAAGGGGGAAAAAAAAACATTGAAAATATGGGCAAATGATCAATAATACAAAGAGGGGAAACTGATTACTCTTATCAATTTAAAAAGGAACTTTTCATTTTGGATGATAAGGATGTACTATTTTGAAGTTACACACTCAAAATATTAGAACCCAGAAATTTCTAAAGTAAAAGTTGAGGAAAGATACGCCATATAAATATTAACTGATAGATAGCTCTATATTAATGTCACATGGTATACAGATTAAAAGGAAAAAATTAGTGCAGGTTAAAATAAACTCACTAATGAGAAAAGTTTTGATTCCCAGGAAATATACAAAATCTCACTTGTATGTATGCAACTTGTAACCTATCCTCAAAACAAATACTGCTTGAATTAATAAATTAACATCATAGTGAGATACTTAATATATTTTTCTCGGTTACTGAAAAGACTGTTACAGATGGGTTGAGCAATACATGAATAAGCTTTGTCTAATGGAGATTTATAAATGCTTACCCCAGCAGTTAGAAAATACACATACACATTCTTTTCAATTCTGTTTTAGATTTCTACAAAAGTTGGTTGAAATATTATGGAAGTCTTAAAGAAAGTTTCTCTAGATTTCAAAGAATATGTGTGAAATAGTTCACATTTTCTCATTATAAAGCAATTATTTCAGTAATGAAAAGGCAAACAAAAATACTTTTTAAAATGCATATTACCAAACAAAGTATCTGATATCCCCAGTGGAGTCTGAGCTCAGAGCAAAATAACTAGACACCTGAGAGTTATGGCAACCTCAAACAAAGTCAAAAAATTGAAGAATAGATACACAAATACATACCAAAATATTGGAACAAGTGAGCCAAAGTATTTTCCAAAGCTTGGAAAGTATAATTAGTAAGCAAAGATATTAATAATGCAAAACAGGAACTAGAAATGATAAAAAATAGAACCACGTGGAAACATTAGATTTGATTGTTATAATAGCTAAAGAAGAAACCACAATGGAGGGATTAAATAGGACAGGTTTAGCAGAAAGAATGTGAGTTCGAATATTAGGTTTAAAATAAAAGCAGGCAAAAATAAAGAGATAGAAGACTAACTGGGCGTAACTATTATGTGGAAGACAAAAGGGGAAGGCCAACATCTGAAAAGGAGGGAGTCTAGAAGAGAACAAAGGTGAGGAACTCCCATTTGAAGAAATAATAAGCAGAATTTCCTACAGTAAAAATAAGCAGGACTGAAAAGGTTGAAGGAGCTCCCACAACCCAACATCAGAGTGAAATGCATGGGCATCTAAATGAGAAAATGGATCAATTCGAGTTTGTCTTGAGATTTTAACAACATCTCCCAAGAAGCTTATAGATAAAGCAGATAGAAATAGGCACGGCTGGGCGTGGTGATGCACACCAGCAGGCCAGCCAGGTCTACAGAGTGAGTTCCAGGACAACCAGGGTTATACTTGCAAACCCTGCCCAACTGCTCCCCCCAAAAAGGAAATAAGCAATGATGCTTATTTAAATAAGCATAAATAAGCATAAGCATAAATAAAAAAATGATATAGACATCTTGAACTATATAGCAATTAGTTAGAGCTATTGAGTAACTATGACTCTGCCATGATTAGCCCAGTGCAGTTCTACCTGTTGCCATGGCAGACCCCTTTCACTATAAAGCAGGTTGTAATTTGAACAATAAATTATGCAGTCATTCAGCAGTTTGTATTCAGAACTTTGCACTCAACATCAGAGAATTTAAATTTTCAGCATCTATAGAACCTTTACACAACTAGATTTCATTTGTACTGTCCATAAACAAAACCTCTGGTGGTTGGAGAGAGGGCTCAGCAGTTAAGAGCACTTGTTGCAAATGAACTGAGTGTGGTTCCCAACACACATGTCAGAGGCTTTACACCCTCCTGTAACTCCAGCTCCTGGAGATCAGATACCTTCTTCTGGCTTCCACAGGCACCTGGATGCATCTCACACACACACACACACACACACACACACACACACACACACACAACTTTTTTTAAAAAGAAAAGTGATGGAGTCAAGAGGTTAAATAAGCTAGATTGTGGTAACTCTCATGGGCTGATGTAAAGTCCATTTGGTAGAGAAATGACATCATCTGAGTCCTGTTCTAAAAGCATCACTGGGCTGCTAAGCAAAAAGTAGACAGTAAAGGCACAAAGTTGTCCCAAAAGAATCCTACAATAATGTGAATGAATGATGACAGAGGTTTAGATCAAAGTGGTGTGGTGTGAGCACAGTAACAGTTAAGTTCGGAGTATATTTTGAAGCTAGAACCAATGTAACTTCCTGGCATTGAATGTAAAACAGGACAAATTAAAAAAGAGGTGAGGGATTGGTGACAGACTGCTGTGTTTCAAGGCCATCTGGGTCATATAGACTAGCCTAGGCTACAGAGTAAAACCCTATCTCAAACAACAAAACAGCTCCATGGTAGAGTACTTGCCCAGCATGCCCGAGACCTTAGGTCTCCAGCACACCAAAAGGAAAAGCAAAACAAACACAAAGGACCAGGGTGATAGCTTAGTTAGTAAAAATGCCTGCCCCATAAGCACAAGGACCTGAATTTTGATCCCCAGCACTATTTAAATTTTTCAAAAAAGAGAGACAAGGTGTGTAAATGTGGGGTCACTGGGGTTATGAGTGACTGAAGGGTTGTTGGAAGTGGGGCACACACTAGAAAGTAGCTAGCAAGTAAGAGCATGCTGCTCAAAGCAGAATGCTGAGACAGCGTGTAAGGGGAACATGCCATTACAGGTCTTCACAGGGTAGCAGGTCTGGCCACCAGAGTGAGAAGCTGAGATGAGGCAAAGAACAGAAACTAGTAAAGGAAAATTAAGTAATCTGTTTGGTACTTTAAAAAAATATATTTACAAAGAATGAAGCCTGACACAGTAGCTTATACCTAAGACCCCAGAACTTCAAAGTCTGGGACAGAATTGTGGATTGAGGCCATCTCTCACAGCCTCATGCAGCAGAGAAGGGGCAACTGTGGACGCTGAGTGGAAGATGTTTGTACTTTCTCTGAAACATCATGCAAGCAAAGGTCACTTTTAGAATGTCTTGGGTGGTAGGACAAAGACGGAAAGCAGTATTTGTCACTCGAATTATTCAAGATAGTCAACCATGTTGATGTGAGTACACATGTCCCCATCTGAGGGCTTAAGTTTCTAGGGTGATGCTGGAACCCTTAGCTTCTCTCAAAAGGTGAGGCTTTGTGATATGTAAACCCTTCCATCTTCCATGGTGCAGAGCCCAGCTACAGACAGCAGGACGACACCAAGAGCAAAAGTGGGTCTGACCTCTCCACACTGACCTTTTATAGACATGTAACCATTTACAGAGGGAAAGTCCACCTCAGGATGTCAACACTCTGCACCTTCACAACTTACTTCTACACAACAAAAGCGGCAGGCACTAGTACTCCCTCTGCCCTGGGCTTTTACCTGACCACCAGAGGGAAAAATAAGAGTGCCTGAAGGGTAGTGTCCTGGAAGTAGCCCTCAGCCAACAGCAGATGGGTAGAAAGTGTGAGACTACCCCAAGTTTCTGCCTCCACTGTGTCCCAGAATCCCACAGCAGCTTCAACAGCAACTTGTTGGAAAATTCTGTGTTAGCTTCCTGCCCTTTCCTGTTTTACTTCCCCATTTCTCCATTAATATTTCCCAGGATCGCTATCCAAATAATACACTTGCTAGAAAAGGAAATGTTTGCATGGAGAGTTCACCTCGGAGTTGGCTTCTGCAGAAACAAGAAGCTAAGGCAACAGATACAGAGGCAGAGGGAAGAGAGCCGAGAACCAGGCCTCTCTGAGGCCATTTCGTCCCCTTAGGTCCTGGGAATGGAGAGTCAGAAGCAGAGTTTCATCAATGTTGAGATCTGACAGCTTTGCTGAGACTGAGAAGCTAATAAAAATGAATAAGCAACAACATTAGATGAGGAGGCTCAGGAGCAGTTCAGGTTAAGAGTTGACTGATGTTGAGTGTGTTTGTGCTTGAGTGTGTCTATAAATATACAGGTAATTTTGTAATAGTCTCAGTAAATATATTAGTTATTTTTTCTTTATGATGGCTGCAATCTATTTCTACAGCTTAAAAAACAAAAAGCAAAACAAAACACAAAAAGCACCTAGCTCATGTTTTAAGTTGGTAAAATTTAAAAGACAGAGTTAGTGGTTCATTTGTAGGACTGTGGAATATTCTGGAAAGGTTGTCCGCACACAGTTAAAGGGAAATCAGCAAAGATACAAAAGAGTCTCATTCATATCCACCTTCCTGTCAGTCGCTCCCCACCACTTAAGCTCTGGGCTCTGAGAAGACACAGGTCTGTACAGACCTATATGGTGTGAAAACACCGCCATGGTGCCTCTGTCTCGGTCCTCCTGAACTAGGCTATTTCTGCTGGATCTGCATGCTGCTGGAATCTGTATGGGGCGTTTGACAGGCACGGCAACAGTCTGATACCAATGGGTCAAATGACAGCAAGCAAGTCACCAAACTCCCTGAGCAGCTATTTTTCCATCTAGACCATGGGGTGATACTTGATCATCACCCTCTTCCTGGAGAACAGGGAGTGTCTGTCTTCTTTATTTGAACCTCAATGAGGGACTCAGTAAATTCCACAGTATCTTGATGGCTAATGAGAGCTCAAATGATGGGTGTGGAAGAACATTCTTAAATAAACACATACTACCCAGATGTTAAAGGCAATCTGCTGGAACTGGAAGTGTAGCTCATTTGGTAGTTTGTCTAATATGCACGAAAGCTTGGCTTCATCCCCAGCACTGTGTGTATTAGATACAAAGATGTACACAGGTAGTTCCGGGACTTGGGAGGAAACATGGAAAGATCAAAAGTACAAAGTTGAGGCTAGGGTGATGACTTAGTCAGTAAAGTATCTACCACACAAGCATAAGGACCTGAGTTCAAATCCTCAGTACCCATGTAAAAGCCAGGCACAGTGGTGAAAATCTGTAATCGCAGCTCCGGGAAACCACAGACAGGCAGATCCCTGGTGCTCATTGGCCAGACAGCATAGCTGAATCAATGAGCCCCAGGTTCACTAAGACACTCTGTCTCAAAAAATAAGCCTGAAAGCAACAGAGGACAATACCCAACACTGACCTCTGACCTCCACACACATACACATATGCACATGTATTCATGCACATACACTCACATGAACATGTGCATTCACCACACAAATAAATAAATGAAAAAATTTTTAAAGATGTATTTATTTTTATTTTATGATTTGCTTACCTGTATGTACCTTACTGCACCACATTGTGCAGTTCCTGAAGAGGCCAGAAGAGGGCATCAAATACCCTAGAGTTGGAGTCAGAGGTGGTTGGAAAGGGCCATGTGGAGAAATCAAACTCAGGCCCTATGTAAGAGCAGCCAGTGTTCTCAATTACTAAGCCACCTCTCCATTCCTAAACGAATAGATTTTAATTTAAAAAGCTCAGTGTCTTCTTCAGCTAGATAGCAAGTTCCAGGCCTACCTAGGCCACATGAAACCTTGTCGCAAAAAAATAAAGTAAAATCTGCCTTCCTTTTCTGGCTCATGGTCACTCTCTTCATCATTCATGCTCAAGCATTTGCCACTATGACCAGGCCTCTGTTCAGTCTAAAAGTCTACCTCCCAACTCCCCCAGCAGTGAAAAATCCTTAATACTCATCCACACAGAGAGAACTGTGGCCCCAAGACCTCCAGCACAGTTAGACTCTCCTAACACCTAGATCACTAGACTTCCAGAATTTATGGCCACCAATATTTCCTAGGATTGCTGGGAGCACAGAAGCCACTGCTATACTGCACTTTGAGAGTATGTAACAAACTTCCCAAAAGGCACAGCTCCCTAATCAAATGGACCTTCCTCCCTCAAGACCACACCCTCTTTAGCTTCTCTACATAGCCCAGTCCACCCCTTTCCTCCTACTTCAGCCCAGTACTCAAATGTCTTTAAATAGGACTTTGCCAGGTGGTGGTGGTGGTGCACGTCTTTAATCTCAGCACTCGGGATGCAGACGCAGGTAAATATCCGTGAGTTCAAGGCTAGCCTGGTCTACAGAGTGAGTTTCAGGACAGTCAGAGTTACGATAGAGAAAACCTTGTCTCAAAAAAAAATTTTTTTTTAAAGACTAAACAAGTAGACTTCACCCTCCTGCACAGGGAGGAAGAGGACATGGCGACCACTTTTGTCCTTTACCTTCTCTCTTCAGAGACTCTCTGTTGAAGAAAACATAGCAGCAACCTAGAACTGATTGAGCAGATCCTAATCCAATAAAGTGATGCATGGACAATAATAAAGAGAAAGCTGATGGGGGTTCAGATCCTGAGGGCTGGAAGAGGGCTGGTTAAATAAATACACCTGACAACCTGGGATCTATCCCTGGGACCAATGATGGGAAGAGAGAAATGACTCTGCAAAGTTGTCCTCTGACCTCCACACATGTACACCACACACACACACACACACACACACACACACACACAATCATAATAAATATTTTTAAAACCCTGACTCATCCAGGCCCAATGTCACATGGCTTTCATCCCAGAACCCTGAAGATCTCTATGAGATCAAGGCCAGCATGGTCCATATAACTAGTGCCAGTCCTGCCAGGGCTCACAGTGAGACCCTGTCTCAAACAAACAAACAAACAAAACCTGACTCCATAATTCACACTGCTCATCAGCTGTGTGTCAAATTGCCTAAAGTCTCCAAGCTACTGCTCCACGATTTGTAAAATAAGAGGATGGTGGCCTTTTAAAGAGTTGGAAGAGCTAACCACATTGCCTGGCACTTTATACCTGTGTAAATGTCATCTCCTTCAACTCTACCTGGTCTTTCATTGAGCCTTTAAACCCAAACTAAATCCCATCCTTAATGCTACACTCTTGAACCCTCCTTCCTTCAACACCGGAGGAACAGAATTAATGTTTCATGGGCACACTCTCCCTATAGAATGATCCTGGGACTTTCCCCTTTTTTACAGATGCTCAGGTGACTTCCCCAAGGTCGCACAGCTCCTGAGAGGATAGCTGATTCAGCCTGATTCTCTACAACTTCAAAGCTTACATTTTCTGCTTC
Organism: Cricetomys ansorgei; assembly: GCA_026225945.1. Lineage (NCBI taxonomy): Eukaryota > Metazoa > Chordata > Mammalia > Rodentia > Nesomyidae > Cricetomys > Cricetomys ansorgei. The sequence continues at coordinate 21,717,206 of JAMJFZ010001264.1, read as the reverse complement.
CCACAGCACTCTCCTTCAAATGGATGTACGTGAATCAGAGTCACAAGCCAGCAAAAATGACTGTACTACACCAGAGAAGAAAGCCTTCATCCAGGAAGGGCAGTTTACTCAGGGGACATATCCATCTTATTTTCCATTATCCCACAGTCCTTGCATGGCCTTCTCTCGGCTGCATTTCCCTCTCCATCCACAAGATGGCAATGTTCAATAAAGTTAAATGTAAAGCCAGGGATCTTAAGCACCTGGGTGGGGATGCAGGGTGCTGGGGGAGGGGGGTGTGAAGTGCTGAGGGGGTTCGGAGGGGAGACAACACAACAAACCTATCTCAGCAGAAGAGTTTCCTTCATCTCTCACCTTCAGGACAAAAATGTGCACTCCGGAAGCCTGACCCCTAGTTCCTACATCACAGACAGAAATCAATGGACCAGAAAAATTGAAATAGAGAATAAAAATGGAATAAGAAGGGAAGAAGAGCCTGTAACAGGTACTTGCCACCTGCCTTCACAACCTGAGTCTGATCCCTGGGACCCTCATGGAAAAAGGAGAGATCTGATTCTGACAATGTGTCCTCTGACCTCTGCAGGTACTCAGTGGTGCACGCACACACGCACACACACATACACATGCACACACACGCACACACACACATGAACACACACACATACACATGCACACACACGCACACACATACACATGCACACACACGCACACACACACATGCACACACACATACACATGCACACACACGCACACACATACACATGCATACACACACGCACACACACACATGCACACACACAAATACACATGCACACACACACATACACATGCACACACATACACATGCATACACACGCACACACACACACATACACACACACATGCACAGACATGCACATAGACATGCCTGTGCATACACCACATGCACACACACAATAATTTTTTAAGAAGAAGAAATAAAAAGAGAAAGAAAAATGAAGAATGAGGCCAGGGTTAATGGCAAAAGAAAGTGACAAATGCCTGGCAGTAAGAAATTTGGTGGTTTTTTGTGGGGGTGACCCCTTTCAGGTCCAGGTTTGATAGTAAGCTCTGGAAAGGTGCAGTGGCAACCAAACTGGCTCTCAGCTATCCTTATTTCTCCCACAAAGTACAGCTAAAATGCAAAATAATAAAATACCCATTAGGGAGACTCCAAAAAACAGAGAGAAGGCAGACAGATTTGGATCCTTAAAATCCTCAAGAGACACAGGGGTTGGTCCTCAAGCTTATTTTGTGACAAGACTGGTTATTGGAGATACTGGTGACTTGGAAATACCAGTGTATGCAGATACACAGAGAGAGGAGGGGGAGTGGGGAGCCAGCCTATTCTCTTACCAAAGGACCAGGAAAGACGACCTGGAAGAAATACAACATGCATGTATGTATGTGGTATTAGCAATAGGACCTGGGACACACGTTCCATCACTGAGCTATATTCCTAGCTCTTAAAGAGGTAAAATTTCTGGACAGAAACCACTCAGCTCCAGTCATAGAGCCCAGGCCTGTTTCAGCTGTGCCGTCCCTGGCATGGCCAAAGCAGAGATCCTGGATTTCCAAGTCTCTACAGGGCCCCCTCCCCTGCCCCCTCCCCAGCCACATCCAGCTGGCACAGCTTCAGAGATTGGGAGCTAGGCTTTCATTCTTGCTTAACAATTTCAAGGGCCCCCTGACTATGTGGAGTGGTCAGTAGAGGCCACATAGAGATCAAAGCACTCCTGTAGTGTGAGCGGGGGCCATTCTGGAGACCCTGAACCCCCACCACTACCCAGCAGCTATAGGAAGTCTCTCTTTACCCTGAATATCCCTACAGGCCAGGAAGATAATCTGAATTTTTTGTCCCCATCCAGCAATATCAAGATAATGCCCTCTCTCTTCCATTGAAGCTATGGCAAAGAGGATCAATGAAGATAGAATATTTAAATAAAATCACAAATTCTAATATCTATGTAATATCTAAGATGCTTGGTTTCAAATTTTTTTAATTTACTCATTCATCTTGGTTATTTTTCTATTGTTGTGATAAGACACCATGGCCAAAACAACATGTAGAAGAAAGAGTTCAATGTGGGCTTACAATTTCAGAGGGTTAGAGTTCATGGCCATCATGGTGGAATTATCTAAAAGGGTAGTTAAAAGGGACTCCTTAGTCAAAGAGAAAATGACGTGTGTGTGTGTGTGTGTGTGTGTGTGTGTGTGTGTGTGTGTGTGTTTAAACCAGGGTAGACATCAGATGCCTTCTTCAATCAGTCTCCACCTTATGTTTTGAGATAGGGTCTCTCACTGAACCTGGAGCTCACTGATGCAGGACTAGTTTTCAGTGACCTTCAGCGACCTCCAGGAATCCTGCCTCTGCCTTCCCAGTGCTAAGATAAAAAGTGCAAACCACCACACACAGCTTTTTACATGGGTACTAGGGATCCAAACCAGGTTCCTCATACTTGCAAAAACAAGAGTATTATTGACTAAGCCATCATCTCCAGTCTTTTTTTTTGCGGGGAGGGGGTGTTGTTCTGCTTTGCTTTGTTTGAGATAGAATTTCCTGTACCCCAGACTAGATTCAGATTCACTGTGTAATGAGGCTAGCCTTACACCCTTGATCGTCCCACCTCTGCCCTAAAGTGCTGGGATTATAGACAGTCACCACCACACTCAGATGAGAAAATGACTTTTTACAAAGGAACATGGCCATTAAGAAACAAAAACAAGAGACTGAGCAAAAATATGGGCAAATCAATGAGGTTTCCGTCTGCTCTTGAGTTTCCTATATTATGTTTAATGGTTGAAGCAAGAACTATATAATATGGCTCTTGGTATAGGTAGAAGATTTAAGACAATTATAAATGGGATTGGCTGGAGGGTGGTCAAGGGAGTTAAGCTGTCTAACTTTACTGGAAGTGGTAAAGCATTGACAACAATGGATACTGATAAATTCCGTGCATGTAATACCTAGAGCAACCACAATAAAATCTAACAAAGACACACTCAAAAGCACTACAGATAAAACAGAATGGGCTTCTTAAAAGTGTTCTAGAAACTCAAAGCAGTGTGGAGAAAAAAACAACCCAAGAAGTAAAAAACAACAAACAAGACAAAATAATAAAATCACACATTTAAGCTCTAACGTATCAATAATTGAATAACGGCAGCGAAAACAAATGACCTAAATACAGAAATGAGAAGAGATTAAGGAGACTTTGGTCAAAGAGTACAATGTTACACTTGGGCAGGAGAAATAGGTAAGAATTTAAGATAGCTTAAACATTAATTAGCTTAATTAAGTCATTCTAAAATACACATACATCATAACATCTCTATGTCCCATATTATTATATATGGCAATGATCTGTAAAAACAAACAAACAAACAAACAAACAGACTGGCACAAGGCTTCAACACATAGTGTATTGTACTGGCTAGTTTTATGTCAACTTGACACAGCTAGAATCATCAAGAGGAGGGAGGGAGCCTCATTGAGAAAATGCCTCCATAAGATCCGGCTATAAGGCATTTTCTTAATTAGTAACTGATGGGGAGGGCCCTGCCCTTGTGGGTGGTACCAGCCATTTAAGTCCAGAGTGTGTGGGGCTTCAAGCTAGCCTTGTTCTCAAATTTGATTTTCTTCCTTGTTTTGAGACAGGGTTCTCCTCTGCCATCATGCTCTGGTAGGAACACTGGAGGGCTGTTCTAGGCTGGAGGGGGAAGGAGTTCCTGCCTCTGCATTTCACCAGCTGGGCTGCTTTACCCACTGAGCTGCTTCACCCCAGTAGTAGCCATAATTTGTGACAGTGGCGCCTGAAGCCAGTTGTCATTTCCAAGAACTCGAAGAGCCAATAATGCCAGGTTTGGTGGTATATGTCTATAATCCCAGCACTCCAGAGGAGGATGAGGCAGGAAGGTTGCAACAGGTTTGAGGCCAGGCTTGGATACATAGTGAATTTCAGGCCAGACTGACCTATAAAGTGGAACCATGTCTTAAGAGAAAGAAGGAAGGAAACAAGGATGGCAAGAAAGAAGGAAGGAAGGGAGGGACGGAGAGAGGGATGGAAGGAGGGAGGGAAGGAGAAGGAAGGGAGGAGGAAGCTTACTCTAGGCTAGAGACACATACTAACAATACCAGGTGAGTGTCCACCGTCAGATTACCACTGCCTCTACCCACCCCGACTCCCCAGCCAGCAGACACAACAAAGTAAGTTTTCTGTGTCTCCCCAGTTCTTCATGCCTAGTAAGAAATTCCTCCTAGTAAATGCTCTCAAGGAAGCTGCTATGGAGATCATCTCACGTGATACCAGCTCGCACACTGGAGTCCACTTTCCCAGTGCAGTAGCTGGTAGGCACTTTCATGATCCTGTCAGATGAGTGATTCATCAGTAATCAGTTCACTGAGAGATGCACGGAGCATGGAGGTAGTATGGTCAAAGCCGTGCTCAAGTGCGCCGCCCACTGGCCCATCCTCTCCTTGCATCCCTGGCTCCAGATTGCTGCCTTCTTCCTCAGATCCCACTCCTTTTGCCGCCTTCAAACCACTGACTGCAGTGTGCCCTTGCCTTCTACTTAGGACATGTCCACTACAAACCTATTTCCTCTCAACCTATGTTGTCTGACTTTTCTGGGAAGAGGAGAATAAACATCTATTTACCCCCAAACAGGGCACCAACGACAGACCAAAGAAATGATTAAATTGAGTGAAAACTCAGCTCTAGCACAGTGAATCAGTAAGTTTATTGGGGTCACGTACTGTTCTAGAGCCTGAGTAGCTGTGTCACTGGAAGCCCACCCAGCATCAGTAATTACTCCTGAAAGTATCCCTGCCCCCATCCCCCACACCCTGCGGAACTTGTGGGCAGTTCCGTTCAGCAGAGTCTCTGATCCCCAGCAAGTGTTCACTGCTCTTATAACCTAGGAGAGAGCCCTTGTGAATCTCGACAGTTCATTAGCTTCCTGTGCCTTCAGAGCCTCCCTCCCTTGGGGAATGTTCTGGTTCTGAGGAAGCAGCTACACAACAGCTATATTCTGTGGTAGACCGGAAGAGCATGCACATCATCTTTCGAACAGTGGCGTGTCATCTTATTTACACTTGCTTCTCTCCTGTGAAAACAGCAGGGTTGCTTACCATGCTTTCTCATGCTTTGCCTTGGTGGCACTCAATAGGTAACGCCCCCCTGCCTCCTTCTATGATTCATGCCTGTCAGTAAAATGCAAGGGAAAATGATTTATCATTATAAGTAGAAGCATGGAAGAACTGCTACACAACCTTTATCCCCCACCACACACACACACACACACACACACACACACACACACACACACACTGCTGGCAGCCAATGACCTCCAGGAGGCCAAGCCTCCCTCCACCCTGTCTCTAAGTGAGGTGGCGTGGAGCAGGAGTGTGTAGCGACCTCAGTGGAACAAGTGACACAAACAAGAGATAAGCATTTGTTTCCAATCATTAGTGCGGGGCTTTATTTTGTTACCACAGCACAGCTCAGCCTGTCCTTGCTGATTCTTAGGCTGGCTCAGAGCGCTCCTGTCTGGTAAGCAGTGCAGGGATCGGTGCTTTCCAGAACTCTCAGCACTGCATGCTAATTGGATTGTGGAGAGAGACAGCAGTCGCCTGTGACAGTACACATGAGGGGACCCGTGGGAGAGCACATAGCTCTGGGAACACGGTGAAGCCTCTGCAGGTCTGGGGAGGCAATAATGAGCCTTCCAAAGCTGTGGCAGAGTGTAAGATTCCTCTGGGAGAGCTGAAGTGTGAAGCAACACATAATAAACAGAAGCAAAGATAAGCAGTCACCCTAAAGACAAAATGGTTCCTGAAATGTAAAAAACTAGCACTATCAATTGTTTTATGCCATTAACTTGTCTAAGACAGGCATGTGAATTGAAAAAGGAATACTTAGAAATGAGAACAGAAAGCCAGGCATAGCAGCATATGTCTATAATCCTAGTACTTGGGAATGAGAGCTTAAAAATCAAGAGCTCGAGGCCAGCCTGGTCTACATAAGACCTTATCTCAAAAATACAAAAAGCGGGTACATACAGAGATGGGCTGGTAGAGTGTCAGCCTAGTGAATGCAAAGCCCAGGGCTCCATCCCTGGAGTCATAAAGTGCACATCCAGGACCTGGAAAGTGACAGGAGAGAGATAGGAGAGGGCCTGGGTCCCCGGGCTGAGAAACCTTCAGTTATGACAGATGAGTAGATTCTAGATAACAGCTGTACAGCATCATGTCTGCTGTCAGCAACACCAAATCACTCACTTAGAAATCTCTTAAGAGAGTAATCTCTCATTAAGTGTTCTTGTCACACAAAGTGGATAACATATAAATACTGATAGAAAAAATCTAGGCCACTGGCTCACAACTGTAACTACCACATTCAGGAGGCGAAGGCAGGAGAACTGATGAGTTTGAGGGCTGCCTGGAATATTAGTAAGACCCCTTTTCAGTAAGTAAATAAAGGAAGGAGCCCTTTCTTTATTGGTGGTGGTGCACACCTTTAATCCCAGCACTGAGGAGGCAGAGGCAGGCAGATCTCTGTGAGTTCAAGGCCAGCCTCATCTACAGAGTGAGTTCCAGGACAGCCAGAGTTACAACAGAGGAACCCTATCTCAAAAAAGAAAAAGAAAAAGAAATGAAGGGAAGGAGGGAGGGAAGAAAAGAGGGAGAAAAAAAGAAGTCACCAGTACATACAAACTTCCTGAGACTATAACAGGACAGGATTCCATATGAGCAGAGCACAGGCTGTAAGTGAGAGAGGCCAGGAAAAAGCATGCTCCAGATCATACACAGACCTGGAACCCAGGATATGGATTTTAGAGCAGCTGTCTGGATGCTGGGAGGAGCGAGTTAAGCAGAGGTGACCCTGGGTAGAATGAATGGGTGGGATTATCTCAGGCAACTGTCATTATTCATTCCAATGAGACAACCAGCACTAGGTATGTGGAGTCGAGACTCTTCACTCTCTGGTCCCCATGCTTCCTCTGTTCTTTAAGGAAGGGATCCAGCCAACACCTGTGTTTAGTTTACCTGGTGCATATTAACTATTGAAGTTCACTCGGTGCTCTCTGCTGAGGTACTCCAGCTCACTGAATGAACGATCACAGTACATACTACTTCCTGAAGTTTCCTAACAACCATCGGGCCTCTCTGGGGGCATATTCCTCTGCACCAACAGTTTCCAGCTGGCTGGCTCATTAGGAAGAAAGAAGGCCAGCTTTACTAGCATAGGCGAAATAACAAGACAAACAGCCTCAGAGCAGACCACTGCAGTCCCTGTGAACAAGCCCCGCCAGAGCTGTGTGCAGAGTGACTGAGAGCCTGCTGGCAGTCAGGGCCTCTACTTATTCAATGTGGAGCCCTGAGCAAGATCCCATACCCCTCAGAGGAATGAGAATGTTGGGCCCATCCTTTATTTTATTTTCTAATGGAAGACTTTTATGCATTTCTCAGAAGAAGCATTGTCTCTGTTGTTTTACCTAGTTCTTAGCATTTTTTTTCTATCTTTACTTGGGCACCGTACTTCTTTTTCAAATGAATATATTCAGAAACACTTAATATTTTATTAGTGGTAACCTGCATGTCCGTCAGTAGAAAAACTCAATGGATGGTGATATCATACAATAAAAATTATAGAGACAAAGGTAAATTTGTAGATGAAAGATGTATTTCACAGAAATATGGCCCAGGAGTTAAGAGTAAGTGGTGCTCTTTCAGGAAAGTCAGATTCAATTCCAAGCACCCACATTAGGTAGCTCACAACTTCCTGTAACTCCAGCTACAAGGGATCTGGTGCCCTCTTCCGGCCACTATAGGTACCACATACACACACAAAAAATTAAATCTTGAGTAAATATAAGGATAAAAAGGGATTGGCAAAATGGCTCAGATGGTGATGACACTTGCCTCCAAGCCCGATGACCTGAGTTCAATTTCTAGAACCAGTAAGATAGAAGGAGAAAACCAACTCCAGCAAGTTGTCTCTGACCTCCACACTTGGAACTGTGGTATGTATATGAATGCGAACACATACAGTACATTTTTTTTTAACTTGAAAAAGAAAAGAAAGGTTGCTTTTATGTCACTGTTAAAATGCTGACCAAAACTAACTTTGGGGAGGGGAGAATTTATTTGGCTTACAGAATACAGTCCATTATCACCAAAGCTAAGGCAGGAACTCAAGGCAGGAATCTGGAGCAGAGACTGAAGTGAACCATGAAGAGGCCATAGAGATATGCTGCTTATTAACTTTCTCAGCTACCTTTCATATATAACCCAAGCCCAAATGCCTAGAAACAGCACTGTTCACTGTGGGCTGGGTCTTCCTACATCAATAAGCATTTAAGAAAATGCCCCACAGACATGCCCACACACCAACCAATCTACTAGAGGCAACACCTCGGTTGATGTTCTGTCTTCCCAGGTATCTCAAGACAATCAGGATTAGCAATCACAACTTGGCTCACAGTTTGGGTTTCAAGTCCAAGATCGAGAGTCCCATTTGTTTGACCTCTGGGGAAGGTAGCAGATGTCAACATATTATGACAGGAACACGCATGTGTAAAATAGCTTGTATCACAAAATAGGAAGTCAGAGACTGAGGACCCACAATCTCTTCTGAAAATGTGCCCCCCAGTGACCAACAAGGCTCCCCACTAGGCCTCATCTCCCAAAGGATCTATCACTTTCCATTTCACCTCCCTCAAGATCAGGACTTTACAGAGGTTGTAAGTAGAGGAAATGCTCAAACCATACCAGTGAAAAAGGCAAAGCAGATTGTGAAATGGCAGGCGTCCACATTTCTACACAGAAGGGATCTGTTTTCTGTCCTGTTCAATCAGGAAGATAGCCTTCCTACAAATGAGGCTAACTGGACTCCTAATTGGCATTAGGAAACTTCCAGGGATAACAGGCTTATTTACAGTCTTTATTGTGTAATTATATATATCAAAACATCAAATCATACATTTTAGATATGTGCAATCTATTGAATGGCAACAGATTTTTTTTAAAGCACCCTCCAACTATCACCACAATTTGCCAAACACTGATCCAGGCAGAGAATGCCCCCCACAGTAGGCAGGGGCGGGGGGATCAGCTAAGAGGCAGGATGAAATGTATACTAGTTAGAAAGAGATTAACAGCATCCTGACATCCACATTAAAGAGAACAAATATCTCCAAGGAAAGTAGTCGACCAAGACTGGAGTTAAAATAAGCCAGGAACAGTCACAGATGTAAAGACTGAAAATGTCATCTTTTCACCCAGAAGAGGACAGAAAGTGGCCTGAGATGTGACCTCCCCTCAGGGAAGGCCTGTCACAACCCCTGCTCCCCCAACACATTCTGTGGGCCTGGCCACAGTAACCCTCCCCAGAGAACATTTCCATTGTGTGCTCTGTCTCCAATTTTCTGAGCCCACCCTCTGCTCCCCCATGGCTTACAAAACAAAACAAGACTTCCATTTCCCCTCTCTCCATTTTTCTCCCTTTTCTAACTAATGAAACAGAGAACATTCAAAGGCAACTACAGAAAACAAGTGCTTTAAGAACTAAGTAACATGTGTGTTCCAAATGCAATTCTAACTGTAGGAACGTCTGAAAAACAACACAAATGTAAACACACTATCAATGGGTATTACAACATAATGATCAATACGCACTTCTCAAACTATGCACTCTCAGTGTGATTCTAGCTTCTCTCACACACAAGACGTTTACCAGACTGTCCTCCCACCTACCCAGTTTCCCTGGGGTACCTGCTTTCTGTGCACCCCAGCCAGCCCTGCCCCTCTCTAGACCAGCTCCAGTGTTACAACCTCTGCAAACCCTTTCTTGGCTCCCCCACTAGATGATCACCTGCCTTTCATTTCACTAAAAACATATCCACAGGGACCATATCTCTGAGCCCCAAATCGGACAGCAGTTTTGTGCTGCTGGCAGATGTGAAAGACAGAATATCGCTTGGGTGCTCAAAAATGGGTCACTGGCAGATGTTTTGATAGCACCTAGAGACAGGGAGTGAACTGTTTCAAAGAGTGACTGTTCCAGCTGAGTCTGCCCTTTGCCTTTTAGCACAGGCTGCATACATTATGTCACTAAACCCTTTTTAGTATCTATTTTACGAATTTCAGCTCTAACTATCCTGCAGTTAGAAACTATGTGAAAACTTCAGCATTGTACTGGCTAGTTTTATGTCACCTTCACACAACTGGATATCATCAGAAAGGAGAGAGTTTCAATTGAAAAAAAATGCCTCCATAAAATCCAGATGTAAGACATTTTCTTAATTAGTGATCAACGTGGGAGGGCCCAGCCCCACTATGGTAGTACCTGGGTACTCTAAGAAAGAAAGCTGAGCAAGCCAATGGGAGCAAGCCAGTCAGCAGGATTCCTCCATGGCCTCCAGGTTCCTGCCCTATTTCAGTTCCTCTCTTGACTTCCTCTGATGATGAGCTGTAATATAGAAGGGTAAGCCAAATAAACTCTTTATTCCCCAAGTTGCTTTTAGTCAAGGTGTTTCATCACAGCAATAGTAACCCTAACTAGGACAAATATATTCTGAACACGCAGGCAAGGCCTGGCCATTGTTGTGGAAGGGAAAATAAAAATTAAAAAAGGTTGCAAACACTTCAAATCCATAATCCCTGAGGAAAACAACCCACGTTCTGGGCCACCACCATCCAACTTTCCTCATCCACTGACCTTTGAACCTTCAGTCTGAGAAATGCAGCCCTCATTTAGGACACAGTGGCACCACAGATGCAAGGCAATCTGGGTACAGAATCAATCCTCCATTTACTGGCAATACACTCCAAGTGCCAACGATAGACAGAAGTGCACCTATCAACATATATTCTTTGTTCATTTTATTTATTTTGCATGTGTGCTTGAGCATGTGTATCTATAGCTTTATGAGCACATGTATGTCATGGCTCATATTGCAGGTAAAAGGACAACTTCCAGGAGTTGGCTCTTTCCTGCCACCACGTGGGTCCTAGGGATTAATCTGAAGTCAGCAGACTTAGAATCAAACACCTTAATCTGCTGAGCATATAGCCAGACCCCAGAACATACTGAAAGCTAATATTTGTAGGCACATGATAAGTATCTTGTTAAATGTCTTATGTGCACTTTCTTCTCATTTAACCCATGCAGTCACCTTCCTACAACCTGAAGAAACAGAGACTGAGGGGTGTGAAGCCACTCATCCAGTGGAAACCTCTGGAGGCAGAACCTGGCCCAGGCCTGTGCTGCCAAAGTCTCTGTTCTTGCAAACTCTTTTGGAGTTTGTTTTTGAGACAAAGTCTCACTATATAATTCAGGCTGGCCTGGAAATCACTAGGTGGCCCAAACTGACTCTGACCTCACAATTTTCTTACCTCTACCTCCCAACTGCTAGTATTACCACTATACCCTGCTCCAAATTCTGTTTTACTATCAAGTAGGATCCTCACATTAACACATTACTGGATTGCTGCTTCCTTTGCAATACTGAGAATTGAACTCAGCCTTGCACACACTAGTCAAATTTTCCACTACTGGGATATGTCCCCAGGCCTGTCAAGATTGTTTATAGTTCCCTCTGTGAGAATTGACTCACAGCCAAGTGTTTGTCATGGTAAATGTTCAAAATCGGTTGGCTGTCCAGCGAGAGAGATGGTTCAGCAATTAAGATTGCCTACTTATCCCAGCACCATGTCAGGTGGCTTATAACTACCTACCTGTAACTTCACTTTCAAGGAATCTGACTCCTCTAGTCTCCACAGACACTTGCAATCTTTCTCTCTCCCTCTCTCCCTCTCCCCCCCCCCCCCACACACACACAAGCTTAAATATTACCAAAACAAACCCTGCTAGCTGGGCCTGAGTGTGGTGGTGCATTTAGGAGGCAGAAATAGGTGGACCTCTATGAATTTAAGGCAAGTCTGTCCTACATAGTGAGTTCACACGCAGCCAGAACTACATAATAAGCTCCTGTCTCCAAAAACAAAGCAGCCTGCTATATGCAGAATAAAGCCCATTTCTGTTGGAAAAAGCTCTGGGGTAACTCCAAGGACAGTTAGAACTTCCCAAGTTCAAAAAGCCCTTGTTCACTGGGCTCCTGAGTGTCACAGTTCTTTATGGTTACAAGTATGGCTGGTGACAGGCCATATGCTCATCCTTCACTAAAATCAAGTCACATGACTTATGGGCCTCAAACTTTCCATGTTACTAGTCACTGGGACTTAAGTGGAACAGATGCTTAAAGAGAAACTGGTTTCTTAAATAATAGCTCTTCTGAAAAATCCTAAGGCTCCCACTCACCAAGTCCTCAGACTATGAGTCCGTGTTAAGCCCCAGGCTGCCCCAAGGTTACACCACTATCCTTTCCTGCTGTCAGCTCCAGCCCCACAGGTCCAAGCATCAATTTAGCAGCTTGCAGGCTCTGTACTGTGCAGGTGACATGAATTGCAGGCCTCAGGAAGGGGATATCCCAGCATGCTTTGCCAGACAAGCCTCAGTCCCTTGGTCAGCTGGACCTGGTTAAACACTGCAATGCTGAGGGTGGCTCTAGAATGTTCATGCTCCCTCATCAGGAAACTGCCAAAGCCAGGCTGCACTTGACCTCTCTAACTCCAGGGGGCTTTCTCCTCCTTTCTTATACACAATTCAATGGATGGTCAGGTATTCAGATTAGATCCTGAAAGCTGGCCCTTCTCAAGTCAAATTCCAAACACTTGGAGGGGGGGCACTTTTAGTCTAGTCTGATGTTTTTCCTTTTTACCACTCCCCATTTCACACAGGTCTGCCTGTTTAGGTCTGTTTCACAAACATGTGTATTTCACTTCCCTCAGATCATCCTAGATGGATGGCTAGAGCATCCAAATGTCAGTTGAATGATTTGTGCACTTTATTTCAACAGGGGGGATAGGTTGCCATCTAGTGCCCAACAGGGCAAATGTGTGAAGTGTGCCAAGTAAGTCTGAGCAAGTACATTGTACCTCTCTACCTGTCAATTTCCAGGAACATTGATGACAGCTTGTCACACACTCAGACAGGCTGCATATATTAAGATGCTAAGTGGTGGATGAGAGCATTCTTCCCCAGTGTCCTGGTTTACCAGCAAGTAAGGGTTACTAAGGATAGAAGACTTTGAGAGCTGACATCTGCCAAGTCTCAGGAAAACAGCAACATTCGTCTCTCCACCTCTGGAGAGACTAAATGGCTCTGTAGCAGAAGCTCTGAGAAACAAGATACCTTGGACTTCTAGCTGCAGGCAGAAGACACCGGTCTTCAGGAAAAATGTTGGCCTCTGAGAAGAGGCTATGTTTTGTGGTAATCATCACGACAGGGGTCAGCCAGGCAGTGGACAAGTCATGGGGTTGTGGTGTAAATAACTAGCCAAAATATCATGATCAAGAGACTGGAATGAGGTGCTGAAGAGATGGCTTAGTGGTTAAAAACACTGACTGCTCTTCCAGAGGCCCAGGATTCAATTTCTAGCACCTACATGGTGACTCACAACTGTCTATAACTGTATGGGGTTCAATTCCTTCTTCTGGTGTGCAGACACACATGCAGACAAAACACCTATATACATAAATATATAAATCTGAGGCGGGGACTGGAATGAGGGCAAGCAACATGGCTCAGCACGTACAGGCACTTGCCACCAAGCCTGACCACCTGAGTTCCTTCCCCGTGGTGGAAGAAGAGAACTGACTCCTGCAGTTATCCTCCAACCCCCACATGTGCCCCCACCACACACATACTAAGGCATAAATAGACTTCTTTAAAGAGAGAGAGACTGGCTAAGACCAGGAGCTGCTCTGTGGCCTCCGGACTGAAGGATGACGTTAACAACAACCTTTTCATTGGATCGAAGGCTGCTTCTATGTCTGCTTTTACAGAGTTGACCTTGCTGATCTGAACAGTGTGTTGCAGTCTAAGTGTTTCAAGTAAACTCATTTCAGCCACACTCAGGAAATGATCAAGAACCAGGCACAAACATGTAATCAGAGTATGTAGGAGACAGAGGCAGAAAAATCGGAAGTTCAAGGTCATCCTCCAGCTGTATAGTGAATTCCAGGTATTCCACAGCGACACACCTGAGCCATGTAAGACCCTGCTTCAAAATAGTGGCAAGGCAAGTGAACAGAGAGCTTGGCATAGTGGTCCCTGCCTATAATTCCAGCACATGGGCAGTTGAAACAAGAGGATGTCTGTAGGTTTGAGGCCAACCTGGACTCCAGTTAGACTCTATCTTTAAAAAGGGAGGAGTGGCAATAACTTTTCGATTCACAGAGTGTCTTAGTTTCTTTTCTATTGCTGTGATAAAACACCGTGACCAAGGCAACACAGAAGAAAGGGTTTATCTGGGGCTTGTGGCTCTAGAGATACAGGAGTCAATCACCATCATGGTGGGAGACATGGCAGCAGGAAGGCATGGCACTGGAGCAGCAGCTGAGGGCTCACATCCAGATCCTCAAACAGGAGGCAGAGAAAGAGCACACTGGGAATGTTTTGAGTCTTTTGAAAACTTTAAGCCTGTCCACAGAGACACATCTGCCCAACATGGTCATACCTCTCAATCCTTCCCCAACTGTTCGATCAATTTAAGACCAAGGATTCAAACATATAAGCCATTCTCTTTCAAACCACCACACAGACTACATGGCTTTGGGCCAGTCTTCCAATGGAGATTCAATTTGAGCTCCAGGGTCAATTTGAGCTCAGGTGGTATCTCTGCTTCTAACAAGCTGTCTAATATTTAATATGTGACTTAACTGTTCTGAAGTTCCTTTTTTCCTTACTAGATTGTTCTGCAAACTACATGAAATATTATATAGCAGTACTCCCACTGCAGAGCTTTGACTTTGGCCAGTACCAGATAAATCCTGTTAGCAGTTGACCAAGACTAGGCTTTTCCTCTTGCTTCCAGCAGACCACAGATTAAACTCCATCTTCTTTCTATTTAAAGTTCCTACTGTCTGTTTTGCTTCCTGCTTTTCTCCCTATCCACTGGCCCTCACCCTTGTTATGGGCTGCAGAGTGGAGATATTAGGGGCAGTCAGGGGGATTCATGAGACGGTTCATGTAAAATGTCCAAAGCAGGCCTGACATGTGCAAAGCACATGTCCCTGAAGTGCAGAAGGGTTAAGAAATTTGTCCATGGTCTCATGATAAAGAGGTGGCTGGGATGGTCTCAACTGTCAACTTCACAGGATCTAGAATCGCCTAGGGAACTGACATCTGGGGTATCTGTGAGGGAGCTTCCGGAGAGGTTTTCCTGAGGAGGGAAGACTCACTCTGAATGGCATGTGGAAGGCACTGCCAGTTCCTTGGCTTTCTCACCTTTATGTCCTAGCCATGGGCCCTGGACTTTTTCACCACTGCTGGAGTCAAAGAAATAAATGGGGCTAAGGAGATAACTCAATACATACAATGTCTGCCATGCAAGTTTGATGATCTGAGTTCAAATCCCTAGTACTATGTCAAATAACAGGGAGTGATGGAGCATGTTGTAACCCCACCATTGAGGAGGCAAAGATAGGGAGATCCCTGGGACTCACTGCCACCCAGACTAGCCTAAAACATCAAGCTCCAGATCCCAATGAGATACTGTATCAAAAAATAAGATGGTGGCATAGTGACATCCGTGTATCCTCTCAACACACAAACTGCTTGGACTTTGACTTTAATTAAATAATTAATAAATAAATAAATAAATAAATAAATAAATAAATAAATAAATGGAGGATTTGCACTTTTCTCAGTTCTGATAACAACAAGCCAGGGTGTTCAAGAATTTTTATCACACTTAGAAAAAAGAATGAGAGTGCTTCCTGGGGAACAACACCTGAAGTTGACCTCTGACCTTAGACATGTGCACACACATCTGCATACACACAGACACTCAAATGTGAACACATACACACAAAAAGTTGTTGCTGTTTTAATATAAAAGGAAAGTTCAATAGACTCTCAAAGCTTCACCTTAAAATCTAGGCAGTGTTGAAAAGTTTCAAAGGCCTTTTGTGTATCCATGCACCCGAGACTAGGGCTCTGTGTCACTGAGCTAGTGGGTGTCAAATAAAACTCTGACTCAGAGGGCTTTGGGCCAACAGAGAAGTCAGGCATTAAAGCAGAATCACAAAAAGGATGCTGGAGATGGAGCTCAGAGGGCTGAGGGATCAGGGAGAAGAGAGCCACCTGCCCTGGGGTCTCTGTGAGGCAGCTATAACTGAGACAAGAGAAATGGGGGAGGAAATGTGTGCACGCGGAAAAGACAGAGGTAAATGAAATGACAGAGAGGTCAAGGCCAGGACTGAGGGAAGGCTGGAAGCCTGAGTAACAGCAGCAAAATGGAGTGGAAGGAAGCCAGGGGTGGGCTGGCCTGGGAGGCCCTGGTAAGAGGGCAGTGGGAAGGCCAAAGGAGAACGGCAGGGATGGAGTGGCCACTTTTATCATTGCTGCTTCCAAAATACCAGGCAGAAACAACTTAAAGGGTGGGAGGGAGGAAGGGCTTCATTTTGCTCAGAATTCCAGGAAATTCGGTTCACCACAGCAAAGAGGACAGGGTGGGTGGCACAGCTCAGTTCATGTGGGTGTTCTACTGGCCTTTTCCTTTCCACTTCTGGAAAGGTGCTACCCCCATTCCGAGTGGTTCTTCATGGCTCAACTAATCCTCTCTGGAGATTCATGGGCACATCCAGATGCGCCTCACTGGTCTCCCATTGATAGCTCCAGGCAAGTTGGTAATGAAGAAAGACCATCACAAGGGGGCTGAGGCACAGAGTGACATTTGGGAAGCTCACTCTCTTACCCCTGAGGATGGAGCTGGGCAAGGATTTTGACTTCTCGACACTCCTTCCTTCTGTAACCTTTTCAAAGATGGTGTGGGTAAGAAACAGGCTGCTGAGGTGGTAAATCTCCTCAAATACTCGCAGACTAAGAGGCCCATTGGGTAGATAGTGCAACTTCCCCTATCAAATAATCAGCCCTAAGAGAAGGAGATGAAGGAAACAGCTCTGTTCCCACCCCAGATGGTGGGGGAAGTTGGGAGCTAGCAGCAAACCAGCTGCAGCACCCACACAGACCTCCTTTTTCTTTTTATAACTAACAATATTGCTCGTTTTTTCAGTTGGGTCAACAACAGCTTACTGCAACCCTGTATATTTCTTGTCTGTACCTCTGTATCTGCTAGTCTCCTGTAATTTTACAGAAACAGTCCCACACTTCCAGAGAGGGGTGAGTGGGCTGAGCACTTGGAGAAGCCAGATATAAAACAGACTCCACTCTAGTCTTCAAAGAATTCATAATATTTGGGGGGAAGGAAAACTGGATTCAGTAGGAGAAAAGGACAATGATAGCATGTGTACTTCTTGGTTGGGAAACTGAGGCTGGGGATGATGTAGGACGCATTCATCTAAACTTAAGCCAGAGTCAGTGCTGAGGGTAGTTGTAGAACCCGCTGAAGCAGACTGGCTCACGACACACAAAGACCTCTGGGGAAGGTTCTTGGGGACCTTTGCCTGTTCTATGGGAGACTGAAAACAAGCAAGGGCACAAGTCCCTGGTCATGAACCTTCAAGAGCTCACTCTAGTCACCAAGATCTTCATTTTAGTTCCTCAAACTCGATATCCTTAGCACAATTCCTTGCTTACTTGCTTTTTGCTTACTTGCTTTTCCTTCTGCTGCTGCTGCTTCTTTTCTCCTTCTCCTCCTCCTCCTCCTCCTCCTCCTTCTTCTTCCTCTTCCTCCTCCTCTTCTTCCTCCTCCTCCTCTTCTACTTCTTCCTCCTCCTCTTCCTCTTCTTCCTCTTCCTTGTGGTTTTTTTTGAGACAAGGTTTCTCTGTGTCTTGTCTGTGCCAAGATGAGGGTCTTCCCTGTCTGCTTCACTTCCAGGGCCCAGTCAAGAGAAAAGACATGGCACAGAGTAGTCATGCAACAGCTTTAGTTAGAAATCAGTGGAAGAAATACTGTAGAAGCAGCTTCAACCAGTTAGCCTTGGAAAGTGTCATTTGTAAGCTAATTACATTCCAAGGTGGTACAGTAGAGAAAACCATACTGAGCAATCACAAGACGGGAATGTAAGTGCTAGATGGACTTTCCTTCCATCTTTAATGATCAAAGTACTAGAAACTCTAAATTCCAGAGTGATTTGGAGAGTATAAAAATAAGAAAGCAGGGGCTGGGAGATGGCACAATGGTTGAGAGCACTTGCTGCTCTTAGAGAGAACCTGAGTTCAGCTCCCATAGTCCATAACAGAAGGCTCAGAACCGCCTATAACCCCTGCTCCAGAGGATCTAATGCCTTTTTCTTTCTCTTCAGGTACCTAAACTCACAAAGACACATGTATATACACATAAATATATAATAAAATAGGTATTTTTTAGTGAGAAAGAAAAATGGGAGAACTACATAGCTCTGAGTAGATAGTCTGTTTAGTGTGCACAAAGTCCTGGGTTCCATCCCCAAGTCTTAAAAATAACAACATATACACACACACACACACATACACACACACACACACACTCACACATCTGTATTGGCAAGAGATTAAATACGCATACAAACACACAAACATGTATGCATGCATACAGATCTCTAATCCAAACAGCTGAAACCCAAAATGCTTCAAAATCTAAAACTCCCTGAGTATCAACATGACCATTCAAGTGGAAAGTTGCACAACTGACCTCATGTGACAGGCTTCAGTGAAAGTTTGGTGCATTAACAGGGACTTTGGTGTAGCTCGGTGGCAGAACACTTGCTTATCATGCACAAAGCACAGGGTTCAATCTTTAGGACCACAAAAATTATACATAAAAATAACCACATAAAGATGCACAAAAATTACCTTCCATTTACGTAGATAAGCTGTATATAAAGAGGAACTAAATTTCATGTTTATATTTTGATCTTGTCCCCAAGATACAGTTTTATGTGTGTACAAATATATATATATATATATATATATATATATATATATATATATATATAAAAATCTGGCATCTAAACCTTTCAGATTCCAAGCATTTAGTATGAACGATACTCAACCTGTATTCAATGTTCTATAAACTACAAAATGCAAATAAATGTATGGCTATGACTTTACAGGGAAAATTACTACAATGTTATTTATATAAGTACTTTCTTTTGCCTGTTTAAAATAGGCTTCAGCTTGGAAAAAACTAATTTAGAATCAACATTTCAGAAACTCATCTAGTATATAAATGGAATCATTTCTACAAATGAGGACAGAATCTATAAGCTGTGTCTATTCTCAGACTGTTTTCCTTTCACACTGTGCCCACTGACGACTGGCTTCACTTTTGAAAAAAAATTTGGTCTGTCTGTTTTCTTTCTTAAAAGGCTTTTTCCTATTTTAAATAATATTTTACTATTATTTAAGTAGTGTGTGCTCTTGTTAAAAAAAAATCAAAAAATACAAGGAAAGAGGAGAAAACAAAATCACCTGTAACCGTATATTCTAGGAGCAACTATGGAGAGAATATTTTCAAGGGTTTCCTTCTAGATTCTTTTAAAAGACTGAAATTATGTGTAGAAGTCACGTTTTGTACAGAACATGAAAGTGAACAGTGTACAGATGGCATCGTACGGTAGAAAATGCACAAGAATTTAGGTCTGACTTTCAGTAGACTTGAAGTCAAATAAAATTACCAGGGACAGGAAGGAACATTACATAATGATGAGTAAGACCAGTCAAGCAGACATAGTGGTTCTAAATGAATGTGTACAAAAAAGAAATCTGATAGAGTTGAAAAGAGAAATAGACAAACCCATAATTATAGTTGGAGATTTAAACACCCCTATCTCAAAAATAGTCAAGACAAAATCCAGGGGGCTAAAGAGATGGCTCAGTGGTTAACAACATGTACTGCTCTTACAGAGGACCTATGTTCTGCTGCCAGCACCTATATGAGGCAGCTCACAACTCACTATTTCAGCTCCAGCTCTAGGGAGTCTGATGTCTGTGGCCTCTGAGAGTGCCCACACACATGTATACTCTATATTCACACAGATACTGTGTATGTGTGTGTGTGTGTGTGTGTGCACACACGCATTATTATATATAGAGATATATAGATATAGACATAAAACTCAACAAATCATCAGTAACAAGATCTGATTTAATATTTAGAGAATACTCCATATAACAAAAGAATTACATACATTTCTTTCACACATCAATAAACAAAGGAAGACAATTACATCCTGTTTCATAAGAAATAAATAACGTCAATAAATGTAAAAGAGTTGAAATCAAGCCCAGCATGGTGGAGCACACCTGCCATCCCAGTACTTGGGAAGTGAAAGCAGGACGATCTGGAGTTTAATGTCATCATCGGCTACACAGCAAATTCAAAGCCAGTCTGGGATACATGAGAACCTGGCTCAAACAAAACAAAGCAAACACAAACAACCAGAAAATAGTAGAAAGTGAGAAAAATGGTAAGGGGGAGAAGAAGGGAGGATGATGGGAAGGAAGCAACCGAGGGAAAGAAGAAGGGAGAGAGGCAGGGAGAGTTAAGAACATGAGGGCTCAGCTGGAAAATGCACTCTCAGCCAAGCCAAACAAAGTAAGATCCCTGGGAACCACAGGGTGCAAAGGCAGAACCATTTCCCAAAAGTTGTTCTCTGCCATTCTTCCACATGTACACCAGCACATACATTCACACGTGTGTGCACACTCAAGTCACGCGCGTGCGCACACGCACACACACAATAAATAAATAACTGTAATTTTTAAAACAGAGGATGTTGTAGTTATACACTGTACTGTCTGACCACAATGGAATCCACTTAGAAACCAACAGAAGATTTACTATCTATCCATTCTCAGAAACAAAACAACACACTATTAATATTTCATGGGCCAAGAGAAGCTCTCCTGAGGAATTTTAAAATATACTGAGCAGAGTGCAAGTGAGAATACAACCTATCTAAGCGTCATGAGGAATGCTGCACAACACTGCTGAAAGAAAATTCCCAGCATTAGAGAAGAGAAAAGGCCTGAAGCTAATGATGCAGCTCCTACCCCAAGAGCCTTGGAGAAGAAGAGGGAGAACAGCCCACCAAAGCGATCAGGAGAAGCAACAGAGAGAAAAACAAAAATACCAATAAAGAGTGCTGGATTTGCAAAGATCAGTAAAATTGAAAAATGTCTAGCAAGACTGGTAGTGAAATGAAAGAAGATACAAACAGTGGGATAGGAGCTCACCACAGACCATGAATATGTCAAAAACATAACTAGGAAATATGAGAAACAACTCCATACATTAAATTCATGAGCTATATCAAAAGGGCCAATTTTGTCACCAACAGAAACCACTACATCACACCCAATGTGAAGCTGTACTTTGAACAGCCCCATGACTGCAGGGGAAAATGTTACAACCCCCAGCAGGCCTGGATGGTTTCAATGGGGAGTTCTATGAAACACTGAAATAAGAACACCAATTCTACTCAGTCTTTCCCAGAAAACAGATAGGAATCACTTCCCAAATCATATGAAGAAGACATCATACCCAGAAACCAAAGGCAAATGAAGACAGTACAAAATAGAAAAATACAGAATAATGTTGTTCATGAATATGGATGCAGAAATCATTATCACAATATTAGCAAAAATAGAGGCTGGAGAGATGACTAAGTGGTTAAGATTACTTGCTGCACAATCATAACGACCTGAGTTTGGATCCCAAACAAGCCTGTTACCTAGCTCTGCAGGGAAGAGAGGCAAGAGGATCACTGGGGACTGCTGGCTTCTAGCCTAGCTGAGAAACATCAAACCCAGGTGCAGGGAGAAACTTTGCCTTAATGAAAGAGGTGGGTGATAGAGGACATCTGGCCTTGTGTGCAAACACACACACACACACACACACACACACACACACACACACTAGCAAAAGTAATTCAAAATAATTTTACAATATGTAAAAATATTTTACAATACATAAAAATAATTGTAGGACCAACAAGATGGCTCAGTGGGTACTGGCACTTACCGACAAGCCTGACCACCTGTGTTTAATTCCTGGGACCCACATGGCAGAAGGAGAGAACCAACACCTGAAAACTGTCCTCTGACCCTCTATGCTGGCTGGTCTTAAGTCAACTTGACACACAAACTAGAGTTATCTGAAAGGAGGGAACTTCAATTGAGAAAATGCCTCCATAACATCCAGCTGTAAGGCATTTTCTTAATTAGTGATTGATGAGGGAGGGCCCAGCCCATTGTGGATAATGCCATCTCTGGGTTGTTGGGCCTTCATTCTATAAGGAAGCAGACTGAGAAAGCCACAGGGAGTAAGCCAGTAAGCAGCATTCCTCCATGGCCTTTTGCATAAGCTCCTGCTTCCAGGATCCTATCCTGATTGAGTTCCTGCCCTGACTCCTTCAAAGATAAACAGTGTTGTGGAAATGTAAGCCAAATAAATCCTTTCCTTCCCAACTTGCTTTCTGGTCATGGTGTTTCATCGTAGAAATAGATACCCAACTAAGACACCCTCCATGAAAATAATTACGTACCATGACCAAGTGAAGTTTATTCCAGGCAGGGATGCAAGATGAATTCAGTATTCAAAATCAATCAATGTAACTACTATATTAACAGATTAAAGAAGAAATACATGATAATATGAGCTAATACAAGCTTCCAATGAAATTAATGATTTTCAAAAGTTATCGGGAGGGGCTGGGGAAATGGTTCAGTGGTTAAGAGTACCGACTGCCCTTCCAGAGGACCTATGTTGATTTCTAGCACACACCATCTGTACCTTCAGTTTCAGGAGATTTGACTCTTTCTTATGGCCTCTATGGGCACCAGGCACATACGTGGTACACAGACATAGAAGCATGCATGATACTCATTCACATAAAATAATAAAATACATTATTTAAAGTTACCAGGAAACTATACACATACATATTATGTCCTTTGCACTATCACTATTGGTATATATGGCTAAGTCTTTCTATAACCTAAAATGTCTGTCTTTATCTACACACTATAATGCTTTTATTTCCCCTTCCAGACAGGTCTTCTCTGTGAAGCTCTGGCTGTCATGGAACTCACTCTGTAGACCAGACTGGCCTCAAACTCAGAGGTCTACCCAGCTTTTTCACATTATAGTTTGTTTTTTTTTAAGGAATTATATCAAATATATTCTACAACTTAATCTTCTTATTCAAAATATTTGGGGATCTTTTTGAGACAGGGTCTCACTATGTAGCCCAAGTTGGCCTAAAATTCTCTATATAGCTCAGGCTAGCCTTAACTCTCAATTCCCCTGCCTCTTGTTGACCTCCTAAGAGGGATTACAGGAGTGGGAGTGTGACATTGTTTGACTATTTGGAATATTTTTCTATAGCAATATTCTCCTTCTCCCCTTTCCCTTCTTCTTCCTGTGTTTCCACACCCCACTTTTTTGTTTGTTTGAGGCAGTGTCACATGCAGTCCAGGATGGCCTCAAATTCTCTTACATAACAGAGGACAATTGAAGTCTTTTGTTTGCACCTGCCAAGTCCTGGGATTCCGGGTGTGCACCATGCCTGGCTGAAATAATCCACTTCTGTCAAAGCTAAACAGAATGGCTGTCCCATAATTTAACATTTCTTATAATGATATAATTTTTTTTCCTTTGACATTGTCAGTTTTGTTGGAATATGGTTGGAAACAACTGTTTGTGCAGATCTACTTCTAGTGTCATTTACTAGAAAAATAAGTGGCTAGGCTAAAGTTTTAGCTATTTAACTTAATTATTTATTTGAAGTTCTGAGGATTGAACTGAACCCAGAGCCTCATGCATGCTAGGCAAACACTCTACCACTGAGTTTTACTCCTAGCCCTTTTAAAACTTTTATTTTGAATGGGGTATTGCTAAGTTGCCCAAGCAGGCCTTTGAATCCTTCTCCATAGCCGCCGACGTAGCTGAGATCATAGGCCTGTGACATGAGGCCCAGACTGCTTTAATTACTGGGTATAGTGCATGCATACATATATATATATATATATAGACACACACATACACACACACATATATATACATGTGTGTATATATACATATATATGTATACATATACATACATACATACATACATATATACACACACATTCCTAGCACTGGAGAAGGGTTAAGGAATTATTATGTCTGGCTATTTATTAATAATGACACATGAGACATGGTTAATAATACAAGCCAGATAGACTTCAGGAGAGCTAACGCCATGTTCCAGCTCCAACTGCTGTTTCAACTCCTCCTGTGTCCTGGCAGTTTATTCTCTTAAAAGCACCCCCCTAGCTCTCTCTTAGCAGTCTATTTTCTTGATCAAAGAGACAATGGTTTACTTCTCTCAAACTTTTGGCCATAGGGGCGGGTCCAAGTTCATAGTGGAATACCACCGACACACAAAGGGCTAGGCCCCACCCATCTGAGCTATATCCACTTTTACAGTGGGGCAACTGCAGATCAACAGGGGAAACCAGGCCACACCTAATGTTTTCTTTGGTCTGGTAGAGCATCCAATTGACCTCTGTATCAGGAACTCTTATTTATATTAAGCTAAGAGGGAGTAACTCTTATTTACATGATAACACAGACTGGCTCTGCTATTGAAATCCCATCCTGTTGGCTACAGGCACTCAATGCAATGATCTTTAATAAATATAATATCTGAGATATGTTCAAATATATTGTAACAGGGAGGCAGAGGCAAAAGGGAGTTCAAGGCCAGACTAAGTTACATAACAACTTCCAGGCCAACCCTGTATCCAGAAAGAAAAGAGGTGCGGGACAGAAGGGAGTGTTAATTTTAGCTATTGCCTTA
The DNA here is from genome assembly GCA_026225945.1 of Cricetomys ansorgei. NCBI lineage: Eukaryota > Metazoa > Chordata > Mammalia > Rodentia > Nesomyidae > Cricetomys > Cricetomys ansorgei. The sequence continues at coordinate 21,692,332 of JAMJFZ010001264.1, read as the reverse complement.
CAAATTTATATCATCACCCACAGAGAGTAGTATCTGGCATGGTAGTGCTGACATTTTCTTTTAGTATCAGCCAGGCATGGTAACACATGCCTGTAATCACAGCACCTGGGAGATGGGGGGAAAGGAGAATCAGGAATTCAAGACTGGTGTGGGTTACATGAGACCTTATCTCATAAAAATAAAAAACAAAATTTCTTCTGAGACATATTTGTGAGAATAATAGAAATGTGGAGGGGGAAAAAATGCCCCCTGACATAGGAGTTTAGGTTCATATTACAAATCGAAGAGTGAGATGTTAAGACACCAGTAGGCTTAAAGGAATAGAAACAAAGAGATACAGAGAAAAATAGATAAATGTAAGGACAAATAGATTGCTGGGTATATTGTAGATGATGTACACACACAAAAAAAATATATCTAATGTCATTTGACATAGTAGAACATTTCTAGAACACACAGCTTTGAACATCTGAAAAGATAAGTGCCATGAATATGTTAGATGTTTTCAGTAGTGAGGAAAACACATATAGAACCCCAGCATGTGGGATTCTACGTGTTAGATCAAAGCAGCTGACTCTCCCTGTAGAGATCAGCCACATCTTGTCTCCATCTATCTATCTCCTTAGCTGCTTAGCTTCTAATCTGTAGCAACCCTACGGTAGGGTGGAACAATAGGATCCGCTTCCCAAATTATACCTTACACCCTATATATCCTATTCTATTACCGTATTTAGTACCTTTGCTGTTCTGCTAAACTCACAGACTCCTCCCCTTAAGCTCAGAGACCCTTCCCCTAAAAAGTCTATAAATTATAAAGATTTTCTTTTGCCTGCAGGTTACTGGTGAATCTCCACCATATTCCAGGTTCCCCTGATGTGAGTAATCTATATTATGTAAAGGATCTGGACACCCAGAATCTGTCCAGCATATCTCTACCAAACCTAGAAATAATCTTTAATATTTAAAACACTAAGCCGTGTTGGAGAGACAGTTCAGCAGTTAAGAGCACTTGCTCTGCTCTTCTAGAGCAACCAAGTGCAGTTCCCAGCACCCAAGTCAGGACCTCACAACTTCCTGTAACTCTAGCTCCAGTGGATCAGATGCCCTCTTTTGGCCTTGGCAGACACCTGCACAAACATGCACACACTCACACATGGACACATAAATTTAAAAAAAAGATTTTTTTTAAATCCACTAAGATGACTATATCAAGAGACAATGTCAGGGAGGGTCAAGCAGATGTTTTCTAGGAAGGCATGCAAAGGATAAGTGAGAAGTATATTCCCATGTGAGAACTCAGGTAGAGTGGCCATACATCTGTCTAGAGCATAGGCATATGAGAGGGGAAGGACGGTGGTTCACAATTACGGGGCAGCGTGGGGCAGCAGGAAGATGACCAATAAAACAGAAAGGGTCTCTGCACTCACATCACTGCTCAAGAAAGGCTTGGGAGGGAACAGCCTCCTTGGCACCCACAACTTGACCCAGAATAGAATGTGAACAGTTCTTGTAGCAGGTGGGCAGGGTACCTGAGAGGCAAGGGTGCTTCATCCCTGGCCCTTTCTGCTTGGGGTGAGGTTCTTCCTGCATGCTTTGCTCAGGGGATTCTGCTGGCTAGGCTCCTTCTACCCAAGCCTCCTCCTTTGCCTATCTTCTTCCAAGCTTCAGACACACATAAGAAACGATGTTCCTCTCCAGCTGAACACAGCTCCCCCGTGTTTATGCCTCTCTGGTGTTTCCTTCATTATCTCTGGCTTGTCTGATGGCAGCTTGGCATCTGCTTCCTGGAGAGCCTGGAGAGCTTCCTGTCACACAGAGACTCTGTGGCTCCGTCTGGAAAGGAAGCTGGCTGCTGGCACAGCACCTGTTACCACCAGAGCCACCAGCTAGCTGTCCCAGTTAAGAAGACGGTCATCGTGCCAGGCCACACTTTTTGCTGTTACTCTGTAGTAAAGAATAACTGATGATATGAAGAGGCATGTAGATCTGAAAAACTGCCAAGGGGCAGACTATGCCGCTACTCCAGTTAGCTAGCAGGGGCTCGATCGAGCCGCTCCCTCACAGAGTTTAGAGTTTTCATCTGTAGTTGAAGAAACCTGACCCACACAATCTGCAGCTTCCTGTGACCATAAATTGAATTTGTTAAAATCTCACACTTAGGGAATAGGCTGTCTGCCTTTAACCTTAGCACCTGAGAGGTAGAGGCAAGTGGATATCTGCAAGTCTCAGGCCAGCATCTTCTACACAGTGAGAACCTGTTTCAAATGTTAAAAAAAAAAATCACAATTGAACCAGGATAAACTAAGTGTGCAACAGATTGCAGAGTCAAAGAAGTCCAAGACCACTAGAATTCAGATGACTAAGTTCCACTTGCCACCTTCTCTCAAAACTGTCCAAGGCAGGAGTTCTCAACCTGTAGGTTGCAACCCCTTGGGGAGTCAAATGACACTTTCACAGGAGTTGCATAAGACCATCTGCATATCAGATATTTACACTATGATTTATAACAGCAGCAAAATTACAGTTATGAAGTAGCAACGAAAATAGTTTTACAGTTGGGATCACCACAACATGAGGAGCTATTATTAAAGGGTCACAGCATTAGGAAGGTTGAGAACCACTGGTCCAAGGCATAAAACCACATGGTTAGGTCCAGCACAACAAGGCCTATTCTCTGGACCAATTCCTACATTAGATTTTTTGTTGCTGTCATTAACCAACACCATGGCCAAAAGCAGCCTGGGAAGGAAAGGATTTATTTTAGTGAATAGACTATAGTTCATCATCAAAGGAGGCCAAGGTAGGAACTCAAGTCAGGAGCTTAAAGCAAAAACCAAGAGAGGAATGCTGCTAACTGGCCTGCTCCCTCTAGCTTACTCATCATCCCCAAAGCTAAATTTTTAGTGGTTTGTTTATTTTTCATTTTTTTATTTTTTGAGACAGGGAATGACTTTGTATACCTGGCTGCCCAGAACTCTCTTTATAGACCAGGCTGGCCTTGTATTCAGATTTGCCCAACTGGACCTCCTGAGTGCTGGGATTAAAGGTGTGTATTACCACACCCAACCCCAGGTTTTTTGGTTTGCCCCTGCTTCCACGATGGGTTTCTCTGTTGTAACTCTGGCTGTCCTGGAACTCACTCTGTAAACAAGACTGGCCTCAAACTCAGAGATCAGTTATCTGCCTGCCTCTGCCTCCTGAGTGCTCAGACTAAAGGCATGGGCTGCCACTGCCTGGCATATTTAAAAAAAAGAAAAAGTCCCCCAAAAAACAGGATCTCACGATTGTAGTTCAGTTTTGTCAAGGACCCTCGTAACCATCCTGCCTCAGCCTCCCAAGTGCTAAGGTTTTTGCTTAAGTCACAACACTAAGCTTTATCTAAGATGTCCCAGCCTTTATTAGACCTGCCATCCTTTTCAACTTGCTCATGTGGTATAGATTATTACATACTACAGGTATGTCTTCTCTACTTCAGGATACACACACACACACACACACACACACACACACAAATTGAAAAAGAAAAGCCTAGTGTTTCCCCATAATTTCTAGGAAATAAACACAATGACTGAATACTACTCTAAACAAATGTTAGAAAGAGTGGTAGAAAGAGAGGGAGGAGAGGGGGCGGGACAGCTGTGGGGACAGCTGCTTGTCAGTATACTGGACTGTGAGATCCCATCACAAAAGTCACTGTTGACTGTTCAGGGCATGTTCATCTTGACATCAGATGACCCACCCAGGAGAAACAAAGCCCATTCCTGCTCCAAATCTTTCAGAATCCTCATTGTGGAACAGAGCTGCTAGTTAACCCTCCAGCCTGGTATACATTAGCTGACATTAGATTTCCCAGCATGGTGCTGAGAAAAGAAAATGCTATTTATAACTTGATAAGCAATCATCAGTGTAGGATTCTACATGTGCTTACTGTTTTCCTGTCTTTGAAATTCTATACTTTTCTCTGTGTCTCCTGGGGATAAGTCCCAACAGGTCAGGGTTCTGAAGAGTGAGTGTGGAATCAGCCAAGGAAAAAACACACATTTTTTGAATGAAGCAAACGTTAACTAACTTTATTTTTTCCCATACACGTTATATACCCTTTGAACAAAGCTCTTAAGCAGGTTACCATGAAAATACCCATACATGACTAAATAGCTCTCATATGTCCTGTTCCCATAGTTACATCATAGAACAAAGCAATCCATTTTCTATTACAGATTGACAGAGTTTATGGAAACCAAGCATTTTTCTTGGCAGGCTGTGGTTTGTGGTAATCAAGTAAAACTCAAACATTCTATTGTTCTACTTAATATAATCCTATTATTTTTCTATTAATGTGAATCAAAGGATCACAAATAAAAGAATTTATCATATAAAAAAGAAAATCTATGTGTTTTACTATCTTTATGTTCTAGAGGTACACACTGAAACCCATCAGCAATTCTGCAATTGTAAAACCAGGAAAATCAAATTTAATCATGGTCAAGGAAATTCAAACTTAACAGTGGGCATGAAACTCATTTGTTGTCTATTAATCTAGACCTGTCTCTCAAAGGCAAAACTCATAGGCCCTAGTAACCGAGCTTCCTTTGTTTTTGCTCCCTGATCCAAGTGAATTTTTAGCTATTAAAAATGTGTTTTCATACTTTCATGGTGTTCCTAGGTTACTTGCTCCACAGTAGCTGGCAAAACACCCTGATCTGTTTTTGATATTTTTGACTGTGCATGTTTCTTTGTTTCTTCCAGAAGTTTCAATTGAATCTGAGAGGTACTGCTTGGGAAAAATCACTATACTATATTTGCATTGCCCAGTGAGGGGGAACAGTGCCCAGAGAGGGGTTAGAGACCCCTATAGAACTTTCATACCATGAGATGTGGTGACCATAATAACAAAAGCCTAGCAGCAACAAAGAACACTCAGGAGACAATCCCTCATGGCTTTGCCACACTGGGGTAGATTCATAGATAGTTGTGCTAACCCATGAACTGTACTCTTGACACTCCAACACCGACTACATGGCTCCTGCCATTTATCCATGCCCCAACACAAGAAGCCATCCACTTGCACATCCTCCAAGGCCCACAGTGGAGGAGGACACTACATATATGGAGGTTAAAAGAAATGTCTGTGGGCCTCCTCCTCCAGCTTATTGACATAAGTATGAACTATGTTCAAACAAAGGCCTTTCAAGGAATAACATAAAAGGTTGAAAATTCAAGGCCAATTTAGGTAATTTAGCAAGATTGCCTCAAACTAAAATAACAAAAAGGCTAGAGGTGTAACTTGGAGATAGAGTTTGTGCCTAGCATGTATAAGGCCCTACTACTCCTTAGTATTAATTGGTTTTGTTAAGAGACAGGACCTTGCTGGGCAGTGGTGGCGTACACCTTTAATCCCAGCACTTGGGAGGCAGGGCAAGTGGATCTCTGCGACTTCAAAGCCAGTCTAGACTACAGAGTGAGTTCCTGGACAGCCAGAGTTAGAACAGAAAAACCTGTCTGGGGAGGAGGGGGGAAGAAAAAAGGATCTATGTACCATACACTGACCTTGAATTTGAGAGCATTGCCACCCAGAGTACTAGGATTACACGTTTGTCCCACCAGATTCCATATATTTGAGATTTAAAAGTATATACATGTTATATATGTGTGTGACTATATACATGTTTTATATATGCTATATATATGTGTACACACATACCCCCACACATAGATATGTGTTATTAAACTTCCTAAAAATATATTGGTTGGGCCAAATTTCATAGATTGGCACTTCTAGTTTCTCTACTGTCTTCTAGGACTGTATTTCCTATATCATCTCCAGCTTGCTGACTCTTTCAGACTCTTTGATTAAGGCATATTAGTCACTTAGAATCCTTCACAGATGCTAACATGCATCATCCAACAATGTCAGCAATAAGGACATATAACTCTTGCCTGTCCAGAGCAAAACTACCTTCATTTTGGATGATGATACTACCAACCCTAAATCCAGATCAAACCACCCATTACATTCTTCACTAATATGGATCAATGTATCTTCTTTTTCCAGGTGTAGTGGTACACTCCTGTAACCCTAGCACTGTGGCTGAGGCAGGAGGATCTTGAGTTCAAGTTTAGCTTGACATGCATAAGTGAGCTATACCTACTTAAAAAAAATAATAATTTAGGGCTGGAGTTAGCTTAGCAGTTAAGAGCACTTGCTGCTCTTGCACAGACTCAGGTTCCATTCCCCTCAGCTACATGGTGGCTCACAACCATCCATAATGCCAGTTCCAGGGGAATGTGACACCTCATTCTGACCTCCACCAGTACCAGGAATGCAGGAAAATACTCAAAATGTAAAAATAAACAAATAAATAAATCTTTAAAAAATTTAAATAATTTAAAAAATATCTTTCTTATGCATCAGCTACTTCAAGTTGGACTTCCACTACTTACAACTTAACAGTGTTGATTGCTTCTGGTAGTTTTGACAAAGATACAAAATCTTCACAATTTGTGTATGTGTGTGTAGCTGAGAATGGAATCCAGAACCTTTACTATGCCAGGTCAGTGCTCTGCTACAAAACTGCATCAACTTCATGATCTTTTATTTTAATCTAACTTCAGTGAAAGCTTAAAAACATTAAGCTTAAAAACGTACATGGTAATATTTATAATAGTTTCCTAATTGGCAGAGTTAAGGAGATGAATAACTTGGACATCTGTACACACAGAAATACATATTATGGCCTTGTTTTACAAAAAAATAGATCTAAAGATGTTTATAATTCTACACAGATTCCAAGTGCAAACATAATTTTGGATATCATGATGTATCAGTAAGCTTATATAGATCAGTCTAGTGCTGTGCTTGATGGTGTCTGAAAAATTCACGCTCTGTTCAAAGTGGGTTTTCTAAATTTTTACTTATTGTTTTTTTGAGACAGGGTTTCTCTAATGTAACTCTGGCTATCTTGGAATTCACTCTGAAGACCAACCTGGCCTCAAACTCACTGAGATCTGCATGCCTCTGCCTCTGGAGTGCTGGGACTGAAGGTGTGTGTCACCATTGCCTGCCCAAAGTGCATTTTCTTAACTGAGTGCCATTGGCAATATGGTCACCGGTGTATGTAATTTCACTGGTATAATTTTTTTCTGGAAATTAAACATGTAAAACCATTTTCTAGCCACTGAGCTACAGTCTGTCTTGGATTTTTGTTTGTTTGTTTCTTTGTTGGAGACAGATTCACATAGTCCAAGCTGATCTTAAACTTCTGATCTTCATGCCTCTACCTCCTAAATGATGGGATTAAAGGCATTCCCTATCACACCCCTGCCTAACATGCCCCTAGAATTCCCAGTTAGAGTCTGAAGGCTTTTGCTATTGACTTTTTGTATATAGATGGGTTTTCAAAGAAGCTGGATGTTCTGTTTTCCAATTCAATGATAAAAATTATATCAAACTATTGGCAGAAATCCACTCAAGTTAAACCAAAAAGAGGCTTATCAATCATGTGCCTGGTGGACTATGAGGGGAATTTAACATTCTGTAATCTGGACAGTAATGAGAAAATAGGAACCCTGATTGCTTCATCATCAAGAATTATGGAAATAATAAGAAAGAACAGCAGTATTTAGGTAGCATTTAAATAGACTTGAGATGTTATCTAAGCATTTAATACTGAGTACCAACAGTTGGGATCTAGGTTGGCTGTTTCCATGTTCTTTGCCTCTTATCCAAAGAACTGAAAATAACGGCTCATACAGATCTGAAAAATTACCAGGATACTTTATTGGAAACAAAGTGATAGCACAGATTAAAGATGGATGCACTATCATGGTTAACAGCAGGCCTCAAAAAAGAGAGTACTCAAGGCTATAGGCTGGGATATCTTTCTATGGGATCTAAAGGAAGGAGAGACTGTCTACAAAACAGTATGGTTTGGGTGGTTCTCTATCAATTTTGATTGATATATTGTACATTCACTTTCTTACTGAATAATTCCCTTCCCATAAAGCGTCTGATTTTAATCATATGTACATTAACCATGCATATGCATAGGATGGAAAATAGGAAGGACACTGTTTGCCACAAGCATAAAGTTTAAAGAATGAGTGTTTGGTCCATGATTTTGAGTATAACATAGATCTATGCAGTCTTAAACAAAATGTGACAGAATTTTGTGTCACCTTTGTGACAGTTTTTATTAAAGTGGCAGGTCTATAACTCAAAATACGTTAGTATTTTTATTCACTATTAACTTGTGTTATTAAATAAATTTGTTTGTCCCTGATACAAACTGAATGCTCTTGTCTCCCCCAATTTGATGATATTGGGAGATGGGGCTTTTGGTAACTCAGAATCCTCATGGGTAGAATTCATGACCTAAAAAGAGATGAGATATCTAGACCTTGTAGAAATATAGCTAGAAGAATCTGGCAAAAGATAAATGTAGAACAATTCAGCCTGAAGAGTTTAATTGGCTTTAATTTTTAGGTCAGGAAACCCTCATTCTATAAAATAGAATGAGTATTTGGATGAACTACACAAAAGAGTTAGTCTAACAACCTGAAAAGACCACAGAAAGAAAAAATAAAAAGTGTAATGCAGACTGATCACTTCAAAGTTACTTTCTTTGTAGGGTGTCAGCAGGAGACACAACAAGTAGTTAACTTAGAATATCACTTGCCCAGCATCCAGAGGCCCTGGGTTTGATCCCTAGGGTTACAAAACAAAACAGAAATAATAGATTTTTAAAACTCCCTAATATCAGGTCATTTCCTAATATCAGGTTAACTCTGTGTGTGTTCTGACTAAGGCTAAAGGAATTTCATCATCATGTTAACAGAAATTAGCATGTTGGCTCTCTAACTCTGCTTTGTTTGTTTAGAGACTGGGTCTCAGGCTAGTCCACAACTCAGATCAAGAAGCCTCACCTGTCAGGCACACGGGGCTTTGCTACCACGTCTGGCTCTAACCCTAATTTTTTTCTTTCCTTTTTATTTTTTTGAGACACAGTTTCTCTGTTGTAACTCTGGCTGTTCTGGAACTCACTTTATAGACCAGGCTGGTCTCAAACTCAGAGATCTGCCTGCCTCTGCCTCCCAAGTGCTGGGATTAAAGGCATGCACTACCACTGCCACCTAACCATGAAGGTCAGATAAACAACTTAGTTTCAGCTTGGTAATGTACAACTGTAACATTAGTGACTTTTTTTTTTAAGCCTGGACTAGTACGGTAGCTTAGTTTAAAACAATGCCTCCCATAATTTTTATTTAAGATACTATCAATTCAGATGATAAATACAGCAATTTAAGGAGTTAAAAGTGATGGTGGTGTAGGATGGAGGCAAGGGCAAGGGTAGGGGGTGAATTATAGCCTATCAGCAGAGGGTAGTGACAGTCAAGGCCTAAAGAAATGTCTCAGCCATAAAAAGGAGATACGGGTTCCATTTTAGGATAGACTGAGTTTCAAGATCTAGAGAGTTCTCTATCCACCAGTATCCTCCATCGCACACTCTCTGGCTTTGGAAGAGAAAAGAGAGTACCATCTGAGACTGATGAAGCACCAAGAAAACAAGTAACAAGGATAGAAATGTTGAAGTAGAGATTTGAGGCTGTTCATTTCCTTTGGACCCAATAGAACTCCAAATGATGAGGTGGAACTATCTGCAGAGGGAAGCAGGCAGGTGGTAGTTTAAATAGGGCCCCAGACCTTAGTAGGCCCTGAGACCTTAGCACAACTGACTCCATGATAGAAGTGCCATTCAGGCTGGAAGACATAACATGTAGATAGCGAGTACCACCTGCCAAAACTAAAACAAAGGCCTAATACATCAAAGTCCATAGTTCTGGGAAAGTCTCAAAATGTACTAACCTTGCCTTTTAGTTTCTGTAGTTCTGCTTCTGGCTAACTGTTCTTGTTAACTAAAGTATGTCAACCCAGAATATGGTTTTTGTGCTGAAAAGCTCATTCTGAGAAAGGATCCCAAACACCCAGTATAGTTGCTAGCTAGCAGATAAAGACTTTCTATTGGTGTAAACCTATGTCTGACTGGTCTTCCCTGGTGACTACTCCACGATACCTGTACCCAGACTGGTAGATAGATGCCTATCTTATACCCAGGCTGGTAGGTAGATGCCCTATCCTGTATCCCAATCTCTTCTCATAAGGGCTTCAGTCAGGTTGGATTAGATTCTACCCTAATAGCCTCATTTTAAATTAATCACCTTTTGAAAATCCTACTTCCAATGAGTCACATCCTGGGCTACTGAAAGTTCGGATTTCAAAACATGAATCTGAAAGACCTCCAATTCATGCCAAAACATCCTCAAAAACATATAGTTTATAAATATAACTCCAAGACGGAAAGCAGGGCATGATGTCACACAAATGTAATCTCAGCAATTGACATGTAGCAACAGGAAAACCTGGAATTGAAGGCTAACTTCAGTTGAAGGCTAACATGAGCTACATGAGACTCTGTCTCAAAATAAATATTTGAATACATTGAGATGTACCATGCTCTTGGTGCAAAAAATTTAACAGAAATCTGGCACGGTGGCATGTATCTATAATCCCAGCACTTGGGAGGCAGAAGCAAGAGGATCAGGAGTTCAAGGTCATCTCCAGCTACACAGCAATTTTGATAGTCTGAACTTCAAGAACCCTGTCTTTATTTTTAAAATTATAATGATAATGGTACACTTTAATATCAATTCCTTCTAAACTACTCTAGCCAAATTCCATAGGACATAGTCCTCTTGCCCTTCCCTATTCATTTCATCATATTTAATTAATTGTACGTTATTTAGAATCAAAGTATGTATTTATTTTAGACTCATCATTTCTCACCCCTAATCAACATTCCGAAGCAGTTTATGCTTCACACAGATTAAAATCCCTGGTTGATCCTCTAAAAATTTTGGTATTGGGGGATTGAGCCTAATCTCAAACAAGCTAGGCAAACGCTCTACCACTGAGCTATCCCTCTACCCCACTCCTGTCTCATTTCCTTCCTCCACCTCCTCCACACCCAAGAAATTTTTCTTCTCCTTAAAGACCCAGCGCCATAGGATGGTGGATGCATGGAGGTGGTGGGAAAGCACCAGCAGGTGTAGGTCACCTGGGGTTTCTCTCCTTTCGGACTTCAATCTGTGGATCCCCAAACACCTTGCTGGGAACAGCACAACTCTGGCAGTCTTCCTGCTTCACCCCGGCTCCAGAGGATCCAATACCGTCTCTGACCTCCTCTGGCACCCAGACCAGCATGTACACATAAAGACACATATCCATAAAAATAAAAATTAACAAAGAATGATCATGACTGCTAAATTTTAAAAAATTAAGCAAGTTGAAGAAGTATGCCATGATTCCACCCACACCTATCTTGAAACCAGGATCTACATAGAATTGCCAGCAGAGGCCGGAAACAAGGCAACACATGTCAGTAACCCCAGCTACTCAGGAGCATCAGAAGTAGGGTAAAAATGAGAGACCAAATTTAGCTGGAATGTGTCCCAACATAGTATTTAAAAAAAGAGGCACCATGATATAACTTATGATTACAAGCCTGCATCACTGTGCACAGCTCTAAATGTAAATTTTATATGAAAACAAAATAAAAATATAGGAATTAGGAGGCCACCCCCATACACTTAGAAGTGTTTGTTTTTTTCTCTCTCTCTTGCAAAATTTTCATTTATCCAACATAGTCTTTTGTCTTTGATGTTCACGTTCAGAGTAACTTTTTTTTTTTTAGATACTACGTAGCCTTGGATGTACTGGAACTCACTATATAGATCAGACTGGCTTTGAATTCACAGAGATCCTCTTGCCTCTGCCTCTCAGACAGCTGGCAGCAGCAATTTTTTTAACTGAATAAAAATACTGTGGAATTTAGGGCTAAGGAGTTAAGTACTAGGGTTTTGTTTAGGACGTCTCTTCTATTTTGCAAACTAACTTCAAATGCATATAATATGCATATATTATTATACATATGTTTATTATATTAAGAAACGGACGTCACCAAATATTTTTATTATCTTTATAGTCGGCCAACAGAGATTTAATTACCTGGGAAAGCCAATGGAATAGCAAAAATCTTCCAATTTAAACACTGATGAGGGTTATGCGAACAGCTAATCTTTTCAATAAATTTCGAGATACACAAGACAAACGATTTCCACACAGAACACCAATATTTTTGAGTTACTTCCATGGCCAAGAGAAAACCTGGAAGTTTTAAATAAAAAAGGCACGATGAAAATCCCTTGTGTTCCGTGAGTTCCTATATACTGAGACTCAAGAGTCGGGGATTGTTAGCAAAAGATAACTCTGTGTAAGGCCCCGGCATTTCAACCTAGGGTGTATTTTAACTTAAATACCTGTTTTGCCTAGAAAACAGTCTGTTGTTTTCGCGTCTTGAAGGCTTCCTTGGGTGTCAGGAAGCCAAGGCCTCAGCCGCCACCTGGCGACGCTGATGACTGGCAAAGCGTCCTAGCTGAGGCAATTCCAAAGGCTGAGCTGTCTCCTTTAAGAAGCTGACTCACGTGGATGCTGTGTTGTGTGCGCTCAGCTGGGAAGGGAGGTGGGTCCTCAGTCTCACCTCATTGGCGGTCTTGGCCGAGGAGGCTGAGTTAGCCTCCTTGATTGGCTGTAAGAATGCGAAGTGTCGAATTAGAGGCGGGGCGAGCAGCGGTGAGCCCGCCCATACTCTGCGGCTTTGGGTAGGGGTGGGCGGCGAAGTGTAAGGGAGCAGGAGTGGGGGGAGGGTGAGCCAGGGAAGGGGCGGGGCCCGGCGGAAGGGGCAGAGTGCCAGGGAGGGGGGCGGAGCCTAGCAATGAAGGGCACTGCGGGCCAACCGGGAGAGCCGCCTGAAGGGAGGGCGGGGCCACGCCGGGTGATTGACGCCGAGACCGGACCAGGGAGAGGCGGGGCCAAGGCCAGGGCCTGACTAAACCTGAAGACTTGGAGGCCGAGGGGCTTCGACCCAGCTGAGGAGCGAAGAGCTGCCGGCAGCACCGATCTCCCCAGCGCGCAGGTGAGTGCGGCGGCTAGCGATGGACTCGAGTCGGCGGGGTCTCGGAGCCCTCGGGCCGGCGGCTTCGAAGCCCTCGGGGAGCGGCCCGGGGCGGGGGCCCAGGCAGGAAGTGCCTCTTCCCCTCGCCACTCGTCTGGGGTCCGGACGCGGCCACCGGGGCCCTTCAGGACCGAAGGGCCGCGGGCCGGGCCGTCGCTCTTTGTGAGGCTGTGGCGCGACGGCCGCCGTCGGCCCGCCTCCGCCGCGCAGCCGAACGCCCCGCGAGCCCGCAACAGCCGCGACCCCTTGGCGACCCGCGGTCCCCACCCCCCTCCCCGCCGCCCTCGGTGACCGACGCCGCGATCGCTTGTCCACGGACAGCTCGCCCGGTGACACCCCCGTTTCCTAGACCGCCCCGCCCCCCACGGCGGCCGTCCCCGCCGCAGCGTCGGGGGCGCGCCCGGGCTCCGCTCCGGGTCGGCCCGCGGGCCCGCGCTCCAGGGCCGCGCTCTCCCTCCGCCCGCTGCGGGGGCCGGACTCGCGCGCGGGTGCCCCGGCTGTGGGCCGTGCCAGCCACGGTGCCAGCCCTCTGCCACACTGTCCAACGACCCTTTCGGCCCCTGGACGTGGGGACGCTGCTAGGCAGCCCGCGGGTGGTGCGCGCCCGGGAGCCCGCGCCCGCCCAGCTGTTCCGCCTGTGTTTGTTGTGCAGCGGAGGCCCCGCCGCCCTCGCCGCCGCGCTCTCCGCCTTGCGCTCGGCGATTGGCTGGCGAGCGTCACGTGGGCGCGATCAGCTGGGCCGGCTGCGGGCGGTCGGCCTGGCGGGGACCCCGCAGCTGCCAGGCGATCCCATCTGGCGGCTCCTCCCTGCGGGCGGAGGTAGGCTTACCCCTGCACACCCCTTTATTCCACGCTGCTGTATAGGTAGGTGGGACGACCGAGAATTGCCAGCCGGAGTGGGAAGCCGTAGTAGTACAGAGGTTTGTTTAATCCTGACACTGACTAATCTCCCTTCGGAGTAACAGTCGGGGAAGATGTTCAGCTCGTTTATTTTTAAGATTTTCTCTGTTTACGGAGCCTTGGAAATCTGAGGGTTTTTATTTCAGGTGCCCTTTGACAGATGAAGTAACTGGAATAATAGGACACCTATCAAGCAGTTTTTCGTAGCCACATAGGGCTGCAGCTGCGTTCCAACATAAAGGAAGCCAAAATCTTTCAGTGTTTCTAGGATGCATATTTGTACCAGATGTGGTTAATGAGTTCTTTTACTACGAATTAATCGCGTATTAGGTAAGAAGGAGATTCCAGAAAAAGCCAAGTCTTCTCTCTGGAAACTCCCAATTTAGTAAAAAGCTACAGTCCAATAAAATTGATAAATAGTACAATGCTACATATTGTTAAGTTATGAAATGAGTGTTACAAAAGTTCAAAGATGGGGCAGTGAGGACACCAAGAGGAGGAAGTAGGAAGTATTCTGAAGAGAACGTACTAGTTAAACCTAGAAAACGAAAAGACTGCAGGTTGCTATTGGGCAGGCGGGCTTAGGAAAAACAGTCCTAGAGCACTTACAGGTAGCAGGAAGATGGAGCATGTGGAATTTGGCAGACGTGTATGTGTGTGTGAGTGAATATATATATATGTGTATATGCACACCAGTTGTGTGTACTGGAGCACGAGGTATTTTGTACTTGTTAAGGAACTAATTTGGTTTTTTTTTGTTTTGTTTTTTTTCATTAGAGTCTTACACACTATAGCCCAGGCTGGCCTTGAACTTTAGGCAATCCTGCCTTACTGTCCTTTGTGTCTGGATTTCAGGTGTGCTATTTAATGTCTGTCTTATGCCCTCATCTGGCCTAGTTTCAATACAGATTTCTTTCCCCCTTAGTCTGTGTCTAGCAACCATCTTATCTCTAGGAAAGGCACAGAATGAAGTATGTTCTGCTCAATTTATGCAGGGAAAACAACTTGGATTTTAACAGTAAATTAGTTCTAAGCATGCTTGGCAAAATAAATTTGGCTTCTAAATAAATGAACATCTGGCTGGAAAGTAAAAAGAGGGCAGTAAGAAGGCCTTGCAGGCAAAGGTGCTCACTCACAGCCTGAGTTTTAGCCCAGGGACCCACATGGTTCAAGGAGAAAACTTATTCCACAGAGCTTTCCTGACCTCCATGTGCCCCACACAATTAATAGATCTAATAAAAAATTTTAATAAGGAAATAGGCCAAAAATCCTATGAAAAGACATTAAATTTGCTACTTCTCTGAAAAAAGTCTGTTGGACAGGGAGCTAATGCTAAATACATATTCATGAGATATGAAGATAGTCCTAAGTGTATTTGTATCTAGACTATTCTTTGTTTTATAGTGCCTAGATAGCTATGTGAATTAAAACTATTTCCCTGGTAATGCTGTGTGGTAACAAGTGTGTAATTTGGGAACTGTTAGCTAGACATGAATTTGCTGTTTGGCACTTCAGTCTAGAAATCACACAAACTATACATAGCTATCCAGCAAGAAGCTTTCAGTATTGTAGCACAACAAACAAGGGGAACATGTTTGTCTTGCCAAGAAGTTTTTTGGGAGATAACCAACTCAGATTATTTGCTGACTCACTATTAGCTGCTGAGTTTTGTGACTGGTCTTATTTCCTGATGATGACTAAGCAATATTCTAGAAAAAATAGTCACTGTGGAATTTTTTTAACAGAACATAAAACATGGGCATTATTTTAGATGAGAAAAGCAGATATGTATACTTAAATTACTGTCAAATGAAGACCCAGTGAGATAAGCAAGACATCCATTTGACCCAGCAGAGTGAACTGATACAGTTCTGTAAGAGGATAACATGGTTTTCTTGTGTTACTGAAATTAGGCTCATGCTAAACATTTTGTACAAAAGTAAAAACATTGGGCTGGAGGGGAAGCATAGTGGTGATGTGTTTGCCTAGTGTGCACAAGGTACTTGGTTTGATCCGCAGTATCACAGAAAGAGGAAAAAATATTTTGTAGAATGAGCTGTTGTCTCCCCATGTAACTTTTCAGTAGAATATTGCTACAAATTGCTATGAAAATAGTTAATGAAACTGCAATACCATTAATTGTTTATTACTATGGTAATAATTATCCCAGCTATTAAAAGTTTTATAGTTTTTGTTCTTTCCTTTGTTCTAGAGAGAAGAGACTGAAAACCAGATACACAACCATGCTTCCACATGAATCTGTTTTAGCAGAGTCAAAACAAACTACTTCTGGAGGGGGCAGATTTTTGTAACCCTTTCTTTACTAGAATCTTGTGGACTAGGCTCTTTTTATATATAGTCTTTGTCTCCTCCCATCAGGTACAATTAAAACAACAGCAGCAATAAAAAACACCCTCTGCTTTATCCAGTGGTGGAGGGAACACTGTGATAGGTGTTTGGAAATATCCCAAAGGTATAATTTCTTAACTAAGGAATAGTCTTTCTGAAGTAGATATTTTCCATCAGAAGGTCCTGTGCAATGCAAATGGATGCCTGTTGTTCTCCCTGGTATCTTTAGAGCTAGGAAGTGGTGTCTCCTTAGGCTAAATCCATTGCCAGGATTGAGACCAAACTGGATTATTAATTACAGGGAGGGCAGGTACCTATTTTAAGGTCTTGGATTGAGACACTAAGAATTTGAAATGCTAGAAGGTAGCTTTCATCCTGTTTATAATTTCTATCACCTGGATACTTAGCATGGCTGTAATTAACAGGAGGTGAAGCTGATTAATTGCTACAATTTCATATCCATTCGGAACCCTGCTTCCTCATTTGTGATGGAGCAGAGTTGGAATGGGATGTGTTATAGTCTTCCTTTTACTGACCTTTATTTACTAATCACTGCAGGGCACCATTCTCAATATGTAGTATTTCCATTTAATTCTCATTCAGAGATAATTCTGTTGTCATTTTACATAGAAAACAAGGTAATTTATCAAAGTGTACAAGGTCTTGAGGGAAGGAGAGCTGAAATTTAAAAACAACACCTGGCTTTAAAATTTTAAGTCATCTAGGCCATACTGTATAAGTCCTTGGAGAGAAGAGGCAGCAGCTGGGTATATACTATTAATTTGAATGATCTCCGTATAATTGATCTTCAGTGTGCATGAGTGGTTACAGAAAGCTAAGGATTTTTGTTTCTTGAGACTGGGACTCACTGTAGCCCAGGCTGGCCCTAAACTTTTGATACTCTTTGTCTTCTGAATTCTGGGATTACAGGCCTGAGCCACTATACCCAACTCAGAATGCCAGTGATTTTAGCCAGAAAATCCATGAAGAAAATGGGAATGGAATTACAGTAATTTGTCAACTATTCCTATTGATCTTTAAACCTGAATGCCAACCAAGTTTCTGTTTCTGAGAAAGACTGCTTTCTGAAGGGCCTTTTCCCTATCTCAGTGTGTTCTCAAGCAGGATAAACTTTTCCTGGTAAAGACTTGAGTTTTGCAATTCACCAGTTCATATACTAGCCACTTAACACTGCCAGTAGCTAGAAAGTACTTAAGTATAAACAAAGGAGTGTGACTACGTACTAAAGAAGCTATCACCACTAAAATATGTGATGTTTTTAACATTTTAAAAGAATTATTTTTAGTGTGTGAGCAGTTAAATCAGAGGTGAGCTAGATTTGCTGTTTCTTTTTGTTTTTGTTTTACTTTATATGTATGGGTATTTTGCCTGCATGTAGTCTGTGTACCAGTCATGCATTTGGTGCAAGTGGAGGACAGAAGAAAATATCAGATACCCTGGAACTAGAGTTACAGATGTTTGTGAGCCCATATATGGGTGATGGGAATCAAACCCAGGTCTCCTGGAAGAGTGGCCAGTGCTCTTAACTACTGAGTCAGACCAAACCATAGATCACATATTTATTTGTTGGTTTATATAGAAAAGAGTCCAACAGGCTTTTAAGATCCTTGTTTTATGACCTCGAAACATGGGATTTATACAAACTCATGTCCAATTTTTAAAATCATTCATCCCTAGGGACATTGTCTCATGGGTTCCTGAAAGGAAAATAGGTTTCTTCTTTTTTAAACTTAGATAAATTGTGTAAGTTAAAAAAATATTTTTTAAGGTGGAGATCCTAAGATATAATTACTTCACCAGAAGCTTCAGGTGCAAATAGAAGTTAGAAATTCTAGATGGGTAAAGGATGCTCTTTGGTGAGAGAAGAAATCAAAGATAATCAGTAAAATATCTGAGTTGTCTATGAACTTCACTATATGTTCATCCTGGTTCCTCACTACTTCAGGTAATAGCAGATAAACTATTAAACAGCCAAGTTTTATACTTCGCTTTCTCTAGGATTTTATAGCTTGGAACTATGCAAAAGAACACCCAGAAGGTCCTTATTTATGTATGACTTGGAAAATAATATTCAGTTAGGGAATACAGGAGGAGTGGAGAACTGGAATAAGACTCAGTTTAGAGCTTAACTTGACTACTTGTGGGAAGTTACATGGTCTATATTTTTGCACCTATAAAAGTAGAGCTATATATATATATCTACTTTACTAGTGCAGTTAAATGGTATGCATTAAATACACTGGACGTACTTAAGTCTTAGAGTTCACACTGTCCAGGTCCAGACAAATGTGATGACTCTTAGCCTTTTAATGTCTCCTCCTCAAGAATAAAGTGGCTTTCTTCAGGCTACTATAACTGAACACTATAACCTTGGTGGTTTATAAGCAACAGGAATTTATTTCTCATGGTTAGAAGATAAAAGCACCAGCAGAAATGGTGGTAGTAAAGGTCAGTTTCCTGGTTCATTGATGCCCCTTTAGGTGTGTCTTTATGACAGAAAGGGCAAGGTAGCTCCATTGAGCCTCTATAAGGCCCCCCAATCCTCTAATAAAGGTTCTGTCTTTATTGACCCTGTTACTCCCCAGATGCTATCATGTTGGTGATTAGTTTCCTTGTACAAGTTGTATGGGGATGCAGATTTTCAGGATTGAGCAGTGGGGTTGTAAATGTCAGCTTGATGGACAGCTTTAGTATTTAGTACTGTTTTAAATTTTGCAAACTTGAAAAACTAAGGCTTATCAGGATCATGGTCGTGCAGAGATTTTTGATGGCAAATAATATTTGACTTCTGCTCACAGTATAACTTTTTTGGCAAACAACTACATTTTATCATATGTGTGTGGATATATAGATAGATAGATTATATAGATATATATATATAGCAATCACAATCAGGAATCATGTAACATAAAGTTCTTCCTAGATATTTTTAGTCTTGATAATGAATCATGCAATTGAAGCCAGTAAAAATACTTGGGTAGAGTAAAAAATAGAATGAATTTGAAGCAAGAAAGAAGGCACATTAAGTCTATTTACCCTCAGCTATTCCTGTAATACTGAGCCAAAGATAGAATGATGTAGGTAGAAGACATAAAGTTTATTTGGAACCATGGCATCTCCCATAGTAGCATCTAAGGTCAATCTAGAAATAGAGTTATTATTTCATCATAGTTAAAATAAATAGTCTGATATTTGAAAGTTGGAAAGAAAATTACCTTTAAAACAAACCCCCCAAACTAGCTGAAGCTAAATGACTAAAACAACTGAGAACTATAAAACTTTGCTGCTAGTCCTTTTCGTTAGACAATTAATAACTCATTATAAACATAATAAAAGTCAACTGCTCAAATATATATTGAATGCTTTATTTATATTGAGAGTCGTAAATTCAGACAGTGGTACAAGGACCAAACAGGTAAAGTAATTGTGTAAACTACAGTGGAGAATGAAAAAGTAAATTGGAGTGGGGGAGAACAGCAATAAGCTGATTAGTCATTTGCTGTAGAAGAATATGTTGTACATTCCGTTACCTAAACCCACCCCCCAAAATGTACAGACTCTTTTTACCCAAATTTTATTTTGTTTTTAAGGTTTTTAGTGTGTATGTGTCTGTCCCTGAGTCCTTTGTGTGTAGATGCCCTCGCAGGCTATAAGAGGACACCAGGTCTGGAGCTCTAGTTACAGGCAGTTAGGAGCTGCCTGATATAGATGCTGGGAACTGAACTTAAGTCTTTTGCAAGAGCAATAAGTACTCTTAAGCACTGACCTATCTCTCCTTCTCCACAATCTTATTTTTTTAAAGATTTATGTGTATGTTGGTCGGCCATGTGTATGAGTGACCATGGAGACCAGAAAAGGATGTGAGAGCCCTTAGAGCTCTCTACAGTCAGTTACGAGCTTCCTGATGTGAGGGCTGGGAGTAAACATGAGTCCTTTGAAAGAATACCAAATGCTCTCAACTGCTGAGCCATCTCTCCTCCCACCTAGAATTTATTTTTTAATTAATTTGTGGTGCTAAGGAGTGAATCTAGGGCCTTTGCATGCACTAGATGAGCTCTCTACTACTGAACTACTTACATCCCCAGCCCTCTTTCCCCAAATTTTAGTTGTTTTGAGTCAGTCTTTTTCTGTAGTCCAGACTGGCCTGGAAATTGTGGTGTTTCCCTGGGGCTCTGCCTCTTGACTGCTGAGATTACTGGGGTACATCACACTTCTGGTTCCTTCCCAAATTTTAAGTCTCAGCCCACCTTTTTAAAACTATTAAGAGCTTGCATATAGTCAAATGAAATTTGTCAGTTCACTGCTTTATCGGGGCTGATGAATTCAGCTTAACATGCCTTAAATTTCCAGCCTCCCCCCCCATACCTACATCTCCCCGTGAGTGTGGGGGGGGGGGAGTATCTTGAAAAGTAATGTGCTTAAGGATTGAAAAAGTAAGCAGCAAGTATTTCCAGAAATGCAGTCAGAAAGTTAACTGCCACAACTTAAGTCTGTGTTATGGTTTATACATTGTGGCTTTTGTTCCTTTTTTTTTTTTTTAAAAAAAAAGATCGAGTCTTCTAATATGGCCTTGGCTGCCCTGGAACTCCCTCTCAGGAAGGCCTCAAACTTGTACTGATATTCCTGCCTCTGAAGATATTTGTTAATGCATTGGTTTCATTTTTTAATTAATATTTTTGTTTATCATAGAATGGATTTCAATATGACACTTCAAACATGTCATTATACTTTGCTCTCATCCATTCCCCCCATTCCCCACTTCCCTTCAGAATGCCCTTTCTGATGTTAGGGTTGCCTAAGGGCTGGAAATCCATAAATCTAAGAAATAGTTTTCTTACTAATTTGTAATGAAATTACTACAGATAACAGTCTGGAACCCCTAACTCCTCAAAAGGACAGCTATGTCAACCTGCCTACCATTTTAACATGTTAGTAAACATTTAAACACGGGAACTGATGACACTCAGAAACACTTTAAAATGAAACCTGTGGTGTATTCTTGAGTATATCTAGAGATTTAAAAGTACTTCAGGACAGTTGCAGTAAGTTTAAGGGATTGAATCTGTTGCCTCCTATAACTGTTGAAATACTGAAATGTGTTATCCTGGTTTCAGAAAATTGTTTTAAAGTTTTGTTGGTTGAGCATTTTAATGCTTCTGTAATTTATCAAATCAGTCAGTAATCAATGAAGTTTTTATTTACTTATTTATTTGGGTTTTTTTTTTGAGACAGGGTTTCTGTATTTTACTACCCAGCTCAATCAAATTTCTTTATGCTAAGTTATACAATGGCTGGGAAGTCTGTTTTCTCCTTTTCTGTCCTGCTCTAGCCTTAAGCTAGGTCTGCACCATGCCCTTTGGGGGAGGCAGTGGAAGGTAATGGAAGAACTTTGTCTTGGAGGTTGTGGAACTACATTCCAGCTCCTGTAACAGCTGCAACCTTTGACCTGTCAATTTATTTGGGTGAAGTGTGGGGGAGGTGAAACCCTCCCAGAATTGTGAATTTTAAAATAAGTGCTCTGTAGACTTTACACTCAGACTTAATGAAGTTAGTGCTGCTGGCTCTAAACAGTGGGTAGTATACCCAGTGACCACAAACTATCTGCTCACCTCTCCCTCTCAAGCTACAGGTCCTCTCTTGTTTTTATTTTTACTGTATTTTGTGTGTGTAGTGTTTGGTGCTGGGATAGAACTCAGGGCTTCCAGTATGTTAGGCAAGTATTCCACCAATGAAATGTATTCCCAGCCCTTTCTTGTTTTGAAATTGCACTTTTATCTTCTCTTATCTGATCATCCCACAAGTGCCCCATTCCTCTAAATCTTTCCTCAAATTACATTCCATATGCTCGGAATGTAGACTTTAACACTGGCCTATGCTAACTTTTTTCACACTATGTATGGGTGTTTAGCCTGCATGTAGGTCTGTGTTATTGGGGGACATTGGATCCCCTGGAACTGGAGTTACAGTCATGAGCCTTCTTAGGGTGCTGGGAATCAACCCCAGGTTTTCTGCATAAGCAGCAAGTGTTTTTAACCACCGAGCTGTGTCTCCAGCCCTACCTGTGTTGTGGTGCGTGTCTCCGTCCTTCCTTCCTTCCTTCCTTCCTTCCTTCCTTCCTTCCTTCCTTCCTTCCTTCCTTCCTTCCTTCCTTCGAAATTCTATTTTCCTTTTGTTCCTCACACCAAACAAAAGAGAAGTGATAATATTCCTCGGTCTTGACTAAGAATGTTTATGGTTCTTAACAACTTGGGTGTCTTGTTTATTCAGTGTGTGAATTTTGAATCCCTTTGTTCAAGGTCAAATATTTCACACCAGGTACTAGGAAAAACCTGAGATTACAGTATATAAATAACCTATGACACTTCTTCCAATAGCTGCTATTTTGTTTTTAATAATGTATATCTTATATTTTCCCCTTTGTTCTAGGTTTTTAGAACTTCAGCTATCAAAATGGGCAGAATCTTCCTTGATCATATCGGTGGTACCCGTCTGTTTTCTTGTGCAAATTGTGATACGATTCTGACCAACCGCTCAGAACTCATCTCTACTCGGTTCACAGGTGCCACTGGTAGAGCGTTTCTTTTTAACAAGGTTGGTAGAAAAAAGTTTCATTCCTACATGTCTTCAGTGGATTGCTTGACAGCAACACTAGACTGTTCCCTTGGAGATTATAGATACTATGAAATACCAGAATGGAGGCTGAAACCTACAGAAGTGGTTGCCTGTTAGCTTGTCTCTGATTAGGATTTCAGGGATATATTACTGGAGTTATTTTTTTTATAACTAATAATGTGTTATTAGTTATAACTAATAATAATATAAATAATAATTAATAATAAAGCCTAAATATATGTTAGAAGAAGAGAGGCAGGTTATGGTGACTTCTGTCTATAATCTCAGTGCTTAGAAAGCAGAGGTGAGAAAATTGTTACAAATTGGAGACCAGCCTGAGAAACACAGTGAGTTGTAGGCCAGTTGGGCCAGCTTCAGCTACACAGTTTCAAAACAGCAATTAAAAAGGATTGATCTGGCCTAGAAAGATGGCTCAGTGGTTAAGAGCACTGACTGTTCTTCCAGAGGACCAGGTTCAATTCCCAGCCCCCACATGGCAGTTCTCACTGTCTGTAACTCCAGCTCCAAGATATCTGACACCCTCATACCAGAGCATATAGAATAAAATAATTTTTAAAAAGGAATGGGTCTCTGTTTCTTCTGGAAATGTTCAGTGTAAATATTTTAGTGACTTCACAGAATTTGGAAAAAGAGGCTAAGATATGCATTTTCTCTCCCTTACATGTCACTGATCTATTAAGGGACATAGCTGCTGCAGCTTATTTATTAAAAGTGAATCTAGCTAACTTCTTGTTATAAGTTATTATTGCCGGTCAGCTTTCTAATTATCCTTTGGCTTCTTTGGGGCTACCAAAAGGAAAAACGTTTATAAATTTGGCGTGGCTCTTAAATTTGGGCCCTGTTTTGAGATTGGGTGATGCGATTGTGTACCCTGGAGCCTAGCAAAGTTGAAGTTCCAAAAATTTTAGGCTAAAAAACAGATCTAGTCTTAAGTGACTGTTTTTGAAGGTCAGGTAAACTTTTCACTAGTAAACATTCCTGTGTTCCATGAATAAAGAAGCTTCTCTCAGAGAATCAACAGTGTGTTCCCCTTGACCTTTTACAGAGAAGGGATTGACACTGTGGCAGGCCAGCTGCCTGTTAACTGTAAATAATATTCAGTGTTACTCATTCATTTATTTATTTGGGATATAGAGGCAGGAAGAAAGAGGTTCAAGGCCAACCCCACCTACATAGATCAATTTCAGGCCAACTTGAGTTATAGGACAACACTCATCTGGTTTTCTGGTTTTCATATTACAGTATCATCAAAGTTAAATAGTTGGAATTAAGACTGTATATCCTTTAAAGACAAAATTATTTACTATTTATCTTTTACAGCAGTGTTTAATGACCCCTTGGGGGAGTCACCTAAGATCATCTGCATATCAGATCTTTACATATGATTCATAACAGTAGCAAAATCACAGTTATGAAGCATTGAAAATAATTTTATGGTTGGGGATCACCACCGCATGAGGAACTGTATTAAAGGGCCACGGCATTAGGAAGGTTAAGAACCACTGTTTTAGAGGAAAGTAAAGCATAGAGGATTATTAGATATTTAGAATGGTTGGAAATTCTCTACGGGCTAGTTTAGAATCTAGTTCTTATGTTCATTTTCTTTGAATTTACTTGAAAACTGATATATTGTCTTGTGTGGTTTGTGATAGGCTTAGCCTATCCCACCCTGTTTGTGTGTGTGTGTGTGTGTGTATGTATGTGTGTGTGTGTGTGTGTGTGTGTGTGTGTGTGTGTGTATATATATATATATATATATATATATATATATATATATATATATATATATAAAATGTTTTCAGAAACAAATAAGACACTTCATGGAACAGTGATGGTACTGAAATGGGTTCTTTGATTATATTATTATATTATTTTATTATATTATTATTATATCATCACTACAGAATGAATAATTGGACCCAAATATATCTTAAGGCTTCAAATCCAACCTTTTTCTACACTACAACAAGAAATATAACTACTATATATAAATGGTAAAACTTAGGCTTGCCTGGTACTACAGGAAGATTGCAGTAGACTAGGGGCTGGAAAGATGATTTGGCAGTTAAGAGCACTGGTTTCTCTCGTTCAGTTCCCAGCATTCACATAATAGCTCATAACCATCTATAACTAGTTCCAGGGGACCCGATGCCTTCTGACCTCTATAGGCACCAGACACACATATTCAGAGATGTTGGCAAAACACTTCATCCATATAAAATTACTCTCTAAAAAATTACAGTAGGTACCCAATACAGTGTAATTTCCAGATGTTTACCTGTCTCAGCAGCATGTCTTTTTCTTTTTTTTGAGTGTGTCAGGGGTGGGTTTTGAGACAGAGTCTCCTATAACTCGGGCTGGCCTAAAACTGACCTATTTGGGTAAGGCTGGCTTTGAGCCTTTCTTCCTGCCTCTACCTCCCAAATACTAGGATTACAGGCCTAGTGGCACAGACCTAGCTATCCCAGCATTCCTTAAAACCAGCTCAGGAATGACTATCATTAGCATGACTAAAGTGTCAATTCCAGTTCGGGAATGGCTATTACTAGTATGACTAAAATACCAACTTCTGTCTTCTAAATTTGAATGGTGGTTTGTTGTTTTGAGGTAGGTCTCACTGTGTAGTTGTGACTGCTCACCTCAAACTCATCCTCCTGCCTCAGCCTCTCCAGCTGGTATCATGAGCATGTACAGCTATATAATACTTAATTGCTCATACATTTAGTTATTGTTGCAATTGGCCGTTAACGTAAATGATTTTACAAGGGTATTTTTTGTTTGTGTGTGTATGTGTTTTTTAGGTAGTTAACTTGCAGTACAGTGAAGTTCAAGATCGAGTCATGCTCACTGGCCGCCATATGGTTCGTGATGTGAGCTGCAAAAACTGCAATAGCAAACTGGGATGGATCTATGAGTTTGCTACTGAAGACAGCCAGCGTTATAAGGAAGGTCGTGTGATCCTGGAACGTGCACTAGTTCGAGAGAGTGAAGGCTTTGAGGAGCATGTACCATCTGATAACTCTTGAAGAAAAAAGATAAATCCATCTTTTCCCAGGTCTCCTTCACTGAAAACAAAAATCTACTTACATACACTGTCACCTTAGCATCAGAGTCGGATTCATGAACTGCGGAACAAGAGGTTGTGAGAATCTAAGATGGAACCTTTCTTTCTTTTTCTTTCTTTTTTTTTTGTACTTTCCATCCAACAGCAGTTTGTAGAGAGAATATTATGCAGATGCCATTAATTTTTTCCCTGTGTTTACATCTTGAAGCAGACAAGTCTGCAGCTACACTGTGGGCTATGTGAGGGAAAAAATTGGGGCCCTTAGAGTGAAAAGGAGTGTTTTGTGTACATTTTGAGTGGAGAATATGTCAAGAGCATGGTTTTTAAATTTATTTGGGCTTCATTTTAAATTTATTTTTAACAAAGTTATTTCACTTAATTTGCTAGCTTCAAGAAGAGATCCGAATCTGTGCCCAGCGCTGAAGGCTCAGTGTTAGCATGGCTTGTGCTGGCCAGTGTGCCATATTCTTGTTGGAGAGGAACTGTAGCACCAGAACCCATTCTTCCTTGTCAGTCTTGACCCAAAGATGTCACCATTTCTACTTATTCGTCACCATGTACTTGGTGTTGATTGGAAACTTTCTGAAATGGGCAGAACTGCTTGGTTGTCTTTTTCCATGTAACTTAAGCATAGTAATATAAATAAAGTAATAGTTGGATGTTTTGGTCCTGTGTTACTTTTAAAAATACCTTATAAAAGAGCAGAGGTTTGATAAGTGACTTTTTTAGTAAAAGTGTTTCTTTTTAATCTTAAGTGACATTAACTGTGTATAAGGCATTTGTGTAAGTGAAAGCAAACTTTTAAACCCACAGTATTGCATTTAGAAAACAGTTGAGCAGAATTTCAGTGTGCATCCTTACATAAAGCATTTATCTGCATCTGTTCTAAAAGGAGGAAATGAAGCAACTTATCTAAAAATATTGCTTCACAAAGTGTTTCAGTCTTCCCCCTCATTTGCTAATTGATTTTGACAAGTCTGTAGTGCCTAATAGTTTCATCAAAAAAGAACTGGATCTCTCCATAGCATCATTTTTTCACATCTTCCCTTAGAAGTTCAGCTATTGCATTTGAACTGTACTTGATACCCTCTATTGGAAAGAGATCAGATTTGACTCAACTTAGCCCTAAATTTATGACATTACAAAGTATTAGAATATGCTTTTTTACCCAGACTACTTATAGGCAAACTAATAATTGCTTTTGGTGAAATAAAGGACAGTGAAATTAGCTAGTTATACAGATGAACAGATGGATGTCTGTATGCTCAGTTTCCAGCTCCTCTATAAAGGAAATGTGCCTGAATTGAATTAAGTGAAACTTTTCTGTTACTGATATTAAATGTGATTTCTGAGTACAGTAACGTTTCTCATGGTTTTACATTCTTCTCAGACAACTTCATGGTTGTCTGAGTGAATAGGAATAGTATTTTCAGTGCATTTCACTTCATTTCCAGTGAGTGGACACAACTCTTATCTTCAACTTGAATGAAACCTACAAGACTTAAGAATATTTGTTTCCACCAATTTCTACACTGGCGTGTATATGTGGATTCCTAGTCGCATGCCTCATCTAAAGCACCATGTGCAATGCTGTCAAAATAAAATATATTTTGTCTTGCATTGGTGCAGAACTAGTACTTATTTTTCACTGATCCTATTTCATGATCATCTTTATTTTTAATCTCTAAAACATAACTTTTTTGTTTGTTTTAACATGGTGTCTCATTATGCAGCCATGTCTGGCCTGGAATTTACTTGCTGTTTAATAGCGGGCTGTCCTTGAACTCACAGAGATCTGCCTGTCTTCCAACTAAGATTTTAGGTGTGTACCATCACACTCAGCCAGCTCAATGCTTTTGAATAGCTATTGCTTGTTTTGCTTGACAGTAGTGATAGTTAACTCTTCTTTATGCCTGAAAACACTAAATTTGTTATCATTAATTTCCAAAACATTTTGTCATAGATACAGCTGTGGTTTAGTATATATGAAAGTTTAGTTGGTTAATAATTACAAGTGAATGTCACACTGTTGAGTTCATTCAGGTGGCTGGCAGGTTAAGCAACAATCCACTTGTTGCCTTCGAACTTAAAAACTTGCATTTTCTGGGCTAGGGCATGGTTCAATGGTAGAGTGCTTAGTATACTGAAGCCCTAGTGTGATCCCTAGCACTGCAAAAACAAAAATCCCATTTATAATGTGTTTTAAAAATTGGAGGGGGGTCCAGAGCTAGTGAATATTATTCTTCCAGAGGACCTAAGTTGATTTCCTAGCACCCAAATTGGGCTGCTCAAAATTTCCTGTAACTCCAGCCCCAGGGGAGATCCAACACCTCTGATCTCTGAAGGCTTTACACTCACATGCACATGCCCTTAGTCCTCCTCACACACATACAATGAAAACCTTTTTAAAAAACAACTGATAATTTTTAATTAAAGGATATAGTCAGAATGGATAATTTATAAAATCTCAAGTGGGAACATTAGTTACCAGGCATAAATGGATATAGTAGCTCATGCCTGTAATACCAGCACTTCGGGGAGCTGAACTACAAGTTTGAGGCCTGCCTGGGTTACAGACAATTCCAAGCCAGCATGAGCTGCTGTGTGAGACTTGTCTTCACAAAACAAGAATGATTTTGTTGGGGGACAGGGAAGTTAACTGATGAAATATATTTGGATATCAATACATGTGATTATACAAGGGTATATTTTTATTCAAAGACGTTAGGATTCTTAGTTTTAGGTGACAGCCATTAAACATGTTTTTAAGTTCCATTTACATTTTTAATTGTATATGTGTGTATATGTTGTGAACAGCATGTGAAGGCCAGAGGACAGACCCATAGGAGTTCTCTCCTACATGTGGGTTGGAGGGATTGAACTCAGGTCATCAGGCCTGGTAAGTGTGTCCATCTGCTGAGCCACCTCACAGGCCAAACTTTTTTTTTTTTCAAGACAACTCTGTTGTAACTCTGGCAGGCCTTGAACTCACAGAGATTGCCTGCCTCTGCCTCCCAAGTGCTGGTATTAAAGCCACTATTGCTTGGCTTAGAAACACATGTATCTGCTGGGGAGATGACTCAGTGTACAGTACTTGATGACTAAGCATGAGGACTTGATTTTGAATACCTAGAACCCATAAAAAAACAGGCATGATAGCAAGCTTCTCTAGTGCACACTAAGAAGTATTCTGCAGCAAGACGGGAGACCCTCAGAAACCTGCAGCCAAGCTAGGTGGCATACACAGTAGTAAACAACAAAAGAGGCCCTGTCTTAAGCAAGGTGAGAGGTGTCCTTTGACCTCCACACAAGTGCTGAATCATGCACATACCCATCATTCACACATATTAACATGGACACACAGTGCACAGAAGTAAAAATTTAAAGATAGAGAAAAGAAGCATGGTTTAATTCCAAATGTTAAAAAAAACTCACAAACATACCCATTGGTTCTTTGTCCATTAACAACCACTACTTCCCATCAGATCTAGGGAAAATGTGAATTTGGAATAGAGTGAGACCAAGCTGAAACCTTCCTCAGTACTGGTTTGAAGATGACCTTTCTAGAGATAGAGGAAAGCAGAAATCAGGACTGGGTTCAGGGGCTCATGCCTGTAATTCAAGCATTTGGGGGGCTGTGACAGCAGGGTTGCTGTGAGTTTGAAGCAACCTGGGTATGAGACCCTGTCTGAGTAAGAAAAAACAAAAGTGTATTTGTATGTCTTTAACAAAAGTCTTGCGTGTGTGTAACTGCAGGCACTGGCCTGCCACAGGGCTTGGTGGAGGTCAGAGGACACCTTTCAAGCCAGTTCTTCCACCTTGTTTTATTCAAGTAGGGTCTCTTATTGCTGCTGCCTCACTGTGCAGCTCTCCTGTCTGCACCCCTGCTGGGATTACATACAATGCAGTACCACCTCCATCTTTTTACATGGGTTCCAGAAATTAAACTTGTGCTATCAGGCTTGTACAACTAGCACCTTTACCTACTGAGCTCAGCCTTCATATGACTTCTTTATTTTAAGAAACTATTCTTCTCAAGCTCAAGTTTATATAGTAAGGCAAGAAATAATGCACTGAGGTTTTGTTAAGGATTGTGATCCTCATTACTGGACATCACTTGACACAGTCAAGCTTTAAAATCATCTGCTACATGACCACCTACGAAGCTAATTAAATATGTGAGGTAAGTCCTTTATTTCCTTCTCCAGTCATGAGTGGGCAAATCTAAGGTAGAGCCATAAAAATGGCCTATTTTTTTCAGCCAAATTCTCAAAGTGACATGTCTGCTAATATAAGTATATGAAGATCTCTTATTTATTAACATATTGTTTGGATATGAAATGTCTACCATAGGCTTCATGGGTGTTATGTGAACCCTTTGCCCCATTTGGTGGTACTGTTGTGTGAGGTTGTGAAACCCTGGGGACTTGGAGCATAGTTGGCTGATATGGCCACTGGGAACAAGCCTTAAGGGTTATAGTCTAGCCCAGCTTCTAGCCCCATTCTGCTAAAATGTGAGCAAACTGCACTGCAGACTCCCAGTGCCACTGATCAACCCATTGCAGCCACCGTGTCCCCCACTGTGATGCACTGCACCCTATGAAGATGAGACAAGAAACCCTCCCTGGAGCTGCTGCTGTCAGGTGCTTTGTCACAGTGACAGGAAGAAAAATTAATACAAAGTATTAAAAATCAAAACAACGTATGCTTCCTATGTCACCATGCAGGCAAAGCATGTTTACTGCCAGGTCAGAGGAGTGGATAAGAATAAAAACAGATAATACGACCTTCCTGCTTAAGAAACGATAAGTCAGACATGCTGGCACATACCTTTAATCATAGCAACTGGGAAGCAGAGACAGGCGAATCTCTGAGTTCAAAGCCAGCCCAGTCCATATCTTGAATTTCAGGACAGCCATTACATAGTGAGACCTGTCATCAAAAAAATAAATCTAGTGACTCTTAAGACGAATAACAACCAATAATGAATAACAACCAAATAACAACCAAGCAGAAAACACAAAAGGCATCTAGCTTAAAGATCACTGGATAAATCTAAAGACTAATCTTCCCTGTTTTGACTAATTTAATTGACTTTATGATTTTGAGAAGTTAACTTCTAAAGCTTTTCAAGTCCTGACTGAAAACAAGCCCCCTTTCGGGTGATTCTTAGAATTTTCTCAAGTGAGTCTTAGAATATCCTGAAAATGTAGGCCATACGAATATATTGCTAGTATGCAAATTATGGCACAGCTACTTTTCTCTCATTTTAGTAATCTTGAACAGCTCTTCGTGTTGTAATCCAATTTTGTGTGGAGCTGAAGAGGACCAGCTGGTTTCGGAGTTCATCAGTCCTTCCTAGGACTGGCACGTACCATGATTACTAGATCTTCCCAAAACAAAGGCTTTCAATCTGTACTTTTGTCACATTGTCCTCTTGACCTGTGGTTAGAAGAACTGATAATCTGCTACGACAGACACTAGATATTGCTTTACTTTCAAAGTCTTGAATGTTTCTAAATTTCTACCACCATGGACCAGAAAGATGAAAGGGTCACTGAACACAGCCTCAGTGGTGAAGTACACAAGAAGCCAACACTGTTCCGAGACAAGGTGACTGAAGAGAGTTTGTACAAATTTTCATCATTAGGTTTTTAGTATAGTAGGGTTTTTTTTTTTTGTTGTTGTTGTTGTTTTTGGTGGGGAAGGGATGTTGAGATAGAGTCTCTGCTTTCAAATGCTGGGATTAAAGGTGGGTGCCTCCATGCCTACCTGAACCAGACATTTTCCAGAGCTGATGTGGTTTGATAGTCCCACAGGGGTGTGTGCCCTTGAGCCTGGAGGTTGGCCTCGGCTGTTCCAGAATTTCAGTCTCAATCGCACCTTGAGTTCTCTGTCTCCAAATAAGCCACGTTCCTGCACCCTTCCAAGGAAACTTCAAAGTGCTCAGAGGCCTTTCTGAAGTATTCCAGTAAGCCAAAAGGAAGGAAAATGTTCCCAGTTCCTTTCCTGAGGCTTGGGTCTTGTGTCTGAGTAGGCTCCTCAGGACAACAGAAAGGTTCAAAGACTAAGCAGCAGTGTTTCTAAAGACCTGAGTAGTAAGGACTAACATCAGGTGGTCCCACTGAGCTTCACACTGATGGAAAACATGTTCACTGTGCAATCAGCCAAAACTAACCCACTAATCAGGGAGAACCAGGTGCTACTGTGCAGGACTAGTGTATGCAGTGTAGGAGTCAGCGTTAAGTGAAATGGGGAAGACAGACTGCAGAATATCAAGTGTACAGATTGCTGTTTCCACCATTTATGATTCTTCACCCTGCCATCTTTGCTTCAGTGTTTATACCCCGTACACGTTTAACTTAAACACCTCACATGCCTTTAACTTGAACAATAGGAACACCTTTTGTTAAACTAGCTTTAATATTGACTTTCTGATAATGGTGATCTAAAGTCACAGAAAATCAGTGTGAATTTTTTTTTAATGTCTAATTTTACTTTACAGATGTTTTGCTTGCATGTAGGTCTGCGTACTACTTGCATGCCTGGTACCCACAGAGGGCAGTAGGTGGCGTCAGATTTCCGGGAGCTGGAATTACAGATAGTTGTGAACTGCCTTGTGAGTACCATGAATCCAACCCAGATCCCCTGGAAGAACAGCCTTACCTGCTAAGCCATCTCTCCAGCCCCTAAAGTTAACCTCTTGAAACCTCCTTTTCTCAGTTTAAAAAAAAAAATAGCTGGGCAGTGGGGGTGCACACCTTTAATCCCAGTACACAGGAGGCAGAGATAGGTGGATCTCTGAGTTCGATGCCCACCTGGCCTACAGAGTTAGTTCCAGGACAGCCAGGGCTACTCAGAGAAACTGTCTCAGAAAAAAAAAAAAAAAAGTAAAAATAAATATGAAGAAGAAAGGAAAAAAAAATAACTCTGAAAACAAGACTGAAAATTTGAAGTGCATTCCTATAACATAAACAAAGTCTATAGAACTACTTAACAACTGCTTAAACTCTTTACTTGTCAGAGTGTTTGAATATTCCCTGGTCCGAATTTGATGTCTGTTCCACCCATCAGGCAGAATGCCAGGAGCAGCACCTGGCTCCTACTTCCCAGCAGCTATGAAGAATATTTACAAAGCTCAGTAAGTGCCCTGACTATCAGCTGTAGGAAATGAAAGCCATTCTGGGAAGGGTGCATGAGTTCATGAAGCAGAAAAAAGATCCTTACTCTTCTAGCTATTTCTGCATTAGGAAAGAGTTTCCAGGTTAAATTCTTCCATATGCAGCGGATTCTGAAATTAGATTAATCACACATTCTAAAACAAGTTTCATCTGTCTGCCTCCCACATGATAATCTAAATCACCATTTTCAGGTCACATGGCAGAAACACTAATATCTGACAGCCAGCCCAAAGTGAAGGACTCTTCACAGTGAACAGCAAGGAGCAGAGGCTCACTGTGTCTTATTCAGACCAGTTTGCAAGGAATACAGTGCACTTGTACCTAAATCCCAGCCTTAAGTCTTGCTGAGTGTCCTGGCGAGTTTTACATCAACTTGACACATGCTAGCATTATCTGAAAGGAGGGAACCTCAATTGAGAAAATGCCTCCAAAATATCTGACTGTAGGGCATTTCCTTAATTAGTGATCAATGGGGGAGGGCCCAGCCCATTGTAGGTGGTCCCATCCCTGGGCTGGTGGTTTTGGGTTCTACAAGAAAGCAGGGTGAGCAGGCCATGGGGGAGCAAGCCAGTAAGCAGCACCCCTCCATGGCCTCAGCATCAGCATCAGCTCCTGCCTCCAGGTTCCTGCCCTGTTTGAGTTCCTGTCCTGACTTCCTTGAATGACAAACAGAGATATGGAAGTATAAGCAGAATAGACCCTTTCCTCCCTAACTTGCTTTTTGGTCATGGTATTTTGTCGCAGCAATAGTAACCCTAACTAAGACAGTGGCCATGCCCTCGGTCAATTTCTTGACCACAGATCCTTCTTTTTTACACTAATGGTACTAACTTTGTAGGGTAGTTCTGAGGGTAAAACGAGTTAATAGGTAGAGTGAGCTTCTGTCAGAGGCCAACTCCTCGGAACGCACACTCTGATTTGTAGAGAGGACCCCTTCACAGAGGTCAGGTGCATAACAGCTGGCGCGGAAGTCAGTTGTTTATAACGATTTGTTTTTATTTTTACATACTGTACGTGCGCCACATGATTGGGTGCTCTCGGAGCACTAGAAATGATGTTGGATCCCTTGCAGGTGGAGCTACTTGCATGCTGGGAACCAAACTTAGGTCCTCTGCAAGAGCAGCAAGCCCAAGTACCTATGTATGTAGTGAACAGCACAATAGCGGAGCTGTAACAGAGGCCAGAGTGACACACCCATTGCCCTCCCCCCCCCCATTTTGCAAATGTAATGTAGGCTTCTAAAAGACCTCAAGGATGAAGAAACAGTTCCTTTAATCAGCATTTCTCAAACTTTGGCATATGTGACTGGATCTCCTGTTGAAACATTGCTGGCCTCACTCATGAGCAGTGTAGTAGGTCTGGGTAGCACATGATAACTTGCATTGCTTGCCATAAGTGGTCCAGGGACCAGACCTGTGGAGTCACTGCCCAATCAAGATAATCCTATGGTCTTGGAACAATCTCTGTTGTAGACAATGTGGCTGGTTCATCTAATGTCATACCACTTGTTAGGGATGGAATTGGCTTTGAATCAAATTGGTCCAATTCAGAAATCTGTGCTTTCCCTATCTCATCATTTGGAATGGGCATCAACGTTTACTCCCCACAAGAAGAGTTGCAAATATGGTCAGCATGTTAGCTGTCTGCCACTATGACAAAGCACACAGAGTACAATGCAGGAGAAGGGTTTTGACTTATACTTTAAAGAGTTGGTCAGTTCATCACCATTGGTCCCATCACTTTGTGGTTAGGCAGAACACTGTGAAGGCCACGTGTGGCTGAAGACCAATGAAAGGGGAACTGGGGTACTAGTATCCCCTATAATGGCACATGCTTAAGGATATAACAACCTAACTTCTCTACAAGGTCCCACCTTTCAGGAGGACCACAGGCTGGCAAGGAGTGGCTTCAGTATGTGGCTGCTCATGGACTTTTAAGATCCCTACCATAATGGGGTCCCTTGTTGTGGACAGCCATCTACAGGTGGGGAGGATGAGAGGGGCAGGTTCCCTGGAGAAGGGAAGGTCTTTCTACAGTTCCTTCCACCTGCCCAGATGCTTCCCTACCTCTGCTGGATACACATCTGCCAAGCGTGTCCCTGACACATCCTGACACCAGCCTTCACGACTTCCCACTCTCTAGTCTGAGTACATTCTTCCATAGTTTCAATCTCACCTTGCTTGCATGTCCTGGAAAGGGCCGTACTGTCATGAGTGGGCTCTGATGCAGGCAGGTTTTCCTCTCCGTAGGTTGCCCACACCCTTCTGTGCCTGGAATACTCTTACTTGTCTGTGAAGCCCCAGCTCTTGTGGCCATTTATCCTTCATCCCTATCCTTTACTAAGATAACCTTGACTTAACTCTTTCGTGCTACATATGTGTACTGTATACATATTTCTCCTACATGTCTAAGATTAACTAACTTTTATCTCAACCCTCAGAAGCAATTACAGTATCTGGTACCAAGTGGAGCCAGTGGTTGTGGTTCCAAATCCTACCTGAGAAGTAGAACTGCTGGGTAAGCTTCTAAAAATTCCAAAACCAATTCACTCCTGAATTTTAGAGCGCTTCAAAACTTTGAATTAGGGATGGCTCACCTCACTGAACCTTTGTAAATATTCCAACACCTTTAGCTGAAACACTTCTGTTAATGCCAAGCATATCAGAAAAGAAACATTAAATATATACCATAAAATGGGTGGATTGTGAATGAAGGGGTTTCTTACAGATCTGTAGACTGAGCAATCCAAGATCAGGGCACCTTAATGTAGCATGCTCCCTCATAGATATGACGCCCCCCTGCTGTGTACATGTGTCATGTGGAGGCCAGAGATTGATGGTGTCTTCCTCAGTAGCCCTCATCCTTATGTATTGAAGCATAACCTCTCACTCGAACCCAGAACTCACCAGTTTACCTGGTCTAGCTAGCTTGCTTAATCTGGAGATCCCCGGCTCACTCCAGGAGTGCTGGAGTTATAGGCTAGCTGACAGGCCTGCCTGGTATTTACAAGGATACAGGGAACTGCAGTCTCAATGCTTGCAAGGCAAAAACTTCCCACTGAGCATCTCTCTAGACCTCTTTAGGCCCTTCTAAGGACACTAATTCCGCTCATGAGGCTCTGCCCTTGTAACCCAATCGCTTCCCAAAGGCCTCCATCCTCATACCAAACTCCTGACCCATAGACACTGTGAAAGATAACGATTTTTTATTTTAAATTACTCGTTTGTTATATAAGACTGACAGAGGCCACTTAAAAAAGGTCCGCTCTTTTGTAACCCCATGCAGTATGATCTATAGGCAGCAGGGGGAGCCATTGGAACATTTTCTGGTCTGGCTATGCAGATTTTGTCATCACTGATGGGAAGACAAACCCAGTGAGGTTAGAGGAAATGCCAGACCAATCAGGCAGCTGGGTAGCCACTTTAGGTCTTTGATCCTTCTGGTGAGCTGATAGTGCCCTGGGGACTAGCCTGCTCTAGAAACCAGTTCAGACCAGTCTCCTCATCTCTGTCACCAGGGAGCTCAGATGATGAAGCAGGGGCTTGGTGGGTTGTGAAGTTTCTGGGCAGGCTGAATACAAGTCTTCACTGGCCAGAGACATTTGTGCAAAATTCCCACATAGCATGCTGAGGCACAACTGGAGGAGGGACTTCTGCAACTGTTCTTACTGATTCCTTTGCTCTTAAGAATACAGGAGCAGAGGACCACGGTGACAGGCTCTGCTCCCTCTGGTGTCCTCTGTGCGCTCCAGCCCTTCCACTCAGAAACCAGCCCTGTGGCTGCCTCCCAAGAAACAGATGTCCATGTCTTACTATGGGTGACCAATGGACCACCTTCAGCATCTCATGATTATGCTTTGGGGCCCCTCATCGGACTTGGACACCACTGCCTCAACCAATTTACAGATCTAGGCTCGGTCTCAAGGAACAAGGGCCTGTCAAGTGAGTAGTCCCTAACATTAATAGAAGTTCTATGTAGCCATATCTAAAATCATTCATCCAGCCTAAAGAAGGCCACATGGGCTGGGCAGTGGTGGCACACACCCTTAATCCCAGCACTAGGGAGGCAGAGGCAGGTGGATCTCTGTGAGTTCAAGGCCAGCCTGGTCTACAGAGTGAGTTCCAGGACAGCCAGCCATAGTTACAACAGAGAAACTCTGTCTAAAAACAACAACAAAACACTTTCTTTCTAGATCCTGGTCTGGTCAGGATGTCCCTACCTGGATATAATGGCCATATATAATGACCATACACAGCAACTCCATTAATGATAGTGCAGATGATATGAAATAATATGGTAATGAAAATAATCCTGAGAAAACCCAAGGCTCATCCCTCCAGGCAAAGCCTCTACCAGAAAGGCCTTTGCCTCCTTCCAAAGAAACAGGCTTTCCTACAACAGATCACAATCACCTCACCTGCTCCTCAATTATCTGTCCCCTCTCACCTCCCACTGGCCAGTGGAACTCAGTTACCAAGCTTTGCTTCCTGTTCCCTCAGTAACCCTATTCAGTGAAATTAGAATTAAGAGTTTAATTCAATGTAGTGCAAAGCCCAATGAGATTAGCTTTATGGTTTCAGACCTGTGCTAGGAAACAACATCCTTATGTTCTCTATTCTTCTTCCTAAAATTGACAGCACTGAGGGAAGGGAAGGGGAGGGGAGGGGAGGGGAGGGGAGGGAAGGAAGGTGGGGGCACATCAGCCTAGGTCCTCTGCCCTCCCCAGTCAGCATGTGTGCTCAGTCCTGGGTACCTGAAATCTTTTACAAGATGAAATCTCTCTTAGATTCCTTTCCCATATAGTGTAAAATAAGGCGGGAAACTGAGCCTGAGCACAAAGGACTGACATTCTTCAGTAACCTCTGCAAATGGGAGAGAGTTTCCATGTAGTGTTTCGTGTCATCCATACCCATGCTGTCTCTGAAGCCAGCCTCCACAGACTTCTGGATGTCCAGTGACTATGCTCAGAAAGGACATGTTCTGACATTGCGGTCTTCAAATTTGATTTTTCCCCATTTATTTTGGGTTTTATAGTTTGAAACAAGATCTTTGTATGCAGCCCTGTTGTGATAGCAGTCCTCTGAGTGCTGAGATTACAGATGTGCGCCACCACGCCAGGCTGTAATTATTTTAAGAAAGAGGCCCAACACTTTAATTTTCTTCTGCACCCCCAAAATTGTATGGTAAGTCCTATCTTCACCACGACTCATTTAGGAGGCACCGTTAATCTCACCTTTTAAAAAACATATTTATTTTAAGTATATGTGGGAGGGGGTCTTGTATGTCATATACACAAGAGGCCTTAGAGGCCAGAAGAGGATTTGGATTCCCTGTAGCTGGGTTTACAGGTAACCGTGATTTGCCTAATCCTCTGATAGAGCAGTACATTTTATTCTCTTAACTGCTGTACCATCTTTCCAGTCTCCTAATCTCACTTTTAAAATGGGAAACTGAGCCAGGCTTTGTGGCATTGTTTGTTATCCCAATAGTTAGGGGGCTGAGGCAGCAGGATGGTGGGATTGAGGCTAGCCTAGAGTACATAGCAAGTTCTAGCACTGTTTGGGTTGCATAATGAGACCCTGCCCATAGACAAATAAACAAATAAATGAACAACAAACTGGAAACTGGTTCTCAAGGTGAGCCCAGTAGCCCACTGAAGGCTACACAAACAGAATGGCAGGTCTGGGACTTGAAGAAGGGTCCTTGGCCTGTGAACTGTGCCTATGTTCTGTCATGACAAAGTGGTGCTTCCTTCTTGCCTTAGCTGTCTGACTCAGCCAGCCCCCTCTCTGAAGTTAGTAACTCTAGACATTTTACATTAAAGCTCACAGGCAGGCTCGTTCTTAATTTCTTTCTTTCTTTCTTTCTTTTGTTTGTTTATTTGTTGTTTTTTTGAGACAGGGTTTCTCTATTGTAACTCTGGCTGTCCTGGAACTCGCTCTGTAGACCAGGCTGGCCTTGAACTCAGGGATCTGCCTGCTTCTACCTATGACTCTGCAGGGATCAAAGGTAACTCACCACCACTGCCTGACTCTGTTTCTACTCTAAATCACTGAGACAATTACTTTAGCTTTATAAATAGTTTTGTATGTAAAGTATTTATTTTCTGAAAAAAAAAAGTTTCTTTAGCAAAATGTAACAAATTTTATCTTTGGAAACTAGATGATCTTCTTATCCTCATACACTTTTAAAATGTCATTAGAGATGTCTACATGAAGAACATTTGCCCTGTAACAAGATTATATTTCTTCCCAAGATATAGTGATTTAATAATTAAAAGAATATCCATGAAATATAAATACTATGTATTCATCAATAAATTAAAATAGATTGTGGCTGTTAGGAGCCAATTATCATACAAGAGATCTCCAATGGTTGAAATAATGAGGCCAAATTATTACTCTTGACATTCTCTATAGGCCATGATTATAAATTGCTAAAATAGTCTAATAGATTATAGAATCTTATGAGATTTGAGGTCCCCTTAAAATATCCATTGTGCATTAGAAATTAGTTGTCTTGACTGATTTTAGTTATAATTCCTTTGTATGTTTACAAGATGAGAGAAAGAAGGGTACCCTGGAACTACAAGGAAGACTGTGTTCTGCTTATGAAATAATAACTAAGACAGTAGCACCATGAATAGGAACTTTCTACAAATCTAGATTTGAACTCATTCCATCACTTTCTAACTTTGGCGTCAGTGATGTAAGGTGTGATGAGGGCTCAATTAGACAGAGCGTGAAGTAAGGAACACAGTGACTGCTACTTAGCAAACAAAATCAACGTTCTTATGATTTCTGCTGCCACAGAAGGGAGATTGAAGGCTTGGGAAGATGGTACCTTCCTAGCTCCATTATTTTTCACACATGGGCCCTCATTAGGCTGCAAATGTTTTCTGTAGCATCAATTTGAAATGTTATTGATATATTGTCAGTGAAGTACAGGCAGATGTTAAATGCCCAGCCTTGTCTAAGTGGCAGGAGAAGCCAGGGTACCATGCTTTTAGACCTTGCCACTTTCCGTGGTGTAAATGCAATGACAAGCTACCCGAGGGACCTCACTGAACATGGAGTTGGTACGAGAGGTGTATACGCCCTTCTCACAACCTGAAAGGACCCAGTGCCCTCATACCATACTTTCAAATTAGGAGTGGAAAGATGGGTTCTATTTCTGGCTCTGCTGCTCAGTCTAGCCCCCTCCTCCCTTTGCATGACCCTGGGCAAATCAAGTTTCCCTGAGCCTCAGCTTGCTTATCTGATGGAGATAGCAGAACCTGTCTGGCGTGCCTCCCGAAGCTGATTGGACAATGAAACAAACAGAAGACATGAAGAAAAAAAAAAAAAAAACCACTGAAGCCATGCAACCCAGTGGAAGTCAGAGTAATTGATAGTGTCCTGCATGAGTAGTTGACTGCTGTGGGTGATCTTGTTGAACCCACATTCTTGCCTTTCAATTCACTATACAGCCAGGCCCTGGAGTTCCTGGTTCACTCACCTAATCTTTTTCACCTCTGTGACCCTTTAGCTTACAACAGTCACCTGAGCAGTTAACTGTGAGGCCTTTTCAGGTTGCAGGAAACAAAGGCCAGCTTCTATTGCTTCATTCGCTGCAGGGCAGTAGGGTCTTCAGAAGCCTCCAAATGGTCCACCATCCTCCAAGCATGGGAAACAATGATCTAGTGATCTGGCCATATTGTCTTCCCCTCAGAAGTGGGAGTGAATGATCCCTGTGCCAATCACAAGACTCTCTGCCTTCATTTCTTTTCTTTCCCACTTGAAAACTTGTGGCTATGGCCAGTTCTGATGCTTTTGCCTTGGAAGACAGGAGGACTGGTAGAAAATTCATTTTTCACACCACCTAGGTCCAGACTCCTGGTCATCCTGTTCTTTCTTTGATCTGGCTACGTAATCCTACTGTGCCTTAGCCTCCCCATCTGTATAATGGGGCTGATAGAACCTACCTCCTCAGTTTGTTGTGCGGTTAACGGAGTTGGAACCTGTAGAATGTTCAGAAGAGCATCTTCCACACAGCAAACACTAACTTCTGAACAGCTGCCCTCTGCTTCTTTTCTGGGGATCTGGAAGGAGTCAGAATAGGACCACAGCTGTGTGTAGGAAGGCACAGACAGGTTTGTGGCTGAATATAACAGAGGTAAACACAAAGTTTTAGCCACTTTGGCATAGGTGGACATTTTGGACATTTGCCCTTCACTTTGCTGTCAACCTTTTTCACACCCCTGTATTCCCAAGGCCCCCCACTCCTGCTCTGACATCATGAAGGCGTCTGTAAGCTCAGGCTGGGGTTCAATAACCTCCAAGGGGCATGGTTAGCTTGATAAGAAACAGCTTCTTCATTTTCCTTGGAGGGAAAGCATTTAAGAGTGTGCTTCCAAGGTTCAGCTGCCCATCTAATAGCAATAATAATTACCCTAATGTACTCCAATAGGGGATTAGTTAAACAAATTAGACTACATTTATAGTACATAATGCAACCATTAAATTAAACAAGGTAAAAAAAAAAACAAATACTGTATTTCAATGATCCATTAGTAAACCACTCAAAATCTCTACCATGGTGGGGGTTTTGTGGGTGCTGCAATGAGGGTGAGAACTGTCAAGGGCTTGGAAGCTCAAAAGTCAGTGTTCAATACCTCTTGAGCTAAAGTCATCCACCTGAATGTGAGCCAAAGTTGCATCTTCATCCTGGCTTGAAAGGGGAGAGATGACCCAGCATGCACCAGTTTCCCGGAACACCATTGGAAAGCTAAGGGGACATTGCAGAGGTGAAGGATGGAACTAGAATTATAATTTCTGGGAGACAGTGTGGTTAAGGACTGGGTGTTCCAAGTAGAGAGCAAGCACGAGTCACTGGACTGAGGAAGTCTGTAGACTCCTGTGGCAGCTGGTCAGCATGGCTCAAGGCTGTCACCAGCTGCCATCTGGCGGGCTCAGCTGTCACTGTGGTTGGTATTGAACATCTGGGAAGCCCAAGAGTAGACTGAGGAGGATTAACAGGGATCAGGAGTTGGGGAGCAGACTTTGGAAGGGCAAGATTGTGTGCCATGGAAGTGGCACAAGGCTTAATGGGTACCAGAAGAGACATGACATCATCTGAGGGAACATTTTCAAGGCCCCACCCAAGAGAGAGTTGGCAGTCTCTGGACTGAGGGAGAGAGAAGTCACTCTGGAGTGGGTCACCCTTAACATCGATCCAAATGTGTGGCAGAGTAAGTAGATAGCACTGGGATCGATGTGTTGAATATTTTCTGGCTTCTGGCTTTCTTCCTGGGACCTAAGAACAAGTTCCCACTGAGCTCATGAAGTGAGGGCTACTTGGTTTGTTTCGGCTGCTCTCACAAAATAACACAAGTAGCTTATAAACAACATGAGTCATTTCTCACAGTTCTGGAGGCCAGGGTGCCTGAGACTAGGAGCAAGCATGGCTGGTGAGGGCTTTCCTCTGGTTTGCAGATGGCTGCCTTCTTTCTGCATCCACACGTGGTAGAAGAGGTGACAGAGTTCCCTCGGTCCTCCATCTGTTCGATTCGTGGGGATCTAGTCACCTCCAGACAGCCATCACCTCGAGTGTTGGCATCCTACCATATGAAAAGGGAGGGCACAGTCACCCAGACTATGGCAGACAGTGTGCTGCCAGACTTGTCACTCTCATTGTTGCTCTGAGCTACAGCCTCCTGGGAGTGCCAGTGGGCTGGAGAAAGAATCAATTTTAGCAGTAAGTAGGACTAACAAATGGAGCTCTGATCTGAGATGTTCAGATGGGCCTCAGTTGGAGCCAAGGCAAACATGGCAGACCCAACATTCAATACCTGGGTTGGTGTGGACAAATGGGCTAAGGTTCGCTGAATATGAGTCTCAATTTGCTTTCTCTCTAGCAGAGTATCCAAGAATGAGAACTATAATCTAGCCATTTACTTTCTGGATCCTGAGCATCTGTGTGTGAGATGACCCTAAAATGGAGGGAGTTACAAGTGTTGTACAACAAACCATCCCAGGATTTAGTGCAGAACAATAATGGGTTGTGATTTCCATGGCTCAGAAATTCAGAGCACCACACAGGCAGGAAGGCTTGCCCCTCCCCCCACTAGGTCTAGATCTTAGAGGGGAGAGGCAAAGGCTAGCAGCTGGAATGATCTACAGGCTCATGTACCCTTAAATCTATAAGGACTGTGGTCATGGGCTGAAGGGACAGAACATCAACGTACAGACCACCACGGGGCATGGCTGAGTTCTAAGTCAAGGGTCTCAGGAAAGGAAACCAGGCAGAAGCTGCATTCTTTCTGTGACTTAATGAGGAAATGACATCAAGCCACTCTTTTTCCTGTTTTGTTTGTGAGAAGTAAGCACTAAACCCGAGCCACAGTTAAGGAGAGAAAGAGAGTCCATCTCTGGAAAAGGAAAGCCAAAACACCTTGATACTATTTTGAACAGAAATGATCAACTGGTGGCACAGACCTATAATCTCATCTAGGAAAGCAGAGGCAGGGGAATTACAAGTTCAAAGCCTGCCAGGGCAACAGTAAGTTCAAGGCTAGCTTTGACAGTTTAGTGAGTGAGACCCTGTGTCACAATTGGAGGCGAAGCAGGCCTTGGGATGCAGCCGAGGTAGAGTGCTTGCCTAGCATGTGCAGCAACAGCTTCGACCCCTAACTCCACCAAGTAAATAAACAAGTAAATGAACAAACTACCATAGGTCTGATAACTATATGGATTTTTGACAAATGGGGTATTTAAAGTTGTTTACATCCTGTATTTCCCTTCCTCACTAAAACCAAGGTCTTAAAGCTTGAGTAGGGCTTGATGCTGAAATGTTACATTGACTTCCACTCTCATAATGCTATTCTGTTCCCAGCCTGAGTATATGAGAAGGAAGAAGTTGGGCTCATTCAGGCTTCGGCCAATGGTATTCAATGATCCCAGAGATGATTTTACTGCAGTCTGAAAATCTTGATATAAAGAAGGGGTCTTAACTCTTAAATAAGGAGAAGTAATGGACATTATTGGATATAGTTGTTAGTTCCCCACCAGTATAATGAAATGCCTGACACAGTCTACTTATAAAGAAAAGAGGTTTATTTAACTCACATTTGGAAGGTCCTGTATTGGTTCAGTTTTGGTGATCTCTCTCTCTCTCTCTCTGCAAGAAGCATGATATCAAGCTAAAGATTTGGTTGTATGTAAAAGCTTATATTACTAAATGGGAAGCCAGAAGAAAATCAGTGTCACAGTCTCTTCCAACAGTGATGCCACCGGTGACCTAAGGACCCCCCATTTATGAAAGGTTTGAACATCTCTTAATATTGCCCAGATATTGAGTCTTTAACACATAAACCTCTAGGGAGAGGTAGACAAGCCCTATCCAAACCAGGACACTAGATATTAGATATCTCTTTGGAAGAGTCCTTTGAATATCAAAGTGGAAAGCCACAGATTACCATGTGTGCAGAAATCCCTCTAATGGCAAGTGTTTGACTCTGGGCTCTGGAATGAGATAGCCATCTTT
This sequence comes from Cricetomys ansorgei, assembly GCA_026225945.1. NCBI lineage: Eukaryota > Metazoa > Chordata > Mammalia > Rodentia > Nesomyidae > Cricetomys > Cricetomys ansorgei. Next base: position 21,647,594 of record JAMJFZ010001264.1, on the reverse strand, counting down.
TCTGTTTCTCTTTTGTTTGTGGTGTGTGTGGTGTGCAGTGTACAGTGCGTGGTTGCAGTGCGTGTGTACAGTGTGTGGTGTGCGGTGTACAGTGCGTGGTTGCAGTGCGTGTGTACAGTGTGTGGTGTGCGGTGTACAGTGCGTGGTTGTAGTGCGTGTGTACAGTGTGTGGTGTGCGGTGTACACTGCGTGGTTGCAGTGCGTGTGTACAGTGTGTGGTGTGCAGTGTACAGTGTGTGGTTGCAGTGCGTGTGTACAGTGTGTGGTGTGCAGTGTACAGTGCGTGGTTGCAGTGCGTGTGTACAGTGTGTGGTGTGCAGTGTACAGTGCGTGGTTGCAGTGCGTGTGTACAGTGTGTGGTGTGCGGTGTACAGTATTCAGCATATGTGATTGTAGTATGTGGTGTGCAGCCTGTAGCATGCAGTGTATATTGTGTGGTGTGTAGTATGCAGTGTGTGATGTGCAGTGTGTGCTGTGTGGTGTGTGATGTGGCTCCATGGTGCATCTTCCCCTTGTCTCTTACTTTCTGTCACCAGCCTCTCCCCATGAAGGCTCAGCATCTGTCTGCTCAATTTCTTTTTCATTTTCTTCCCTTTTCTTTTTGAAGCTATGAAAACTCTGACCTTTCCAGGGAAGTTTCCAGAACTTATTCTACATGGGAGGAGAGAAAAACAAGAGAAGGGGAAGGAACCAGGTTATGTGAGAAGGGAGAAGGTTTTCAAGAGATCGTGTCTGAGCTTTACCACAAATTGGCCAGAGTGCTTTAGTTGTCTTCTCCTGTACAGAAGAGCAAACAAAGGCTTGAAAGGTGAAGTAGCAGAAGCGTTAGGGTCTCCAGAAAAACAGAGCCAGTAGGAAAGAGAGTTATTCTAGCAAATCTGCCCATGTGGTGGGGGAGGCTGGCAGGTCCCGAGTCCGTGGGTAGGCCCAGGAGGCTGGACATTTGGGTGAGAGTTCATGTTGCAATCTTCAGTGATGCGAGGGACAGAGCTTGGAAACTGAAGCTGGGCTTTTATGTCACATTCTTTTCTTAAAAAATAGTTTTGTTATGTTTATTTGTATATGTGAGTACACAGGCTAAGGGTCAGAGGGAAATTCTGGGGAATCAGATCTCTCTTGAAAACTCCGGGGACTGAACTCGGGTCATCAGGGTTCTGTGGCAAGTGCCTTAACCCACTGAGCCATCTCTCTAGCCATACTGTTACAATCTTGAAGAGAATCCCTTCATCAAGAACCTCTGTTTTTGTTCATTTTAAAGGCTTTCAAATGGTTGGCTGAAGCCACAGGGTAATTTTCCCTGAGTCTACCAATTGTAAATGCTAACCACATCTAAAACATACCTGTGCAGGAACATTTGGGCTACTGACCAAATACCAGGCACCACAGCCCAGGTCATTTGATATAGAATTAATGACCACAAGGGAACAGGCCAAAATTTCACAGCTAATAAATGGTAAGCTAGGACGGGAACCCACATTTCCCTGGAACCAAAAACCAGACACAGTGAGTGAGCCGCAGGCCAGGGAAATCCACAGTGGTTGACTCTGAGACCTCAATGGAGAGGGCGGAGCAGCACTGCTCAGAGACACTCACTCATCAGCTGGTAGCTCTTTGGAACATCCCTGCTCTGATGCCAACTGTCTTTAACCTCTAAGGAGGGGGGTGGGGGAGCCGTGGGTGGTAAGATACAATGACACCAAGAGGAAGTACAAATTAATATCATAATGACATAGCACACTACCTACTAAAATGTCTAGACCTAAAAAAGACTAAAAATACCAAGTGTTGGTAAGGTTGTGGGAAAACTGGAAGTCTCAAAAAATTGGCAGTGCAAGTGTCTGTCACTACAATTCCTTGGAAATGCACAAGGAAGTACCATTAGTGCTGTGCCTCCTGTAACACGCAGCAACGAAACTCCTGGGGATAACAAACTCAAGAAAAAGAAGCACAATAGTCCACAAAGGCTTTATGTGGGAATGTGTGCAACAATTTAATTCATACTTGCTCATACCTGAAAACTGGCAACAGCCCGTGTTCATCCATAGACTGGATCTACTGGCAAGAAGTTTTTCATTCAGTGAAATATTATACCACCACAACAACGACAAAAAAGAGCCAACGCACTACATACAAGATAATGAAACTCACCTATTTTCAGTTGTGCATTTTGCTGTACATATAACTTGAGAAAAAGCCAAAAGATGCTAAACCATTTTTTCTTCTTCTTGATTTTTTGAGAGAGGGGGCTCACCATGCAGTCCAGGTGTCTTAGCTTGGGTTGTGATTGCTGTGATGAAGCACTATCACCAAAAGCAACTTGGGGAAGAAAGGGTTTCTTTGGCTTACACTTTGATATCACAGTTCACTGATGGAAGCCAGTGCAAGAATTTAAACAGACCAAGAACCTAGAGGCAGGAGCTGATACAGAGGCTGTGGAGGAGGGCTGCTTACTGGCTGGCTCCTCGTGGTTTTCTCAGCCAGAGATTCTATCCTATATATTCCTCAGTTGCACTCTACCTTGGTTTTGGTTTTTGTTCTTGTTTTGTTTTGTTTTTGTTTTTGCTGTTGGTTTATAGACAGGGTCTCTCACTGAACCTGAAGCTTACTGATTGGCTAGATTTGCTACCTGATGAGCACCAAGGAGCCTTTAGCCTCTCCTCCCAGCACTGGCATTACAAGAGTATAGCACCAGGCCTGGCTTACGTGTGTGCTGTGAATCTCAGCTCAGCTTCTCATGCTTGAGCAGCAAACACTTTACCAGCTGAGCGGATGCATCTCCCCAATCTCTGTGCCTTGCTTTGCTTTATATTGAACACACAGACAAAAAAGAAAACAAAAAGGAAAAAGAAAAACTTTAAACAAGAAACTAGTTTGCTGCCTTGGTGCAACTGAAGAACTGAGCATCTGAGAAGGCTCCTGGGCTAAATGGCTTCCATTAGGTGTGCTAGGGCCTCCCCGCCCCCAGGCCACTGGCTCTGCGTCCCTCCCCTTTGATGAATGAGCCACTGGGAAAGTGTTCTTTGCAGATAATTGGGGCTCATTTCCGAGCTTGGGATCAAGAGGAGGTACATCATATTTTAAGAGTCTCCCTCATTTCACTTAAAACAGAATTTTCTTTCTTTGTCTGATGTGTTGATTAGATTTCAGACAGGATTAGTGGGGTTGATGCCGTTAAGTTAAAAAGTCATCTCCTCAGGAAACAGACCAGAAAACCTAGGTTCTATTTTCAAAAGCCTTAGATCCCATTAAGATGAAATATTGAAAACTACATGGATTTAGGCTCAATGGGAGAACTCAGAACTCCAAGTACCAGGAGGCTCGGGCGAGCACCTGGGCGGTGAGAGGGGCGGGGATGGTGGTAGAATGGGGACAGTGTACTTTGGCAAGGAGATCAGAGAATTCTCAGCAGTGCTCCTTCTCAAGAACAGGTGACCAATAAATCAAATACTACCCCTCTGCCAGGGAATGGCTGGATAAATTACAGTGCAGGGGTTCTATGAAATATTGTGTAACCATTAAAACGTCCAAATTAGAGCTATACCAATGGACTTGGATGGATTCCCACCAAGCATTGATTGGAAAAAGTAAGACACTTATGCTTTTAAATGATCTATATATACTATGATCCTCCTGCCAAAAGTAATAACACCCTCCAATGCTGAGCATGACAGCCCACAGGTACATTCACATGCCTTTGTATGTGAGTCTACATGAACTGAGAAAAACGCAGAAAGAAACCTACCAGGTCATTAATGCCAATTCTTCAGTGGGACTTGATGGGGGATGTTGAAGAGAAGTGGAACGAATCTTTAAAAAAAAATCAACAAGGAAAATAGAGCCAGCAGGATTGATGCCAATGCATTCATCTGTTTGTGTGAAGATGAATAGGGAGGGAGCATTTAAACAGAGCACTGTCTCTAGCCCTGTCGCAGATATTGGTCAGGACAGAAAAAAGGCTCTGTTCACCGGAGCTCATACTCCCTTTGGGAAACAAGGCAAGCCCCTACAGTGCTCAGAGAGTGAATCAACATAATCGAACACTCTACTTCCCTGCCTCCTGAGTTCCTACCACTCTGTCAAACAGGTTATTGAGCAAGCATTTTCTCAATCTACACTAGCACAAGACATAGTCACTGCTGCTAAGGGCTCTATTTACTATTGGAGAGAGCAATGCCATTCGAGATGAACACACAGAGATGTGAGTAGTTACCAGATAAGATTAAACAGCTACAGCTTGGACAAAAACATCAGAGATTCTGTCAGATATTCCTTGTAGCCCGTCCCAGCAGGCTCCCAGTCTGAAAGGGAGCAGTCACCAAAGGGCAAACAACGTAGCTGAGATATAGATAGAAAGTCGATTTTAGTGTCTTCTGTGGCAAAGACACCACCACCTCCATGCACATGTCTGACATGTGCTTTTTTGAGCAGTTGCAACATTTTGTGAGGATCTGAGGACACAAAGATGAATGTTTCCAGATTCCTGATCTTGTGAGAGTGCCAGGACAGCAGTAGAATGTGGTTCTGGGATGACTTGGAAGGTTCCTAAGATGGAGATGGCAGTAGGGGGAGGGACTGGAAACCTTTCCTTAAGAAAGGAGAATCCTGATCAGAAGTGATAGGATTCATGATTTCCAGAGTTTAAGAAAATACACCACAAGTTGGGTGGAGGAGATGACTCACTGGACAAACTGCTTGCTGTGCAAACATAAAGGAGCTGAGTTCGGATCCCTAGCATCTATTTACAAAGCTGGGTATGGTGGTGTGCACCTGTAACCCCAGCATTGAGGTGGGCAGAGATTGACCTATAGAGATATCCTGGAGCTCTGGCTAGCTGGCCAGTTAACCCAGCTGAACCCAGCAGAGTTCCACATTCAGTGAGAAACAATGTCTAAAAGAACTTAGAGGAAGTGTTTGAGGCAAACATCTTAGCATCCACATGCACCCATGTGATTGAGTACACCAGAATACAACACACACACATGCCACAAGTCATGAGATCATCTCTCCTTAATGCACACAGTATGACAATGCTGTATCCACCCCATTGCCTTATATCTTCTTACATGTTGGGTGCCTTGAGCATGTATGAGAATGTACAAATTTGCACACAGGTGTTTATGGCAATGTTATTGGTAACTGTCAAAACCTGGAAGCAACCAAGTCATCTTTAAACGGGTACATGGATAAACTCCTGTACATGCAGGTGGTGAAATATTATTCAACACTAAAGATACAAGCCACTGATTTGCATCTTTACAAATAGTCTTTTACAAGAAGTCTTTCCCTTTACAAAGAGAAAGACACCGTTGCAAAGGCTGCATACTGTACGACAGTGGACAGCTTGGAAAAGGTCAAAACTATGGCACACAGAGGAATTTTAGACTATGAAGCTGTTCTGTTTTGATTTGTGACACTGAGGCAAACATGCTTGATACTGGAATGGCAGACACATGTCATGATATATTTGATGGATGACAAGGTTTTTGTAAACAGTAACATGGAAATAGTGCCTTATAAATACAGGCAGTGATTTTTTTTAGTACCTCTATTTTTTAAGTTGACATTTAAAAGCAAGACAGCATCACGAATTTATATTTGAGTGAATATTCTTATTTAGACTAGGAATACAAGAAAGTTCACCAAACAAAAATATTTTTGCTGCTCCCAAAATGTTTATTTCCAGTCAGCCACATATTTGTTTTTATGATACTGATGTCGTTTTGAAGGTCAAAGATTGTCTACAGGCATAGAAAATCAAAATAGAGTTTAAAGAGGAGGGTACAGAGATAGCTCAGTCAGTAAAGTGCTTGCCTCACAAATGCCAGGTGTAGTGGCACACCTGCAGCCCCAGGGAAGTTAGAGTAAAGACAGGTAGATCCTGAAGGCTTGCAGGTCAGATTGCCTACCCTATGAGGTAAGCTCCAGGCTGGAGATACACAGACCCCTGTCCCCAAAGACAATGAGATGAATGGATAGTTTCCTAAGGAATGATGCCCACAGTTGTCCTCTGGCCTCCATATGCATGTGTACACATTTGCATGTGTACCTGCACATGCATGAACATACACAAAAGCCAGCAATAGAACATCATTTTAGCTCTTGAGAATGGTATCTGGTTTGTTCATTTTTGTTTGTTGTTTGTTTGAAGGCATGCTCTCCCATCCCAGGGCCACCCTGTATGGTTTCATGCCTTTCTATCTTCACTACCTTCAACAGCGCTGCCCCCTGCTTATACCTGTGTGACCTATTCCTTGTCCTCCTGGAAGCTAGGAGTCGAGGTAAGGCAACAGACCAAGACCTCTGGGCAAAGTAAGCATTGAGGATGCCTACTGTGCATCCCAAAAGGGACCCTGCTCTGCACTTTCCAATTGAAATTCTCAATAATTCTACCATAGAGTTACATAGAGGACAACCTCACTGCTGACCCCACAGGGAGGCAGGAAAAGACCAAACTTCTTCTTGGCACTCAGGTTTTCTAGCTGCCCTCTCCCACACCTTTGTGTGTCCATGCTGGTCCTGGCCACTATGCCATCCTGGCTTTTTCTGGGGCCCCTGACTCTACCTGGTCAATGCTGATGCTGACTCTCATCACGCTCTAGAGTAGGCATGGTTTGGGGGTGGGGTAGCCATCCAGTCCCTTTTGCCTCAGCCTTGGCAACTTGAGCTGCCAAGGGAGTCTGCAAAGGGAGTTTGATGGCATGAGCGAGCCTCATCTGGTTCCTGATTGCTTCCTTTCCACCTCCCTAGCTCTCTCTTCTCTTCCCCCTGGTGTTCCATGTCCTGTTTCCTCTCCATCTATGCCCAGCTATCCTCTGAGCAGGGGTTTTGTTGTTAAGAATAGAGCCACAGGCACGAGGAAGACCAGGTGGGAGCGTCCCATGATATCTTGGGATTAGAGAAATTGTCAGCTACCCATTGGGTTGGGATAAGTGTCAGCTGGCACCGGCGTCTTGCCTTGGACCTCATGCTCATCCACACATAGATGCTGAGGGTGTTTGGTGTAAAGGTTGTCAGCCTTTGGGGAGTCTCATGGCATCTCTGGGTTGGGGTAGTGGCTGATAGGCCTGAGAAGGGGAACATGATTTCTCTGAGCCAACAGGGGCCTTTGTGCTTGTATTTTACCAAAACTGCATAACAAATTTTGTTCAAGGTTCTCTTCAGCTTTTTCAGGGACATCAAGGTCCCCTATTTTGTTTAATTTCTGTTGTGCTTCCACGGTGGTACCTCACGCTCTATTCTTCCTCCTAGTCACCTTCAGAACCCAACATGGACTCCACCTTTATCCTGTACCCCACCCACTGATCCTCATCAGAATCTCTTCCTTTCATTGCCTATGATACTCAATGAAGTCTGTGTCACCAATTCTGGCTCTTGATTCTGTGTTCTCTATCTCTTTGGGCTTTAGTTACCCCTTCTCCAAATGGGAAAGGGAAAGGTATGGCTGCATCTTGGAGTTCTTCCACTCCTGTCTTCCCAGGCATCAACTGGAAAGGGTCTGGAGCCACCTAGGAGACAAGTCTCTAGCCTTGTCTGTGAGGGATTCTCTTGATTAGGTTCATTTAACTGAGAATATTCACCCTAAAATTGGGTAACACCATTCCCTAGGCTCAGTTCCTGATCTACATAAAAAGAAGGAAGTTAGCTGAGCACCAGCATTCATTTTGCTCTGCTTCCTGACTACCAATGCAATGTGATTGACCATCTTCCTGCTTTTGCACCATGCCCCCCACTATGTCTTCCCCACTGTGACAGAATGATCCCCCAGAACAGTAAGCCAAGATAAACCTTTCTTCCTTAAATTGCTTTCTCCCTTTAAAATTATTAAAGTATTTTATCACAGCAACAGGAAAGTAACTAAGATACTGGTGGTGTAGACACTGGGTGTAAACATCAGGTGTAGACACTGGGTGTGAGTCCACACAAAGCAATGTGTGCTGAGAAAGATCAGCCCTGAGCACCAAGGTTTAGCGTTTTCTTTCTGTGACCTCAGGAAATCAGATGGAGATGCTTAAAGATATGCCAAAGCCCTAGCATGTATCAGAGACAGTGCTGTGAGAATGATCAGATCCTATATATGAAAAACTAGATTACAAGAGAACCATCATCAACCATCACTCAGAAAAAGTTCCCTTTGTTCCACACTATGGCTTAGAGCAGTGGTTCTCAACCTGTGGGTCGAACAACCTTTGAGGGTTGAACAACCCTTCCACAAGGATCTCCTAAGACCATACGCATATCATGAACTTACATCATGGTTCATAACAGTAGCAAAATGACAGTTATGAAGTAGCAACGAAAATTATTTTATGGTTGGGGGTCACCAAAACATGAGGAACTGTATTAAAGGGTCACAGCATTAGGAAGGTTGAGAATCACTGGACTAAAGGTTTGTGTTCCTCAGAAGTCTCATGTGTTAAACCCTAATTGTTGGTGTGATGGCGTCAGGAGGTCAAACTTTGGGGAAATAGTTAAGACGTGAGTGCTCTCTGCTGTCATGAGGGAGACCAGTTATAAAAGACCAGTTATAAAAGGGAGATCTCTTATAAAAGACACGTGTGAAGATAAAGCCAGAAGGCACCACCTATGAACCAGAAATTGCGCCCCTCTAGGCCCTGACTCCGCTGGCAACTCGATCTTTGTTTATTATTCATCACTCTTTCAGTCTGGAACCTCAGATAGCAGCCAGAGAGACTATGCTGACTCACTCTCAGGCACTGAGTCATTTTCTATGAATCCCACTTACCTTCAGCTACCTTCTTAAAGGTAGTTTATTCAAATCAGGACCTAACAGGGTTCAAACACTTCACTCAGTTGTTCCGTTTGTAATCTAGCAATCCACATCCATTCTTTTTCCTCCATCCTTATCTGAAAGAAACCAGGCCAGTTTTTCTACAAAACAGGTGACTTTGAATGTCCAAGACTAAAGTGGGGAGGCTGGGGGCGTTGTCATGGAAGACAGCTGGGCTTTGTAGACTATCTTGCAATGAAAACCTATCTCTTGTGACCCTTTGTCACTGGACCCCTCACTTTGCACCTCAGGATTTAATCAGAAAGGAAGAACTCCTATGAGTGATACAGACTACAGATATTTAGGGAAATCAGGCCTCACATTCTGTGGAAGTCTGTTAACTAATCCGCCTATGGTGGCAGTGTCTATGCCTGGTGCACAAGTCTTCGGGGCCAGGAGTTGGGAAGGAAGTATGGGTGTGGAGTGGACAAAGCAAGAACGAACTAGATTCCAGGATGACAAAGTAGGATCCCAAAGATCAATTTGAACTCCTGTTTGTCCCACTGTCCCTTAGCGACTTGCAGGATTAGTTGGTAATCATAGAATCCCATACAACCTGGCCCTGAATTAGAAGTAACTAAGAGTCAAGGCTATGGAGTCAGGCAAGATAAAAGCAGCATCAACAGCTTGCCTGGACCTATGGAAATCTTCAGAGCATAAAAATGGTGGCTGTTTCAAGTTCTACAAGTCTTTCTGTGGCCAGCCCTAACCTGGGATCACACAAGGGGAAATTCCTTCATGTTTTTGGCTAAGACATTGGCATAATAAATAGCCACTAAACTTTCTTACACCTTTGTGTGTGTGTGTGTGTGTGTGTGTGCGCGTGCGCGTGTGCGCGCGCGCTGCTAGGGACTGAACACAGCCAAGCCAATTCTATATACTGGGAGAATGACCTTCATAGAAATATGGCCAAGCTAATAGAAAGTCACCCCACTTATCATAAGGAATATTTTCTAATACCCCCATTCTTAGAATGCTCAAAACTTCAAATAGTAACAAAACCATATTGTGATAGCTTTTAGTATTTATCATACACTGTACTGTGGTCATGACATTTGCAGTTTGAGGTGCGATAGCAAAACTATCATGAATTTCTTTATCTTCTTTTACAATTTTGTGGCAAGAAGATTTCATCCTTACCATAGATTTTAGCAACTTCAGGATGGTTTTTTTTTAGAGTCAACAACTTTCCACATTTTGCATAAAGAATACACTTTATGACTTCTCTCTGGCGTATCTGAATTTCCAGAATGACTAGGATTGCCCCTTGGGAATCACTGTTAAGAAAATTAAGGGTTGCTTAAACATCAGCACTGGTACTGGGAAGGCTCTCAGCCACTCGTGGGCAGGTGGCATATGAGGTGGATATTTAGACAAGGAGATTATACACTTTCAACATGATAGAGCTGGATAGCACAAAATTCCGTCATGCTAGTCAGAATGGCGTGTGATTTAAAACATATGAATAGTTTATTTCTGGAATTTTCCATTTGACATGTTAGAGTATGGTTAACCATAGATAACTGAGACTGGAGAGCAAGACTGCAGGTGCCAGAGTAGCTCGCAGGTGTGAAGCTGGGGTCAGTTCAAGGCCCCTTCTCTTCAAACTCAGCTTCCTTTGCCCTGAGGGCTGGCAATGGCATGGTACAAATGTATGTTGTCAGGTGCTCTAGGACTGACTTAGTAGAGAAATAAGTCACTTTGAGAACAAGCTTCTCCTCCCAGCAGTAACCTGGCCTGAGTCCCTGTGGCAAGAGAATGGAGTCAAGCAAGTATATAGACATGGAGCTTTCTTCAGACTCTGTGGGGAACAAGGGCCCTGGGGTAGCTTCCTCACAGGCAGCAGGAATAACTCCCTCATCCCACCTCCCCAACATGGTTTAGGATTTCTGCTCTCCATAGAGTGTGTAAAGATACCAGTGTGTAAAGATGGGGGCTGGAGAGGTGGCTCTGCAGTTAAGAGCACTTGTTCTTGCAGAGGACCCTGCTTCAATTCTCAACACCCACCCATATAAATCACATGGTGGCTTATGACCATCCATGACTACCGTTCCCAGGGATTCCATGTCTTCATCTGACCTCCATGGGCACCAGGTATGCATGTGGTGCACAGACATGCATGCAGGTAAAACACTCATACATGTAAAATAAAATTTTAAAAAAGATGTAAAAATAACAGTAATAACAGGCAGTTACATGTGTCTGGTGCATGCCAAGCATTATTAATATTTTTATCAATATATCACCACTTAAATTCATGTACAAACGTGTTACTGCTAACAAACCAAGCCCTAAAGAATCAAAAAAGAATGAAAAAAAAAGTGGGTTCAACAGCAACAACAAAAAACTAATACTATTAATATGTTATCCTAGATATAGTCCAAAATTCCACAAAAATCACATTTTATAAGAATCTCTCGGTGGCCGCTTCCACAGAATCATTAGTTTAGTAGTCTCACTGATCACCGATATTACATAATCAGGGCAGTGAGATTGCTCAGCCAACGAGTAAAGCCTGATGACCTGAGCTTGAGCCCTGGAACCCACACAACATAAAGATCAGAACCAGTTCCCGAAAGTTGTCCTCTGACCTCTATGCTGTGGCACATACAAATGGGCATGTACACACACACACAAACACACACACACACACACAAACACACACACATATACACACACATACACACATATACACATATACACACATATACACACACATATACACACATATACACATATACACACATATACACACACATATACACACATACACACACACAAACACACATATACACACACATATACACACATACACACACACAAACACACACACACACACACACACACACACACGTGGACCTCAGCTGGTCTGGTCTGAGGCCTCCCTCCACCTGGCCTCCCTTCTTTCGACTTGCACCATGGGATAACAGGGCTAGATTCTAAGAGTGATTCTGGCACAACTCCCCCAGGCCCAGAATTATGAGCAAATTATTGTTTTCAGTCATTTGATTTTGGGGTGGTTTTCTATGAAGCAAAAATATAGTCAGAAGGAGATGGTATACTAGATACTTTGGTATTTTAGGTTTTTTTTATTTTTTGAGTTGTTTGCTTGTTTGGTTTGTTTGGTTTGGGTTTGTCAGGTTCCTGCTATGTAGCTCAGGGTGACCACAAACTATAAAACTAGAAATCCTCCTGTCTTCGTCAAAGTACTAGGATTGCAAGCGTGCACCACTAAAGTACACACCTCACTAAAGCTTTGTTTCTTTTTTCTTCGTCTTCTTTTTTTTTAAACTGTGCACATACATGTGCGTATACAGAGGCCAGAGGTCAATGTTGGGGTGGAAGTGAGGTTTCTTTCATCAATGGCTCTCCACCTTTATTTTTTGAGGCAGGATGTCTCGCTGAACCTGAAGCTCATGGATTTGGCTAGGCTGCCTGGCCAATGGCTTCAAAGATCTGCCCACCCCTCCCCCACCATTGCCCACCCCTATACTGGTGTATGGAGGTATACCTACAAGCCTGACAATTTGATGTGGGTGCTGGGGATCCAAGCTTGGGTCCTCATGCTTGCATGGCATGCACATTTCCCTAACCCCTAGAGCTGTTTTGTTATTGTTGTTGGTGGTGGTGGTGTTTTTTTATTCAAGACAGGCTTTCTCTCTTGTAACTCTGGCTGTCCTGGAACTCACTCTGTAGACCAGACTGGCCTCAAACTCACAGAGATCCGCCTGCCTCTGCCTCCCAAGTGCTGGGATTAAAGGTGTGCCACTACTACCAGCTTAATGCTATATCCTTGAATATACCTAATGCCTTGACCTCTTATTTCTTTCCAGGGGCTCTTCTGTCCACTTTTTCTTTAAAACAAAACAAAACAACAACAACAAAAAAACAAAACTCAAGACTTTCCATGTGCCAGGCAAACACTAAGGCTCCTTCCGCATGTTGATGGCGTCACCTCTGATCTTCCATGATGAGCACTCCATGCATACGGTTTACGGAAGGGCACTTTAGACAAATCGATTTTCCTCTCTTAAGAAACACAGTCTTTATCCTGAGAGGAAATCATGGTGAATAAAGAAAATATTAAATAAAAATAAAGAAACAAAAATCAAAACTAAATAATCCACAAGAGGTACAGTTCATATTTGTAGTTTTTAAGGATATTTTCTATTATGTATTATAGGTATAATATTTAGAAAAACATACAGATATTCCACTCTTTCTCTTCACGTGATTCTTATATATTCTTGCTCATTAAAATTATCACAAGCATAACTTCTAAATGGGTATAACCGTCTGTCATAAATGCATGTCATTACTGAACTACCTTTCATTGGTAAATACTTATGCTGTTCCTGTTTTTTTATTATTGTAAGTAGAAATCACTTGAGCACCTATATATTTGCTCATACCCTGAAGAGAACACCAGGAATACAGACTGCCTGGGGTAAACACAGTGAATATTTAGCACTTTATGGCATGTAAAATACACAATCCAACCATCTAGGGAAAAATATCTATAGAACGAAAGTGTTTATTTATACACTTGACATCAAGCTAAGAAGGACACTGATTCTGTTTGGCTGGGACAACGTCAGAAGTGAGCTGTTGCTGGGTAGCACGTGAGACTCTGGAGCCGTGAAGGTGTGAGTCTGGGCAGTCCATCTATCCCTGGGTCTGCAGGTCACAGCTCACCGCTGGATTGTTCCAAGAGCCCCCTGGGTCTTCAGCTGTATTCTTTAAACAGTGGTAGCGGCAAGAAGACCTCACGCATGGCTCAGGAGGTCTTTGTTCTCCACCTGCCTTCACCAGCACCTTCCCACAGGGGCTTGTGCTCCCTCGGCCTGGGAGACCTGCCAGGCACTGGGGAGCCGATGTTCCCAAGGCCAGTACATCTGATTTTTGCTCTTGGCTGGAATTCAGAGCAGGGAAGGGTAAACTACAGCTGGGCCAAGGTAAGTCTGTCTCGATGCCGTCCTTGGGCTGAGGATAAGGCGTGAGGAGCTGAGGTCAAGTACGGTGGTGAGGGACTTCGTGAACACGGTGGACAGCAAAACTCTGAGGTGAACAACAGACTCAGGAGCTCAGTTAGGGACACCCTTCAGCCCAAGATCTCAGTCCTGGCCTGAGGAAGGCCAGTCTCTTCCAGGGTCTATGAATGACAGACCTAAACCTCTGCTGGACACCTTTGTGCCAAGGTCCTACAATATGACAAAGTTAGGGTCCACTGGGGCATGTGCTATGTACCAGGCACATTTAGAAGTGGGAGTCTTATTAATGTTTTCACTTTTCAAAATGAACAAGCCACCAGAAACAAAAGGTTTTGCTTAAGGTTACAGGGCTAATGAATTAAAGTTGGGACTAAAATTGAGTGTGCTTCGATTTCTGGGAACTGAGGCAGATTCATCCAGTAGATCACTAACCTTGGACTTCCTCCAAGCTTTGCCTCTTGTGAATTCCTACAACTTGGGCACGGTTACTCATCTCTCTGAGTTTCAGCTTTTTCTGTAAAACCAGCCCCACTGCCCACCTTGCAGGATCTGAGAGCTTGCAAAGGGACTGATGTCCCTCTTGGCCACTGGGAGGACCTCACTATAGCCAGTTGGGACAGATATTATTTTTGCTTCTGTTACCTTTCTGAGAACCCAGAGAAGGAAACCTATCCAGGTCACCATCTCTAGGATTTCAAGGAGACCTTGGTGTCTGAATCCCTCTCTCCCTTACCATGCTCACTGTGAATGACCGGATCCATCTTGACATCCTGGCTTTCTGATTGCTGCCACAGAATGAGTTTTCTCTGAGAAACAACCAGCTGCGAACATTAGCAAGGCTCGACACTCTTCAAGCATTTCTTGGAACCTAGATAAACCCGGACCTCAGCTAGAGGAGTGTGAAGTGCTGATGGCTCAGGCCTGCCTAAGACCTGGCAGAGCATTAACTGTGCAACATGTCTTGTTCTGAATGCCGACTCATCCTACCTTGCCAGAAAACTCTCCAGTGAGCAGCAGGGTTCTCCTCGGCTCACTTTGCTGGCCCCCAGGACTTTTCTGACACACTCTGAGTTTCTGTGGTCGGGGGCAGACTGAGCACACCTGCTGAGTCACTCCAGTCTGGGTTTCCTTTAAAGGCTGTGGACTGAGCACGGCCACCTCAAATGGAACCATGGAGGACTAGCCAAGCCAACCAGAGCCGCTCCCCAGCCTTCCTGGGAAACATTTCGTTTTCTATTTGCAGAATCACAGATGTTGACTTTTGATCTCTTTCTCTTTCCCTCAGGGCCTGAAATCAGTGGTGACGGCTATTTTGTTTCTTTTTTTTCCTTTTCCCTATAAAGAGAAAATGTCAGGAGGAAACAGGAAGGTTTTGAAAATATTGGAAGAGTTACAGACCAACTACTTGGTCAGGAATAAAGGCACTTCACCATTGAGAGCCTGTGGCAATCATGTGATCACACAGTGGCCGGGTTAGACAATTTCTGAGGTCATGTTTCTTAAACTTTAGAGTGTTTGTAAATCGTCCAGTGTGATCTTAAAAAAAAAAAATGGCCAATTTATTACAAAGTTCTAAATACAACTGAATCCATATATGCAGAAACAGATGGGAGCTCAGGAAAATCATTATTATCAAACACATTTTGTGTTCTAAGGTCTCTTTTGCAAATTATTCCATGTTTAATTTTGACACCTTTGCACCTGTGTGCAATAACTGCGAACATTTTCACCCTATTATCTCCCTACTCCCCTCCTACTCTCCATGCCCCCTTCCAATTAGTCTTCCTCTGATTTTCTTGTCTTATTTTATTCAGGCCTTGTATAGATAGCCATAATGTGTGTGTGTGTTTGCAATTACGTTAGCTATGCCATGCCCAGAAGATAGCATTCCACAGGACTCCTTCCATCCCCCAACTCCTACAACCTTCCCATTGTTTCCCTTGTTCCTGTCACCAGGGATCATGTGATCATGCAGCTCAGACTCAGTATCTAATGAGTCCCAGCACAAGGACCACACTGCTCCTCTTGGTCGCACTTGCAGGTGTTGAGTGAGGCCCTTCACTGCCTTGGCCTCATCCGGTCTTATAGCACTGGGATCTATAAACTGTCCCTACCGCTGTCACACAGCTGGAAATACACAGGTAAGGTGCTGGCCACGTAATTAACAGACTCTGTAAATCTAATTAAAATGCACACTTAGATCTGTATCCCTCCTGTTCCATTTAAACAGAGATTTTCTGACATATATGCACTCCAAAGAAGGCATCAGATAACAATGCCTTCAAGTGATGGGCTTTTTCTGATCTCTTTGATGATTTCTTTCTTTTTCTTTAATTCTGTTTTTTGAGTTTATTCTAACATCATTTCCTCCTTTCCCTTTCCTCCCTCTAACCCCTCCCATGAATCCCCTTGCTTCCTTTCAAATTCATGGATTCTTTTTAATTGCTGTGAGATATAAATATATATAATATATCATATATATATTATATATATTCTGCTCAGTCTATATAATGTTACTTGTATGTGTGTTTTCAAGGCTGACCATTTAGTACTGAGTAATTACTTGGTGTGCTCTTCCCGGGGAAGACTATTTCTCCATTTCTCTAGCTTTAGGCATTCTTTGGTTGCCTGTAGCTCTTTGTCTAGTGTTGAGGCCTCATGGACCTTCTCCTCTCCACATTAGCATGTCTATTAAGGCTGGCTCAACAAGAAGGAAATCAAGCCTGGTACTGGAAAACCAGCCAACCATCTGGGGTTAGCAGAATCATGTTGGAAAAGAACCTACAGCCACCACTTTACTAAACCAGTATAATCCCTGACTACACGTATAGGGAGAGGAACTATTGGAGGAGTATGGGCCTTGCTGGAGGAAGTGGGTCACTGGGGGTGGGCTTTGAGGCTTCAGAAGCTCAAGCCAGGCCCAGTATCTCTCTCTCTTACTGTGGCTTGCTGATCAGGGTGTAGAACTCTCTGTTCCCTCTCCATACCTGCCTGCATGCCTCCATGCTTCCTGCCATGCTGATAATGGACTAAACCTCTAAACTGTAATCCAGTCCCAATTAAATGCTTTCTTTTATAAGAGTCGCCATGGTCATGGTGTTTCTTCACACAATAGAAACCCTAAGACACCCTTCATCAAGGGAACTTCTCTTTGCAACAGACAGAGAAGACTATGGAAAATCACAGCTGATCAAAACTCAGGGTTGTGGAGCCCAGTCCCAATGGATACATCTAAAAAATATTCCTGCACCTAAGGCTCAGGGAATGTTGCAGAAAAGATTGTAAGAGCCAGAGGAACAGTAAGTTTTCTGTGAGATTGTGTCTCCTAGAAATGTCAGAAAAGTTACATTCATGAAGTATTACAGCAGAACACTGCTGTGGAGGCTCACCCAGAAAGACAATGAGACATTTTCATAGATTCAAACCCTGCCAGACCTCAGCAGAGGAAACCACTGTCATGGCCAACACCATATTCAATCAACAATGATACCCTGAGCATCTCAACTCAGGTGTTTTTATTCTCTCAGAACTCCTCAGGTGCAGATCATAAGCAATCAAACTTCTCCCACGGAAATCCAAAACCCGTATTCAATACAAAATGCCAAGGCCTCTGGATCCCTTTTTCCAACAGTGCACAAAAACAATTATTTTAAACACACTAAAATAAACTTCTACAACAAAGTCTCACCAACATGGCTGCCTGAACGTGAGCTGAACAAGATGTGCTGGCTAGTCTTATGTCAACTTGACACACAAACTAGAGTTATCTGAAAGGAGGGAAACTTAATTGAGAAAATTACAGATCCTGCTGTAAGGCATTTTCTTACGTAGTAATTGGGGGCAGGGTCCAGCCCATTTCGGGTAGTGCCATCCCTGGGCTGGTGGTCCTGGGTTCTATAAGAGAACAGGCTGAGCAAACCACGAAGAGCAAACCAGCAAGCAGCACTCCTCTATGGCCTCTGCATCAGCTCCTGCATCCAGGTTCCAGCCCTATTTGGAGTTTCTATCCTGGTTTCCTTCAATAACGGACTATCATGCGGAAGTGTAGCCAAATAAACCCTTCCGTCCCCAACTTGCTTTGGGTCATGATGTTTCATCACAACAGAAACCCTAACTAAGACGAAAGATGACACCAATAGAGTTACTCTCCTGGGTGATTTCTTGAAGCAGGAATACTGAAGCTGCCCTGCCAATAGCAGAGTAGTCCTTATATAAAAAATTCAAGTTCTTGTCAGCCTCTCTCCCTCCCCCAGTCCCTACTTTCTGAGGCTTCTCCAGCCTCCAGCTCTAGGTAATTTTCCTTCCAAATGCTCTCTGCACCTCCCTCATCATTTGAAGTCCTAGCCCATGCAAGCTTAGCTGCCCCCAAGAACCTTGTATTAGTTTCTTGATGCTTTGACAAAATGCCAAACAAAAGCAACTTATGGAAGGAAGGATTTGTTTAGGCTCCAATTTGAGTCACAGTGACAGAAGTTTGATCTGTCATTGCATCCACAGCCAGGAAGCAGAGAAAAATGAATGCTGGTGCTCAACTTACTTCTTCGTCTAGTTGGAACCCCAGCCCACAGAATGGTGCCATTCACACTTAGGGCTCATCTTCCTACCTCAACTAATTTGATCTAGAAACAACCCTGTGGCGGTTTGAATGAAAATGGCCCCCATAGGCCCATAGGGTGTGGCACTATTAGGAGGTACTTACTTACATACTTGTTGGAGGAAGTATGTCACTGGAGGAGGGCTTTGAAGTTTCAGAAGCTCAAGCTAGGTCCAGTGTCTCTGTCTTCCTGCTGTCTCCCTACCTAGATGTAGAACTCTCAGCTCCCTCTCCAGCACCATGTCTGCCTGTGTGCCACCATGCTTCCCACCATGATGATAATGGACTAAATTTCTGAACTGTAAGCCAGCCGCAATTAAATGCTTTCTTTGATAAGAGTTGCCCTGGTCATGATATTTCTTCAAAGCAATTAAATTAATTAATGTATTTATTTATTAAATCAAACCTAACTAAGACGAACCCCCTTACAGACATGCCTAGAAGTTTGTCTCTTCGGTAATTCTAGATGCTGTCAAGTTGACAACGGAATAAGTCATTATAGAGCTCTCCCCAGATGAGTTCAGAGCCCTTGTGCTGCAGGTGTCTGTGGGCGGAGCTCACGCTCACACCCCAATGGGAATGGCTGAGAACTGGGGGCAAACATTTGGTTGGAAGGTGGGAGTCTGCTATTCCCAAAGGGACCCTAGAGTGGGGAAGTCATGAAATATATGTTTCTAATTCTTAAAAATTTATTGTTGAGAATTTCACACAGTATAATTTCATATTTTCCCATCCACCAACACCTTCAGAGAAAATATCCTAATAAACCCAAAACCAGGCAGCCCCTTACCTCAATTCACCCACCGAAGAGTGAAGTTAATAGATTGGGAAGAGAACAGCGCACGCTTTGAGCCTGCCCCTTGACGTCACATTTGGACTTCAGCCCGTGTGCCCTGCAAAGAGAGAGCTTGCTCATGGCTTCCTGCTATTGGGGGTTGAGAGGGGACAGGAGTGTTGGAGCAGCGGATCTCTCTAACAAAACATAAGGACTCACTAACTCTCCGGTCTTGCCTTTAATTCAAATTCTAAGGTTGTTTGAAACATCTGGGTAGAACTCAGGCCTCAAGCAAGTGGGTCAGGGAGCAGCAGCAACCTCATAAAACCCTGAATACCAACGAATGTTGACAGGGCTTCTCCTTGGTCTCAGCTCTGTGACACTCCACAAACACCTCCTCCTCGATCCCCACATCCATTCCAAAGGTAAATATTATCATACCCATTTTACAATTCTGGAAACAGGCCCATAGAAGCAGAGAGATTAACTCAACACAGCACGAAAGACACGGGGTTGGAAATTGACGTTTAGGCTGGAGCTCACGGCATGATTTATATCCTGTTCAGATACCGCAGAGCGCGCTGGTGCTCAGATTACTAATCTTCAAGAAGCAAAGTGATCTTTAAAGGGATTTGGTGGCTGGAATGCTGTTTGAGCCATGTTCACGCGTTACCAGTAGGGGGCAGGAGCCTGCCACTCCAGAGGTTGCATCTTTATAAAAGCCCTGCGAGCCTGGGTCCTTTCCCCTTCAGAGCAGAAGGTGCCAAAGTGGGCTGCAGAGCCCCTTGGTGGGAGATGTGCCTCCAAGGTCTAGAGGTCACGAATGACACTGGAACACTCCTGGAATTGGAACAGGAACAGCGCTGCACGCGAGGCTCCCAACTGCTCTTTTCTAACCAGGTACCGTTTCCCTGTACGCCCACTTCTGCATCCACGAGGAGAGCATCATACCTCCTGCCTGTGGGAGTATGGAAACGCTGAGAGTAAAAGCTCTTTGCAGATGCGATGTGTGGGAGGGTCAGCAGAGGTGAGTCCACAGACAGGCATTCAGCATGCAGCGTCTTTCACTAGGATATGAGCTGATGAAGCTCGGGGATGGCATTGAGGTGTGGGGAGTGGGGAAAGGAAGAAGGAAATGTCTCTATCTGGTGAGGTCACAGCATTCCAGTGTGGTCTGCTTCAGGTGGGCTGTCCCTGGGGTCCTATATTGAATCTTAGGGGCAGCAGCTGAGGAGTCCCTGGGTTTGGAGATACGTTTAGCTACCTCAGCCCTCTGCAGAGTCCGCTGCAGCCGAGACAGCTCAGAACTCCAAATACTGCTGTGGGGTTGAACACGAGAACCCAGAAACCCCAGATCCCTTTTACTGTAGCTCCCAGCGTACTCTCAGGTCAGCATCCAGAGTTTTCCAAGTCGGTGGGAAGACACAGCTTGCTGTTCCCCGGACCCGTAGGCCAGCGAAGGAGGTAAGGAGACAGATGCTGCTTGAATTCTGTTTTAATAAGACGAAGACGCTTAACAGATTCACACGAGTTACCCAGCGGAGTAAAAACTCTGCATCTGGTCTTATGGCCCTAAAGCCTCATCAATTGGCACGCGTACCAGCACGGACCTTCCACCTCTTCAATCTACCCTCTCTCCTAAACTTCCAACATAGAAATAAAATCCCCACCATCAGTTTTATTATCATTATCAAGATATTCAAAGGCTCCATATTTTTTTTTCTCCCTCTCTCCCGGCTTTTAAAAAATAAAAATGTGAGTCTAGGTGATCCACTCCTTTAATCCCAGCACTCTGGACACAGAGGCAGGTGGATCTCTGAGTTTGAGGCCAACGTGGTCTACAGAGCGAGTTCAGGACAGCCAGAGTTACAGCAGAGAAACCCTGTCTCAAACAACTAAAGAATAAAATAAAATAAAATATAAATGTCACACTGTGCCTTAGTTTAGCCTTGAACCCGTGGCAATCTTTCTTCCTCAGCCTCCCAAGCCCTGGGATTACAGGCATGAGCTGCCCTTGCCGGGTCCACTTTGTCCTTTTGTAACGGCTTATATCACTTTGCATCATGTCCTAGTATTCTTCAGTGTTGTAGCATGTGATAGAATGTGTGCCTTACAACTGAGTAATATTCCAGCACATTTTATCTATCCTTCCATTGCTTCCAACTGCAGAGGTTGCTTACACCTCTTGGTCATTGGTGTATCGTGTGTGTGTGTGTGTGTGTGTGTGTGTGTGTGTGTGTGTGTGTGCGCGCGCTCAAAAGTCTGTGCGTTAAACGTGTGATGTACACACAAATGTGCGTGAGTGTGGAGGTCAGAGGTCAGCCTTGGACGTTGTTCCTCAAGAGCCATACGCTCCATTTTTTGAGATAGAATCTCTTTGTGGGCTTGGAGCTTGCTGATTCATCTGGGCTGGCTGAGCAGCGAGCCCCGGGGGTTCCTCTTGTCTCTTACTTCCCCAGTGCTCAGATGACAACCCACCGCAGGCCTGGCTGTTCACAAGGGCTCTGAGGGTTGAACTCAGATTCTCATGCTTGCACAGCAAACACTTTACACCCAGCTCTCTATGTCATCTTTTATCAGTGTGCATTTGCTGTGGAAAGTGCAGGTTTTATTATGATGTTTTCATATATGTATGTAACGCATTTTGACCATATTTACCCCCATTGCCCTCTCTTGTTCCTCTTCCCCCTCCTGTCATTCCCTTTCCTCTTTCCAAATAATCCTTTCACTTTCCTGCCTTTTTTTAAAATGTAGACTTGTAAATGAGAGATAACATGGTATTTGTCTTTCTGAGTCTGGCTCATTTTGCTTAACATAATCATCTCTAGATCTACCCATTTTCCTGCAAATGGCATAATTTTATTCTTTTTTAACTGAGAAAATATATATCATCTCTAAGTTACAAATTTACCTATTTTTGTGCCAGGTTTTATTATCGAGTTATAGGAGTTCTTTACTTATTCTGGATGTAAACTCATCAGATAGAATTTTATATAAAAATAATTTGTAAATATCACTTACCATTTCATTGTTTTCTTTTGCTCTGTGGACTGTATGCTTTGATACACAAAGGGATTTTAGTTTGATGGGCTCTCAGTTGTATATTTTTATTTTTGTTATCTGTACTTTTAGCGTCACATCCAAGAAATAGCCACCAAATTCAGTATTGAGTTTTATGGTATGCTTTCTTTTAGGAGTTTTATAATTTGTTTGTTCTGTTACTGTGTTTTGTTTTTGTATCAGCCTTTCATTCATTTGAGTTATTTTTTGCATGTGATATAAAGGATTGGTTTATCTTCACCAACTGCCCCAACACAATTTGGTTAAGACCACCCCGTCCCCATTTGTCTGTCTTTATGCTAGTGCCATAATGTTTTAATTTCTATAGTTTTGTAATATGTTTTGAAATCAGGAAGTGTGTGTCTTCCATGCTTACCCTTCTTAGCTGATTATTATTTGGGCCCCTTGAGATTCCATATTAATTTTGCCATGAATAAAAAATTATTTCTACAAAAAATACCGTTGGAATTTTGTTTGGGGTTACATTGACTACGTAGATCTCTTTAGGCAGTATGGCATTGTAACAGTTGAAGTTCCGACATGAACACACGGTGTCTTTCAATTTGTTTTTATATTTTCCTTTAGCATTTTTTTTAGTTCCTTTGTGAATGTAACTTATGCCATCACAGTTAATTATCTTAGAAATAGCTAATTCTTTTTGACACTGTGGCAAATGAAATTAATATTTAAATTTCCTTTTTGCATTTCTCATTATTAGTGTATAGAAATACTTTTCTGACCATTAGGTTTTTTTAAGGGAATCCTTAATCCATTGTAAGTTTTAATCACGTTGGTATTGTTACTTCTGACCACTCCATTGTATGTCACTGTGAACCTCTGTTCATCTTCATCTCCCTTAGCAATGAAGCCCTAGGAGTCTTCCAGCAAGGAACACTCATGCCCGTGTACCTTTATAGTTCACTGCAAAGTTTCTGTATAGTGCATACTCAGAAGTAGGAATTCTAGGTGCTGGGGACTCAGGTGCCTGCAGTTATGGGATCATAGACTGCCAGAATGTACTCCAGCATGGCAGCGCCATCCATCACTCCCACCAGTCAGACTCTTTAGGCTTCCATTCTCCATAAAATGGCTAACATTTCAGCTTCTCCAGTTTCCTGGTTTTCTGATTGAGTTGGAGTTCAATGATGTCTGTCCGATTATCTTTATGATCATTAATGTCTCTGGGCATCTAACACATTTGACAATCATTTGAGTCTCTTCTTGTTTATTCATCCAATTTACCAAAAGTTATCTAGCATTTCCTCTCTTTCCTAGTGATTTGCAATAGTTGCAAATATACTCTAGGGATACAGCCCCCTCTGGTTGCAAACATAGCCTTCCAACCTATTATTCAGCTATATGTAAATCACATTAAAGTAAATATGCACTTTTGATATAATTAACTTCATCAGGTCCCTGATGTATGGTTATACTTTCCCACTCCAAACTCACAAAGGCATTCCATATTTTCAGACAGAGTGTACATGTCACATAATGTCAGAGTGCACTTTACTTTTCAGCATAGAAGGAGCTAGCTAGATCCTACCGCTGATCTCCAAACTCAGCTTTTCTTTGTTGTTTTGGGTGCCACCTCCATCATCAATGTCAGGTATACATACATATTATATATACATATATATACATATGTTATTACATATTATATTATACACACATATATTATTACATATAATAATGAGTCCGGCTTTGATATCTTCATTTTATTCTGTACTAGTTGCTCATTCTTGTATCAGCATCACACACACCTTATACTCCTGTGGCCTTGTTTCATGTATGTTATATGTTTCTTTAATTCATAAAATAATTAATGGAATTTTGATTACAATTTAATTGAGTTTATAAATTAACTTGGAGGAAAATTGCTACATCAAAATGTTGAATCCTTGGGACTAGAAAAATGGCTCAGTGGCTAAGAGCACTTGCTACTCTCCAGAGGATCCTAGTGTGGTTCCCGGCACACATATCAGGGGGCTCATAACTGCCTATAACTCCACCTCCAAGGGATCCAACATCCTCTTCTGGCCCATACAGGGACCCAGATATATGGTGTACACACCAACACACATATGCACACACACACACACAAACACATGAATAAAAATAAAAAAATAAATTGTGAAAATAGTTAAATTACCCCATCAATGAGCGTAGCATTTTTTTTTTTTTTCAACTCTTCCTTCAGGCCAGTTTAATGTTTTTGTCCCCAAAAGGGCAACACTTCCTGCAAGAATGATTCCAAATGTCCCAGGGTTTGTTTTTATTTGCATTTTTATTGTTTGCATTTACTATTCTGAAAATATTACGTATTCATATATGTTTTCTATTTTAATATACCTTTGTTGCTGGTATTGAGGAGCTATATTCATCTTTATAATATAATTAGTATCCAGAAAACTGGCTGAACTTTTATTATATCTAATAATTTGTTGATTTGTGTTTTGATTGTGTGCTATCAGCCTTTCTTCCTTCCTCCCTATAGCTCTTACTTTATTATTATTATTATTATTATTACTGGTTTTATTGCTTTGGTTAGACCTATCTATAATACTGTCTTGAACCATGGCAGAAATAACAGTCACTTTTGATTGCAGGCATGAGCCTGAAGTTTCCTGATATCCTCTAGACATTCAACAAATAGCTCATCCAGTTGAGAAAATAAAACTGAGAGCTGTGCAGCATTTCTTAAAAATCAAAGTTTCTTAGACTTACTAAGTTTTAAAAAAAATGTATTGAGATAATCATGAACTTCTTATCCTTCAGTTCCTTAAATGGTGAAAATCATGTTTCTTTCTCACTTTAAACTTTCCTATTTTTTAAAAACTACTCAGGTATAGCTTTTAACTCAGCTGTTCTTAACCTGTGGGTCATGACCCCTTTAGGGGTTGAACTACCCTTTCACAGGGGTTACCTAAGACCATCCACATATCAGATATTTACATTACAATTCATAATAGGAGTAAAATTACAGATATGAAGTAGCAACGAAAATAATTTTATGGTTGGGGAGGGGCACCACAGCATGAGGGACTGTGTTAAAGGGTCACAACATTAGGAAGCCACTGCTCTAGAGGAACAGGACTAATAGAATGCATAGCTATTAAAAAGGATTTATCAGATTGGCTTTATGATACTCTGGGTAATCTAACAACAGCTGTCTTCACTTTGAAAGGCTGAGAACCTGTAACCGCTCAGTTCATGGGCCTGAATTCCCCAGCAGCCAGTTTGGTGTTGATAGCCTGGAGGATTCCTTGCAGGGTCACCGATCTTTAATCCATGTCAGCCTGAAGAGGCTGAGTTCTGCTATCAGTAGAGGAATGCAGCAGCTGAGGAACTCCTGGAATTGGAGTTACAGGTGGTTGTGGTGGACTGTGTGGGTGGTGGGAGCCAAACCCGGGTCCTCTGCAAGAGCAGAAAGTATTCTAAACCACCGAACCATCTCTCCAGCCCCAGTCGTAACTTTTTAAAATTTATGTTATTTCTTTTTGTTTTTTATTTTTATTTTATTAGCATTTATTTACTTATTATTTATTTATGTTGCGACAGGGTCTCACTATGTAGCTCTGGCTGGCCTGGAGCTTGCTACATAGACCAGGCCAGACTGGAACTCGCAGAGATCTGCCTTCCTCTGCCTCCCGAGTGCCATGATCAAAGGTGTATGCCACCACACCTGGCCTGGCTTATTAGCATTTATTAAGTGTACAAAATAACGAGCTTCACTATGACATTTCATGCGTGTATGTGATACACTTTGGTCATCTTCAGTCACCTAGGATCACATCCTGGTCCCCCACTTCCTGGTCCCCTTCCTCTCCCTCTAAGCCCAGATACTTTCATGGATTAGCTCTACTGGGCTCTTATCTTAGATACACACAGTCAGCTTATATTTTGTTTAGAATATGGAAACATGAAGTATTCTTAAAGTTTTCTGGTTCTACCATCCTTATCTGACTTTGTAATAAAGGTTAGTCTTACAATGGAGTAACTCAGCCCTCTTTTCTGGAACAGCTTGTGTTTGTTTAGGGATTATCTCTTCCTTTAACAAGAGCAGAACTTATCTGTGGTCTGAGTCTAGAGCTTTTCAGGAAGGGGAGGTTCTTTGATTAGACTGTAGTTCTTTATTGAATGCTTGAAAAATTGGCTTGCTATTCATTTTAATTCCAAATTTAGAATTTTATAGTTTTCTGAAAATTATATAAATATTAGTAAGCTCCCAAAAGTATTATTAATCTAAACCTTTTCTTATATCTGTGGAAACTTTCAGTATTGAGTATATGGCTTTGACTTCTCTTTTTAATTCCTCCAGTAATCTTATCAGGCATTTGTGAACATATGTATGTACTTTAAGGTTTACTATTATTATGTGTGATTCTGATGTGTTTGTATTGGCTCACATATGCCATGGTGGACGTGTAGAGGTCAGAGGACACCTTTGGGTTGGTTCTCTCCTTACACCTCTATGTAAATTCTGATCCATACTCTGGCCATCAGGCTTGCATGCAGTGCTTTGACCAACCAAACCATCTTGCCAGCCCCATAGCATGTCCAATATTTTGTTGCTGTTCTTGACTTCTCTATAAGTGAGTGTGTACATGCCTGTATGCATGTATTCATGTGTGTGTGTGTGTGTGTGTGTGTGTAGTGTTCAAACAAGGTTCCACTGTAGCAACAAACTACCCTGGCATTCACCCTGTAGCTCAGGCTGCCCTTGAACTCTTGGTGATCCTCCTGTTTTAGTCTCCCAGTTGCTGGGATTACAGGTGTGAGGCACCATGCCTGGCTTATACATATGTTTTCTTTAGGTTTTATTCTTGATCTTGGTTGTTATTGTCTTTGTCAGATTATTATTTTTTTTGTCAGAAAATATTTAGGATAAAGTCATCTAAAATCTTAAATATTTGATACTATTTCTACTTTACTTTTATTTAAGTGATAGTTTGTCTGTATATACAATTACAGATATGAAATCCTCTTCCAAGAACAACTTAAATATTACTTAATTCCTGTATTTCGTTTCCTCATTAAATTTTGTAATGTCCTGGTGCTTTTCATCTTAAGTTTATCTAGCTTCTATCAATGTTTTGAGAATTCTCTTTATTATTTATGTTCTTAAATTTCACTGCAGAGATCTGGGTTTTGTTTGTTTTTTTGTTTTGTATCTATCTTACTTAACACTAGGAATCCATTCAATCTGATGCTTCACATTTTATTTCTAAAGAATGCTTAGTCGTTATGCCTTCAAACATATTCTCCCTTCATTATTTGATTTCTCTTTCTGGCTCCAAAGCCTGTACTCCCAACCACTGCACCATCTGAAAAGAGCAATCTTCCTTGCGTTTTGTCTGTGTTGGTATTGCTGCCCTTCAACACACTGTGAAGGGCAGAAATAGGTCCTACTTGATCTCTGTGTGCACAGTACAGCCTTGTCTATCGAGTGAGTGAACGTATTAATGAATGAACCAAGAGAATAGAGGGTGGACAGCTAGAGCAGGAGGCGCTGAGTACACAGTGGGAGCTGAGTCATGACTGTAGCATGTGCCCACACCCAGGGCATGACCTCTGTCAGGGTGTCAGCCCCTTCAGCAGCCCCCTCCCTGTGGGAGAGAGCACCAGAGCCAACCAGCCCAGACCAGCCCTGAAATCATGACCACCACCAGCTCCCCGACTTGGTCCCAGGTTTCATCCTGAGAGTTTGGCTTGACTTCTTGGCTTCTTCTTGAACCTTGTTTTCTCTTCTATAATTGGAGAGAAAAATTGTACTGCCTGGTTGTAGCTCCCAGGGGTAAGAGGAAGCAAACAAGACCTCCCTGTGCTCTGTAGACACAAAAACCTACTGCACACAGCATGGTGCTACAGTCACCATAGCACGGATTGCTATGGACACACAGCAACCTCTTCCTTGGCGACTGAGGGCCTAATGGGGAATCCACGAATAATATGGAGCCCTTGTTTTAATCCTGCTTTATTGGGAGGGGAGTCTACAGGTCTGTAGCTATTGGGCTTGCTGGAGACTTTCTAGAGATTTTAGGCTAATGGAGAAGTAACTCCACAGCAGTGATCCCATCCATACTTTGGCCCCCATTTCCTCTAGTGTCATCCATGACTTTGCAGGCAGCCCCTTCTCTAATTTCACTGGATCTCCACTGGCCTTCCTTGATGATAAAGAGCTGACATCTGAGTCTTTCCTTGCCTTCTGCCTAGCAGAATTTGTTATATGACATCAGCATAACCCAGCCCTCGAGGCCCACATGGAGGAATCCAACCTAAGGTTGTCATGTATTGGCCTTGCTCTGTGTGTGTGTGTGTGTGTGTGTGTGTGTATGTGTGTGTGTGTGTTAAATAGGGGAATCCAAAGTCTTAACCCAAATAGGACAACAGTGGTGATCTGGCTCCCTACTCAGGAGTGGGGAGATATATTGCAAACTCCTACGATAGCTCACTTAGGAGTAATAAAGGCCCAGACCTTTCCATCTAAGTCTATTCCTCCAGGACCCCAGCCACCAGCTCTCAAGAAACAAATCCTCAGCTTTACCTAAGAGCTTTCCCCAGCAACCTCTGAACTCTCGTTCTGTGCAATTTCCATCTCTTCAGTTTGTTTAAGTAAGTCTGATGATCTCTCAAGATTCCAACCTTTTGGGTTTTCTCTCATAAAAAACCCTCCTACTTCAGATATTTATCCTAAGGGTTATTAAGCATGACGTAGGACACTGGATTGTATGTTCTTGAGTGGCATTCAATCCTGAGCTTATTGAATCTGAAATTCAAAAGCATGGTCAGAACTAAACTAGCACCACCAGACCACTAATGATTATGCCAACTGTATGGAGGGAACTCTTCTGCCAAATGAGAAAATGCAGTGCTGACCAGCACTCTTGTTGTTAATAAGATAAGATGACTGAATTATCTCATTATTAAATCATTGCCTGATTTAAACATTCAAATTAACCCTATTTTGAGCATGGCTATGTCCTGTCTCCCTGATGACAATGGCAGGCAACCCATTCGTAGCACCTGTGCTGTGCCAGTCACTGTCCCAAGTGCTTGACTCACTTTAACTTCCCACAGTCATGAGCACCAGGTAACTAATATTTTTAGTACTTCATTACAGAGGGGAAACTGAGACACAAAAAGGTCACACATTTTACCCAAGATCTGATTTGATAAATGATAGAGCTGTAGTTCAGATCCACCAGACTACATCTTGAGTGTGTTAAATACCATACCTACTACGTCCTGAAGTTCAGAAAGCACGATTGGATGCCCTTTTTATGTAACCAAGCTTTCATATGTCCTCACTGGAGACTGCCACAGAGCTTGCTCTTCCCCAACCCTATCATTACCACATGTGTCTGAGTTTTATCTCTTGCACACCCAGAAGAGTTGGATGAATGTGGAAACTTTTGAAAGAGACACATGGTACCACGAGGAAAGATAACAGAGCACCAAGAAGTAATAGGACACAATGTTTGAGCCAAAAAAAGGGTTGGAGAGAGGCAAAAGAAAAAAGTTAGGAGTCTTAAATCGGGCTGGAAAGTCATAAGTGTACTCCTCATACAAATAATTAAAAAGGAGATTCAAAAATAAAGAAATGTCCTTTCTTCCAAAATTAATCTATAGAATTTCAGTTAGGTCTAATAGGGGTTTTTTTTTGGGGGGGGGGTGTTGTTTTGTTTTGTTTGGGACTAGATAATATCATTACAGAATTCTTTTTGAAGAGCAAAGGGCCAAGAATAACTGAGAAGCAACTTTGAAAGGTACAAGGTAGAAGAGCTAATCATCCCAGATGTCAACATTTAGTCTCAAAATATTTAGTAAGAAGACAATGCAGTTTGGACACAGGATAGACTAACGGAGGAGGGCAGAAAACCCTGCCATGATCCATCCATGTTCAGAAACAACACAAGGAAGAGGTGAAGCTGTTAACCAGGGTGGAAAAGGTGTTCTATTGACTAATGAGGGCTAGGGACGCGTCCATCTATATGGAAAATACAAAAGTAAATTCTAATGTTATATTAATTCCAAGAAGATTGAAGAATGAAAAAAAACACACAAAAAAGAAAAAAAAAACTTTAAAAGACAAGATGAAAATACAGGAAAAGCCATAATCTTAAAATTCTCACTAAACAAACAAAACACATAAACAGAAAATTAGAGGCAAAAAAGGCTCATAAATTTAGCTGCATTCAACAAAACCCATTAAAGTAAACAGAAAAACAAACCACATTGTCTGAGAGAAGGTATTTATAGTTAATATGCAAATAAATTTCTCAAATTAATAAGAAGTCGATACACGGAAAAGGGATGGACAAAGAATATGGAAGTATAGCAGAAGAACCCCGCAGAGTCGACAAATATAAAAAGATGCATACTCTCACTATTAGAGAAATACAATGCAAAACAATAGAGCTACCATTCCACCCACCCGACGGTAAAAATGTGTTGGCTCAGGCCAAGTGTTGGGACAGAGCAGACAGACCTCCAGGTCTCATGCATCGCTAGGGGTTTGTCGATTGATCCAAGTGCTCTGGAGAGCAATCTTGCAACAGCTCAGGAAGATGAAAGTGATCATGTCTAGAAATTCCACTCTGAGAAGACAGTCAGGAAGACATGTACGAAGATGTTTACTGCCTCGCTGGAAACAACTGAAATATCCATCAACAAGGGAATGGATAAGCAAATTGTACTGTAGTTATACAATGGAATACAACAGCATGTGTCATCAGAGATTAAGATCTCACAATTATAAGACCAAGGCAGAAACACATTGCAGAAGATTATAATTTTCTCTATCTATGCTTGTGTCCTATGTAATATAGGGGGTTGTAATACTTTATAAAATTTCAAAACCTGGCATAAATAATACTTTATAATGTTGGTGAATATACACAGATGCAATAAAAAACAGAGAAGAGGATAATTAAGGTGGAATTCAAAACAAGTTCTGGCAAATGAGAGAAGAGACTGGGATAAAATGTTCAGAGGGGAACTTAGCTGTACCTCTCGTATTTACTTCCTTTCTTTTATGATTTTTAGAATACATTTATTTATCTATCATCTATATCTATCTCCATCCATCTATGTATCTATGCATCTATCTATCTATCTATATATCTATCTATCTATCTATCTAGGAGATGGGGGTCTCACTGTGTCTCTCTAGCTGGCCTGGTACTTGCTGTGCAGCTCAGGCTGACCTTGAACTTGCGTCCAATAGTCTTTCTGTCTCTGTCTCTTAAATGCTGGATGACAGATGTGCACTACCACTTAAGGCTTCTACTATTTACTTTCTTTGAAATAAAAAGTCACAAAGCAAAAAGGGTAATGTGTTAATATTTGCTAATGCTTATGTGGCTGTCATAAATGTGGTCTACTAAGTATTTTTGGCCTTCTGCCTTCTGGGCAGATGATTGCATTTCCTATCCACTTTGAAGTTAGAGGTGGCCTGGAGACTTCCTCTGCCCAATAAAATAGGAGCATGGCTTACTTTTATGACCTCACAAGCCAGTGAGCAAAAGCTTTGGCCAACATGGGAGCCCAGACACAAAGCTTTTTTCCTCCATGGCCTCTGAGAAAGGTAACACATCCGGGTGACTGGTGGAGGGCATGAGGCTCTGCGAAAAAGAAACCTTTGTTGGCTTTGGCCAGAGATTGGAGGTGGGGGTGTTGCTTGTTACTGCAGCACAACAGAGTTCATCTTGCAGTCACTGCAGGAGCCAGAAGCCTAGTTTGAAAGCTTATCCTGTGTAGCTCAGGCTGGCCCCAAACATGCAACAGTTCTTCTGTGTCAGCCTCCTGAGTGCCGGTGTCACAGGTATGTGTGTCACCACACACAGCTTCTAATAGTTACTTTGAAATAATAGGATACTAATAGTTTCTATTCAAATAGGTAGTATGTTAATATTTTAAGCAAGTATTATGATGAATGCAATTGTTGTAGATATTGTGTGGCTTTTGGAAATATCTTTTTACCATTTGTTTTCTGTTCTCTGATGTGTCTGACAAACAACGACCTCTCTCCCCACTGACCACCAACTATTTCCCCAGTTGTAGTTCACTCCTGGGAGAAATATCAAGGAAATGGTCCCTTACTCCCTAGTTAGTCTAGGTTCCTTTTCAGGGCTGCCCTTGAGTCCCCCAGAGAGTAGAAGCCCCAGCTGGAGGTGATAGACAGGCAGAGTGGGAGAATAAGGAAGGGAAGTTTGCACCTTTGGCTAGTTCTGTTCCATAGGTACTGTGCAGAGAAACCCAAGCAGTGCCTGGAAGTGGCTGTGACATGTGATGCCTTTGAGAAGTTCCGTGGAAAGAATGACATCACCAACCCCTCTCCCCACCTTTTTTTCCAGTGGGAGTGAGAAATAAATAGACGGACACATTTTCCAGTCGGGGAGCAATTCTGGAGAGCAAGTTTACCTTGGCATAAGTGCCCAGGTGGAGTTGTGAGAAACCTTATCTATGCCTGCCCCAGTAAACAGGAGCCGCAGTCTCCCCAGAGCCTTGCTAGTGAGCAGGTGATAGCAGAGGCAGGTGAACAGGGCAGGTGAGCGGAGGGAACCTTGGTCTGGCTAGAGCCGCTGCAGAACCAGCCTGACCTGGGATCACCTGTGTTAGGTCAATATTGTCTTAATTTGATGGGCAGACTCATTTGACTGACTATTCGTTGCCAAGAGACGTGCCATTAAATCCACGAGGCTCGAAGGTGAGGTTCCTGACCTTTAAATTGACAATTCTCAAATTATGATGTGTACATGGCCACCTAGGGAATCCCATTAAAATGCAGGTTCTGATTCAGCCCGTAGAGTGGGCCAAAAAATCACCAGTAATGCAGAAGGGGCTGACCTGTGGGCCTCTCTGGAAAGGCAGTGTTGAGACTTCAGGCCATAGTCTGTGTTTGTAGAACCTGGTTACCAGCTAAAGAGGCAGAGCACAGGTGCCATGCCAGGTGCTTCCTATCCTTTCTTTTAACTCTTCACCTCTACAAGGTGGGTGTTCTTATCCCCACCCACACTTGGCAAGCAAAAGGACTGAAGCTGAGAGAGGTTAATTCATGTTTTCTACATGTCATTTCCAAGAGATTTCATTGCTACCTTCCCTCCTCTCCCAGTGATCTGAAATAACCCAGAGACAAAGGGTAATAGACACCCTGTAGCAGACAGGCGTTGTCTGCTTGTGGTGATTGGACCACTCAACACCTGGGAATGAGTCATCCCTTCTGTATGGAACACCGAGCCAAGCAAAGGACTTCAGATATCCTGGTATCAGCGTTTGGCCTAGGAAGTACTGGCTTCAAAACAGGCAGTAAGGTGGACATGTCTGGTTTTCAAATCTCTCCGGTGTTGATGTGTTTAGCCTAAGGACATGGAGTTGGAGAAAATTCTTAATACTGGGAGGAGTTGTGTTGATGTGTCAGCTTGGAAAGAATGCCTCAGGCAGGCCATTGAAGATTGCAGGAGAAAAGCAAGACCAGAAATGCCCAGCTTGTGGAAACATCAATGGGAAGGCAAGGGTGGCCAGACTGAACATTCTGGAGAGATGTAAATACCTAGAAGATCTGTAACGTGCTAAATAAACTCAGCTGTGCTCAGAGAGGAGCTTCACTGTTTCTGGACCATAAGGAGTGAGGACAGCCAGGCTTCCCAATCCTGCCCATCAAATAATATCCTTTGGGGAAACTTTTGGTTTGTGTTGGGATTTACCTCTCAAGAAAGTTGGGAACTGTGAGACCCTCTCCCAGACCTTTGGAAGACCTGAATTTTGTGAAGCATTCAACAGGGCCAGCTGCTCTGGGACTGCATTTGCATATTAATCTCACTCACAGCGGCTCCTATGCTCTACCATGATTTGTACCGCAGGGTGGGACACTACATTCAGGGCCCCATAGACATCAACTGCATCATCCCTGGAAAGGGAGTCTATAATAGAAAGCACTGAGAGGTAAACCCCAACACAAACCAAAGGCTTCCCCAAAGGACATTATTTGATTCTGGTTTTTACTTACCACATCATTTTAAAACGTACCAGAGCTTACAACCATAGAATACAGCAAGAGTTTTTTAGAAAATCAGAGACTTTGGAAAGGGGGGGTGTGGGAGGGGGAATAGAAGGCAGGAACAAATTAAGCCTGGAGCAGTTGCTACCTTGGTGCTTGCTGTGAATTCCCAGACACTTGCACTGGGAGATTTTCAATATAGAACAGAACTTATAAAGCAACCTATGATACTCCTAATTTAGGAATCACAAGTTCAAAGCAAAGCTGCCTCGGGTAAGCATGATCATTCCCAACGCCCAGGTGCCCTATGGGGCCTCTAAGGGAGAATAAGAACATTTCATCTAAATGTCCTGAAGAGGCCTCAACCATAGCCCTGCAGTAAACCCTGGAGGGAATTCCATAAGATTCTTCTCACAACACCGTCGATGCAGATGGATGGCCAGGCCAATGCCCACTCCAGCGAGAGCAATTATGGAAGGCTCCTGAATAACTTCTGCTTGCCTGGCTTAACCCCAGGATAAAAGTCAGAAGGAAGGACCTGTTTGAGGACTCCCTGGAAGTCTGGATTCAGTCTCCTGGCCTTGTCACCTCACCTTGGGAAAGAAGCTGCTGGGGCTTTCTGAAGAGCTATACACATGGAGGATGGCACACAGCATCCGCCATTCCACAAGCAAGGGCTGCGGGCTTTCCGTTCTGACTCCTAGAGCACAAGACTGTCTCCACCAAGGGGTTGAGAAGAGGCTGAGAGGAGGCAGACCACGTGCTGACAGATCGATGCTCACTGTTCCCTGGCTGTTGAACTTGAGGAAAGTAGGTGTTTCTGGGCTTTTATTCTGTCCCCAGCAAGGTGGGAGAGTCAGATGAGCAGAAATCAGGTCCTTACCTGAGGAGCCCATCAACTGCTATGCTGTGCAGTACACAGCTGGCTGAAGAGACAGCCATTACCAGGGCCTGAGCAAGGCAAGGCAATAAAGGTCCAGGTGTTTTGTCATAGGAAGATATTTTGAGAGGTCATATTTGCAGAGTTACCAAGATTTGTCAGGCCTTCATTCCAGCTGGATCTCACTCTTTCTCATATTGGGCATCTCTTCCCTTCTACAGGTGAGGACCTCAAGCCATGTCTCCATGTCTGCAGAAGCCCATCTGCATAACAGTATGAATACCCATGGCACACACTTGCCAGGCTCATGACCTTTATACAGAAGCCATAGTGCCACAGACCCCAGAGCTCGAGAAGCAACAAGCATTGGTAGTTAGACAATAGCAGGGCTGCTACTTCATGAATAGTTGGTGACTTCATGGAAGCTCCATCTGTTGAAAGTGGGCATGACCTTCTCCTCCTCAACCAGCGCCTTTTAACTTGGCTTCTTCAGCTAGTGAAGCTCAAGGTCTCCAAGTCCGCTCCATTTCCCTCCTTCCCGATCCTCCACCCCTACAGCACCAGGGTCCTTAAGGTCTGTCTGGGTGTCTACTTTGGCCACTATCCCCGTGTCCCATCAAAATCCATCCTTTATGGTCTTTATAGCAACCTATTGGCCACCCACTTTCTCCCTATCTGGCACTCATGCCTGGTGGCTGGCCCTGTTCTGTGATGCTCCTGTCACCTCCTGTATGAATCACTGCCTCCAGAAAGAGAGCTCTTTTGGAACCAGGCCTGTCCCTCACACCTGTTTCCCTGAAGTCACTGGCAGGTGTTCGTTGCTATTTGCAAGAAATACCCAAACACAAAAACAAAAGATGCTAAAACAATGGGAATTGGACAAAGTTTCTGGTTTGACTGGGGTCAGTGTTTCTTCCCCAGCACTGACCCAGAACACAGAGCACTTGTTCAAATGCTGAGATGCCCTTGGCATGGAACATGTGTGCTTGTGTAGACATGCAGAGGTCCCAAGAACAAAAGAGCCAAGCAACCGTCTGGCATGCAATACCACGGTGTTTTTTAACGTACCTGTCAAACTGACAGCTGTAAGATGCTGGAGGAAGTGTCTGTAACTTGGGTGTAGCCCGGTGGGTTGTGAGGGTGGAGGCTGTAACCCTCCCACCAAGGACTAGCGGACCCTCTGTATGCTGCCACCCAGATGTCCCACTTCAATACTAAGTGTGCTTGTAGCAAAATTACAGTTATGAAGTAGCAGCGAAAATAATGGTTGCGGGGGGTGGTCATCACAACATGAGGAATTGTGTTAAAGGGCAGCAACATTAGGAAGGTTGAGGACAACTGCTCTAAAGTCTCAGGTGTTCGTATTTGGGAAGTTTTCCTTCTCCCAGAAGAGAAGCAGCATCTCTGAGATAGCTGTGAGTACAAGGCTGTGTTTCCCAAGTGACCCTGAGTAAACACGCTCTGTCATGGGGGGTGAGCAGTATGGGTGGCCACCCTCAGTGGCTGGGCCAGTACTGTCGGATGAGTCCCAAACAGCTGCCCCAAACAGCTCAGGGGCTCTGAGTCCTGCATGGAACCTCCACCTCCAGTACTTCATCAAGCGCTTGAGAAGGCACTTGGCATCTAACGCCACTCAGTACGGTGGTTCAGGACTTCCTCACCAAGGCCAGGAACACCTCTGCTGGTACACATCTGTGCAAGGCCATCAGGTGCCCTGGGTCCAGCTAGAGGAGTTCCTTTTGTCTGAGTCTCTTGTCCCTTCTTAAAAAGAGAAAAAATTATCTTCCTGGACCTTTGATTCTCCTCCCGTTAATCACTGGAGCTCGTCCACTAAAATACTGTCATCACATTAGAGTGAGGGTCAAGGATTCTAGTCATTTGTCCTCTAGGAGGGTGTGACAGGCGGAGATGGGGACAGCTGTTCCCTGTGCGTGTCTGCTGGTGGTGTCCACCCCAGACTTTCTGCCAGCTCTCTCCTGTCACCATGGCCCTGCAGTGCCTCCTGCACTTACCTGCCTGAAGTGCTACCTTAGTTAAAGCAGCTCTGACTCGCGCCACATGTTGTCCTTATAGCAGTGAGAGTTTATGTGCCATATTAAGTTCTTGGCCTGGCAGCTTCCTGTACTTTGGGAGTCACAGGAAAGACATTTGAGGGGAAAAGAAAAGGGAAGCTCATAAGCTTGGGATGTATGAGGAAGTGCCCTATTCTGATGGCAGGTGTCTTCAGGGAGGTGCCAACACAGCGGGGACAGAAGGGGGAAGTCTCCAAAGATTCATGTCACATAGACTAATCTGACCCACTTAGGCCTCTGCTGGGGCTCCTCCTGACTGGTCAGTAGCCCAGGAGACAAAGGCTTTGGAGGGTTTATTAGGCTAACAGAAGAGGAACTTTTTTTTCTGTAAGAAATTCCTGTGCGGTCCTTCTGTAGAGCACGAGGCCCTTTCTAGCCATTGTTTTCCATGTAGAGTTGGTATCATAGGAGGCTTCAGAATCTCCTCCCAAGATCTACCCGGCATGCCCAACCTACAGCCTGTGGGCTGCTCGCAGTGGAGGCTAGCCATAAATGTATCCCGACACAAAATAGTAAACGCATTTAAAACACCGAGACTTTCTTTATTTTTGATTCAATTACATGGTTTTCTGTTTGTTTTGTTTTGCTTGAACTTTGCTTCGGACAATCCTTGGGTCTTTCCTACCCTTGAGCCTTTGCTAGACACTGTTGCTGCTAACAAGATGGCCTTTCTCTGGTTTTTCTTCATCTTTTGAGATTAACTATATTAATATCAGCCCTGTTTCCCAGATATCGTTCATCCAACAGATATTTATTGAGCACTACTGTGTGCCAGATGTCAAAGAGAGAGGAGGACACAGATGGACACAATCCTTGCTCTGGTGCTTCGGTTCAGTACCCCTCTCCACGGCCTGCAGCTCCTGACAGAGCCTGTTTTCTCTACCATGATCACCTGTCTCTGCTGTGGCACTTATCACATCGTGGTAAGAGAACTGGAATCTCAGTCCTGCCTCCCCAGCACCTGACACTCTGCCCAGCATCGGAGACAGCACCTCCTTTCTCTGTCACAGAAACTCGGATAGCACGGGGAGAGGCCATGGCCCCAGCACACTCAGCACTTGAGCAGCGTATGTGCCATTTCTCTAGAGCTTTATGAATCACTGGGAGTCATTGCCACTGGTTAGGGAATTCTTATAGTTGTGTTCTTATAGTTGTGCTGGCTACAATTCCTCTGCAGATAAGGGTGCTCACGGGGAATGGCTTTATCTGAGTGTGGGGGAGGGGCAGAGATGGGTGAGAACCCCAAGTCCTCCCAGCATGGCTCTTTGCAAACATAGCCAACCCTCCTGGTACATAGTAGGTGTTAATGCCTGCTGGAACTGTTGAAAGGGCAGAAGGGTGTAAGATGGATCCAGCTATCTGATTCCAAGGCGTGCCTGTGGGTGTGAAGTACACCAGGGACTCCAGCAGGCGAGAGCTGGCTCAGGTTACTGCTCAGAGGCAGTGGAGTGCTCAGAAGCCATTCTCTGGGGCATCACAGGCTGCTTGCTCCTCCAAGAGGAGCAGTGGGTGTGAAATCTGCCGGGATCAGTTGCCCCTGGAGGAAGCAAGCTGACATCCTGCCTATTGGAAAAGAAGACTAGAAGTGTGTTTCTACCCAGGAAAGCTGCTGCAGTGTTTCCTTCATTTGTCATAACGTCACGGGTATGTAGCGTTTCTCCAGGGTCTCTGGGCTGGTCACAAGTGGGATGTGTTGGTATGAAGAGGTCTGCATTTTTCTGTAGCCCCTGCTCTCTGTCTAAAGCCTTGACAGGCCCAGCCCACCAGAGGAGCCCTCTGCTATGCCAGCAGTGTCCTGGTGATAGTAGCCTCTCCTGGCTGCAGAAGCGCATTCCTGTGTGGATGTGGAGGGAGAAAAAGCAAGATAGAGCCAGAGCTGGTGCAGGAATGTGAGTGTTTCCTTAATTGGACACAAGGGCCTTGAACCAGTTCTAGTTGGAGTGTTTTCTTTTAGGGCCTGGTCCCTCAAGATTCTGTAGTGTTTTCATTCTCAGAAGAAAAAAAAAAAAATCCCTTTGATTCAAAGACCTCCTGATAGAAATAAAGAGAAAGCCAGGCCTGAGTTTCTTTGATATTTGGGAAGGCAGTTTATGGGCAGCCAGCTCCCAGGCCCTCTTCTAGGTTGAGGGGATTCTGGCTGGAATGGAGGAGGCACTTTCTGAGTTAGTCCAGGGCAGGGAGACAGCTGACTTTTCCTGGGACTGCAGAGTTTCAGTGCAAAAGTCCTTTGTTTCCAATTGTTTCTAGATCCAATTTCTCTCAACCTCATCATCTCTCAGAGACCTGAAAAAGCAATATCTAATGACTGCTTTGATTGCTTTAGGAGCCTGAGGCAGAGAGGTCAAACAAACTTATTTGTTTGTTTGTCTATCTGTCTGTCTGTCTATTTGTTTTGAGACAGGATCTCACTATGTAGCTCTGACTGTCTTGGAATTCACTATGTAAACTAGGCTGGCCTTGAACTCACAGAGATCCTCCTGTCCACTGAACCACCATGCCCAACCCTGAGGTCAAGCATCTTGCTTGAGGATGCACAGCAAAGTAAATTAAAGGCTGAAAGATTTTTGTCTTCTGGGTTTGTGGTCATTTGTATTGTTGACTGTTCATTCTGACCAAGGTGAGAAGGTAGTCTTAAATTCTCAAGCCTCAGTACTCATCATGTACCAAGCTGGGCGTGTCTCGGGAGGTACTGGTACTGGCACAAAGGGATATGCTAGGACACTGGAGTCACATTAGTAGCCATGGACAGAGCATCACTTTTGATTTCTATTCCCTAAAAGCTGAAAATATCAATCAAGAGCTTGAGGGGAAAATCAAGAGCTCCGTCTAAAATGCAAAAACTCTGTAGCAGATGCAAGAGATGCTCTGAAACTTGCCTTCTTCCCCAAACACCTTAAAAGCGAGCTCTGTATCTGTACAGTATTTTCCAATGCACAAAGTTTTCACAACACTCTCTCATTCATCCTCACATCAGTCCACACACATCCTTGCTACTTAGATTTCTTACATATCCAGATGAATTTCACTGAAAAATTGACCCCACCCTCCCCTTCCCCTACTCACATCAAAAACAAAACAAAATAACACAAAACAAAAACCCACAAACAGAAAACCAAGTCTTTGACTGATATCTTTAAGGAGTTCCCAGGTTACCAGGGTGGGTAACATGTTTATTCTGCCTGCCCTGCCCTACTGGATAGCTACCAAGAGTTTTGTCTTTGCTATTGGAACCAATACGTCTGTATTCAGCTCACCGTTCAGCTGTTAAAACAAAGGCACAGAGGCTATGCTAAGTGTGATGTTGTAGGGTACACAGGCTTCGGAATCAGCAAGCCCTGAGTCACAAGGCCACTAGAAGGCCTTGTGGCTGTGGCCAGGGTCCTTAATCCCTGGAGACTGGATGTCTTCATTCATACATAAAGTACAGTCACAGAGTCTGTGACTAAGGTGTTTTGAGGCATGAACGTGAGAGTATCTCTACAAATGTTGTCCCTTGTCTTCCCCAGCTCTCCTTGAATAGTCAAATAGACTTGGTAAAGTCCCATATAACTAACCAAAGTATTGATCAAAGTACCAGCTTTACCACCACTAGGCAACTTAAGTGCAATAGTTTCCTTAGGAAAACAAAGGGAGACCGAATGTGGGACACGTTGCTAGATAAATTCAGATGGAGACTTCTTAATTGAGGGAATAGTTAGCTATGGGCCTCCTCTATAGTCCTGATATAGTTAATAAGATCTTAAGTTCAGCTAGGTGTGGTGGCTCACACCCGAAATTTCCAGCACTTGGGAGGCTAAAACAGAAGGATTGCTGCAAGTTCCAAGCCAGCCTGGACTATAGAGTGAGACCCTGTCTAAAAAAGAAATCCACTACTTCCAGAGTATATGCATATATATACTATATGTGTACATATGTACATATATCACTATATATGGATATCTTAAATTCATTACCCTTATTCTTTAAAAATACTGATTTCAGGCAAAGGGGAAAAGAAGCTAAGAAACTGGACTGAGATTGGAAAGAGAAATAATTCTAATTATATCTAGTTTTTTTTATTCAAGCTGAATTGCAGTTCAATTCTCTGGTCCTTTGGGAAACTGAACATTTTAGCTCTGTTTCACCTGTCAATAAATTAGAGTGGAAAATCAGCCTTGGATCGCAACTCCTGAATCTATACTATGCCAGTTCTCAATGCTACTACATTACATGGTTCCTTGGACAAAGGCGGATGGAGGAGGCAGGGCAGAGGGCTCAGGATGGTCTGCACAGAGTAGGAAATGCTCAGTGAATGTTGGTGGATGGCCTGAAGTGGCTTTTCGAGTCCAGGTCTCTCATTTTACCTCTGCTGTAGGCTTCTTGGCAAACACGGTGCACACTGTGGTGTGATCACGGAAAGAACATTTGACCAGTGGTCTTAAAGTGCACTTTCCATCTATATCACTTAAAAGCCTGGTGTCCTTGGACATGCCATTTAATCTGTTAAGTGTCTTCTCACCTGTAAAATGAGGAGCCTGGATTAGCTGATTGGGAAGGTCTCTTTCAGCTCTAAGGTTCTGGAGTTTGAAGTAATTTCATTTGCTCGTGTTTCTGTTTCTTCATCTATTCAAAGGTGGTAAGGGTAGAAACCTATCTCAAGTGGAGGGGAGAAGCTCTAAGTATGTGCCTTAAAATCTGTATCTTAAAGGAGCTGGGACACACAGAGATGGGGAACAGTGTAACAGAAGGGGAAGCTAAATGTGTCTACACCCTGAGTTCCAGGCCCAGCCCAACCTTGTGCAGCTGTGGCAAGTTTCCTAATTTATTCCAGCCACAGTTTATGCATCCTCTGTGAACTGGGGACTGGAAACTGTCAAGCTGTGCCTTTTAATCTCATCACATTCTGCTGACAGTTTTTGAAAAACTGCAAGGAACCACGTAATGTAGTAGCATTGAGAACTGGCATAGTATAGATTCAGGAGTTGCGATCCAAGGCTGATTTTCCACTCTAATTTATTGACAGGTGAAACAGAGCTAAAATGTTCAGTTTCCCAAAGAGTAGTCACATGACATTGCCTCCGTGTCTTCCAGTGCAGGACATTTTCCATGATGCTAAGACACTGCTCAAGAGAGAAGCCTTATTCCACATCCTCTTCTCCAATAGGAGCTAGTTGATGTCAGTTGTGTACAGCCGTGATGCGAGCGAGGGATAGGATAGTTTTCTAACTTTTGTTTGTTTGCTTGCTTTTTTGAGACAGGGTTTCACTGTTGTAATTCTGGCTATCCTGGAACTCACTCTGTAGACCAGACTGGCCTCCAGCTCACAGAGATCTGTCAGCCTCTTCTGCCACCGCCGCCACCACCACCACCCTGCTAGCTTTCTAACTTTTAGTAGCTTCCTAAGGTAATAATCACAAACATGTGTGTCTGTGACAGGTCACAGTGGTATGATAGTCTTTCATCTCAGGCTTTGTGAGGGATTGCCATGGGGAGACACGGGAGAAGCCTATCTTTTGCTCATCCCAGGGTCTTGCTCAGGGTCCATCCTGAGAAGGTTTCCAGGAAGTCTTAGCCTAGAACCTAGCTCTTCAAACATTGGCTTCTCTTTGGCTACCCAGGTGACAACATGTCACATGCCAGCCAATGGCACTAAGATACTTTCCCACTCTTTTAAAAGGTACAAGCAGCCCCTCTGTTAACACACCCTGGATCATCTTCCCTCGGCACCTGGTCATAAAGACTGGACCTCCACCAGACCCCCTCAGCACCAGTAGTCCTGAATAGCACAAACAGCTCTTGATTCATCTTGAGGAGTAGGGACAGCGTCCTGAGTTTTTTGGTTACAGTGTTTATGAAATACTGCTCTCTTAGGAAGTCCAGCTTTTGATCTGGCTGTATACGTGTACACGTGGTTGGAAATGGCAGTTACTGCAAAATTGTTCTTACAGGTTTATGTTATGTTTGGGCTAATTCAAGGGGAAGAGTGAGTGCTGAAAATCATGAGGTTCCCCTTCCCCAGCCTCCTATGGCCCTGCCATTACAACCCCTCTCTTGATCCCGGAAGCTTTTTAGGAGATAGTAGATGTAGTTCTACCTTTAAGCACGTGCACGCCTTTTTTTCACAGAGAAGACTTACTTCAAAATGTATTTAATTGTGCTTAATTTTTTACCACCACTCTCCCTTTCCCCAGCCCCTATATGCACATAGGTCAAGGTTGTGAAGCTGTTTTACAGGCGTAATTGAAATAGAGACCACAGAGGGGCAGCGCTGGGTATCTAGTCCCATTCCTGTCTTCCGGGATCTGGAGGCTGCGCGGTGGCTCAGGCTCCGGGACAGACACTGGAACTGCAATTCCTGGGCAGTGTGGGAGTCAGTCTCCGGAAGCCCTTTGTGTTTTCTGTCAGAGAGGATCTGGGAGCTAAGGCTAGCGCGCAGGGGACGGAGGGACTTGAATGCCACCCACCATCCATCATCCACCCTCACCCCCTATTCCCAACTCCAACCGTGTGTGTGTGTGTGTGTGTGTGTGTGTGTGTGTGTGTGTGTGTGTGTGCACGCGTGCGAGTGTGTATCAGTGAGTGTGTGTGTGTGTATACGCAAGCGCGCTCGCTCAATGGAAAAACCCTAATAAGACACCACATCCTTTCTCCCACAACAGAACCCTCCATAGAGTCCAGGACTGCAAGCGTTCCGAAAGCCAACATGCCTTCGTGGGCAGTGGGTACCCTAAGTTCGGTTTCTCTGCAACCTTCTTCCCCATCGTTTTCTTTTTCCTGATTTCTCCCTGGACTCCATGATCAGGGTGCCACAGGAGATAATCCCCAAGAGAGGCCTAGTTTGCACGGATGACCAGTGAAGAGGGTCCTGAGATGTGGGAATCACATAGAACCAGGAATCAGACGGTCGAGTTGGGGAATGGCGCCCTCCCTCGGGGAGCTGTCACGTCCTGAGTGGGCCCCAGCGCCTCCCTCACGCCCACCGATCC
This sequence comes from Cricetomys ansorgei, assembly GCA_026225945.1. Taxonomy (NCBI): domain Eukaryota; kingdom Metazoa; phylum Chordata; class Mammalia; order Rodentia; family Nesomyidae; genus Cricetomys; species Cricetomys ansorgei. Next base: position 21,603,468 of record JAMJFZ010001264.1, on the reverse strand, counting down.
CCGCAGTCTTTGGAGTCCCTGGCTGTTCTCTGGGAGGGGGCTGCGGACGCTGCGGATTTGTGGGCAGGAAGCGGCGTTGACATTGAACTCCAGCTCGGGAACGCGCGTGTGTGAGCCGTGGGGAGGGGGCCGGGCTCGTAGCTGCCGCGAACCAGCTTCGGCGGGGTGCAGAGCCCGGCTTGTCCCTGCCGCCGCCCGCGGGAGCTGCGAGCACTGAAGCCATTCATGATTTTGGTGACGTTATTCTAAGAGTGGGTGAGGGGAGGCGGAGCCGCTCGCGAACAAGCCCCGCCCCGCCCCTATAAATGCGCTTTCCCAGGCTCTTTGTGGGACCCGGAGCTCGGTGGAGAGCTGGGAGCTTGGTCTGCACTGCCCACGCCGCTGGCAGCAGGCTGTCTCGGGAAGGTGGACCGGCGATCGCCCAGTGCCCTCTCTCGGCTGCCCGCTGCTCTCCTCTGAGCCCCTGTCATCCTCATTCGGGACGCAGTGACCGTTTTGTTAAATCACAAGGGCGTGGGTCAGCCTCCCCTAGGACTTCATGTCTGTATATTTCCCCATTCACTGGTGAGTATCCTGCGCCTGCGGCGGACGCCCGTTTAGCCCGGGTGGCTGCGGGACCCGGCAGTGCTCCTAGAGCACTGGGCAGCACTCCGGGTGAGCGGCCAGAGAGTGGCACGGACACCCAGTGCGAGCTAACCCGCCGCCTCAGCCCCTGCAGGAGTCGACGTCAAGGTTGCAAAGCTGGGGGTTGGGGAAGGCGGTGCTGAGAGCATCCAGACAAAGGAAGTGAACTCGGAACCTTCACTCAAGTGGCGGCCAGCGGGTGTGGATATGGTGGTGGTGGGTGGGGAGAACCTGGGGTTCTGCCTGAATCCCCCTAAGAGAACCCTGTCCGCAGAGGGCGGCAGGGATGAGTCGTGCCTTGTGCAGGGGGCTCCGGCTCACCGGGCCCCTCCCCTTTTCCTTTTTGTTTGCACGCAAGTCTCGATGTTGAGGACCGCTGCAGCGAAGCTCAGCTGGTGCAGCCGCCGGGTTTGCAGCGCTGGAGAGGGAGGCTGGGGTGGGGGGTGGGGGGGGTACGCTCTCCTCACACTCAAACCACAAGCAGCAGGGTGCACGCTGCTTCTCTGTAGCCCCTAAAATTCAACGCGCCTTGTCGGGGGTGGGGGGTCGAGGGGGAGCGGGAGGAGCAGCTGGCTCTCCCAGTGCTAGATTGGAAGAAGCAGTTCATAGCTGGCTAGGGGTAGCAGAGGTTTTCCTCCAGCCTGGGGCGGAGGTTGGGGGGTGGTCGGGTTGTGGGGAATCAGAGCCGGGAAGAATGCGGGGAGAGGCCCCTAGCTACTGGGACGTCCTCGCCAGCTGCTGCTTCTTCCTTCCTGCTGTGGGGTAGAGGGAGGGGAGCTACAGGGAGCTGGCGTGGTCCTGGAGTGCCCTTGCAGGTGCCCAGCTTTGAGAGCCTGCCCTGGGTCCAAGGCAAGCTCTGAGCCCAGAGGAAGTGGGTCCTAGCCACGTTGCTGTTCTGCTTAGCGCAGGAACTCTGAAAGTTCATGTTTCTCGTTCTAACTTTTTGGGCCCACGCCACACAGTTCGAAGAAAGAACAGAACCACGCTACATGAGGCGAAAAGCCTGGTCACAGCTCTGTGGATGCCCTATGACTCCCTCCTTTGGGTGTAGGAGGCAGCTTTTCCAGACCCAGGAGGAAATCACCTTTGAAAAGTCCTAGCTTCTAAACCTAAACTTGCCCTAAAACAAACCATTCTCTCTTAGTCTCTCTGCTCCCTCCCAGTTTGGCTCTGATTAGAGAGGCCACTGACTTTAAGTAGAAAGTAAAAATTCCCCTACACCTGAAGCTTGTGTAGCCCTCATGTGCATACAAGTCGGGTGTTTTCCGGGTGAGGCTTTGAAAGGTGGTGGAGGCTTTGTGCTCCCCCATGTCCCATTGTCCAAAATTTAGTAAGGTAGATGTTTGGAGCCCTCAGTGATATTAACCTCCTGCTCATCCATTAAGGTTTATGATTACTTTGTTAATTATCACTTCCCAGGGTATCTGCAACAATTGCCCCTCCAGACATAACCATAAGATATGCATTATTAGCGTCTTGGTAATAAACAGGGCTCCTGCTGCTCAGAGAGGTTCTATGATCTGTTAAAGATCACACAGCTCTTAAGTGATGAGGGTTTACAGAACTGATTGCTTTTGTTGCCAGGGCCGAGTACCAAATCTACTCTGTCCACCATCGAAAATAAATGATAGAGGCTTCTTGTCTTCCTGTTTTCTTAGACGTAGCCTTGCTAAAGCCTGCCCTGCATTGCCTCTTTTTTTTCTTTTTTTTTAAACTATGTGCACAGACATGATAGTGAAAATACTAGGTGGTGTGTGGTGGGTACCTGGGTTTGGTATGTGTATTTGGCACTATGCATACTGAGCTCTGTGTATGTCCAGGGCCTGTGCATGGATAATGGGCTGTTTGTATCCTGCTTAGAGAGTACAAAGTACTTTCACATGTCAGCCATTGGTGGGCCAACTTGGCCCCTCTGGAAATTTCCTTGCAACCAGAATCTGTGTATCCTTAAGGCTTTTAATCCAGGGGATGTTTTTCATGCTGGGAGCTAGTAGCAGCTGGCACTGGGGCCTCAAAGGGGGGTAGGATGGCAGATGTGAAGCTCGAGGAAAAGCTGACCCTTTGGGGTGGGACATTTTGCTTAAGGGGCATCAGACAGACAGAGACAGTTAAGAAGCACCATGATTAGACTCTGTCTCCCTGAGACTGGCCTGTTATTGTTATTATGTAATTCTGCTGTGCAGTTCCCATTGGAAATTCATGGGCAAGATTGCTCTTATTCATAATGGAAGGATGAGGGAAGACCTCGCTGTGTTAGCTTCATATAGACACCCAGACTCAGCTACCTATCCTCTGTGTGTGTGTGTGTGTGTGTGTGTGTGTGTGTGTGTGTGTGTGTTGTTTCTAGTTTGTTTAAAAGAAAACCCAAGATTGTTTTGTGTAGGGGTTGGAGGCGGGGGAAGGGGAAGTTGCTGAGAGTGGGCTTTGTCTCTGGGGGTGAGAGAGCCACAGTGCTGTGGTTTGAAGGTTGCTTCCTCAGGTGAACTTGTTTTGCTGTGAGCTGTTTGAGCATCTCTCATCCTAGCTTTAACCAATCCCCTGATCTCAGGGCCACAGTCACTAAGAAGAGGAATCAGCCATGTGTGCATATGTTGACTTCTGATCTGAATTTCTTTGCAGCCCTGACTATCTGCGATCGGCTGAGATGACTGAGGTAATGATGAGCACCCCATCCATGGAAGAGATTGGCCTCAGCTCCCGGAAGGATGGCCTTTCCTACCAGGTGAGCTCACACATCTTGGAGCCTTGTGACTTTTGCTGGGACTGGAAGCAGACTTGGTTTGGGGATCCCAGAATCACCTGTAAAAGCTATGTCACCTTGAGAAAGTCCTTGACTGCCAGTAAGCCTCTGTTTCTTCATCTATAAAATGAGGCCACAATTGTCCACATCCTCTAGGATTATGATGAGATTCCACATGATGAGAGGGTTTAAGGCATTTACAGTACCTGGGACACCTTAGGGGTTCACCAAACATTAACCAACATCACTAACTAGCCACCCTGATTCTCCCAATAACAGCAGAACTCTCCACAGCCAAGCCTTACGTAGTAAAAAATATAGCTGTAAGGTAGCTGATGGGGAAGGGTGGTCTGACAGGAGAATAGCTATCAGTCTTCTCAGGGTGACAATTGACTAGCTGATTCAGAGTTCATGCTTTAACTACACAGAGCCCAAGAGGATGCAATCTTAGGGATGCTGATACTAAACTGTAACTTAGAGATCATCCTGTCTAGTGGAGATAAATACCCAAGAACAGCAAAAAGAGAATGGAAAGCTGCCTTTCATACTCCTGGCCAATGCTCTTGAAGTGTGGTGAAGCTTCAACACAGCAAGAGTGGGGAGCGTTATCATCTCAGCCAGCAATAGAGTACTTGGCTACCTCTGGGACAGACCACTGGCTTTTGCCTTCAGAGTCCCTAGATTGCCAGATTGGAGGAGAGAAATATCAGAAAGGGAATGTTTTGAGGCTAGGGATACTGTGTACAGCAGCCAGCCCAGGCAAAGATGACTGGAGCATGAAGTGCAAAACGCTCTGCACACATTGCTTTGCTCATCCTCTGCTGTAGCTCCCAAAGGAATGCCCATCCACCTTTACACAGAGACTGGCCCTAGCTCAGCCATATCTGGGGACTTGATCTCCACCCCTGAAGGTTAAGATCTTCTGACATATCATGGGCCTTCACATTGGGCTAGTTCTGGCTAGAGTTTAGACTTATTCCAGCTGTTTATTCCTTAGAGCTGTTTCAGGGACACTTATTTTGTAAAGAATGAAACAAATAGAAAAGCTGGGATGGGTGCCATGTGATAGGAGGAGGGTAATCAAAGAGAGCCAAGATAAAGCTAAGGTTGGGAACATGACTTCAGATACCAGACAAGCTGGAGAGATTCAGGAGGGCCTTTGTTTTGTGACAATACATCAGGCCTCACTTGCTGAGTGCAAGAAGGATCCCATTGGCCTGCAGGGGTTGAGGGAACTAAGGGAAAATGATCTTTCAAAGCTGTTCTAAACTTTTCCTGGGAAGGGACTGAGGAAGGCAGTCAAGGGCCCCATGGCCAGGTGGGAGGTACAGAAGTTCCCTGGCCCACCTGCCCAGGGAGTTTTGGATACCAGTTTCCAAGCCTCTGAGTCAGACTGAATGTCTTAGTTACAGGTGAGGGTGGATTTCAGTTCCGGGTTGTAGATTTCCACCACAGAACCTTTCCAGTCATGGTTATCAGTGTGTGTGTGTGTGTGTGTGTGTGTGTGTGTGTGTGTGTGTGTGTGTGTTTGTGTGTGTTATATTCTCCTTTAAACATGTCCCAGGGAAAAGAGTCAGGCAGTCTTCTCAGCCCTGTACCGCAATGAGCACATCTTGATGGGTAGGAGACTTACCATAGGTGACCATGGAAGAGGGGGCTGCTGGGTGGGCAAAGAGGGCTGACTTGGGACTGTAGTAGCTAGAGAAAAAAAAAAGAGAAGCTTTTCTGAGTTCTTGCACTATTTGGATACCGCCTGAGAAAAATACCTTCAAGGCTTCCTTTCTCGTGCTGCTGTTTTGAGGGCACAGTTTTCATAGCCCCCAGAATATCTACCTTTGTCCCCTGGGTGGGAACTACTGCCCAGTGTCCAAATATCTTACCTGGAACTTTAAATGTTCTTGTCATAAATGATTTCATAAAAGGCTCTTGGTTGTCTGATAAAGAGAAAAGGGAAAGTTACAGTGTTCAGCCAAGCAATGTTTACTAGGCATTTTTCTACATTTAACCTGATGCACTGGTTGCTGCATCCAGGGCCGGGGCTAATGGGAACCAGCATGTACATACACTTCTGGAACACATGCAGCCTGGTCAATCTATGTATGGACACTGATGATGTGATCTTATAGAATCTGAGATGCCATGAAACAGGGAATCAGTAAGGGCTGGCTTTGAAAGGAAATGGGAACCTAGAGGGGGCAACCCCATCTCTCACAGGAAATTTTACTGCAGCTTTAGACACCCCTTGTCTGCTTGTTTATGCCACAAGCTGGTCTGGCAACTATCGAAGGATGGGTACTCTCTGGGCCACCACAAAGCTGGTGCCATCAAATTAAAAGCTTTCCCACCAACACCCTGGGGATTGGCTGGGCCTGGCTCTTGGCTGAAACCTATCGCCCTGCATGCTTAGGTTCTGCTTGGAGCTAGGGGTGGGAACTCAGTGCTCTGTTCTTGGCTTTACTCCTGAGGATAATAATAGTATGTGGCTTTTACTGAGACCTGCTTTTCCAAGGTACCAAGTAAGGGCTGGAGACATCAATCCTGACTTGGCAGATGAAATAGAATCTCAGGCTTGTAATTTGACCTTGAAACAAGGTCATCATATAAGTGACCCATTGAACTTTCAACTCATTCCCTTACCTTCCAGACCCACCCAGAGCTAAGCTTTCCCAAGTTCTCTGTATTGTATATGGCTATTCTTTCAATGCCTGTGGAATTTCATACTTTCTAATGATGCTGTGCTGGTTTTTCAGGACATGGGCCCTGCAGTGCCTTCCCATTGCCAGATTCCCCAATGGCAGGGGTGCCTTGGTATTAACATTGTATCCTGTAGCCATCATCCTTTCCCCACTCAGGTACCTACTAAATGCTTACACAGCAGGTGTTAAAGGAGAGGGCCTCCTGATTTGGGAACTAGCCCCCTTTGTCTCTTCAGTGGCCTCTGAATGTCCTCCTGAAGGTATAGGATGAGACCATACCTATGCGGGCTCTAAATGCATGTCCTTTTTATCACCGGACGGATTCAGGTTAGCCTTTCTATTATTGTCTAGAAATTGATACTAACAATTTATTTTATTTTAGGTAGGGTCTCATGTATCCCAGACTAACTGTAGGTGACTTTAAACTCCTAATCCTCTTGCCACTACCTCTTGAATGCTGGGATTATAGGCACAGCCTACCATGCCAGTTTATGCAATGCTGGGGATCAAACCCAGGGCCCCATGCATGCCAAGCAAGCACTGTAATAACTGAGCAACATCCTCAGCCCTGAGTTCATGCCATTTTTGTGAGCATGTATAAAAATCTGGAGCCAGTGCCTTGTTTTGTCTTCATATTCATCTGGAGCGTCATTCAAATAAGTGAAACCCACGTGGCACATTTATTTGGCAGGAATTATCACACTCCATGGGGGGGGGGTGAGTAAGCGGTTACTAGAAAGCCTAATACATTTTGCTCAGGCTGTGGGCGGCAGCAAGCGCTCAGAGCCATGTGGGAGGGTCTCCGTGAGGATATTTATATCCTCAAGGGCTGTAGCTCCATCCCCATGCTGTGTCTATGGGTTTCCCACTCAGTCACCAGTCTATGGGACAGGAATGTGTGCTATCCAGTGCAGACCAGTCACTGGATGCCTGTTAAATTCTGCTCTTTCCATGGACCCAGTAATGTAAGAATGTGATACATGGGGATATATCTTTCTCTGAGGGTCTCCTCTCACATTGGCTAGAGCTCAGTAAGGGGAATGGTCCTAGTAATTTCTCTCTGAGCCCTTATAACTGATGAACCCCAAAGTGCTCTGGCGATTTGGCCTTGCCCCCTAACTTCTCCCGGCACAGTGTACACGGACTGTCATATTTTTATGACCATGCTTAAGCTGACATGTAGTTTATGGTACCCTCACATTTAAACCTGTCCCTTCCTTAGCTTCTGGTGCAAGGTTTGATACCTTTATCTTTCCTTAGACTCCTTTCATTTTTGTATTATTTATTTACAGACAAGGTCTCTATCTCAGTCTGGCCTAGAACTCTCCACGTATCTGACAATGACCTTGAGTTTTCAATCCTCTTACCCAAAGTGTTGGGGTAACAAGCTGTGTCACCATGTCTGTTTTTGTGATGCTGGAGAGCAAACTCAGAGCCTCATGCATTCTAGAGAAGCACTCTGACAACTGAGCTACAGCTACAGCCCCTCCCAAAGCTCTTCTACCTACCATGACTTTTGGTCATGCATGCCTGCCTTTGACATCATCTCTCAGTCAGGCACGCACCTGGGCTCTCCTTTTCAGAAGGTCATTCTGGAATCCAGAAGGAACACTCTCTTCACACACCCCACTGCTCCCATGCCCCTGTGCCTTCCTTTTGACCTAGAGAGCTAAGAGTGTCCTGCATCTTCTGCTTCATCTGCCGGGGTAAAGACAGGGACAGTGTGAGTTGGCCTTTCTTGTCACCCCTTAGTGTTTGCTTCTTGAAGGCCCAGAGCTTTGGCCTGGAGAGAGGACTGAAGGGCTCAAAGAGAATGTGCAAGATAGTAGACTGCAGGTTCCACGGCCACCAGGAAATCATCTTTCACAGCATCAGACTTTAAAAAATCAGTCGTCCCCAGAAAGACATAAAGCTAACATTCCAAAAGCCTGTGGCAGGAGATGGGCACATTGCTAGGATCCTGACAAGTGTCCTTCCTTCTCCTTCTTCCCTCACAGTGATGAGATGTCCAACAGTCGGGTCCATTGCCTTTAGAAAATATGAGCTGTCTCCTCTGAGTGACACTGGCTCTTTCTAAGCCACCACACATCTTTGCATTGCAAGATTCTTTTATGCTAGAAGCCTAGACACAAAGGTCACGTTTACTGTTGCGGAAAGTCCCTGGATTAGGGCCTGCAGATGGCTGGAATTGTTCCCATGGGAGACTTCTCCTTCTCCCCTACCCTCGTGGGCACAACAGTGTGTTTGTGCCTGGTCATAGAGAGAGCAGGCCTTTTTTTTCACAGCCAGCCAGCCTGCTGCACACTGGATCCATACAGCTTCTCTCAAAAGGCCTGTGTTGGGTCTGATCCTCCCTCTCCACTGGCCATGTGTCCATCATGCTGCAGAGCCAGAGGCTATGTCTTAGACTGCTCTTTGTTCCCAGTGTCCTACAAATAGATGCTTAATGAATGATGGATTGGGCCCTTCCTCTTTCCCTTTCCTGGGCTGAGACTATCTCTGTACCTTGGCAATCCTGCAGTGAATGTTTTAACAAGATCAGCACTTTCTCCCAGTCAACCCAGTCTTTTACGTTGGATAGAAAAGGAGGATTGTACTGTACTGTGAGGAAAAGGGATGCATTTGGATGGTGAATCTTGTGACTGAAGCCAAGAGCTATTCCTGGGTGTCTGGCGAATGTCCTGAGATGATCTTTCAGCCTGAGTCTGAAATAATCCTTAGAGGATATGAAGACAGGACCTCACTCACACACGGGCCTCGGCTTCCTTCCTTTCCAGCCTGGTTAGACACAGTGCTGCCTCTGCTGGCCTCTCCTCCTGTCACCTGCCCTTCCTGTCCTGCAAGGATCTGTGTCAATCGGTCAAATCCTGTGCCTGGCCATTTATCCTGGCTTGTGGCTGGCCTCTTGACTGCACAAAACTCAGAAACAATGTCACTCTGCACAGATTTTCCCAAAGCGTTACTGAGGTAGTATTATGTCCTCAGGGGATGGGTCAGACTGCTTCTACCTCTTCCCACTGGTCTTCATTAGCTTGCAACTGGGGCAGCTTTTTTTTTTTTTTAAGGTTAGACCTTATAGTAGAGGCCAATCATTTAACTAAAACTGTTGATTGCTGGCCTCTTGGCCAGGGATTTTATTGGAGCCAAAGGGAAAAAGGGTTCTAGGTCTTTTATGTGAAGTAGCATGGACCAAGCCAAGAGAGCATCACAAATTCTGTTGTAGGGGTGCTTGGCCCCATGCCTTGAATTCATCTTCTGCCTTTACTTTGCAGACCATAAAGTACTTGCCCGTGGCTGTCCCCTGTGGGTGGAGCAGGTGTAAGTGGTGTAACTGCTGAGAGCCCCCATGCTCCCACTCCTCCTCTCCCACACAGCTGAGACAGCAGAATGTAAGCACAGCAGTACGTTAGAGTATTGTAGTTATAGGAAAGCTCTTCCTTCCTGGTTGCCAATCATTTCCTGTTTTCATTGATAAAGTATGCATTTTCTTACTTTGATGCTTTTCAAAATTGGGTGACTACTAGGAAATGTGCGTTTTCTTTTTTATTTCTTTTTTTCCCCTACTTTTCAGCATAACCCATCATTGTTAACACTCCTGCTCCTTTCACCTTCTTTTCCAGTGCACTTCACACAGCTAGAATTTACACTTCATTCTAGTCTGCAGTTTTCAATAACTCTGTTCACCAGCATAATGGTGTCACTATAATTTATATTCAGTATAATCTGAAGCTATCTTTCTTTCTTTGTCTGGTCCTGGGGATTGAGTCAAAGGCTTTGTGCATGCCAGGCAATAGCTGTACCATTGAGCTATATCCCAGCACGCTTTTTTACTTTTGATTTTGAGACAGGTTCTCGATAAGTTGCCTGAGTTGACCTTGTACTCACTATGTAGCCCAGTCTAGCCTTGAATTTTCAACGGTCCTCCTGCCTCAGCCTCCCTAGGAGGCATCACTAGTATACCCTAGAAAAGCTAACATTGTCTCACGAGGGTGGATGATAATTTGTTTCACCATTGTCTTATTGTTGAAATTTTCAAATCATTTTTTTTCTCTTATACTGGGATAGTTTACATTAAAATTTTAATATAAACCTTAGAGAATAATTTATGTTATTTCTTTGGAATAGTTTTAGGAGTAGGATTTCTGAATCAAAGGGCAAAAAAAGTGTGGATGGAGATATATCTGTTGTCATTATAAAGACAGGATGTACTATTCATAGAATGTAGCAATGTAGACTAAAGCAAAGAGGAAACACACATTCACCTTCCTATCACTGAAGCATTGGGCGTGTTCACTTTTAACAGTTTTCCGTGCACGTCTTCCAATGCGTAGCAAATCCTTTTTTCGTTTAATATGATATGGTGACTCTGTTCTTGTCATTTGGTTTTCTTTGTAAAACAGCATTTCACTCTGTGTGTGCCGCTTTTTATTGCTGTGTTTAGGTTGTGGCATATTTTGTTCTTATAAAGAACACTGCTCTGAACACCGTTTTACGTAAATCTCTGTACAGCCCTGATTTGTTTCTTTGGAATGAATTCCTAGAAACGGAACTACGGATTCAAAGAGCTCCAACAGCACTAAGCTTCCTGATTATGTAGTACCCTAAAAACAGAACACATAAATGAGTTTGTCAAAATGTAATCCGCCAGCATTGAAAGTTCCAGCAAATAGCAGCATCTCCAGGTTGTAGTAGCTATAGAGATGGGATCATGGTGGAACGTGTGGATGGAGCCAGAGGGACATTTCATTATTTTAGAATGTTCAGATGTTGTATATCTTCCTGTAGTTTAATTATTTATTACATGCATGATGATAACAATTAATGATGCTTAAGCAACATTTAGCCAGCATTGAAAAAATAGCTAATGATCATATTATTGACCCATAGCTAATGGAAGACACACTCTCTACATTACAAATGCATATAGGCTAGACATTGTTCTATTTGTCTCTCTTACTGTATTAATGATATTGAAGCACCATGTAACCTTGAAAAGACCAGTACAATTGTATAGATCCATCGACAAAGGCATGTTTAGTATTAGGAACCATTTGGGGTCCCTGGGTCTGCCTTAAGGGAAGTTCCTAGTTGAGAAACTTTGCTTCTCTGGACGTTAGGAGAGACTGGATACTTAGAAGTAGACCTAAATTTAATGGGCATCTTGCATCTACCCAACAAGTTTGCATGTAAGCAACCTAGGCTGGTGTTCAAGTAGGATCCAATTCTCCTGTTGGTTTATGAAAATGTCAAGATTTCCATGGTCACTGCCTGGTTTTCTATTCTGTGGTGATAGAGTTACATTTCTGAGCAAGTATGTTTTATTTTTAACCAAGCAGTAAAGAGCATGACGCCTACACCTATAGAACAGAAACAATGAAGGTGGCATGTCAGGCTTGCAGGCACCTGTTCCCATGAATGGGAATTTTTGCAACATGGTTCTTCAGGGCCATCTTTGGAACTGACCATGAAGGAATTTTATTTTCATCTAAAGTTGAGTATCCTCTTTAATAGAAACACTATGACAGTTAATACTTAATACTCAATTATGATTTCTGTATTCCTATTTGTTATCCCCTGAAATATGATTCACTGCATCCAGATGCTTCCTGGCTGTTTTCCCCGGGACTTCAGTCCTAGAGAGGTTCGTGCCAAATAATTTCTCAATGATGCCCAGTGCGTACACTGCTTCACATCTTACAAAGTGTTGAGACAGGAAGGCAGCTGCCCCAGAGGTTTGCAGGAACTTTCCAGGGGACGTGAAAGCAGGGAGGGTTCTAAGGAAATCTATGCCTTAGCCTTCAGCTTCCTTCTGCAGCTTTGTGCAAATCACCATCCTGATGACACGCCCATCTACCTTCTGTCCCAACTTTCTGTTCAAGCTGACTTCCTGTCTTTTTACACAGGGATCTACTGGCCATGGGGTAGAAACTTTGGGGGCACCAGAGAAATAGACCATTTAAAACAACATGCCCAGGTAGCCCCCCTTCACAGTGAGAAACTTATCCAATAAAAATTAATCTCTATATTTAATAATAAACTTGTGATACCTTTATTGATCGGTTAGGTACTAATAGTCAATATAGAAAATTTTAATTTATAGAAAATTTAATAAAACCTTAAGGTCACCAGACATTTTAAAATGTCAATTTATATACATAATGGATCTTTCTGTTGAAGAAAAATAAGAAAAATCTTGAAAATATAAAAACATATTATATTAAGAAAATATTCAGTCCCATCTGGTGATGCATATCTGTAATCACAGCTCTCATGAGGCTGTAGCAGAAAGATCATGAATTTAAGAAAAGCCTGGGGTACTCAGTGAGTTCTAGGCTAGCCTAGGCTACATAGTGAAATACTGTCTAAACAAACAAACAACAAGAATAAATCCCATTTAGAAAAAGAGTGAGAAATAGTTTTGTGAGGTAGATTGAATGAAAATGGCCCCCATAGGCTCATGGGGAGTGGCACTATTAGGAGGTGTGGCCTTGTTGGAGTAGGTGTGCCCTTATTGGAGGAAGTGTGTCACTGGGGTGGGCTTAGAGGTTTCAGAGGACTCTTCCTGTCACTCTCTCTGCTGCCTGCCTATCAGGATATAGAACTCTCAGCTCCCTCTCCAGCATCTTGTCTGCCTGCGTGCCACCATGCTTCCTGCAATGATGACAATGGACTAAGCCTCCAAACTGTAAGCCCCAATGAAATGCTTTCCTCTATAAGAGTTTCCATGGTCATGGTATCTCTTCATAACAATAAAAACACTAAGTCAGGTTTCAAATAAAGATAGGAATACTATAAGGTTGACTTAGAAACTCATTTATTTATAAATGTTTTAGTAAAAAATTGTTCATATCAAATTGCTATAGTTCTCATAATACACTGAGTATAGATTTTTTTGTTAGTGTAGTGAGGCCTTTTATTGTTTTTCTTTTGTTTTTTTTGGCAAAGTCTAACTATGTAGCCCAGACTGACTTGTAATGCACAGTGTAACTGGGACTGGCCTTGAACTCTTGATAATTCTCCTTGCCTCAGCTTTCTTCATAAGCATGCACCACCCTGCTAAACCTAACATTGAGTACAGTTAAAAGAGCAGTATATACATCCTGGTTTAAAGTGCTATCATTTATAATATAGCAGGAGTGTTTGCACATGCAGAAGGAGGTGCAGTTGTTCAATATTCTCCTAGTGATTGTGTCAACAAAAAGTATGCATGCGCACACACCTTCTAACGCCTGCTCCCAGAGTAAGAGCTGTGGTACTGTAGCATCTGAGTAGGATGCGAATTTGAGATTGGACCGGTAATCTTGACATGAATCTTCCTCTAAAGTAACATGGTGTTCATTTACCCAGAGGTCTTTGGGGCACCTCTGGGAACACAGAGTTCAGAACTCCTCAACTCAGAGGAGTTAAAGATGTATGGGTAACTGTTTTCTACTCTCAGTTTTGTGTTATTTGTGCCACCGCAGGCAGCTCGTGTCACCACTGTGGGCCTCGATTCCCTCATCCATAGTAAGAATGCATCTGTAGTAATTTTGTTAGACAGATGCATGATGGTGTGAAATCCTCCTGGTACTGGATCTTCATGTAGGATTAGAAGCCTTTGCTCTCTGCTTCCCTAAAAGTATTGGCCTTTGAGATGCTTGAAGGCGGCTTTGATGCTCTTCTCAACTCTTTTCTCAGTGTTAAAGCAGTTGTTGCCTTCAGTTTTGACTTCTCTGGCCATCTTTCTGAGAATATGCTTTTTCTCTCCAGGCCGATGGTTCTAAACTTTGGGTTTCATTTCATACTTTCTAAAAAAAAAAATAATAATAATTTATGAGCTTTTTGTTTATGTGTGTTGTGTCTTTATATTTATTGTTTTAGGAATTAAAACAGATTTTTTTTCAATTCTTACTTATTAGCTTATTTAGAATAACAATGAAGCAATTATATGTTGATATAAATAATAGGGTTTTTTTTCCATAAAATAACTATATTTTCCAAAACAGAAAATCTTAATGAGAAGAAAAGCATTGTTTTTACATTTTTAAATCTGTCTTATGTGTGGTCTAAATGGAAGATGGTAAGAGTCTCATGTGTGCTTCCCATGGGTAAATTTGGTGCAATGTGTGTTGGTTGAAGTAAATGAATAAAATCAGTTAGGAATGGCAGAACTATTTTCACAGCTTTTCCAGATTGTTCTTGGTACATCACTGAAACATAACATGCGATAGGCTTCTTTTCTTTCCATTTCTCTCCTGCCCTCTCCTCTTCACTCCTCTCTCCTCCCCACCCCTTCTCCCATGCCTTTCTTTATAGACAAGACCTTAAATGGCCTAGGCTGGCCGCCAACTTGTTATGTGGCAGAAGATGACATTGAATTTCAAATTCTCCTTGTTGCCAACTCCCAAGGGCCAGGATTACACACTCAGCAACAAGTGGTAGTTTCTTAAATGTTATGTGTTTTCAGATGAAACCTTATGGGTGAACTTTTTGTATTCTTACATTAAAATTTATTGATCTGACTTGTACTGTACTTAAATCTTTTCCCCAAGCTCAGTTTTGTAGTGTATTATACTGATCATTCGGAAAATAAGTTATTCAGATCTTTCAAATGGTAACCCATTTTGTTATGCGATATCAAAAATGCATATTTGTTAATATCACCACTGGTTTCATCAGAAAGCTAGCAAATATTGGGAAGCTCATGGTAGCTGATACAAATTTTCCAAAATTCTAATTTTCACCTGAGAGCTCTATTTTTATCATTGGTGACAGATACTGTCATTTCCCTTGAAATGACAATTCACTTTCTCATTTTTTGAGAAATTACCCATGTTGGAATAACCATAGTTTGTTTTTCAGTTATTTTTCAAGTACAATGGTGTTCCACTGAAAAAGTGGCTAGTTTAGCTAGCAACTCAACCGTATAAGTGCTTTTATTAGGCACAACACTTGCACCTTTGTGAGCAGCAAAAATGCTTTATTTTAACTTTGCACTTCACCACCCCAAATATGGAAACATTATTTAAGAGTCAGTATTTGATGAATGTGAAGTCCACGGAGGATGGTCATTGGTGTTGTTGTTTGTCTTTTGATTTAATCATGTGAGGTGACAGGTGATAAGTGATGACAGGTACAGATTTCTGGCTACTTGTGAAGGTGCCAGCAGTTTCAGCAACTGTGGCTTTTTATATCACTAGTGTGAGTGTCAACATGGTATAAAAATCAAATGGAATCTTGAGTATTACTGAAAATATTTTCACGCCATCTGTGATTCCTCCTTAACAGGATCTTTTGTTTTGTTTTGTTTCTGTTTTTTGTTTTCTCAAGACAAGGTTTCTCTGTTGTAACACTAGCTGTCCTGGAACTCACTCTGTAGACCAGGCTGGCCTCAGACTCACAGAGATCCACCTGCCTCTGCCTCCCGAGTGCTGGGACTAAAGGTGTGAGCCACCATCACCCGGCTTCCTTCGAAGGATATTGAAAGTGGTTTCTCTAGACTGAACAGAATGTGGCTGAGGAGAGCACTAGGGCTATCAGCTAGTGAGAGGAGTGTTACTATCAGGCAGTTTTTGTTGGGAGATACCCTTTTTACAGTATCCTTGAAGGTGGGTCATTAGCAGACAGCTGACTTTCGGAGCATGGCAAGTTGACCTGGTACAAGTGCGGCACACGTGGTAGTGAGTGAAACCTAGCAAAGGCCTTAAGGCAGGACAGCAGGACTTTTCTGGGAAAGTTAAAAAGAGTGTTTCCACTGAAGAGTATGTTTGGAAGTTGTAGGGTAGGGTTTAGGAAGCAAGGTCCAGACAAGGATGCCAGAGCTGAAGAATCTAAACTTTTGTCTCTAAAATGAACAAGAAAGGGATCATTGAAATGGCAACTTGATCAGAATGGACTTTCTGAGAGAAGAAATGCAGTCGTGGGACATATGGGTAATGCTGATGAAGGAGGATGGAGAGAGGAGTTGGGGAGACCAGGCAGGTGGCTATCTTCTTTCAAAAGGGTAATGATAATACACACATTTGATAAGATGTAGATATTTGAAATCACCTATGCCCCAGAGAACTTAGGGGAAATTCTCTAATATTCTAGAAGCCTCATCTATATCTGGGTCCAGCATTAGCAAGAGCCATTAATACTAATTAATTGGAATCTGGAACCCCTGACTTGCAGGGTGTGTGTGTGTTTGAGAGATGTTTATGAAAGATGGTGTTTATCCAAAGGATTTCTTTTTCCTTCCAGTTTCAAGACTTAGGTGCTTAAGCATCTTTGATCCAAAGGAAGGAGGTTCAGAGTTGTTATAAAACCCAAGTCTCTGCTCAAGTGTCCTGAAGGCTTAGAAGCACCAGAGAAGGGCAGGATGGGGGTGAGCAGGATGTCCCATAGCCTTGGTTCAGAGGAGGGGTGAGATGGACAGTACAAAATTGGAGAACATTTAGGCTTCCATGAACCCCCTCTGTAACCCTCTGCTCCCAAGAATCCTTGTGTTTTTCCCAGCCAATTGCCTCATTGAAAAGTTGGTAAGGTGCTAATAGTACCTCGAACATGATAAGATAGCAGGAGGTCAGATTTCAAAGACTACAGTTCTTGCCATCACATAGAGTTAAGGACCAAAGTGCAGGGTATATTATTCATCTGAATTGACTGCTGTGCATTCATCCCACCCTCCGCAGAGCAGAATGCTGGGAGACATCTGCTCATTGTGACAGATCAGCCGCTCCTAGGAAGGAATAAAGGCACAAGGCAAACCCATTGTGATTCTCAAAGAACACTGAGAATTCGGCTTTGGGAAGCTAGGGTTCAGCAGGAGTCTGACTTCTCTGGGTGAAGGTCCCTGGAGTAGGCCCAGGGAGGAAGGTCAGAGGCTTCCAGAGCTTTCCATGGTTTGGTCAAGAGAGTAGTTTCCATTCCAGCTGGCCTAATCCATGTCCTAGAGGGAACTGGCAGCTTTAGGAGGAAGGTGGTGACATCACAGGCCTTTCTCCAAACAACCTGGCCTAGAATTTGTGAGTACAGACCCAGAGTGCAGTTCGCATGCTCCTGTCCTAAGCTACAGTTGTTGGCTTTCCAAGTCCTCACTGCAAATGCTCCTCAGGGACCCTTGCTCTGCTTTACAAGGACCAGCATTAGCAATTTAAGAGTTTCCAGAACATGTTCACACATACCTGGATTTGACTCGCTCCCAAACTCTGTAAGATCAGCATTAGTATAAATTCAAATTTACATAGGAAGAGAGTGGAATGGGCTGGCTCAGCCTCAGGACCCTACACCCTCCCCAACAACTCTGCAGGGTATGAACCACTCTCTCATTTCATTCAAAGGGCTCAGAGAAGTTATAGTGATCCAACCAAGGTCACAGAGACCTTACTAGTTAGGAGTCATGTAAAAGCCAGAACTTTTGAACCCCTGGATCACCTGGAGGAAAAGTGATTTTTTCCCCCATAGTTGGCTTGGGGTTGATTCTTTGTTGCTGTCTGCAACTGGAGAGGGTAAAGGCTTACTGTGTGGTTTTGTACGCAGAGCCTTGGGGAGCAGCCTGACTATTTCTCCCCGGCCTTCTGCCCTCCTTCCCCCACCAGCTTCTTTTGCCCTCTGCTCCTCCCCATTAAGAGAAGAGCAGGGTATCCAGGGCTGCCAAGGGCTCGGCTTGCACAGCTGGTAATTAGCCCTTTGTGTCCAACTAAGCACCTTTCATCTACCCCACCTGCTGGTGTCTGCTTTCCCCATTAGTGTGTCTCAGCTCCTTGCTGAGCCCTCCACCCTCTCTGTGGCTAGATCATCTTGTTTGTCAGAGATGGTGGCTCTGCAGTGCACAGACAGGGAAGGGCCACAAAGACTAGACTTGCTCACATTTTCCACAGTAGGTGCCAGGCAACTCTTTCTTGTCCCCACCCCAGAGGCAGCTAGGTTTAGGTCACCTGGCTTAAAGGCAGACAGCTGATAGCTAGGCCTCCAAATTTGGGGCCTTTGGAGGCCTCGTGTTATCTTTCAGTTCCTCTCTGTTCGTGTAATGGGAGCTGGGTCACCAGCAAATCTGTAGCCCAAGCAATAAGGCTATTGATGAGTTCTTGGCCTCTAGAAACCTGGCCTCAGCCCCACAGCTCTCTGCTCTGAGGCCACGAGTGTTGGTCCGCCAATCCCCAGTCCCCATGAAAAGCCCGTTTTCATTGTCATCGTAATTAATTATGTAGCTTGAGTACAGTAGCTGTTTAAATTTTTATTAAATTTATGTTTATTTAAGTCACATGCAAAATTTGGCCACCTTTCAAGGGCCCAGTTAGCCATCCATGACTAGTAGCCACAGTACTGGACAGCACAGAGAGCATTTCATTACAGCAGAGCATCCTCTCGTACTACACTAGTCTTCACAGCCAGACACTCCAGTATGTCGGCATCTAAATCGCATTACACAGACCGCCTCCTAGATCATCCTAAAGCTCCCGTTACTTTTCAAGGGTATCTTCTCAAGTTCCCAAGATGTTAGGACCTACTGTGATGAGAGGGCATCAGGCATAGGGTACCTCTGCGGTGGCGTCACCTGGAAAATTAACTGTCACCGGGGCTGCCTGTATGCTTCTCAAGTAGGGCTCAAGATGTTCTTGGTGTGTGTGTGATTGACAAGGTTCTAGGTGGGAACTTGGTGCTCACTAGTTCTGTCCATGACATTGACCTGGGCATTCCTGTGTGACAGCTGGTTGTGGAGGGCAGTGGTGGCAGAGATAGGAAGGGCTTAAGAAAACACAGTTGGCTGTCTGGATGATTCTAGACTTGCTGCGGATACTTGTCAGAGCTTCCCATATCTCCCCCTGCAGGGCCTTTACTGTAGAGAGATTTTAGAGTTGTTTTTGTTTGCAGCCCAGAGAGAAGATGGACACTTTGCACTTGGAGGATTAACCAGAAGCAGTTTGTTTCTGGAGCAAGGGCATTTCTTGGTTCTCTGCCAGGTTCTGCTGGGAAGCCCAGCATGTAGCACACTATTTGCCTGCCGCCCCAACCGTACCTGTCATGTGCTTGGCAAGTCAAACGAGAGTTCTTTTTTATTTTTTTCCATTGCCTTCCCCACCCCATCAAATTGTAGTCGAAACCTCTCATTTTTCTGCTGCCTAGATGATTAAAAACCATGACTTAGTGGAAAAATGCTGACCTCCTTGGGGTCAGCCTCTTAAGCAGCTGTCTGAGATAAGACTGTGCTGGCGAGAGACTCAGCAATGCTTTGCAAAGCTTTTTGTCTTTCCCTAAAGAAACAAGAGGCTGTTTTGGTGCAGGGTGTTTTGTTTGTTTGTTTGTTTGTTTATTTTGGGAGAGTGCTACAGTTTTCAGAGGCACACATTTTTGAGATATGGTAATAAAATAAAATCTCTGATGTAAGGGTTAGAGTAGTTATTATAGTGGTTTTAAAAATGCAAGCTTTGTAAAAAAAATAACTTTTTCTTTTTAATGGTTCCTGCTTTGAGCAGATCACAGTGCAAAGGTCTTTGGCTACTACCACAGTATGAGATGTCTGATACTCAGATTATATCCCCAAGGACTTAAAAGACCTGATTGTGGAGCTCTTAATATGAAAGCCATTGATTGTCATTATTTTCAAGACTATGTTGGCAGTATTGTTTCACACTTGGAGAGTGGATACCAACTCTCGACTCGTGGGAATCGCTGCAAAGAAGAAGTGATTTGAAGTGTGCTTCCGCCCTCGAAGCATCGGATCACTTCTGTATTTGGCAAGAGCTTGGACCCATCTAGTGTGATAAGGCCATTGTATTTCTCTGGAGGAGAACCTGAGGTTGGAGCTTGAGAGGACTTGACAGAGGCCATGCAATTGAGGTATAGTAAGCTTCCAGATTCTGTGGCTCAGCCCAGTATCCTCAACGAATGCTTCATTGAAGACCTACCTTTAGACATCTGGGTCCCAGAGCAGCTGATTTCTAGGAATGGGACCTTCATTTTCTGCCTTTAGGGATCTACCACTACATACTTCATACACTTATCAAGAAGATGGAGGTTCTGATCAGCAATGACCTCATCCATCATCAGCATCACCTTTCTAATGTGTAATAGAATCAGCTTTTCTGCTCCTTCTGGCCTCGGTTACTCCTAGTTCTTTCTGTTACTTTGTGGCTTGAGTGATCATAATTAGAATCAGGTTCTTATGTCTCCCAGCCATGCCACAGGCTGTCCCCGTGGATGGTTGAGGTTGGTCCAGAGGCTTCATTTTAGTTCCCACAGCTGTGTCTCGGGTTCAGAAGGATGAGATGGGCTGGGGAGGTTTTGGGCTTCTGTTTTTTTTGGACTTGCTGGCCAGACAGTCATCCCTCTACATGGGCTGGAGCCTACATCAGCCAACAGGATAGTGAAGACTTGAGTCCCGATCCCCCTGCTCAATTTTTCATCTGAGAAACTGAAGTGATAATATTGACCCAGGTGTATCCTCGTTCAGGTTGAGGTTTGAATCCTGGTTCTGTCTTGCGACCTTCAGAGTCCCAGACTCTTGGTGTCCCTAGGGTGGGAGTAATGTCTCAATGAAGTGATATCTGGTAGAGCTTCATAAACTGAAACATGTTTTCCACTCATTGGGGTTGCCCCTACATTGCACCCAGAGCTTAGAAGGTGCCTCATGTCCTCACCCCCAGGAAGGGCTCAACTCCATAGAGTACGCAAAGGCCCCCAAAGCCTAGCTGACCTACTCTTCACCTATACCTGTCAATGTGAATGCATCACAGAATCCAAGGGCAAACATCAGTGTGGGCAACATAACAGAAGATGGTGGTCAGCTTCCTCAGGCCTCTCTGACCTGCCTTGGTCCAGCCCCTCCCTGGTTCATTCTCCTTCTGGCTGCTATTACGATACTTTTTATGAGCCCTTTTAAGTCTTTAATGATGCATGCTCCGCAGCTGGCTTAAGGCTTAATCCCTAGCAATAGGCCTTTATTGGATAAATGGTTAATAATCACTGGTCTGCAGGGATTGGGATGCTTTGTGAGACCAGTGATTCTCAGAAGCCCCACGTGGCCTGTGATGGGGTCTAAGTCTATAGAGGAAGATCAGACACTCTGGGAGTACCGTAGAAGTTGGGAGAGATAAGCGTTTCTTTTACCCTCCGAGTACAGCAAAGCAGGCAGCTTCCTAGGGTTTCTCCAAATGTCTGTTTACATCCACTTGAGCTTGATGTGAACAGACTGTGTGACCTTCAGTGGAGTCTCCTTTCCCCTCTGGGGCCTGGGTTCCCTGTCTGTCAGACAGAGAGGTGGGAGGAGATGGCCTTGACCGTGCCAAGTGTCAGTGATCTGGTGAGACCCAGATTTTCCAGACCAAAGCGCCTCTTTCCTCTTGGGTGTGTCACTGAGGCCTATGAATGGCAAGGGACCAGCAGCCCAGAGGATTAAGTGCTTAGCTATTGGGCAAAGAATTGGGTCAGCTGTAGTCACAGGGCAGTATGTGCAAAGGGAAGCCAGACTTGGCCCCTAGTTTTATAGACTGGCTCGGTGTTTCAGTAAGCACTGCGCAGAACTCACAATGGGCATTAATAAATGGGGCCTCTTCCATGGGACTCTGGAAGGAGATTCGAGTCTTCCAGGTGTGTTGATGGCAGGAAGCCAGGAGTTGCTCACAGGTGAAGAAGGAAGACACCATGGATTCTGTTCCCACCTAGCTTGTGACTGGAGGCCTTGCCTTGGTCTGGATTTGGCTTTCAATTGGCAGTCGCAATGGGGTTCAAAGGGCAGGTGATACAGGAACATGGAAGATAAATGCATCTGAGTGAGAGTCTTAATCCCTTTCAGGCTAGAAGGGCCTCATCAACTAGTTTGCCCAAGCCTGGGATTTTTAACATAACATGAGCAACTCTTGTTTTTGACTACGTTAGTTTCAAATGATGAAGGACCCAGTTGTTTATTTCTCCTAGGCTCCAATAATTATTCTGGTAGGAACGTAATGTTTTAGTGTCTGTTGTATGATGTGTATAGGCATTATAGTACTTATCCAAAAGTCTGCCCCGGCATACTGTGAGGGTTTTCTATTCTTTTATCTAGAAGTATACCCACCCTTTTGTTTGGTGCTGTGGTCCACAAATTTTTAGTTTCAGGATTAGAAAAAAGTCTGGCAGAGGGATAGTTTTCCTTAGAACTAACCTCTGGTTCCTGCCGTATGCTCATAGTGGCAGAAGATAATCCTTGGAAGACAGCCAGTGTGGTGTCTGTGTGTGTGTGTGTGTGTGTGTGTGTGTGTGTGTGTAAAGAGCCAAATTTCTCTTTTCAGATATAAGCATGACCAGCCATCTGCTTTGCTCTTTAAAATTTCAGATCTTCCCCGACCCGTCAGACTTTGACCGTTGCTGCAAACTGAAGGACCGCCTGCCTTCCATAGTAGTGGAACCCACAGAGGGGGAGGTGGAGAGCGGGGAGCTCCGGTGGCCCCCTGAGGAATTCCTGGTCCAGGAGGATGAGCAAGACAACTGCGAGGAGACAGCAAAAGACAAGAAGGAACAGTAGGGTCCCTGGGCTCACCTGGGCCATGCCAGCCAGCAGACCTGAACTGATTTTTCATCGTGGTGGAAGAAGAGAGTGAGCCACAATCCTTCTGAAAATGTCAAATGAGGCTTCCTTTCTGCACCTGAAAATCACAGAGTCGGTTTTGTTTCTTGTCTTTTTTTTTTATTTTTTTTTTATTTTTAACTCGTTGAGCAATGGAGCCCTCTGACAACTTGCAAGGCTGAGAAAGGAAGCTGCTGAGAACAGGGGTGGGGGTGGGGGGTTGGGGAAGGGGTGCTGCTTCTAAGATTTCTATCTGAACTCTAGTGCCAGAGGCAGTATGTACGTGTGGGTTTCTGGCTGAAGGAGGTGAGCAAATGAGCAAGAAATATTTTTTTTTGGCAGGGGGGGAGGGGGGCACAGGCAAAAGAGAAAACAAAACAACAACGAAAACAAAACCAAACCCACATTTTTTTAAAGGGACCGAAAGCAGGAAGTGCTTGCCAGCATTTGCTCTGGCTACCGGGGCACCCGACAACCAAGTCTTCATCTCCAGCTCTGTTGCTTACCTCCATCAGCCTTTGCTTTCATTTCAAGTGCGTTGACCACCCACAGAGAAACAGGGCCTGGGGAAACTGCCACAGAGCCAGCTGGAAGGATGAGAGGAAAGGAAGAGTCCACCTGTCCTCCCCATGGACTCTGCCCCAGCTGCTTCAGGCTCTTGGAGCCCCCAGGGACCCAGAGGGTTTTAAGGAATAGTACTTTTGAGTTTTTCCCTCTATTTACCCTTGTTGCCTCTCAATATATTGGGGAACAGAGCACTTCCTGCCCTTGTGGGACATTCCAAGGCTGCAGCCTGAACATGGAGTGTCTCCTTCCACTGTGGGTCTCCCAAGAATTATCGAGCCCCCATGGAGCAGAAAGGGTAGAAGAGCCAGCTCTCCCAGGCCTGCCTTTCCTGCTCCTTTGGCCACATCAGGCAGATGGACAGTTCCCAGCTCTGCTATGGACTGTAGCCCATCCGACATGCAGTAGCACCACTCTAGTGGGGTTCCTAGACTGGATTCCACAGAAGCTAAGAGCAGAGTGTGTTCCCTGGTTAGGAAGTTGGCTAATAGGCTTTCATGCAGGACCCTGGATGATGCTGCGTGGATGAGCTGAGGCTCCCATGTGGGTACCAGGCCTCCAGTGACACAACTAGGGGATCCAATTTGAGACAGTAGCTGTCACTGCTTCTCCCTCGTTGCTCCTGAGCATGGACTGGGGGGAAGATAGAGGGTGCATTGGAGTAGGCTTGTGGAATGGCAGCCTTCATCCTTTCCCCTCCTCACCTGTTTCTGGCAAGAACAGCAGTTGCCTGGGGAAGTTAGCATCTGGACTTAGCCTCTGATCATAGCTCAGAACCTTCTACAACACCAGTTAGAGGACAGAGTTTTCAGAGCAGGACTGTTTGGTCAAGAGGTGGACTTAAAGCTGTCCTTGGGCTTCACTCAGCCAACTGAGGCACTCAGAGTGGTCCCCTCAGGTCTCTGTCAGTCCAGATTGACCCCCAACTTTGGACTAGTGTGTCTAGCTGTATTTAATACCTCAAAGTCAGTGTGGCTCTGGGGCACGTTGGGGCAAGAGCGTGGGGGTGTGCTGTTGACACGGCATTCAGCAAGGTGTGGTTCTGGGATGCCGATGGTCACCCCCACCCCCTGCCTCTTCCCTCTGTCGTCTGCCTGTGATACACACCGATGGCAATAACTTTTTCCGGCTCCTCGCAGAAGTGGGAGAGGGCTGCAGCCAACCCCATGAGGGGGAACTTCCCCTTCCCCCTGTTTTGGCTACAGAGATCTGTTCATCCCACTCTCCTCCTGCAGCATTTCTCATCCCTCGCCTCCCTTCATGGACAGGTGTCTGGCCTTTTAAATCCCTGTGTTTTGGTGTCTTCTCACCCCTACCGCAATTATCTGTCTTGGTCTTGCCGTGTGATGGGGATGTGCTTGTAAACCCAGTATCAAATTGGCTTTGTGTATATGTGTGTTTATGGGGTGGTTTCTTCCATTTTGCTGGTCACTAGACCATGTTGTACAAATGTGTGCAGTCTGAGCAGGCCAGGGGCTGATAGCTAATGTCAGGCCCCTCAGCGGTTGAGCCTGTTGGGGGGACCCAGCTGCTCCTGGACAAGTGGCTGAGCTCCTATCTGGCCTCCTTTTTTTCTTTCCTTCTTTTTTCTTTTGTAAGTAATTTGTGTGTGTTTCTAACTGATCGTATTGAAAAAAAAAAAAATCCTAGTATTTCAGTGACACGCCTGCTGTGAGACGAACCTCCTGTGACTTCTGTCTGTTCTGTTCTGAGGCTCAGGGAGAAACTAGCATTTTTTTTTCCAAACTTTTTGTCACTGTGACAGTTGTAAATAAAGTTTGAAAATGCTTTCCATTCTGGTCTGCGTTCCTTCTTTTTCCCTGTTGCATTGGGATGGAGTCGGCTCAGGAGCGAGGGGACTTGGAGAGGTCTCACATGTATCTCCCCTGCTGTCCCACTACACAGACTCTTCATGAGGAGACATGAATAAAAAGCCTGTTCATCCAAGTCCAACATGGTGAGCTAATGAGTTTATTGGGTTTGTTTGCAGCAGTTCTCAACCTATGGATCTCAACCCCTTTGGGGGTTGAATGGCCCTTTCTAAGGCCATCTGCACACCAGATATTTATATTATGATTCATAACAGTAGCAAAATTGCGGTTATGAAGTAGCAACGAAAATAAATTTTATGGTTGGGGGGTCACTACATGAGGAATTGTGTTAAAGGGCTGCAGCATTAGGAAGGTGGAGAACCAAGCTGTGTGGTGGTGATACATACCTTTAATCCCAGCACTTGGGAGACAGAGGCAAGCTGATCTCTATGAGTTTGAGACCAGCCTGGTCTACAGAGTGAGTTCCAGGACAGCCAGAGTTACAATAGAGAAACCTGGTCTTGAAACAAACAACCCCCCCACCCCTCAAAAAAGAAAGGTTAGGAACCACTGCTTTATAGCAACATGGGTGACCCTGAAGGAGCCACATTCCTGAAATGTCTCACTCCAGCGTGAGTGACAACTTCCCCATTGCTGAATAGACTCAGTTCCCTCTTCCCTTTTAGCTTTCTACCCTCTGTGTACTGTGCCTCCAGAGACCACATATAGCTGAGGTAGAATTACAGAAAACTAAATGTAGGAGGGGGAGAGTGGCTAGAATCTCAGATAAGGGTATAATGACTTTCCTCAGTCCCTCCTATGAGGGAATATCAACAAGTGTGATCTTGAGCATCAATGTGTGACAACTGCTCTGGTGAAGGTCCTGGTGCCTATTACATTCAGAGGGCAGCATTCTACAACTTGGCCTTTCCACTGAGTCCATCTAACACCTGATTGAATGGAAACAGCCTTTCTGCTATATTAGTGGTTCTCAATCCCTGATGCATGTCAGAATTCTCTGGAGAATTCCACAAGCAAATGCCCTTGCCCCCAGAAACTTGGATTTTGATGGTTTAAAGTAGATTGGGGACCTGTATCTTCTAGAATCACTTGGGGAGATTTTTAACATGAAGCTAAAGGTCTTAACTATCCCCCACACATACTTTTTTAGACAGGGTTTCCCTATGTGTAGCCTTGACTGTCTTGGAACTCATTCTGTAGACAAGGCTGGCCTCAAACTCAGAGATTTGCCTGCCTCTGCCTCCTAAATTCTGGGATTAAAGGTGTGTGCCACCACCACCCAGGCTGAAATATCCTTTCAAAGGAAGAGAAATTCAAAATGTATCATAAGATAGTTCATAGAGGCTGGGGTGGGGGAGTAGCTGTTCCTAGGTATGGGTACAGAGGAATGGAACATGGTCCCAGGCATCCATTGAGTGCCCACTGGTTGTTAGAACAAAGGGGAGGTAAACAAACTAGCAGTGGTATGTCACTGTGTAAGTGTCAAATGACAAGTGTGAGTTCAAGATGCACAGGAAATGGCTGTGTGCTCTGAGAGTGATTTTCAGGTCAGTGAGGACCTTAGGAAGGACCTCAGGAGGACCTGGAAAGGAATTGGCTGGATAATGAGTAGCAGAGAGAGGAGGAGCTTAATATGTGGGGGAGAAAGCTGCAGAGAGAAAGACTTGAACTTGACCAGTATAGGTGGTAAAGTAGCACAAAGACAACTGCTCAAGAATGGGGAAGTTTGGATTTCATTCCAAGTGAAGGAGCCAGCATAGTGCAATCTACATTTTGACATAGCCTGACGCAGGGGTGGAGGGACTAGAGGAGGCAAGATGAGACTCTCAGAGACCAGGAAAGACTTTGAGGATGTCAGAGGGACAGAGAGAAGGTGGTACCATGTAGAAGGAATTCTTGAACATTTTCTAGCCTGAGGCTGTGTGTTTCTGCCTCTGAGATAAGCCCTTAGATCCTAATCTAGACCCTTAAAATAGTAGAAATAATCATGTGGTCTGCACTGAGCTGCCATTCCATACTAATGGAATATCCATCCATACAGATGTTAGCCATAATGAAGCTATCAGATGGATGCGTCTTATACCCTGAGGGTAACTTGAAAAACTGAGCCATCTCCATATTAGATTGTCTCTCTTTTTCACTCCAATATTCTGAAGAGTTTATCTAATGTGGACTTCTTGAACATAAACTCTCCAGAAAGAATCTGTCTTTATTTGCAGATGACATCACTTATGTGGAAAATATTATAAAACTACAAAATAGAAGAGAGAATTGACATGTGATTTTTGCATGGTTGCAGTACCTAAACTCAGCATATAAAATTTATTGGATTTCCAGATAGTAATGAATAACTGGAAATTGAAATTTAAATAATATAAAATTCATACTAGCATCTAAAAAGATTACTTAGGGGTAAGTGTTAGGTATATAAAACCTAGGCAACAAAGTCCATAAAACTGAGAGAAATTAAAGAAGAGATATGTAACTGAAAGATATACCATGTTCATGGACTTGAAGATTTGATGTAATTAAGTCAGTATTTTATTGATTGATTTATAGATTCAAGACAATCAAAATCTCCACTCAAGAAATTTAGTCTCTTAAAAACTGATGGTCTGTTGCTAAAATTTCTATAAGGGCCAAAGCAATATTAGAAAACAAAACGTCAAAGGCTTGTAATTCTTGATTTCAAAACTTATCACACAGCAAAGCCATCAAGACAGCACAGCACAGCATCTGGATCAAGAAAAACAGATTAATAAGACAGAATTGAGTCCAGAAATAACCTGACATAGACCAAATGATGTTTTGACAAAGGTTCTAAGGCAACTCAGTAGAGAATAATGGGCTTCTCAGCAACTGTGGGACCAGTGGCCTTCTAAAGGCCAATGGCTTCTGGTCACAGAATTCTGACTCTTCACTCCTGTCTTCTGTGACCTTCTAGACAGAATGATTCTTTGTTTGAAAATAGCTTCTTCATCCTCTTTTGTGGTTGGCCAGTCTCTTCAACATTGTTCTACTTTTCAAATCTCCTGTGTTCACTGAGTAGTGATTGATGAACTTGGTTGTGTTACACAGGCTGATACGATTTGGCTCCTTCATTTGTACTTTAGGCCAGTTTCTTATTGTCTATACTCTTTAGTGTTCTTGTCTGGGGACTGGAGATAAGAACAGGCAGCTCTTGCACAGGAGTGTGAAAACTGAAATGCTTGAACCAGCCTCCACAGTCAGGAGCTTTTCTACCCTCCTTTAAAGATCCTATAGCTAATAAATAGCTCCTGTCTTCTGGGCCCTACTTTTCTACTCTGGCTCTTTAGTGCACAGATTAAAAGTAGCCTCATAGCAAAGTGCTCCTCTCCCCTCAAGTGCAACTCCCTTTCTGATGCCTCTTGTTCACCTTCCTGAAATGGGAAAAGCAAAGAGAAGTAGGAAAATTTTAAGCCTTATTGTCCACCAAGATATTGGATAAAAGATCAGGTCTGATTCCCAGGATTGTATACACAACTAGAGGTGGTGCATGACTGTAAGTATCGAACTCAGGAAGCAGAAGCAGGAGGACCAGGCATTCAAGGTCATCCTTAAGTGCAGAACTAGTGGTGGTTGAACTTGGTGTGAACAGAGGAGAAAGTCCAAGGGAGGGAAGCACAAGCAGAAAGGCCATGGGGTAGAGTTTGGCTTGGCCTTTTTGAGTGATGTCTGTAAGTGGAGAGCCGTGTGGCTGCAGCAGAGGGAGAACGATGGCTCAGATCAGACATCATATGCAGTCCCTGTGGGTGCTAGAGTTTACAGACCTGTGGATTTGGAGTGGTATGACCCTCTGTGGACAGTACTCAAGGAAGTGAGCAGATGCATCAGGTGGCTGTGGACATCTATCTATTGGTCTGCCTATCCCAAACTGTCCAAACCAGTGGCATATGCTGGCAGTGTGGGTAGATCTGAGAGAAACTGCCTCATCCTTGAAGGGATTCTAGATCTTCAAAGAAGAATGAAGTTGGATAGAATCCAGTTGTTCATCTGTCCCTAAATAATTCTGATTATGACAAGAATGAGAGCTCTGGGATGAGAAATGCTGGATCTTTCTTTAGCCCCTCCTCTTACAGGCTTGTGACTTTAAGAGAGTTACCTTTCTTCTCTTGGCCTCACTTTCCTCATTTATTAAACCATTATTAAACTTTATGGATGATGGCTGTGATGGCCTTAAATGTGTTACTAAAAGTAACGTGCTTAGAACTATAACCAGACCCTTAATAAATGCTCAAGAGATATTAGCCATCAAGGCAGACAGAATAATGTCCCCAACCCCCAAGATGGCTACATCCTGATCTCAGGAGTTATTAATATGTTATGTTACATGCCAAGGGGGGAGATTAAGGTGGCAGTTGGAAGTTGCTAATCAGCTGACCTATGCCTGAGTATCCTGGGTTATCTAAGACAGTCCAGTCTAAGCACAAGGTTCATTGCATTGAAAGAGGGAGAAAGGGCCTGGGGAGAAGGCTCAGTCAGTGAGGTGCTTGCTTTGTATGCACAAGGACCTGACTTTGATCTCCAGGACCCACTAAAAAAAAAGAAAAAGCTGGGTGTACAAATAAGTCAACTATATCATACCCCCTCCCCCAAGGCTCAGAGACCATTTCAGAAGAGGTGGCAGAAAGACTATAAGAGACTATAAGACTATGGGATATAGGGGAAGACCTGAGCCAAACAGTCTCTTCTGGACATGACTTCTGTACTCATGAAGTCATGGCAGCTGTGGCTGTCTGCTTGAGTTCAAGCCAGTCAACACTCTAGCATCAGTCAGGGAGTGGACCATGAACCCAAAGCCTCACTGAGGAACTATTGGTAACTGATAGTTTCTGGAGGGGGGGGAAAGAAAGAAATGAAGTTGGAAGGAGAAATGAGTAGATCTGGAGGAGTTAAGAGGAAGATTGGAAGTGAATATGATCAAAATACTTTGTATGCATGTATGAAGTTCTCTAAGTAATGAAGAAATCTTTTTAAGTTGGGTGTGGCGGTGTACTTTGGATTGAAAGGTGGATGCAGGCAGATCCCTTGACCTCTAGAACTGTAAGGTGACAGTAAATTTGCTTTGTTTAAGCTACTGAAGTAGTAACACTGTCACATCCACAACTGGAAACCAGTGCATCCCTGGTCCTCACCAGTGTGGTGGTAACAATGGTATGGACTTTGTCTGCATGGTGTCAGAGAGCAATGAATGGACAGGGGCCCAGACTTCCTCAGTCTGGGGTTAGGGTGTCTTCTGTAGGCACCAGGAAGACATCTGTCATGTGGAGGAGCCATCAGGACCTGGGATTGGAATGCTTTGGGAATTGGGCCTTTGCACTAGATACTTGAGAATCAGGGACTTACAATCCTCATTTAGCAGAACCCATTCTCTCTCCTTGCCCAGATGGAAGGCTTACATTGAAAGGCCATCGATTTGCAATGTTTCCTTGCCATTTTCTACAGAGAAAAACCAACTAAACAAACAAAACAGATTTACTCTTCTCTGTGTCTGGCTCCCATTTACAGAACCCTGGCCTTCCTCCATTTCTTCAGTTGCTCACCACACTTCTGCAAATTGTGGCTTTTCATATAGGAAACGATTTTGTTTTCACATAACGAGCGATGATGGAGATGATAAAAGGCGGTGGAATTTGGGGACTTCATCTTTCAAATCCCATTGGGCAGGAAATTGGCTATTTGCATTTCGGTTTCCTTCCTGCGCCCCAAAAAGGACTTCATGAGGATACATATATTCTCTTACGGTGAAGTGGGCATTTTTAATATATTCATCAATGAGGAGGCTGATGCCAGAGAGCTTCACAATACACTGTGTTTGCATCCAGAAAGAGAGCAGTACTAGAATCAATTCTATGCTAGAAAATACGTGAACAGCCTGCTGGCTGAGAGAAAAACCAAGCAAGAAAAGCAGTGCATAACTCTAGCGTTTTCCCATCTCCATGGCGTAAATATTTTCTCTACGGTCAATTTCGTAACCCTGATGTGGGACCAAATTTGACTCTGCTGAGCACACCTCTGGGATCCACAATACTCACCATCTAAGTCGTGAGAACACAGAATTGGCTTCCTTTTCTAAGGAGTAAGTTTACCTCAAAGGCTAGAGCAATCCCTATCTCAGGAAAGAAAAACTACTGCAAAAAAAAAAAGTGTCTCATACGTTATTTTTTCAAACTGAATTATTACTCACAATAGTTGTGAAATCAACACATTCGTTTGTGGGTTGCAACCAAAAGTTTTTCAAGAAATAAAAAAAGTCCAGAATAGAAGAAAAGCAGTCAGAGAGTAACGGAAGAACAACAAATACTACTTTTTTGGAATTTTTGTTTTCTCCCTAGATATGGGTTGATACCTGTGCGGTTCACAGACAAAATCTTTTTCTTGCTGAGTGGCTCACAGTCAAACATTTGAGAGCCAACCTGGTGAATCAGGCTTTCTAGAAAGAAAGATATATATATATATATTTTTTTTTTTAATTTTATTTTTTTTACAAAGCAGAGTCATGAGTGGGAGGGAGAAGTGAGAAGAAGTACCTTGAGAGCTCTCTCTGTACAGGAAATGGAGCTGGGGCACCCAAGGTGGGGTACAGGTCTAGTGAGAGCCTCAGAAGACCTCTGTACCCCTGTTCTGCTCTGAGGCCAAGGGTGAGCTACAGGAAGCAAGTGGCACCTGGGCCTGGAGGAGAGAGACAGAGAGAAAGGAGAAAGCTACACCGGAAATGTACTGCAAGCTCACTGCCACTGGAGCCCACCACAGCCTCTGCAAGACAACCAGCACCACAAGATAAAAATAACCCGAGTCTCAGCCCTGCTGTGCAGGGGCAAGGAAGGGCATGCTATGTAGGGGGTTGAAATGTCAATGGGCTAGAGTTGGGATTGTGCCTTGAGACTGTGCAGGCCACAGTTTTCTGTTCTCTAATTAGAAGTCAGTTTTCCTGCCCAAGGTCATCAGGATTGGTGCCAGGAATGGGATCCTCCGACCGAAGGGTCTCTGCTCCTGTGTTCCTTTGCACAGGGTGATTTTTTTTTTTTAAATGACTCATGCTCTGGGCTGGATAAATGGCTTAGATGGTAAAGTATTTGCCTAAAAATTATGAGGACCTGGGTTTGAGTCCCTAGTACCTATATAAAAAGTTAGGCATGACATTCATAATCCCAGTACCGGGGAGGTAAAGGCAGGAAGATCCCCGAGGCTCCCTGGGCCAGCTAGTCTAGATGGATTGGTGAGCTTCAGGTTCAGTGAGAGACCCTGTTTCAAAAACTACAGGGGAGAAGCAACTGAGGAAAACAGCATCAACCTCTGGCTTCTACATGAACATTTGTATGCACACACACATATATACACGTATACATACACATGCACACATATACACACACACATACATACACACATACACACACACATTCACACACACACACACACACACACACACACACGAATAATATTAAAAATTACTCACGTCAAGACCTGTGGTCAGGATGCACCCTTACTCCCTAGGGACAGGGAGGGCCTAGCAGTTTTTACTCAAAGGATTGCCCCTCTAGAGTGTCTGACTCTGGGAACTAAGAGGAGGCAGGCTTTCCCAGTAGCTCTCTCCTTGACTAAGACCTGCTCAGACTCCAGCCCTATACTAAGGCTCTTTGTGCTACAAGAAGACTTACCTAGAGACTCCACTGTCAGCTCAGAAAAGGAAGAGCTAGAGTTTTCATTCCCATCTAGCCTCACGGTACCCTGGCTCGTGCATAGCCTGTTTTGAACCTTGCTTCCAACCTCTCTTGCCCACCTTAGAAACCACCACATCCCTCAGTGACTGACAGCATTCACAAAGACACAACACTCAATAGTTTGCAAGATACACTTCTTATTTCCCATTAGTTTCTATAGCATTTCTTAGGCAGGAGTCCATACAATTGAGACAGGTGAGTGAAAGAACAAAATGACATGTATATTTTCACACACAACTAAGCGAAGCTTAGCATTTCCTGCTGTGGGGGTGGAGGGAACAAGCCACAGTAATTTTGATGGCACCCGTTTGCCACGAACAGAAGTCACGAGTGTTTTTATTTTTCACAGCACACTTTTTGCAGGCATCTGTTGTCATAGCAACCTTAAAATACACTTACTGTTGGACCACACTATGCAATACTTTAATAAAGAAAGAGATTTATGGCTTTTCCATGGATCTATGTGGCTTTAAATATCTTTCAATAGCTTCACGTAGCAAAACTGCTGTTCTTTGCAACCTTCTGCATCTTATGATATTTAAATCGTTATTCTGAGAAGAGACTCAAACTGTCTTCAAGTTTCTGGAATGATCTACAACACAAAAAGAATCCATCCTTCCCTGTCTGGGAATTGGTGGGCTGTGGCCCTGAGCAGAGCTATAGCTTTGGACAAAGTCAGGAAGGATGTACTCCATACCACAAGGACCCCAGAGCCCAAGGAAATACTCACAAGCAAATAAACAACTGCACAGTGATCTGAAGGCAATGCATGGGTAGAGGTTGTGCAAGAAGCGTAGCTGGGGAAGCCTGGAGGAGACTGTGAGACTTGGAGTGGCGGTGAGCAGGTAGCTACAGCCTTGTTCCTAACTCTGGATGCCCAGTCCACTTCTACTCAAGGGGGCAGAGACTGTCTCCGGAACACAGGTAAGCTGCTAGGGGAGCAGCCCCTCCCTAGGGCTGCTTCTCTTTCTCACCAGCTGTCTACTATAAGGCAGTTTCTCTGGCATTGAAACACATCCTTCAGGAGGGAGAGGGAGACTCATGAGACTCAAGAGGCAAATAAAAATCACACGATTAGGAAACATAGAGACATCTAAGATTTAAGCCCGTATCCCACTCCATCTTTCTAGAAGGAGTAACCAGCTGTTGGGAGAGGAGACGTTGACCCACTGGGCTGTAGAGAGGAGACTCACAGTCTGTGGAACTGCCTGCAAATTGTTCAGAGAATTCCAGGTTGCAGCCTGTATGAGCCATCACCTGTGAAGGGGTAGGCTCTTTGGTGTCTGCTGCTTTTGAGTCCTCTCTGCTCCTGTAAGTAACCCTTCACCCATACTCTTGTTAGTAATTCCAATTAAAGCCTTCACTGGGTCACCAACTTGGACTCCGGTGCAGTGATTACTTCGGTTAGTCGTGGGTTCCCTTTCTGGGGTAAGTCAACCTATCTGTTGCATCTCTCCAGGAAAAGCCCGTTGTAATCACTGTCTAAACATCACCCACAGCCCCAGGCTCGGGAATTAGGTGATGAACTGGTAGCCCATTTATCTTGATCTAAGAGGCTTGGGACATAAAACTTTCACTGATGAAACAAGGAAAGTCCCAGGGCAGGCCAGTGTGGCTCTACTTGGAAGCCAAACCCCATCCTTTCACCTCGGACTAATTTGGCTGCCTAGAATTGGAGCAAAGTTACTGCTTCCCTGCATCTCTGTCCACATTTGTCTGGTTCTCTCTCTGGCTCTCGCTCACGCTCCCTCCTCCCAACTTTTGCTTTAACTCTCAAGCTTGCCTAAGCCCCCTGCTCCCGGTTGCAAACTGCACTGAAGACTCATCTTTCCCTAGGGGCCTGTTGAGCTCCACTCACTCTCTGTTTATAATTGAGGTATAATTTACATAAAGCACTTGGTTCCTGGCTGACTATCACAATCACCATTTATTCACCATGAAGCCACCACGAGGGACAGATATAGAATGTTGTACCCAAGGCTCCTTAACATCATTTCCCAGTCAGTGACGTTGCCAAGGGGGGACTGCTCAGCTGATCCTTGTCACTGTGGCTGATAATGGTCTTCATATCAGATGGATCTAGGCCCTCTGCAACACTCAGGAGCACAGCTGTTGTAAGCTGCTACTTCCTCAGGACCATGAAACAAGAAGAGGGCAGAATGAGTGGTGAAGCACCAGATGTCATGGTTGGAGAAAAACACCAGGCTCATTTTCAAAGAGACTGAAGATTCAGATGGGATGGAGAGCTTAGTCCTTTTTGGCCAGCATACGTTGGTTTCAGGGACACACAGACATTTGGTGAAGCAGAGCTGAGATTAGAACTGAGAATTGTTGGGCAGTCTTCTTCCTTTTCAGTCCCAGGCTGCCCTTGGAGATGCTGAGACTGATTTCTGCTGGCCAGTAGTGCTCTGCATGGGCAAGGCTGAGAATACTTCTACTTTTTCTAGCTTGCCCTTGCCAGGTGCTCCTGGTACCTAAGACCAGTTAAAGCAGGGGTTCCCAACCTTCCTAATGCTTCGACTCTTTAATATAGTTCCTCATGTTGTGGTGACCTCCAAGCATAAAATTATTTTTGTTGCTACTTCATAACTGTAATTTTGCTTCTGTTATGAATAGTAATGTAATATCTGATGTGCAAATGGTCTTAGGTGACCCCTGTAAAGGTCCCTTCATCCCCAAAGGAGTTGCAACCCACAGGTTGAGACCTGATGAGTTAAGGGGAAATGCTTCCCAATTTTTCCTATATGTCAGAATTTCTGGGGAGCTTTAAACACTTCCCAGATGTCCAGGTCTCATCCCAGACCAAGGAAACTAGCACCTCTGAGGGTAAGCTGAGGCTCTGGTGCCTTTAAAATGCCTCAGATGACTCCCACCCAAGACTGGAAGGCAGAGGGCATGTGAAGCTTCCAGAGCACTTGTTCAGATGTAGATTCTGTTTCAGCAGGGCAGGTTGGTGCCCAAGGATCTGCGATTTTAAGCTTCCAGATGATGCTAATACTACTGGTTGGAGTGGTTCACAAACCACACTTTGAGTAGCAACGACTTAGAAGAGCATTCTGTCCTTTCTTTCTACAATTGTCTTCACAGAAATATATTCTGCAACAATCTGCAGACTTAAAGGTGAGCAGAGGGCTCCCATCTGAGTCAAATAATAGTTGATTTACCCCATGATGGCTCATTTTGGCTGTCAACTTGATTGTGTTATGGGGATCTTGGGTGAGGAATGGTCCTCTAGGGGTACTTCCAAGTTTGTTCCATGGGATGGACAAAGAATTCTATCTCTGGGAAAGAAGATCTGCATAGAAAAAGCAAAAGTAACAGGAGAAGGGAGGCAGGCCCCTCAGGCAGAGAATGCAGGAGTGGCCTCGGCAGGACAGTGACTGACAGGAGCAGAAGGCAGACGTAGGGGTCACATGAGGCAACAGTTACAGAGAGGGGCGGAAAGTACAGAAACAACAAACTTCTAGTAAGCAGCTTCCATTGAGATTATGGGAGGAGCCCTAGAAGTGGGAGCCCCCTGGAGGACTCCTGGTTAAAAGTTTTAAAGGCCCATCTCCTTTCTTCCAGCCCCCAACTCCCTTCTCTACAACTTCAGGAGCAAGGAACAGTTCCCTTTAAAGGGGACTGTTCTTGTTTTCTGGAGCAGCCCAAGTTCTCCTGACCCTCCCTTTATTGGACCTCAGATCAACTCAGAGACATCTCTGTATGGGTCTGTGAGGACACTTCCAGCAAGGATTAATCAGTGGGGACAGGCTCTTCTTCAGAATGGGCAGTCTCTTCCAGCGACAGACAGCCCAGACATGAGGTCTGCCTCTTGCTAGAGAGTGCATCTATGCCTTTGCTGTGGTCCTTTAACCCAATCACACCTGTCAGAAGCCAGATTCTTTGACTTTCCAACATGGACTGAGAACAGAGGCTCTCCAGGAATTCCTCCAGGTTCTCAGGGTAAGACTGTGACTGCTGAGGCATTCAGCCTTGTGAGCTGAGTAGCCACTAGGCTCTCATCTCCTCCAGAATGCACACAGCCACTGCTGGACTACCCAATCCCTACAATGTCAGCCAATCTAATAGATCTCTTTTGTAAGATGTGTTCTTATTCTATCTGTTCTTTTCCTTTAGAGAGCCCTGACTAATATACCAACTTGTACTTTAAAAAGTACAATGATCAATCACAAGCTTTCTGTGTGTCAAATATTGTCCCCCAGTGACTGAGGAATTCCAGGACCTATTTAAATGATGAGAAACAGCAACTCAGGACTCCAGGGTATCAGTGGTAGTTCTAATTCCAAGCCTCCATGGTTTCTCTGCCTCCCAAGGCTCTTTTGACTAAATTACCTTCCCCTCCTTATTCAACCTTTTTAAAAAGCTCTGGGGTCTAATGAAAACTTAAGCTTGGTCGGGGTGCTGGAGAGATGGCTCTGTAGTTAAGAGCACCTGCTGCTCTTGCAGAGGACCCAAGTTGGACACCCACATAGGCTGTCTCAGAGCCACCTGTAACTCCAGTTTCAGGGATCTGATACTCTCTTCTGACCAGCACATGCACCTGCCTGCACACACATGGCACATAAACAGACACATACATGCACAGAAAAATAAATGTTAAAATATTTGAAATTTAAGCGTGGAAGTCCAAGCTCCAGCTGGTCTATAATATAATAAACTGAGCTAGAAAAGGACTCTTCCGTTTTTCTAGTCTCTGCTTCAGTTTGCCAGTTCCCCTAATTCCTTTCTCCAGCACGTATGATTGGTAGTCACCCAAATGTTCTTCCCCAGTGGCACTTCCGGCCCCCACTACCACCATGCCACAATTATACATCAACGTCAAGGCGAGGAAGAAGAAATATGGAGAGAAGCCCAGCCAGAACTCCCCAGGGACCCCAGGTCTGCTGGCTTCTTCATCCTTTACCCAACGCCAGCAGTTACATTTGGGCTTTGGCACCCTGGCCTGCGAGTCTTGCTGGAGTCCCCCATGTGGCTGTTCCCAGAGAATTTTCCCCACAAAGGCAAATGCTATAGCTCAGGATTATTGTGATGGTTAACTTTACATATCAACTTGATTGGACAAAGAGACGTCCAGATAGCAGACAACCCATGATTCCTAAGTGTATCTTGAAGGGTGTTTCTGGAAGAAATCAGCACTTGGATGGATAAGCTAAACAGAGCTTTCTGCATGTGGGTGGCATCATGCTATTCATTAAGGGCTGGACTAAAAACAGAAGGTATGAATTACACCCCTCTTGTCCTAGTCTACAGATGGTGGTTGTTAGGATGTCTCGACTTCTACAACCAGGTGCCTGGATTCCTATAATAATCTCCTCTTATGCATATTGGTTCTGTTTATCTGGAGAACTCTAATTAAAGCAATTGTGGTGCCATTCTAAGGAGTTGTTGTCCAAGGAGTGCCCTTTGTCTCAGGGACAACAGAGAAAACGGATATTGGTGACACACAGCTGGGCTGGCTCCCCAGCCAGCAGTGCCTCTGGTCACTCCCTAGAACATCTGTTCTCTGGTGACCAGTTCATGGATAAAGCAGCTTCTCATAGCAGCCGGCGTCTTTGTAGCTGGTAAGGGGTTACGACTACCTGGGATTATCCCATGTTGTCATAGCTGCGGATGTAAGATTGCCTTCCTTACAGGGAAGGCAACACTAGGGACCATCTTTGCCAGGTGAGAAAACAGATTGTGGAATTTTAGGATCTTGGTTCCAAACCTGATTCCACCACTAAGTAGCCATGTAATGCAATTCTCTGTGCTTCAGTCTCATCTGTAAATCGGAAGGAAATGACTCAGAACCTTCAAGAGACTAGCTCCTGATACCCTCTTCTGCCATATACCGAAATCTGAAGATGCTCAAAACTCTTACATACTATGGTGAAGCATTTGCATAGAATCCATACAAGTCCTATACTCTTTAAATCAACTCTGGACTACTTACAACACCTCACACAACGTGCATGCCACGAAAATAATTGTTCTGAATGAATAATATTCATTCACTGAATCAGTGAATGATGAC
Organism: Cricetomys ansorgei; assembly: GCA_026225945.1. Taxonomy (NCBI): domain Eukaryota; kingdom Metazoa; phylum Chordata; class Mammalia; order Rodentia; family Nesomyidae; genus Cricetomys; species Cricetomys ansorgei. The sequence goes on along the minus strand of JAMJFZ010001264.1, from coordinate 21,564,750 downwards.
AGGAAACAAAAGTGTGTACAGGGTCAGTATAGAAGTGATTTTAAAAGTATTTTCAATCCAGAGTTGACTGGATCTGAGGATGTGACACTTGGAAATGTGGAGGGTGAGCTGTTGTAAACTCGGGTAGGAATATGCACTCAGCCTTAGCTGCTTCTCTGCTGTTGTGGGGATGATATGAAATGAAGCCTGTGAGAATTGCTGCTGGCTGGCAGGAGATCCTTGCCAAGTATCACCTTCTGTCTCTTCCTTAATCTCTCTATGCCAACCTAAACATCTCTGTATTCAGCCTTCATCCCAGGTACCAAAGGAGTATGGGATAGCGCCAAGGTCAGGCCAGAAATCTCAAGCTCCTAACCCCTCACTTTCCCATTCTTTCCAGCAGATCCTCTGACTACCTACAGCGGGAACCCTTGCTAAAACCCTAGGATCAAGAATCCAGCAATCCTAGGCTTGGACAGTTGACTTAGGTGTTGGGGGTTGGGAGAAAGAAGTGCTGGCACATGACTGTTCTCACCAGCCCCGGTCCATAATCTGCCATGGATAATCATTGTTTATCAAGCTGGAAAAAATGACTACAATTACATTTCACACATCAACACAAAGGAAAAAGAAAAGCTCCAGTGGAATGTCTGAGTCATCCTTTGGAGACTGTAAATTACATTCATCATGGCCTTCTCCTTCCTTCCAGTATCCTCTCCCTGCAGGGGGGAAGGGCAGGGCCATGTGTCTGCTGCTTGCCAGCCTGGCTAAACCCTGCAGACCACCCCCTGCAGACCACCCAAGACTCATTTTGCAGCTTAAAAGAGACCATAAGGATCAATTGGAGGGCCTGGAGGGGACTGGAGGATGAGCCTTTTTTAGCCAGCTACTCTGTATTCACTGGTATATTGGTGACTTGGGCATGCCATTCACACATGTATGAAAGTCTAGTGGAATGAGAAGGAATAGAAGCTAACAATGAGACCCTATTGCAGGAACAGCACCTTCACAGTATGCTTGTTGAGAAATGAATTGCTTGGGCTGGGAAGACGGCTCAGCTGGTAGAGTGCTTGCTACATAAACTTGTCTCTTACTCCCACTCCGACCCCGAACCCATATACAAAAGGCTAGGTGCCCAGGGCTAGGAAAGTAGAGACAGGAGGGCCCCTGAAGTTTTCTGCCTGGCTTTTCTAGCCACACCAGTGAGTTCCAGGTTCAGTAAGAGACTGTCTCAAAACAAACAAAACAAAAACCAGAAAACAAGATGGGGAGCAATTGAGGAAAACACCAGATATCGATCTCCAGCCTCCACATACACACACACACACACACACACACACACACACCAACTTGTTTCACTGAGAAGAACAATATGGAAAAATACAGGAGTGCTTTCTCTCCAGGGGTAGCAATGTACTTGCAATCCATCAGATCCATGCAGTCCAGTATATTATTTGAAGCCGCTGGACAGAAGTAAAATAGCTGATCTCTAAGGTCACATTATAAATGCACAAAGCATTTTTAAATCACGGGGGGTGGTCATGCACCCACTTGAGAATCTGATGGAATCTATAGACCTCCCTGCAGGTGTCAACATGTTGCTTCTAGATTTCATGGGAATCATGGGCTGGGAAGAGAGACATATGTGGAACCCTAGACTGGACACACTTGCTGTCTGAGAAAGCCCTGTGGTACGTGTTTCCTCGGCATGTCACACTTTACACTTTGTGTATCTCTAAAGATTTCAGCTTTGAAAATAGGTTTGTTTGGCAAAAGGAGGACCAGTTCACACACTCAGGTGGATGGGTTCCAGGCCCAGGCCTCAGGTACCACATTCCTCCCCAGCGCTGCCCTTTCCCGGTCCAGGAAACTGTAGCAGGCTAACCTCAGCACAGGTAGCCACAGTCAGGGTCTGGTGGGGACTTGGCCTCTTATGGTGGATCTTTTCTACCAACACTAGAACTATCTTTGGTCTCTCAGCCAAGACCGTAATCCCTGGTCCGTAAAGGGAATGCTTTCAGAGAGCAAAGAACAACAGGGCTCCAGGATGAACGCAATGGCTCTGTGACACCCTGTGCTCCCAGAATACTGGCCATTATCCATTCCTTCTTCAATTTGGTCATCAAGTAGGCTGGCTGGAGCAGGCGGTAAGCAACAGGTCTGGACCAGAACAGGCTGTGTCTACACAGCACTTTCGTGCCTGCCAATTTGCCTGTGAACTTTGGAACACTCACTCATCCAGTAATTACCAATGATGATTGGTCTGCCTTTTACCCCATATAAAGTACTTATGCAGATACTTTTTTATTGTGGAAAAAATACATTAAGCCTACCAGCTTAACTATTTTAAGTGTATGATTCAGTGGCTTCAAGAACATTCATAATATTGTGTAACCATCACACCTACCCATTTCTAGAACATTCTCATGATTCCAAACAGAATTGCAGCAACTGTCTCACTCTTTGAATTTGCCTTTTCTGGGGGCCTCTACAAATGAAGCCATATAGTTTCTGTCCTTTTATCAATGGTTTATTGTCACTCCCGAGAATGGATTTTGGTTCTTTTGTGTTGTGTTCCAGCTCATAACAAAATCCATTCATTTTTATTGCTGAATAATATCCCATTGTATGGATAATCTGCATTTTACTTACTCATTCAAGGCTATTGATAGACATGAATGTTAGTGTACAACTATCTGGTTAAATCTTGCTTTTAATTATGTCCCTGCTTTTAATTTCCAAACCAGGACATTGGACTAGGCTAACACAGGTGCTCACAGTCAGGACCTGGTGGGTGACTTGGCCTCTTGAGGAACAGAATTATTAAATTATATAGTAATTAGAGATCAAGTAGAGATGGTGAGCTTGGAGGGAGACTGAACACTGTCTCTCTGTTGCCTGGGAGAGGCCTTGGGTTCCATAAGATGCCCTGCAGAGCTGTAAGTAACCAGTCCCCACTCGTTCCCCTTTACAAGACGCAGGGCCATGCTTGCTGGGGGTCTCCTGTGGCTCTTTTGTACTTGGAAAAAACTCTCTTTTATCCGACCACAGTCTCCTGTTGTGGACCTGTCCCTGCCCGTGTCTCACTGACTCTGGGCAGTCATGGTTGAGGGGAAAGGAGCCCCTGATTTACCCTCTAATTCTGCTTTGTTCTCCCTGTGTAACCTTGGCTCTGGGATTTCTTATTCTCTGTCTTCAGCTCTAACACAGATGTGATAATCTATCTCCATGGTAGCCTGCCTGCTTTCTCAGCCACAGACACATGTCAGCAGGAGATATAGTTTAGTTGGTAGAGTGCTTGCCTAACATGTATGAAGTCCTGTGTTTGATCCACGTGAACTGGGCCTTACACAAGTCTGTCACTCTATTCTCAGGAGGTGGAGGCAGGAGGATAGCGTGTTTCCCTTTGGTTTTTTAGTGACTTGCCTGTGGATCGCATCCTGCTGCTGGATTTCAGGATCACCTCTCTCCTAGAGTTGGTAACTTACTTCCTGGATGAATGAACACATTAATCAGCTTGTGGACATTGAGCTACTTAATTGTGCCTCTGTAGTGTGGAACACACACAGATCACTCTATAACATAGACACTAACCTCTTAGATCACACACCAAGTTCCCTCTGGCGATAGCATTTTGACTTCACTTCTGGAACTCTCCTGCCGGTTCTGGGGCAGTTCAAGGCAGGCCCCAGAAAGGGATTTGAGTAGGAAGGTCATGGGATCCTCTGCTCCCAAAGGAAGGAAGTACATTCACAGCTCAGAGTTCCCCAATACCACCCGTGTATCTTTGGTCTGGAGGAGCCTGACTGCTTTGAAGCTTCAGGCCCAAGGCCTCCCTTCCAGGCCTGGGGTCTCCGGTAGAGACTGCTGCAGGGATATCATGAAGAGGTCGGGATTGTAGACAATGAGGAGGGATGCTAACTGTAGACCACCTCAAATGGGAGCTCCTAGCATTTTCCACATCTCACTGAGGTTGACTAGACAGCCTGCTGCCCCTAAGGTGCTCGGCTGAGCAAGAATCAGTAGCCTTCGAAACACTTCAATGCACCAGTGGGGCCGGGCTGGGGCAGGTGGGCAGCAGGCCCACTGTGTCGGTTCACCTCTACTGACCACGTGGAAAGACGCAGGGTGGGCAGGTGGGGCATGCCAGAGGAAGCCTTCGGGGACACGTGTGAGTGGAGGGCTTCCTGGGTGAAGCTCCTCTGCCTGCCATCAGACCTACTTTCTCTTCCCATGACCACACCACCTGCATGACAAGAGTGGTTCAGGGGCTGTTGGGAACGGCCACTGAAAAAGACTGCATTAGGAGAAGTGCCAAGGGACAGGCAAGCCTATTTCCTAGTTTAGGGAAATACTACCCACGTGACATCATGGGCACTAAGGTACCTACTGCCAGGGGAGGGTGTGGAGATGGCTTGTAGGTGAGATCTCACTTATGGGCCCCCTAGGCCCTCTCAGTCCCGTGTTTCAGAGATTCCTGACTACTGGCTATGTCCCAGGCAAAGCCCCCACTAATTCCCAGTGGGCACAGGCTCTAGACTTACTCTGGCCTCCCCTCTTCTTTCATGCTCTCCTGCATCCTCTGAAGTTTGAACTGGTCTGAGAGTCAGAGGTTCATATAGTCTCTTGGATGATGGCCCTATACAGGATCAAGCTACCAGATCACTCAATAGAAGCTGCACCAGTTCAGTCTTGCCTACTGGTGTTGACTCTCCCAGCTTTCTGCCCAGCTCTCTACATCCTCTGCTCTTACTTTCCTTGGCCATACCTTATTTAAAGCAGTGACATATTGACGTGTCTCCTGAAACACAAACACGTTATTTTATGTTAAGGCTGTGTATGAATTTTCTTGTAACACTTTTATTAATAATTTGAGTTTTGTATAATGCATCTTAACAATATCCTCTTCCCATTCTTCCCTGCTACCCCTGTCCCACCACGATGCCCTTTTCCCTGCTACCCCTGTCCCACCATGATGCCCTCAAAATAAATAAATAAATAAATAAATAAATAAATAAATAAATAAAACTTGAGTCCAGCCAGTGTGGCAGGAGCATGGATCATGGGCCTCACCATGGATCCCGGAGACAGCAGGTATCTCCTATGATGGACATTCACTGGGCCCACTTAACATGAGACTTAACATGATGATGCTTGACCCAACGTTGGACCCCACCACCCAAGCCCACAGACATCTCCCAGGCATTCAGACATAAAACAGGCACTCTGACATCCTGCAAGCACCAGGGCATCTTGTAGGCCTTCAGACATCCCACGGACACCAGGACTTTCTGCAGGCACCAGGGCATCCAGAGGCACCAGGGTCTCTATAGGCATCTGGATATCCCACAGGCACTCGGGCAAGAGTATGGATTTTATTCTGCGCTAAAAGGGAGTTGTGATGTTAGGATTTCACTCCCAGATAGACAGGTAGTAGAGTAGAAAAGCACAGGTTCAAGGCAGAAGGTCTTGGTTTGAGGCAGAGGATCCAAGTGGCAGCTCAAGGCACTAGTCTGGGCAGAGCTGAGGCCTCTCAGGGTACTGGTCTGGTGGCTGGTGGAGTAACTGATCTTTTCTCAAAGAAATAGTGGGAGAGGGAGAGGATTAACTCCTCCCCAGCTGTGACACCTCACCCCCTATACTCTGGTTCCTCTGGTGAAGTTCCCCTGGCCCCCTCGAGTCCCACCATCAGTTACTTGCTTGAAGACTTCCTTTTTGTCAAGTGCAGAGGACTTGGGGGAAGCTCCTCTAACAGAGCTGATAGCCAGTTCTGGGGAAATATGGCCTAAGATGTTTGAAGGTTTTGAAAGTGCTTTGCTTCCCAGGACAGATGGCTGTAGCTCTTGTTCTCTTCAAAGGAAATATTTCCCCATGGGTCACCTATTAGCTGGGCACAGGAGACTGTCCTTGGTCCAATCCTCCACTACCCTGCCTCCTGACATCCTCCCTCAGTGGTTCAACTTTCTGCTCCCCCTTTGTTCTCACTCCATTTGTGTACTTATCAGTGAACACTGAGATGACCCCTGTTGGCACAAGGTGATCACCAGCACCGTGGCATGGAGTTCCAGGGAGATGGACTTTGGCTTCCCACATGTGGCTAAGCGTTGGGAGAAAGAAAGATAAAGAAAGTGGGTAGATTTATACTCTTCTGGGCCTGAGCTTATATCCAGAATCTACCTGAGCAAAACCTATACCCTCTGGATAGCACAGTTCCCCTAAATGCTCTCATTCAGCACCCTGTGGCATTCTAAAAAGGTTTGGTTGATAGAAAACAATACCAACACATTAGTCACTCAGGGCAGCCCTGCCCTGTGCTCAGGTTCCATGCTCTTCTGACTTTGGAACCACAACAACCTGGCCCCTTTCCCAGTCATTCAAGATGGCTCCCGCTGTGGGCACTTTCCTAACGACTTGCCCTGTACCCCTTCCCACATGAACACAATACCTGTGGCTCACCCGGAGGTCTTTTCTCATCTCCTTTCCCCATTCTTTGTCCTCATAGGGCTTGTCACAGTGAGTGGCGGGACCGCCTCCAGCATTCCACAGCAGTTCACAGAGGAAGGGGACAGCCTCTATCTACAGCAAGGCAGACACAGGACGGACGTTAATGACGCCTTCTCTGCTCCTCCCTCTCCTCAACATCCTTCCTAGTTCTTGCTATCGAGGAACCTTTCCTGATTGGTGGAACCTTGGCATGTTCCACCATTTTTTTACTCAATCTATTTGTGTCTTCATGATTCCGTTTTGTTTCTAATGAGCACAATAGAGCTTCCCTTCTTAAAAATTCTTTCTGGGTGATGTCTGTCTTTTAAATAGGTCTTTTACACATTTCCATTCAATGTGGGTACAGATGGAGTCGGCATTACACTGTCTTCCCCACGTTTCCTTTGCCCCGTCTGTTTTTTTTTTTTTAAATCTTCTTTTAAATTAATTTTTATCATTTGATTTTATCTCTTTTACTGGCTTATTAGTTATATTTATCACTTTGCTTTTGATGTTTGCTTTTTGATTTATAATATATAGTGGGCTTTTTTTGTTTTAGTTTGTTTGTTTGAGACAGGTTTCTGTGTTGTAACTCAGCTGTCCTGGAACTCACTCTGTAGACTAGGCTGGCTTTGAACTCATGGAGATCTTCCTGCCTCTGCCTCCCAAGTGCTGGGATTAAAGATGTACACCACCACCACCACCCGGCCATTTTTTTTTTTTAACCGTAGTCATTGTGCTGATTTATTTTTGTCAACTTGACCCAAACTAGAGTTACCAGGGGGAAACTTCAGTTGAGAGATTGCTTCTGTCCAACTGACTGTGGGCATGTCTGTGGGAATTTATTTCTTTTTAAATTATTTTTATTTTTATTATATATATATATTATATATATATATTATATATATATATATATAGTTATATATGTATGGGTATTTTGCTTGTATATATGTCTATTACCATATGTGTTCTTTGTTCCCACAGAGGCCAGAAGAAAACATTGTGTCCTTTGGAAACTGGAGTTACAAATGGTTATAAGCTGCCATGTGGGTGCCAGGAATTGAACTCAGGTCCTCTGTAAAAGCAACCAATGCTCTTAACTGCTGAGCTTTTTTTCCAACCCTGTGTGGGCATTTTCTTGATTGCTAATTTCTGTAGGAGTGATCACCCTCCTATAGGTGGTGCCATGCTTGAGCAGTTAGGCCTGAGCGGTATAACAAAAGAATCTGAATGTGAGACTGGAAGCCAGTCAGTATAGCAGGGCCCCTCCATGGTCTTTGCTTCAGTTCCTGCGTTCAGATTCCTGCCTTGAGCTCCTGCCTTGAGCTCATGCCTTGGTTTTCTTCAGTGATGGACCATAACCTATAAGACAAATATAAACCTTCCCTACCTAAGTTACTTTTGGTCGAGTTTTTATCACAGCAACAAAGAAGCAAACCAGAAAACTCCAACTATAGTGTGCCAATGTATCTAAGAGTCTTCTGTTCACACCTTCTTGTGTCTGTCTTGTGAACATTTTCTTTGCACGTATACTATAAATTCAACATTACATTAATATTTTCTTTTCATTAATGAAGTATCTTTCATTATTTAAAGATACTTTAAAAATAAATTTAAATTTAAAAATATTTACCATTTATGATCTTTTCATTTATTTATGTAAATCAAGACTTCTATCTTATTTCATTTTCCTGTTTTCTAAAGGTCCCTCTTTAACTTTCTTGTAGACTGATGATCAATTGTTTCAGCCTTGTATGTCTGAAAAAATATTTCTCCTTCACTTTTCACACACACACGCACACACACACACACATTTGCTTTGTGTAGAAGTCACTGTATACAGTGTTTTAGTTCATGGGAAAAACTGTCCAACTGTCCTTCGCACTTTATCACCCTTAAGGACAAGTCAGCCGTCATCCCCTGTGTTCTTCATTCACACTCTGTCCATCAGGCTGGCCTGGAACTCAGAGATCCCCTGCCCCTGCCTCCTTCCTGAGTGCTGGGATCGAAGGCGTGCCCACTACAGCCCGACTCCCCAGCTGTCTTTAAGATTTTTTCTTTCTTGCTACTTTAAAGTAACTTTATTACGTGCTTTGGAAAAGTTTCCTTTATGTTTCTGGTTGAGCTTCCTGGGTCCCTTTTCTGAAGCTGAGAAATCATTCCGTTCTTACTTTATCTTTCCACTCTTCTTTGGGGGATAATTTACTTACATACTAAGTTGCTTCAAGGTGACTTACAGGTCACTAAAACTCCATGTACTTTTCCCCTTCTGTCTTTAGCGTCTAAAGTAGAATTATTCTCACCTCGTGTGTTTCTTCATTTCCATCTCTATTATCGGAGCATTTGTTTTTCAACTTTAGAAGTTTGACTTGGGCTTTTTGTTTCATACATGTGTATTTCCTTCTCCTCCTTAATATGCCCGTGCTGCCCTCTCCCTTCTTTATCTCATGGTTTATATTTGCATCTTTAGAAATATTCTGGTGTTATTTCCATTATCTTCTTCATATCTGCGTTTATTTCTAATGATAGGATTTTTTATTCCTGACGCAGATTTATTTTTCTGGTTTTTTGGCCCTGATCATTTTTTACTGGGTACCAGGTGGTATGAATTTCACATTGTTCAAGGCTCAAGTCGTCTTCAGTAAATGTCTTTAAATTTTATTCTAGGATCCAATCAAGGTACTTAGGAGCAGTGTAATCTTTCAAGACTTGCTTTCAAGCCTTTAAGGTAGGACCAAAACAACCTTTAAGCAGGCTGACTTTCGCCATAACTGGTGTAGGGAGTGAAGTGCCATCAATGAATGACTTTTAAGCAAGAAAGGGACATTGCTGAGATTCACACTTAAAACCATTCTGGCAGTGTGAAAGGGACAGGTGGTAGAGATGGGGAGGACAAACAGAGACTTGGGATGGAGCTCACCATCTATTCAAAGAGAGAAGAAACTGGCTCAGGCAGTGGCCAGTTGCCAGAATCTGGAATACTGGAGTTAGGTCAATGGTTCATGGTATGGGCAAAGCAAGAGGAAGAAGCAGGAGTCGAAAGCGACCTGAGGTGTCCCAGCTGGGCTTCTGGTTGGTTCCGAGGAAATGTCATCATCTCACACAAAGCCATAGTAGGCTTTACAGAGACTCCTTTTTGAGTCACCCTGTTAGCGACTGAAATAAGAGGCAGAGCCAAGAATACTCAATTTGGATATCTGTTGGGTTTTAAATTCTGATTGAGGGAAAAAAAAAAGAGTCAAATTCTATTAAGAAAACACAACTGATAGCTATTGCTTTCAAACAAATTCCCATACTTGGCCCTAACAGATTAAAAAAAAAAAGAATCAACCATGCTAAATTTCTCTGTTATCAAAATAAAACTAGCTGTTATCAGACCTTCTGAGAAATCGAAAGTGAGAGAACTAGCTAGCCAGAGCTCCCAGACAGGCAACTGGCATGTTAATACAATTTCCCCAGCCACACACACACACACACACACACACACACTCACACTCACACACTGAAATAGCCTGTTGCCCAATCAGTTACTTTTCTATTACAACCTCTGTCTCTATTTTACAAAGAAAGTAACTTGACATGACAAACATACTTTTTTGTTGATTTTTTGTTTTGTTTCCTTATCTCCAGCCTTCCTATGCCATGAAATCCTTTTCTGTTTAGGTCATTGGTACTCTTACTCTATTTTGTGGCCTGAAATGTATGACTCTAGAATTGAAAATAAAGCTGATTAAGATCCTGAAACTAAATTGTAAAGTTGTCCTGTTTGACAGTGTCCAATTTTAAGGCCCCAGGCATGCACAATTTCGCTTGCCTGTGATATCACACACTGTTCAAAGAAGAATTTCCTCTGTGGAAGTATACCATCTGGTACCTCTGAAAGCTTGGCAAATTAGTGTCTTTATGGCACTGTGTTTTTATAATGTGGCACAAGCTTCAAGATAACATCCAGAGAGCTCCTGTGGTGCAATTACATTAGTCTAGGATCAAGTCCTGCTCTTCCAAACAAAAAAATGTTAGTAAAGAATTTCATTCATGAAAATGTATAAATGACCTCCCCATTCCTCTCTGAACTACTCAGAGAAACTTCCTCAAGGTCCAGACAGGGTCTATTTCCTCCTGGTCTGTAGCCATTCTCTACCTCCATTTTTAAAGATTTTTAAAGAAGATTTTTAAAGATTCCACAAACCACATACCATATAGTTTCCCCCTTTCTCCAAAATGAAAAACATGTTTTCTGTCAGGAGACGTGAATCAAGTGTTCAGTGGGAGCCATGGTTAAAATGCATGTTGCCCGCACCACTGTAAAGAAAGGGTTAAATTTTTTTAAGTAGAAAGTTCAGCATCTGCGACTCACTTCCCCTCTTATTTCCCTTAGCTATGAATTCAACAGAGATAATTAAATGTCTTTAATTAGCCTGAACAATTTAAAAAAATAAAAATAAAAGGTCCGTATCCTAGGGACCCAGGAAAGTCATCACCAGGGGCTGCCCCAGGGGCAGCTGCTTCCCTGGGATGTCTGGGCTGAGACTTGACAGCTGAAGCAAAGGGAAAGAAAACTCAAGGAAGCATCACAGTTCAAACACTTAGAAAACTGGTGGGGTCTTCTCTCATTTCCTCTATTTTCTGTATGAGTTTCACACATACATGCACATCCAAATAAGCAAGCCTAAATATATTGGCAAAGTCACACTGGGGGCCTGTTGAAGTTCTTCATCGAAAACAAACAAACAAACAAAAACACTAACTAAAGGTAACAGACCCCCACTTGAATCTGAAATCCTATTTTCAAATGAACAACAACAACAAGAAAGCAAAAGGCTAAATTGTCCACATAATTAATATCATACAACGTATCTGAAAAGACGCAGGCCCCCAGTCTGCCTTCTGAAGCTAGGAAAATGCCAACTCTGGTCTCTGTCTTCTGGCACTGACTAGGCAGCCCTTAAGTGATCTTAAATACCAAAGCATGCCCGGGCTGTATTTCTTAAGTACTGGAGCTGAAATTTCCAACATAACAAACCTCAAAACATTTGGTTTCCAGCAGGGCCCGGATATGTTGGAGCCTGATTTTGCCCAAGTCTGGGGTAAAAGAGCACAGGAATCTAGGGGGTGCTTTAATGGGAGGGAGGAGAGGGCTAAAGATCAGAGCTGATGATGTACAACATAATTCACATGATGGGCTGAAAATAGAAGCAGTCTCTTGAAAGGTTTGGAGGAGACAATATGCTATTAAAGATACTGTTCAGAAAGAGATAAAAATCACGATTCACATACAAAAATAAAAAGGCTCACATTAAAGAACTTACTCACTCTAGCTACAAGGAAGCCAGGCAGATGTTCAAATGAGAAGTCAACACACACACGTTTCTGTAGGGTAAAGGAATATTGAGAAGCATTGCAAATGGAAACAAAACTGGTTTTTCCCCAAATGAGGAGGAAGTTAATTAGATCAGATAGGACATAATTTATGTATCTATCACTTATGGTTTACAGAGCATTGCAAAACAAGGAACAGCAGAATCTGATCCCCTGGAAAGCTGGGCTGGAGAGGGCACATAGTTTTCTACCAAGACACCGTATTTTTCCTACAATATGCATAAAAGTTATTGAGGAGATGTAAACGTCTTTAGAAGGACTGCCCCTTCCTAGAGAGGACAAAGTCATAGGAAGGTTTAAGTGAAGAAGCAGGGGAGAGACATTGTTGGAATTTCTATGCCAAAGGCTGGGATAGAAAGCAGTGGGTGGGGCCTAATAATTATATTATTTATTAAGTTAAGCTACTTCACATGCATAGAGGCACAGACATAAAATTAGAATGTGAAAACCCAGAGGTGTGGTCCTGATGGATCTTCTAGTAGAAGGTCCCAATTTCACAGAGAAACCTAAAGACTCTGGGCTAGCCCAATCAAATTCTCACAGCTGTGCTCAAAGTTCTGTGATCCTTGGGGCCACCATTAGATAGACTGAAAAGGACCCAAGACTTGCCCCCAATCATTAATGAAAAATATGCATATCTGATAAAGGTGCATTGCTCTGAAGCTGGGTCTAGAATGTTCATCACACAGATGACCTGCCTCTGCATCATATCCCACAGCACACAAAATACACCTAGATTTAGTCATAACAAGCATAATAGAAATGACTCCCTCCTCAGAATTCTTAATGCCCCCTCTTTGTGAGAAAACATTTTAATTGCCCACAACACTCAAAAGGCAAAAGAAGTCTAAAAAAAAAATGAACAATGCATTCCTTTTCCCTGAATGAATTTATCCTGTAACAAGTGGAGGCATTCCAGATCATTCCATTGTTGCTTCTGAAGTTAACCATTTCAGCGTCTAAGAATTGAAACCAAAGTGTTTGAAAATGTGAAGAGCAGGCTCATGCTTTAATTCCCCCATATCGAATGCTCTTTCTCATGTCTTCTTTCTTTCACCTTGTCTCATGGCTAGGGTGGAGACTATTCTGAGGCCTCTCAAAGGAGGAGGAAACATGGAAACAAACCACCAGAGGTTGTCAAGGAGATCACATGGGTGTCAGAAGGAAAGGAAGATGTCTCAAGCCTCTCCACCTGGGACTGGTGGCAGAGACCCTGCTTTAGAAACCAGGCCTATGGGTGGGTACAACTGAGCAGCACAGAAGCCTGAGAATAAATTACAGACGTTGTGATCAAGAGAATGGATTTCTAGCTCAGCTAGCACATGTATTCTACAGCAAAGATCATTAGATTATCCTGAGGTGAATCCATGAGCTTGGCACTTAAGATAAGAGTCAATCTCCAGACAGAGGTAGTGCACATCTTTAATCTCAGAGGCAGGTGGATTTCTGAGTTCAAATCCAGCCTGGTTTACAGAGTGAGTTCCAGGATAGCCAGAGTTACAACAAAGAAACCCTGTCTCAAAAAACCAAAAGAAAAAAAAAAAGATAAGAATTAACCTAAAAACCACAAGCATGTAGGCAGATCAGGACCAAGGGCCAGGAGTAACCAGAAGCCAGCTAAGATTGTGGACGTTCCTGAGACAGAATAGCAAGGACAGCAAGGTGCTGCCAATCAGGTCCTGTTTCCCTTCTTAGGAGGGTCCTCTGTGTAAATCTCACTTTCAAGTCACTATCTGCTTAAGATTGAACTTTGTATTACATGTGTGTTTGGGTGCCATGTGTCCACTATTAGAATAATAAACATACACAGATCTGTTCCTAAAAATGATAAAATATTTAACACAGAGTAAGCCTTTATGTTAACATTATTTGGTAACTAACATATTAGTATTGATTCATCCATCATAACAAATTTCAGTGCATCATCTAATGGAAAACGTTAATTTTAGGAGGAACTAATAGAGAAGGGGGCATCTGGGAACCATTTCTTCTTTCTTCTCTTTTTAAAAAAAATCAATTAATTAAAACTTAAAAACGTATGCTGGGTCTACTCTGGGTCTCTGGCTTGGATGCTTAGTGACGTTCCCACCCACTGAGAAAGCAAAGACAGAAGAAAGGGGAAATTCTGAGAGTAAAGGGTGCAGAAGAGGTTTGGACACAGTGAATCCAGGTAGTGTGAGGGATGCCAGGTAAATACATCCCCCATGCCAGGGGAAATTCAGGCTGCCCAAACTACAGTGGCAGTTGCCAGTTTATAAAGTCTTCAGATGCTAAATATGGATGAGATGTTTCTGTCTAGCAGCTGGAAGAAATTGAGATGACCAAACACATGGTCTCCACCCTCACTCATAAGCATGTAATGCAGGGCAAGTGACTACAGTTAGAACGAGGAGGGCTACAAAGGCTCCCCACCTACCACAGATGGACTTGCTACAACGGATCTTTCCTGCTGCTGGGACATTGTGGTCCGTGTGGGAGAGTGGGATGCTGTGATTCATCATCCACAAGTTGCAGTGTCTGTTCATGTTTGTAGCTCAGTGGCTGGATTCGGTGTCCATATTAGGCCGAAGGGAGGGGCATCCTCCAGGGCTGTGTAATCTATCGGTGGATCCGTTTGCACCTGCCACATCATCACTGATGACTTCAGCCAAGACAGCCGAGAGAAAAGAGGGAATGTGTGGGCAAAACATTGAGTCATCGTGCATATCTGTTCTCTGAACACACAAAAATGCCCACCGTGTGCGTCCTGGGCGACTTCTGCGCCCAGTTCCCACATAAACAGCCTCCTCCTCTTGCCACTCCTGTTCTCTGAGCTCCCAGCATTCTTGAAAGCCTAAGTCTTTATTCATCCTTGAGGGCTAACCCATTTTCTCGGTTTCGACTTTAAAGCAAAGGGACAGGAAGGAAGCACTGAACCCCAATTTGAAACAGCCTCAACTATGGAGCCTAAAGTCCCAGGGTTCAAATCCTATTTGTGTGGTCAACCTCATCTTTCATTTCCTGACGAAATGATAATATTCATTTTGGATGGTCCTCTGTTAACCCAGAGGACATATTTCAGAAAGAGCATAGGATGTACTAAAAGCATTTTACTATGTACTAAAAGCATTTTGGTGTGCTTGCATTTTATTAACATCAGGTGCTCTTTGAAGTCTTTCACAAAGTTAATCCTTATAACAACCCTAAGGAACAATCACCTCTGTTTTAGAGGTGAAGAAACTAAATGCAATAAAGAAAGTTGTTCAGGTCCCACCCAGAGCAGACTCTTCCTCCACTCCAAAGAACTGAGTAGAGAACTCACACTCCAGTGCTTCTCAAGGGTGGTGGTCTCTGGGCCAGCAGCACTAGCATGTAAGAAGATACAGAAATCACACTGTCTGAGCCCAACCCCAAAGCTACAGACCAGGAAATACCCTCTGAGGAAGAGCAGATGCTCGATGGTTAGATGAACCCCCCTGGGAAGCTCAGTCAAGCCTGAGAAGCCCTGCCTTAGCAGATGATGTCCGGATGTATTAGGTCTCTTTCGTTCACGAATCTGCTAGATATTAGGCACCCTGTATGTTGCTAACTGACACTTAAATCCGGTTTCCCCATCTCACTCTAAGGGAAATGTGGTTCCTTGTGCATCTGATGCGGTCAGACTATAAGACCATGCTTCCCACTGTACCCATAAATGGCTTTGTCATGGCAGGCCATGACATGCATCCCAATTCTCTCACCCCTTCCTTCATCAGTCCCCCATAAGGGCTTTTGGTCCCAAATTGGCAGGCCCAATAACATTGGTCTGGGCTGTGAGGATAGTTGTAGTTTTTGTCCCAAGTCTGCCCCTGCTCAGAGGTCAGACCCAAGTCAAGTTCTTTGGAGTTGCTTTTGAGCTCCCATTTTAGGACAAGTACCAGAGATTCTCCCAAAGCCCCATGGATGAGTCCTGGCCTCACACCCCTCTTAACACTCAGAACCCCATTCTCTAATCCTATTGGTTTAGATCATTGAATTGGCTCCTAACTCCCTCAGTGTTTGAGTTTGTCTTTTGGGGTAAGTTCCCTCTATTTATAGGTGATTGTCTTTGAACCCCAGATCCTGACAGAGTATCCAGACCACCTCCCAGAACTCACAGTCCCTACCTACCATTCCCAGACTTCTGGGTCACCAGGCCCCATTACTGTTCATAGTCAACACACAACAGATTCTACTCCTGACTCTGACTCTCTCTATCCTCTGAGTCTCTTAGTGCCTGACCCAGCCATGTTTATCCCAAACCGTGATCCTCTGGTCCCTCTTGCCGGTTTTCTTTAGCACCATTGCTGTTACCCCACCCCTTTCTATTCTCCCGTACATTTTGGGCTGATGTTGATCCCTAGAGGAAAAGAGGAACTCATGGCAGGAATGGTCTGAAATCTGGGAAGTGAACTGGAGCCACATCATAGCGACCCTTTTTTGCTTGTCAGTAGTACCAAGCCAAATGCTACTGCAAAGTTAGCCTGGGCAGACTGCGAACGAGGTGCCTAGAAATGCTGCTGTGGCCAACACCATCTACTTGGTACAGCACTGAGGAGCCCAAGGAAAATTTTTCATAGAAACCATAGCTCAGCTCCATGGGTAAATGGAAGCTGTGGGGGGGGGGGGTTGAAATGAAAGTAACACAGACAGGGCAACTACTTAGTATTTAGGATTAAAGTCCTCTTAGGTAGAGCCTTTGCCTTCCCTGGTACCTGTGCCAGGGCCCATGGTAAGGACCTACATTCATTTCTTAAATTAATAAATGAATGAGCAAGCTTCTTCTCCCGAGTACCCAATGGACTCTGTAATGGGTAGTTAGGAAACTCAAATAATTTAACAATACAAAAATTTGCCAGTAATTTGTGTTTTAAACCCTATCTAAATTAATAAGTTGCTTTTTTCATGTGCAGTCCTGAGTTTCATTTAATATACAACAGGTTCTTAAAGTAATACCACTAACGAGACAAAGAACAATTGCAATACCACAGAGAATAGAATGTCTTTCTAGCATTCTGTGGCATCCCGACCCTCCCTTCATTCCCAACCTCTGGCAACTATGGATCTGTTTGGTGTCCCTACAGTCCCTACTTACTTTTTCTATAAAGTAATACAAGTAAATTTACATAGCATTACTTCTTGGCTTATTTCACCTAACATCATGCCTTTGAGATTCATTCATTCATTGAGATTTAGACAGACATTCATTGAGATCCACATTATGAGAACTAACCAAGTTAGCTTCCATAATTGCTATACTATTTTTTATTCCCATCATTAATATATGAGAGTTCCAGTATATATCAATAGTGTGTTACTCTTTATTAAAAATGAGTATCCCACAGAATGAGTGTGTCAGAGCGCATTTATGAAGGGGCATTTGGCTCACATTCAGCTTTTGTAAATCACTAATAATATCGCTGTATACATTGTGGGTTTTTATGTGAATGTAAGTTTTTATTTATTTCATATAAATATCTTGAAGTGGGGTTGTTGTATTATATAGCAAGCATACATTTAACTTTGTGAGAAATGACCAATCTATTTTCCATAATGAGTATGCTATTTTGCTTCCCCACCATTAGCTGGTGAGCATTCTAGCTGCTCCACACCTTTACCAGCACTTGGTAAAGTCAGTGCATTTAGCCCTCTGAGAAGGTTTGCAATGGTAACTCATTCAGGTTTTAATAGACGTTTCCTTAATGACTTACAGTGCTGAGCATCTCTGTTTGCTGTCTTATTCGGTAATATATATTTTCAAAGCTTTTTGCCAGTTAAAAAAAATGTGGTTTTTCTCTGCTTTCAATTTTTTTAAAAGTAATTATTCTCTGAAATATAAGTCTATTATCAGATGTATGATCTTAAGGTATTTTCCCAAATCTGTGGGTTTCCCCCTCATTATCTTTAACACTTCTGTAATAGAAATAAAAGTGTCTAATTTGGATAAAATCCAATTTGTTGCTTTCTTATGGATCATGAGTTGGTTGTCATGTTTAAGAACTCTCTGATGACTTAAGATCGCAGAGATCTTCTCTGCTATTTTCTGAAAGTTTTATAGTTCCTCATTTCACATTTGAGTTTATGATTGACTATTGGCACACTTTAGAATAGAATATAGGTTATATATTAAGGTTTATTTTCCTGCGTAGGATGCCTAGTTGTTAAACCATTTATTGAAAGGACTACTCTTTCTCCCATGGATTCACCTTTGTATATATCAAAACTCACCTGACAGTATCGACAGAAGTCTATTTCTTCACTCTTTATTCCATATATCCTTATATCAATACCCTGCTCTTTTGCTTACTGCAGCTTTTACTGTGAATAGTGAGTCTCCAAGACGGGTCTGCTTCAAAATTGGCTCAGCTCTACATTTCCATACAGATGTAGAATCCATCTGCCTATATCTGTCAAGAATACTTCTGTGGTTTTGATTGGAATTGTGTTAAACTGAGTCAATTATAAAGAATTGGCATCTTACCTGTGGTGACTATTCTAACTTGTAAACATGTTCCCTTGGAGAGGTGGAGGATGCAGGAGCCTAGCCTGGATCTGAGGGGTCTTCCCAACTGCTGTCCCAGTTCTGCCGCTAACAGGCTGAGTGGTCTTAGGAAACTACCTCTACTCTCTGATGCAAATGGAAAGGTTGGAGGTTCAACCAAAACACCACCTTTCAGCTCAGATGGTGTGTTTCCCAGTGTTGCCTTGAAATGACCTGCCAGGAACAGTTAGCCATGTTATCAGGTCCACCTCAGGGCCTATCTGATGAGATGTTCCAACAGAAAAACCATGCCTAAGAAGCCAGGTTGAGAGACAACAGCTTCCTGAAAGAGTCCTATCAAGTCTGGACACAGAGGCTTCAGCCAGCCAGGCGCCCCGCCCTCTTTGCTGGGGCACTGACAGCCTGATAAGAAGCCCCTGAACAACCATATGAGATACTGGCCTGGCTGTGACAGTAGCAGGCATCAGCCTCTGCTACCTCCAGCCTAGGGAAGCTTGTGTGAATAGACATTTCCAGGTGAAGGAGAGAAAAGCCAGGTGGCCCCATAGTGGTATTTATAGTACTCAAATACTGGAGGCAACCCAAATCCTCAACAATCAGGGAATGCTTAAACAAAGCATGGGACACTGGAACCCTGGAATCCAGTGTGGCTGTTATTAATAACAATGACGAGTATGTAGACTATGCATTATAGTGTGTAATAGATAAAATAATGTCAAAGAAAGAATTTAGAGAATCAAATATCATTTGCATACCATTACAGTGAGCTAACATCTTTAGAAGCCATGCTGACAGGCCTTGGAAAGAAAATAGAGGCAGTGCAAACAGTCTGTAATTGATAATGTGGGCTTGATCAAGCAATTGCTCTTAGGAGGTCCTCTGATAAGGGGCTTGGAGCTTCAGAGGTGACTAAGAATTGCAGCTTTCTGTGAGAGGACGTCACAGCGAGTGGGGTCCATCACTACAGAAGCAATTAGGAGGCCAATTCTGATGAAGGCTGCTTACACGATTACTCTGCCTCGAGATTTCAAGGCAGAGTACCACAGAGTTCAGCGTGGAAGAGCTTTGACACAGCCTCCCTGCCAGGCATCTCTGGAACATGAGACACGGCTGGTCAGGCACACGTTCAACAAGACAGGAGCCAGCTGGCAGCCCTTGGCTGCCCAGGTCACCATTCGGGATGAATGTTCTTGAGCCCCTAAGACTCAGCATTGGGAACTCACGGACTGAGCCCACCCCGGTCTTGCCCTCAGAAACTTCACAACCTCTATGTTTCTTCTTCCAGGAGTTCTTGGGCCTCTACCTACTGGATCCAGGAAAGAGGGAGTAGAGACTCACTGGGTCTTCTGTCTGAGGAAAAGCACCAGCTCCTTAGTCAACCATGGAGGATGAGGTTGTCTGGGCTTAGATCTCCTGGATTCTGACCCCAGCACCATGGCCCTGCTGGTGGTCCCAGTCAAATGCCATAACACCCTGAGCCTCAGTTTGTACCTATGTACGTTGGAATATCCAAACTTCACAGAGGATTCTACAGTCACTGATAGACTAGCTCTGGAGAGATCTGTTTACTGATGAAAAAATAAGTACAAAGAGCCCCCAGGATTGAACCTAACCCTCAACCACAGCCCTAGGCACATAGTTAGGACACAGAGTAGTCAACCACTAGGTAGGTTTCTTGCAGAGGCCAGGGCTCACATTCAGAGTCAACTAGGCCCCAGCCTGGCCTCTGGACAAAGGAAGGGGGTGGGGCAAAGGCCTGAAACAGTTGAGTGATCACCCTGATCCCTAGGAAATCCTGTTTGACACATACTGGACTCTCCAGATTCTAGGAGCTCAGGGGGTTCCTTGGTGGGAGGTTAAGGAGCCTGGCTTGCTGTATCATAATTGCATCACTCCTTTGTTGATAGTTAATTAGTTAATTACCGTGGGAGAGGCAGAATCTAGCAGAAATGCCAATTCCAAGCTGGAAACAGTACTTAAACTATGAGTAACTCTCATTAACTCTGATAACAGGCCTTCTCCACTGGGAACAGAGTTCAGGGAGCTGACCTCCCAGAACACCCCAATACTCAAAGCTACTGAGCACCAAGATGAAGAGGCAGGAGAACAGGCCTGAGTGTTCTCAGAGTAGGTCCTTTCCATAAGATTCAGTGGGGGGAAGAGGTTGAGATTCCCTAACTAAGGCACATGAGTTTAGTCACCCACCCACTCATGACCTGGGCTAAAGGAAGAGCCTACCTGCTTCTGGCTTCTTCTGTGAAAAGCAGGTGTCTTTCGACTTGTGCTGTGTATCACTTATAACTGACCCTGTAACATCTATAAGATTCCATCTGAAATATTCAATCCTGAATGCTCTATCTTGAACTTCTTTATGTCACTGGGAGAAGCTACTGGTCATAAAGAATCTATAAGGCCATGAACTGAGCCATTTCTTTTGGCTTTGAAGTCACGGTTATCATAACCGTGTTGTCTTGATCACCTTGTCTTCCTGGAGTCTGGAGCCAAGCAGATGCATGCCAAATGAATGAGTCACCTGTTCAGACTTGTGCCGGAGCCCATCAGCTCATTCTCACATAGCTGTGTTTTCCTTGCATAGGTGGTGAGCGTCATCTACCTTAAGAAGTCATCCTATTTTCATTACAGATTTCAACCCCACTGACAAGCTGGGAAATCAGCGTTCTCTCCATGGAAGTAATAGTAAATGCCACTCAAATTGATCCAGGTCTGAAGGAAAATTACTGTAGGAAAATTGGCCCAATAACTTTGATATGGAAACAACTATATTTGTTACTGAATTCTTTAATTGCTTGGGAATTCAAAGAGAATTATCATGACACTCAAAATATTTCGTTTTGAAATACCTTTGTCTCAAGAGTTATGACTACATCTTGGTGTTATTTCCACTTTGACAGCTGATTTCATGTATATTAATATATCTGCTCTCACACCGTGTGAAGGAAATAAGGATAACCCTTTTGCGAATGAAGAATTTTAAAAAAATTAAGTAAAGGACTTGTTCAAGACTCAGACCAATGTCTGGTAGAGCCTAAAATCACACACACTAGGTGTCACTGAGGCCTCTGGTGCCAAATTTCCTCTAACCACAATCCTTATCTACCCAGAAAAAGGAAGTGGTAAAAGCTGGCTGCCTAGAAGCATTGGCTATGGATTTCAGATAAAATATTGCTGGTCAGTCACTCTGATGGTTAATCATTGGGATAAGGGATAAATAAGACCTTATCTTGAAACAGTGTTTCTGGGTGTGTCCATGAGGGTTTTTCTAGAAAAGATCAGCATTTGGATCAGGAGATTGAATGAAGAAGCCCTCCCCAGCGTGAGTGGGCATCATCCAAGCTGCTGGAGGTGTGACTAGAATGAGAAGACAGAAGAAAGGAGACCCCTCTTTGCTTCAGCTGAGATGTTATCTTCTTATCTTCTCCCTTCAGACTTAGAGCTCCTCAAACAGAAGCACAGCACCAGCTTGGTCTGCAGCTCACAGACTGCAAACGAGGGGACTCAGCTCCCACACTGCCATAAGACATCCCCTCTTTCAAGTGGAAAGATCCTAAGAGCCAGAGGACTAGGGAGTTTGCTGAGACTTTCTCCTAGGAATGTCAGACTCGTGAAGTCACACCTACATAGCTTCCTAGACACGAGCTGAACGAAGGACATGCCAAAGTGGATGAGGAGTTGGTGGGGGAAGCCCATCGGGCTCCAACCCTACACAAAGCACTACAGATAACCAAGGGATGCTGAGAGCGGGAGAAAGCATTTTTCCCAGAAAGGACAACAGCAACTGGTTATCTAATACCAAAATTGGTGAGCCCTGAAAACCTACATATGAATAGCACAATACAGACTGACCTGGTTGTATTTATGTATTTAGGAAAACACACACACACAGCAAAAATTAATGAAAAAAAAGAGGCCATAAAGTTGAAAAGAAGCAAGGAGGGTATATGGGCAGGGGAAAAGCAAAAGGGGGAAATGATGTAATTATACTATAATCTCAAAAAATGTCTAATTAATTAAAAAAGAAATCCCCGTGTATGTGTTCATGTGGGCATATGTATTTATGAATGTGGGTGCATGTGCATACATTTGCATGCCTATGTGGAAGCCAGTGGATGATGGCAAGTGCCATCCTTGATTGCTCTCCACATTATTTTTTGAGACAGGGTCTCTCACTGGACCCAGAGCTCTTTGATTTGGCTAAGAAGCCTGGCTAATGAGCTCCAGGGATCTTTCAGCTTCCTCTTGCCCCAGCTCCAGTGCTGAGGTTACAGACACACACCCCTACACTTGACTTCTTACGTGGGTATTGGGATCTAAACCCAAGGACTTGTGCTTGCATGCCAGGTGTTTTACCAAATGAGCTATCTTCTCAATGTCCCCATTTCTTTACATACGTAGTACGAGTATTATATATGTAAAATAGTTCTGACATTATATATGTGTATGCATATAAGCATACAACATTATATATGTAAACATATATATTACATCTGTACTATCTATCTCAGCCTTTCTCAACATGTAGGGGGGTGACCTCCTTTGGGGGTCAAACAACCCTTCACAGGGGTCACCTAAGACTATATGAATATCAAATACTTTCATTACAGTTCATAACAGTAGCAGCAAAAGTACAGTTATGAAGTAGCAATGAAAGTACAACGAAAAAGTAATTTTATGGTTGGGGGGGTCACCATGACATGAGGAACTGCGTTAAAGGGTAGAAGTGTTAGGAAGGTTGAGAGCCACTGATCTATTTGGAGAGAGAGCAGATTTTACTTTCCTTTTGTGACTATAACTCCTGAAGGAGTTTATGCTTTTCATGTATGCATATTGTCTCAGCCTTATCATGCCCTGCATGTTCTGTTGGAACATAAGCTCTCAGAAGCCAGGGTCTTGCCTCTCGCTCATTACCACATTCCCAGCATGCTATAAATACAGTATGTAAGTGTTGAGAGAATTTGTTTTTATGTTGCTGGGGCCATTACCAAGTTTGGGCACAGTCAAAACATAGTAAATGCCTAAGATTCACACAGATGCCAGTCTTGGTTCATTCTCCTGGTAAGAAGATTGCCCATCAGACCGACAGGAGGCCTGAGAGTCTGGCAGACATTGGGCCTTCTCTATCTATGCTCTCCTTCCATTGACAAAAAACAGTACTGACAGAGCAGAATGAAAGCAAAGCCTAGGGCCTGAGCTTGAAGCATTGATGACACCACCTTTCAGAGTACAGCAGTGGTGTCACCCTGAGATCTCAGCTCAAGTGCTCTCTGCTGTGGGGTCTTCTAGGGAGGGGAAAGCAGTACTTTATGGGGAATTTTTATACTGAGTGTGAGAGGACACTCTAAAGCTGTGACTCTGGGATAAAGGAAAGCCGAACGACTCAGACCCTGGGAGTAAGTAGCAGCAGACCTGCTGACAACATGTCACCTAAGATATGCCCATTCCCCCTTATCAGTTCCTGTGCTGAGGTCACATAATCTTGGTTCCCTAAGGCAAAGGCATTGGTCTTGAAGTACCCATACCAGCTCTGGGTTCCAGCCTGCACTTGATTTGGAGAAAGAGACTAGAAAGAATGCCATCTACTGGAGCCATGAATGTGCCTGAATGACCACTGCGCTCTTTTCAGTGACTATGGGCCTTACAGAGAATGAGCCTCGGTCTGGTGGCAGCCAGCAAGCCACTCTCCTGGGACCGAGAATCACCTGCTGGTGGAAAGGAAGTCTTGGCCTCCATAGCAGAGAGGTAGCCAGCTCACTCAGGTAGCTGTGAACGCAGCCAGGAGCATAGAGTCCTCAGATGTTTGGACACGGTTAAAATTGAGCTAGCCTGTAAAAGGCAATTAGATTCAGAAATTGAAAGGCTGTGATCTCAGAGGAACCCAAGGCCTGAGTACATAGGTTAAGGGTTCTAGAAAGGAGTGACATGAAGGAAGAGAGCCTTTGAGGAGGGAGGCTGAAGCTAAGGAAGGAAAGAAAAGGTGGTCTTGATGAAAATTCCGAGTACCTACTTCCCACAACACCTCCAGCCCCTCCTATGCTGGACATCTTGTTAGTGATTTGAAGAACATCATAAGGAGACCTCAAAGAACAACTAATCTCATGACTTCTTTTACAGAGAGTGGACACCAAGCCTCCCTCACATTAAGGACTGACCCAAGGACTAATCAGTGGCAGTATTAGGAGAAGTGACTCATGAGGCTTGTCTCCGTGTCTTTCCCCTGCTCCACTCGTGCTGACTAAGTGCTGTGTGGCAAATGCTGAATGCAACGAGGCAAGCACATCAGAAAGGTATCACAAGAAATCAGCATGCAAGCCAGGCGTATTGGTGCACACCTTTAATCCCAACACTCGGGAGGTAGAGGCAGGCAGATCTCACTCATGGCCAGCCTAGTTTACATAGCAAGTTCCAGGACAGCAGGGCTACACAGAGGAACCCTGTCTCAGAGAGAGAGAGAGAGAGAGAGAGAGAGAGAGAGAGAGAAAGAGAGAAGAGGAGAGGAGAGGAGAGGAGGAGAGAAGAGAAGAGAAGAGAAGAGAAGAGAAGAGAAGAGAAGAGAAGAGAAGAGAAGAGAAGAGAAGAGAGGAAGAAAAAAGGAAAGAAAGGGGAAAAGAATGGGAAAAAGAAGAAGGAAATGAAGGAAGAATTTAGCATTGCAGATGTCAGCATCTTACAGGATGGCAAAGGATTATGGGATGAGATGGATTAGACACAGAAGAGTACACTCACAGCGTTGACAGATCAAGGACTATGTGGGTAACTTGCTGGGGTGACTGCTATGGCACTAATGTTGATAAAGCAGGTCTCTCCACTTATACAGTATCTCACTAGCCAGCGACCGTTGAGGCAGCATCTATGTGTACCCATCTTAACATCTGTGTCTTGATCCCTGCGCTGGTAAGGGTCTGGTAAAGGAATGAATGAATGAATCGGTCAATAAATCAATGAAAAATTAGTGTCAGAAGGCCCCAAGGACAGCAGCTCTGGCGCTCTATCCTTAGCTCTATTTCTTACCAGCTATGAACTTAGGGCAAGGAGCTGAACAATGGGATGATGACAGTACTCACTTCATAAAGCCATGTCCAGATTAAACGGGATCAGGCATCTGAAGCGTGCGATAAATACTCGCTATTTTCAGGATGGCTATTTTTACAATCAGAACCAATGGGGAGTTCAATTAGACGAACCAGAAGGATGGCTCACAGCATAGTGAGACATTCAGGCTAAGGCACGTTGTGTCTAGTTCCTTTATCACCCCCACTCTCTTCCCCCTTCCTAACATAATGTCTATAATTCACCAAACCCTTTATTTACAGCTCAAAGCGCATCTCCAGTCTGTGCTGTCACATAAATGCTGATTTAGAGATAACCTAGACAGTAAGCATGCCTATCCTTTTCCCTTCTATTAGGAAAGGATATTACCTATTGGGATAGGTACCTTCCAGATTTCATGGCATCTAGGGAGGGCAAGTCAACTGGAGCCATACAGTAATAATGGTAGCCATGCTATGCCTATGATCCTCAGGGCCATCTTGGACAGAGTGACATGCCATGTCACTTATGATCACTCTCCCATCTCTCCTCCTTGCCTGGACAAGGTAAAAGGAAATGGTATGAAAGCAGGTAGGCAGACAGGCAGTGAACACCCGGTTCACAGTTGGGGTCGGGCCTCCCACAGAAAGTCAACATGGGGAAGACTAGATATTTGCTAGGCACATGCCATGTGACACCAACTAGGCACATTTGGGGGACACCACATTTGGGGGAACGTGGGGCTAGGAAGTGAGCTGATGTTTGTGCCCCTCATTTGGCACTTTCCTACACTCTCCTTTAACTTGGACAGCTATGATTCTTCCCAGACTGGCCCTTCCTCCTTGTAGGAATCAAGTTGTTGCACCAGTGGCATCAGAAGACCTTGGGTCTGGTCCGGGAAGTGTCCCTCCAGGCTGTTTTTCTCATGTGACATGGAAGAACCTCTATGACCTCCTGTAGCCCTCACATTACACAGTGCACCTGTATAATCACTCTCCTACCTCCTCCATCCACAGCCTATTTTTTCAGATTTCCTTGGTTCTCAGCCTCAGGCCCTGTGGCTGGTTGTAGATCCATCCTTAGCCTGTACCCTCAGGCTTCCTGGGCTCAAGAGGACAACACCAAGTCTCTAGGTTCTTGCTTGCTGAAGTCACCAGCCCAGGTTTCTCTTCTACCTTCTGATCCTCTGAGTGTGATTCCTGCCACCAGGGGACCACCATCTCCATGTCCACCTTGATTCCTGAGAGGGCCAACTGTCTCCTGAAAATGCTACCTCAGAATATCTGATGGCCGCATATCTTCCTTGGTGACCTGGAAACGTCATGTTAAAGAAGCCCTGGGTTGTGTGAATCAATTATGGAAAAGGTTCTAGAAGATTCAAAAGAAATCATGAGCAATAGCTTGTACTCAAACTCATATCCTCATGAAACAGCTCAAGGCTGCCTATGGCTTGCAGGGCACGTCAGCTCTGTGTCCTCTGTATCACTTTGTTCATCACTGTGAAAAAATAACCTGACAAACAAGGAAGGAAGAATTCATTTCGGCTCCCAGTTTGAGAATACAGTCAGTCCATCATGGCTGGGAAGGATTGTTGGCGTGGAATGAAAATGGCCCCATAAGCTCATAGGGAGTGGCACTATTAGGAGGTATGTCTTAGTTGGAGTAGGTGTGGCCTTGTTGGGGGAAGTGTGTCACTGGGGGCAGACTTTGAGGTTTCAAATACTCATGCAAGGTCCAATGTCACTCTCTCTTCCTGTCTGCCAATCCAGAAGAAGAACTCTTGGCTCCTTCTCCAGCACCATGTCTGTCAGCTTGCTGCCATGGTGACAATGGGCTAAACCTCTGAACTGTAAGCCAGCCCCAGTGGAATGTTTTCCTTTATAAGAATTGTCTGTCGTGGTCATGGTGTCTCTTCACAGCGATAGAAAGCCTGACTAAGGTAGGGTAGTAAAATTGGTCGTCGGTGGTAGTTTGGCTCTAGCTGTGGCAGCCGGACTGTAAGGTGGATGATCACACTGCATTCACAGTCAGGGAGCAGAGAGACAGCTTAACTTGCTTTCTCCATTTTATCTAGTCTAGGACCCCAGCTCATAGGTTGGTGTTACCTACATTCAGGGTGGGCCTCCCCTCCTCAGTAACACCCTCACAGACATACCCAGAGCTGTGTCTCCTAGGTGATTCTAAATCCTATCAAGTTAACAGTGAAGATTAGCTATCACATCTCCCAATAAATAATGACTGAGAATGATTCTCTGTGTTCAGAGAATCATATGGGCCTGCAGGGAAACAATAATGGTAAGACATAACAATCTACAGGTTAAAACTTAAGTACACGTGAATTCGAATACGTGACCACATAGAAGACCCCAAAACAGACAAACTTTAACAATGAGCCATGACCAAAGTGAGAGGAGAGCCATTGCTACTGGAGGGATTTAAACAGAACCAGGCAAGAGAGAGCACTGGTGAGGGTGATGATGTCTATAAATAGTCTCGGGGCCTGCTGCCTAACTGAAAGAATTATATTGAAGAAAATTATATTGAAGAAAGTCTTCCAATACTATGCAGCTCTTCAGGGTTTAAAAATATTTGTGGACAGGGTTTGGATAGATAGTTCAGTGGATAAGAACTTGTTCTGCAAGGAGGAGAACCTGAGTTTGAAGCCTTGGTATCATACAGAAGGCGAGACATAGTGACCTGTAACTCCAGCATCGTGGGGTGAACACAAGTGGATCCTGAGAGCTCACTGGACAATCAGCCTAGCCAGAACATGGGAGGCATATAGTTCAGTAAGAGACCTTGTCTCAAGGCAATAAGACAGAGGGCAATAAAGGAACATACCTGGTGTTCTGTTCTTTCCTCATGTTTGTATGAACTGCAACAGACACTCACACACACACAAACACACACACAATTTTCCTATCAACTACTCTTTTCAGGAAGGTTAAGAAAATTAATTATATTTGCCAATAAGAAACTAAAAGAAGTTAAAAAAATAACATCTTGATATATAGTATGTTCATGGCTAAATGAGCCCATATACATACATATATATATATATACACACACACACATATATATATATATATATATATATATATCTGTGTATGGATAGATAGATGTGTGTGTGTGTATATGTGCGTGTGTGTGTATCAAAACCAATTAAGCAGATATATTGTTTAAAATATAAGTTAAGTTCTTCTGGCTGGGGTTATGGCTCAACTGGTAGAATACTTTCCTAACATGTGCAAAGCCTGGGTTCAGTCACATAAAACCGGATGTGGCGGTGCACACCTAGAGTCCTAGCACTCAGGACAAAGATCAGAAGTTCAAGGTCATCCTCAGCTATTCAGGTAGTTTAGTCAGCCTGGGTTTCACGAGTCACAACAAAATTGGCTTAACAAGGGAAGTAAATGCACCTGGCTTGCAGCTGCCCATCTGGTGAGTGAAGAGGCTATGACTAAATTCCCATCTAGTATTGCTTCCAGTTGGAGCTCGGAGGTCGGGCCTGTAAGGAAGCAGAGGCCAATGCTCGTAAGTTTTTATAGTCTGGCGAGAGTGAGTTAAGGGGGAGATGGAGCTAGCAGAGCAAGGACCCCAGAGGAGCAAAGTTCCAGGCTGCGGAATGCCAGGCGGCCTTGGACTGAGGGAGAAGGAACAGTGTTGCCAGTGCTGGGGCATGTGACCGCCTGTTGAGGGGCTCCCTAGAGGGAACTAGACTTCACAGGGCACCACAAACACAGACAAGAGTTTCTCTTTCAGGATACTGCAGCTATTCTGCTGCCTGGTTTCCTCTAAGAGGGACCAACAATGTCTCTGAGCAGATTTGTGCAACAAAGACAGAGACCATGGGAGAGGCAGGCTTTGTCCTCAAGGGAGATGTGGCAGCCATGCAGACTTGCTTCCTTTCATTGGGCTCCTAGAAGCTGTCGTTGGGCCAAGGATCAAGGATCGAGGGTAACCTAGAAATGGTATTTGGATGTTTTGTGAGGGCAGCTAGCATCGGGGTATATTCATTTTCTCCCCATCCCAGAATGATGGCAGGCATCATTCAATAGCTAAGCTAGTCTACTTTTTCAAAGCAGAACCAGGGCAGTAGTACACTCCTTTGTGCTGCTCAGCGTCCGACTGTTGCAGAGGGATACACGTGCCCTTGTGTAGTCGATGTAGACCTCTATTTTCCTTTGTAATGGAGTTTAATAATCCCAGTCTTATTAATGTCAGTGCCCGGGTTCTGCCTCTCCAGGGTAAAGCGAGATGCCGGTAGCAGCCCAGTGACACAGTTACTGCAAATCCCTTCTTCGCATATACTTAGTAGTAAATTACTTACTTCTCTGAATCTCCATTTCTTTTCTCTCTCTCTTTTCCTTTTTTAAAATCTCCATTTCTATAATCTGAGGGCACTGGGCTAGATCAAACCCCAGATGCTCCCTCAAGGTTCTTTGGCTCTGACTCCGGTTTTTGACAGTGCTATGAAGACAGCATCAAAAGGCTGGCAATCTAGTGATCTTACTAGATGGCGGCCATAAACTCACTGGGCACAAATAGTACGCACTCCAGCACATTAAAGACTTCTTTATTTTGTTATTTTATGCATGTGCATGTGGAGGCCCGAGGATGACCTTAATTGTAACTCTCCCATCTACTTTGTTGGTAGTTTGTCTTTGCTTTTCGAACAAGGTCTTTCATTGGTCCGGAACTCACCGAGTAGATTCGGCTGGCTAGCCAGTGAGCCTCAGCAATCTGCCTGCCCCTGGCTTCTTCAGCCCAGGAATTACAAGTGTGTGCCACTTCACCAGCTTTTTAAAATGTGGGTTCTGGTTCTGGGGACTCGAACTCAGGACCTCATGTTTGCAAGGCATCTCCCAGCACCACGTTACAGACTTCTTGAAGAGAAACATCAAAAGTAAGGCTTTTATGGTCTACGTAAGAAAGAATATGTATTGCACAGATATTTGAGGATAATTTTAAAGGAGAAAAATGTGGATCGATCACTATATATTGGAGCTCCTTGGCAACAAAGGGCTTTGCTACTTTACATGAGTGGGAGGAATGAAGTTACCAGTAAAGAGACGAGGATGGTGACATTAGGCAATGATATAGTTACATATGGGATTTCAGCACATACGTAGTTCGTTTATCTTGCATATAATGTAGAAACACTGGGCCCAGAGAGTGCCTAGCACTTAGCAAAATCATTATTTTTCTCTGTCTCTTTAAAATCAATGCTAGGCAAGTTCTTTATTAACACCTTGTCTTTGGTAACATTAAAAGCCAAGATTTGGGGGCTTAGTGGATAAGGTGCTCATACCAGCGTGAGACCTGAGTTCAGATCCCATGTAGTAACTAAGCTCAGCTATGCATGTCTAAAATCACACCCAACACTGAGGTAGGTGAGGGGAGACAAATGGATTGCAGCCAGACTAATTGAAATGGTGAGGTACAGGTTCAGTGAGAGACCCTGTCTCAAAAAAACAAGGTGAAGAGCTACAGAGGAAGACTTAGGATGTCAATGTCTATCTTCCACATGCACACACATGGTACATGCATCTGTGCATACATGTGCATGTATGTGCACACACACACAGAGGGAGGGGGGGAGAAAGACACATATTGGCTTAGAGAAATAAGTACCAGCTATAGCTGTCATGGTCACCAACACATAGCTGTCATAAATCTGACCAAAGGCTAAAGCTCAATTTCAGCTGCCCTTAGAACAACCCACCCATTGCTCTCAGAGGCTTCAGGCTCAGGATTTTGCCAACACTGCCTGGAGTCAGAGCCTTGGGGCCTGTCTGCCTCTGCAAGAAGGCCATTTATGAGCCCTCCCTTGGTGAAAGGGCAGACAACCTTTGGCTAAGTCTTCTAAATGGCCTTTTCTCAGCAGCTGCCCCATGGACAGGGAAGGGGTCACAGGAGCAGGACGCCGTGGAAGTACATTTTCAATCTTGCTGTGTTACCCGTTTGTGCTTCAATTTTCTTCTCTGGGTAACCTCAGTCGAAGTACCTACTACTTTTACAGCCACATCTGGTACAAAACATGCAGTTACAAAATCTCAGCTCCCACCAGAAGCAGCTATCATCTGAGGCAGTTCAGAAATAAAACACCTATTTAAAGAAAGGCACATGGCAAGGATACATGCTGTGGCTCACCAGAAACTATGTTCAGCTGGCACGCCACTCACTTCAAATGCCTTTTCCATACTTGCCTCCTCATTTAAATAAGTGAAATACAAATTATGTCTATTTGAAATTATCTTACTAACACTCTGAAACATTTCTTACTTGGTTTCATGTTGTGCTTAACACTAAAAATGGGAGTTTTCTCCTCATATACAAGTTCACATTTTATAAAAAGACTTTTTTATAGAAAGAATCAAGAGAAAATGGACTTCACTTCTTTCCAAAATGAGAACTGCTTTATTTTTGATATTTTAAACATATAGTGTATGTTCCGTGGAAGAAAACACACACGTGCGTGTACACAGAATACACACATTTGCATCTCAGTCTTAGTATTACAAAATAGTCACTTGGGAATTCGTTCTTAAAATTCAAAGCCTGAGTCCCGGCTGGAGATACTGACTGGCCTGAGCTGGGACCTGGGACGCAATACTGACCTAAAAACTCCCAGAGTGGTCTACGGCTAGTCTCATAAAGCACTGACTTACAGAAAGGCATAAGAAGAGTACGAATGTCACCCAGACACCGCTCCTCCGAGATGACTCCTCTTGGTTTTTCGTGGCACGAATGGAGAAGTTGTTGGTGTGAGTTGTGGGGACCTGGTCAAAGAGGGGAGACAATGGAAGCTACACGTGTCAAGAAGCATCCATTTAGGTCGTCCAGGTTTCTAGTTCCATCTCACTGTTCCCATAGTGTGTGTGGCGCTGCCTGTCCCCACTTTTTTACAACCCTAGGGAGGCTACCAAAGCAAACATCCAGGCAGCAGGTAGACTGTAAGTCAAGACTCCAGAGTAACTAAACTGGGGTGTATGGAGGCATACAGAAATGTGGGGAATTCTGCAGGGGCTCCAGACTGCCTGCCTGTCTTCCTCAGCTCTTCCACATACCATGAAGAATGCTGAGCAAAACTCAGAGCCTCTTCTGCCGTCTCAAGGCAAGCACAGTGATTGAAAGGTCCAGAAAAGCACAGGCAAGAGCTTAAGCCTCAGAGGGAAAGGGATGGGTGGAAGAGCTGGGACATGGAATATAAGGCACATTATCCCTCCCATCCCAATACTCTCCAGGCTGCCAGGAGCCAGGCCACCTGCTTATCAAGATTAATCCCTTCAGCTTTTTCTTCAGTCAGTGGTCTGCACTCACTGGAGTAAGTGCTAATGAATGAGACCCAAGATCTCATCTTGTCCACACATGGTGGGGGAGAGATGTGTTAAGTCATTTAACATAGTCACTCACCACACAGCCTGACTCTGTAAAAATATTCTTTAAATGTCTCTTTATTGCTCCCAGATCCTTTGTTAATTTCCATGTTTGTCCCCAGAAACTCAGTTCTGGCTATCAACCTAAATGCTCAGTTCAGTCACGTAGTTACCAGCCATGGCCACCTTCGAGAACAGGTCAGTGGTCCAGCACACATTTGAAGTCACAGGCAGCTACCATGGTTTCCTCCTGTAGAACGTGGTTCTTCCCAGATAGGGTGTGGCAGACATGATTGGCACTAACTTGGCCATCATTCCTTTGCCTATCAGGCCAAAAAAGGTATCCCAGAAACCAGCAACGAATCATTGCTCATAATCAGGTAGGGCATTCCCTAAAGGAGGCTTTTAGACTCCTTTTGTTTCTAATTGCTTCGTTTCATAAATGTGTATACCATCAGCATACTTCATATCTGTGTGTGTGTGTGTGTGTGTGTTATGACTTTCTATGATTCCCAAGAACTGATTTCCACTCTCTGCAAGAAAATCACCCCCAATGAGGATGGATGTTTTAAGTTATCAAGGAGATTTTTTGCTTTTGCTAATGATCAGCCTCCAGTTGACATCTGATTCTGTTCTGGCCTATGAAACATGAAGGGGTCCTGTTTGAGAAAGACTTTCTCAATAAGACATGTCAATGAAAATCACAGTGAGAGTTTACATTAGTTGTTGAATTGGCAGGATCTAGAGTCACCTCGCAGAGATGCCTGGGAAGAATTACCTCGATTAGGTTAACGGAGGTGAGAAACACCCACTCTGATGCTGGTCTGCATTGTTCCATGTGCTGAGACTCATAAAAAAGGAGTTGGGCTCCATCATTCACCATTCTCTGTCCCTTGAATGAGGATGCAATGTGACCACCATGGTTCCTTCCACTGTGACGTCCCCACATAATAGGTCATATCCTCAGTGAACCAAAATAAGCCTACGATTCTTAGTTTCTTCTCAGGTATTTGTCACAGTGATTGGACAGGTAAGTAATACAATGACCTTTGGCACTTACCCACTTCTGATTTGGGGGTCTTCTGTGAGGACTTGTTTCTTGGAATTATGGCTGCCATCTTGTGACCACATGATGGCAGACAGGAAGAACAGAAGAAGCCTATGCCCAGCTGAAATCATCTAAACAACTGTAGCTACTGTCTGCTTCCAGACTTAGCCTAAGTGTGAGAGTATTTATTTGTACTTTAATTCATTCCTGGTAAGGTATTTGGGGACTTTTAGCTGAAAGCCTCCTAACTGATAAATGGAGTTTCTGTTGCTAAGAAAGGATCTTTCTCTTTCAGTAGAGCATTTATGGAGGCAGCCTTGAGCCCGAAGGGCAGCGGGATGGCTAGCGTGGTGGGGTTGCCAGCATTTGGGTATTAATGGGAGATGTGGTTCAGGAACCTCAAAGAGCAGCAGCCAGGGAGCCTGTGCTCAAGTTGCCACCACTGCCTTATACAGGCTCTCCTTTATGCTGGGACTCCACAGTAAAGTGCAAGAATTTGTTTGAGTCCTTGTATCGTACAAAATAAATGAGCAAGGATGACAGGAATTTTCTAGCTCAGAATATTTTTCTGGGAAAGCTCCCCCCCCCAGATAAAAGTGCTTTTGTTCTCGCATATAACTCAGTGGCTCAGGGACTTAGGCTGTGCACTCCCTCATCAGAGAACCCTGCCCTGAGCACCCCCCATGTCTTCCCCTAACAACCTTCCCTTTTCTCTGCCTCCCTATGAATGTCTTCAGCAGGGGAAGGGGAAGGCCCCTGCCTAGCCACACTGAATGTTCTGCTTCCAAATTTGTAGTCAGGTCTTCCATGATGAGTCCAGTCCCAGCTGTTTAACTGGAGGTGTTATTAAACAAAGACACAGGATGTGGAAACTGAGGCAGATCTTTTCAGTAAGGGCTTCACAGAGGTAAACATAGGCCGACTAGTCACTTCACAGAGATTGGCCAAGGATCTTCCAGGTAACAGCAAGATGTGGTTGATCCTGGGACTCCCAGCTCAGTGACCCTGTCACTGCAGCCTAGGGCTATAATTCATGTGTGTCGGGCTGGGATGTGCTGAGCTGTCATTCACAGCTGCTGTCCTTTGTGTACTCAGCTAAATTGCAAGAAGCTGGGATCTTGACACACCCTTCTGGAACCCTTGTGGCACACACAGCTCTACCGGGCACTTAACAATTAGTCAGTTGGTTTCTAAGCAGCTAGTGGATGAGGAGCTCAGAGGCAATGCTATGGCTACTGAGATTTCTGGGGAACACTGGACCTCGTTTTTCAAAGGATTACTCCTAAACTGACCCAGCTCAGTGTGTGGGAATGTTCAGAGCATCTTTAGAATTTGGGCCCCTGCTTACATACATAAGTGTCAAAATCAGAATCATATGATCCAAGGCTAGAAAATGCTCTGTATTTCAGACTTATCTGCAACTCTCTTGTGAATGTTTCTTTTGTTATTGCTGTTTGTTTTAAGACAGGGTCTTCTTGTGACTCACTATGTATGTAGCCCAGGTTGGCCTCTAATTCCAGATCTTCCTGCCTCGTTCCCCAGAATGCCAGGAATACAAGCATTTGCCACCTACCATGCCTGGTAACTGCTTCCTTTAAAACAATGCCTCCATTTAGCCAAGGAAGAAGTTGATAAATGAGGCAGCCCTGCTTTGCATCTGAGCCAAGAGCCTCACCTCACTGCCTTTGCCTGCCCGGGGATCAGTGTTAGCAAAGTCTCTTCCATTTTATTTTCGCTCTGGCTAAATCAAATTTTTATATAATTACATCAATTAAAATTATATGATTGGATGAGGAAGTCTCAAGGTCTATCTCTAGTTCACGTCTAAGATTCTAAACGTGCTGTACAAAATGGAGGGCAGTAAGACCACAGCTTACCACCGAAGCAGTTTTAATAGTTGACGTGAATCCAAGCTCTGCCTGGGACCTTACACACTCTGTTTATTTCAACTCACAGAGACAGGAAGATGCAGGGAATGTTAGTTCTCCCCTACACTAGAGAAGCTTGGACCCAAAGCAATAAAACACTCAAAGTGATATACTAGAATCACTAGTAAATGATGCAGGCAGGATTTGAGCTGCTTAGGCAGTTTAAATGCACCATGGAGGGTACTGTGGGTATCCCAACCTTTAGGCAGAAGTGAGACTGCTGTTCCCTTTAGCAATCTCTCCAGTGAGTATAGGCCAAGCTACTGGGTCCCTGAGGCTGGGGACTATATTAAGTATAAGCAGCAGAAGAAGGAAGGGTAGGGATGGAGGCGGAGCTGGAGGAGTGAAAGCAGGAGGAGGAGGGCTATTTTTCTGTTTAGGGCACACACATACCTTGCCGATTAGCAACGATGGGAAAGGAAGCACAGTGAGAGCCCTTGACAGCTTAATGGGGTTTTAGAAAAATACACATCTATATTTTTAAACTTTTTTTTTTCCATTTGAACATTTTTAACTTCAAGTTCTGGACTGAAATAGCAACTGTTTTAGATAATTCTCCATCTTTGGGCTCCCACGTTTGGAAAAGGTCTCAGCCTGGCCTGGGGTAAAGAAAGAGAAGGAAACAAACCTAACAGATCGATAATACAGCCGGCACATAGGTTTTAAAATGTTTACTGAGCAGCTGATTGGACAAATGCATGATGGACAGATGGAAGGATGATGAAGGGATGGGCAGATGGATGAATGGACACATAGACAGACAGATGATGGGTGAATTTGCGGTGGATAGATATATAGGCACACCAGTGGGTGGGTGCGTGGACCCAGTAGCTTGGCCTCTACTCACTGGAGAGATTGCTAAAGGGAACAGCAGTCCCACTTCTGTCTAGAGGCTGGGATACCCACAGTGCCCTCCATGGTGCTTTTAGACTGCCTAAACAGCTCAAATCCTGGCTGCATCATTTATTAGGTCTATCACTTGGATAGATGGATGGGTGGGTGGATGGATGGATGGATAGATGGATGGATGGATGGATGGATGAATGGATGGATGGATGGGTGGATGGATAGATGGATGGATGGATGGATGGATGGATAGATGGATGGATGGATGGATGGATGGATGGATGGATGGATAGATGGATGGATGGGTGGATAGATGGATAGATGGATAGATGGATGGATGGATGGATGGATGGATGGATGGATGGATGGATAGATGGATGGGTGGATGGATGGATGGATAAGTGGGAGGATGGGAGTGGATAGATGGATGGATGGATGGATGGATAAGTGGGAGGATGGGAGTGGATAGATGGATGGATGAAGAATTAAATGGAGAAATGGGTTATGAGAAAGCAACTGCATACTCATACTATCATCCTGAAATGTAATAGTAGG
Organism: Cricetomys ansorgei; assembly: GCA_026225945.1. NCBI lineage: Eukaryota > Metazoa > Chordata > Mammalia > Rodentia > Nesomyidae > Cricetomys > Cricetomys ansorgei. The sequence continues at coordinate 21,527,610 of JAMJFZ010001264.1, read as the reverse complement.
CAACTCCTTCTGGAAAAATATACTCAATCTTTTTGCCAATAACCACACTCAGGGTTGTTGGAAGGACGAACAGCTTCCTATATGATCTGGTCTCACAGAATTATCTTGTGTCAACCCTACAGACAAAATGCCACTCATAGTTCAGTTTCCATCCACAAGCCCAATTTATTAATGCCTCTAACAAAACAGACCACTCACACCCTTTATAAACACACTATAATAATAAAGTTGATAAACTTTACTTTCAATTCACTTATGTCTTTCCTTCCTCTACTACAAAGAAGGAAAAGAAAAAGACTCAAATGTTCATCCTCCTGCAGGTAAGGAGCCAGGAGACACCATCCTGGCTAGTTCACAGTAGACTGAAGTCCTAAGGGAAAGTTTACCATTAAATACATGGGTAAAGCTTTGTCCATCGTTTTCTCCTTTCTCCCTGGAGCTCAGATGCAGCGTTTGGAGATACAGCAAGCAACTTATGGCAGAGAAGACAAATGCGTTGATCTAAGGATCCTAGAGAAAACAGATTCAAAGGCTGGGTCCCTGATGGCATCATTAAACTGCCATGCTAGCTTTCTCGCTCTATGAGAGAAAGGAGCTGCAGAGATGAGTTAGGGCCATCTGTTATCCTCTGCCAAAGATAACCTTACGATCTGTGATACACAGCTTCCAAACTCTTGTGAACACAACCCCTATGTCTGCAGTGGTTGCCTGTCTTTCCTCCTCAATGGACAGGGACTGCATAAATATTTTAAATGCAGACTTAAATGGGAGATATTGTAAAGTCGAATCTAGCACATTCTCTAAAATGCCACTTCCTTTCCCCACCCAGGCTAAATTTTTTGCCTTTCCTTCTTGAGGTTCCGTCTGCTTTTTACAATGAAATGCTGAGGTTAAACTCTGGTGTGTGAGGCTTCCCCCTTTAGCTGCTATGGACCACCTGTGTCTTTGGGCACCCCGCTCTCAACTGCTGGGCTTGCATCTACAACACAATAATAGTCACCCCACATACAGACTTTTGGGGGACATTCAGAGTGTGACAGGTAGGTGCTCTATACTATCAGCTATCTCCCTATCTTACAGCTTCTGTCCTCTTCCTCTCTCTTTCTTCCACAGCACTTATGCAGCACATCCTGAGCGCTGAGCTAGCTTCACACTGGCTCTCAAGATGCCAACTTGCATTTAGGACAGTCTTACTCATCCCTTCTCTGCTCTAATCCTAGCAACTTTTCCACTTAACTTTCCCCCTTAGTTTCTCAAAACCCTCACATACATTCCCCATGTCAGCTCGCAGTGTATCTGACACACACACACACACACACACACACACACACACACACACACACACACACATCCCAATTTCCAAATCTAAGGCTGACTTTTCTCCTGAGTGTCATTTTGGGTTCCAACTCTCTGGAACCCCTCCCCCTTGAGGTCCAACAGCCAGCCACACCCTTCTCCCTTCCACAGCAGGGAGACATTTGGTGTCTGCCTCCTGCACCTGAGGAAGATCGTGCTCCCCTTCAATCACTGCAGCTAGGTGATACTGGATTGTTCAGAGATCAGGGGTGATGCTGTGTACAGCCAGTGCAATGGCATTGCCATTCTGGACCATACACCTCGGTTGCAGCAAGAACGAGGTGAGCAGCTAGGCACAGCTAAGCCGGCATTTATAGCCTGGGTAGCTCACTTGGGGAGTCCTAGGTGGCAGCTTGGGAGCAAGCCTTCTCTGAGCACAGAGGGAATACATTCGTCCCTTGGTGGGGAGGCTGCCTCCCAGTGCACCTCCCCGACACCCCTACTTGTAGGCTTCCTGGATAAGTAAGTGGTCTCTTGCAATCAGGCCCAGCTCTTGGTGGAGCTCTCTCTCTCTGGAACACAACATAGAGGCTAAGGAAGACCCTGTCTGTCCTCCCAGCCCTTCCTGAGTCTCTGACCACTGAGCATGCCATCAGGCAGTCCCTACCCCCACCCAGCTGACCTACTGAAAAGAAAAAAAAAAAGCTGAGGGCAGAGGGCAGAAATAACTCATGAGAACCAGAAACAAAACCCCAATGGAGCCTCACATGGAAACGGCTCAGGGAAAAAGGGTCCCAGGGAGCTTGGGCTATTAATAACAGCGTGTGTGCTTCAGCTCTTCTTTCTCCCAGGAGCAAGCTAGGCCTGCTCATGGTCAGGCCTGTTAATTCCTGGGAAGGCCACAGATGGCCAGGTAAACTGTGCCTTTTCCCTATTCACTGGGTAAACACAGCCATATCTCCCTTCCTCCCCATCCCCCTGTCCATCAAACATTCCAGGTCCTGCCTGTCCTTTAACCTCCTGCTGGACTCTGCAAGGAGACAACACACTGCCTGAACAGGAATGAGAGGCTTTAAGGGTTTAGAAACCTGAGGACTGAGTCTCAGCCTCAATTGGTTGGTAGTACTGTACCATGTTTACCATCACAGATCCTGGAAATGTGGAACTACCAGCATTGGTCCTATAAACTGATCAGAGACAGACAGACAGACAGACAGACAGATAAACAGACATGAGATGGGGGGCAGAAACAGCTATAGGGTGGTCCCAGTTGTTTCCCATGAACTTTGACTGACACCAGGTTATTCTTTACACCTGCAAAGGGGCTCGCAGGTCCACACCTGATAGCCATTCTTCTGCCATTTGCAGGGTGGGCCAAATTCACTCTCATTCTGGCCTAGAAATGCCTTCCATAACTCCCAAGGAACATAAACCAAACCAGTCTCAGGTAACCTTGAACTTTCAGGTGAAGGCCATCCTGATGGGAGGGAGAAGCAAGCAAGCAGTGTTTGGATTATCTGCTGAGCTGAACAGCCCATGCTTAAGAAATCTGCGAAGCAAAGAGATGTAAGAGCAAATGCAGTCCAGAAAGTCTGTTTGAAAGCATTAAGCAGGCATCAGGGGGGATTATCAGAGTGCTGCTGCCTTTCTCACATTCTTTTATGGCTCAGGACTGGCTTTGTTTTGAATTACACATGTAGGATGGTGTTGGAGGAGCTATAAATTCCTCAGTATCTAAGAAAAAGCATCCAGTAGCTAACAGCCCAATCTGCGGAGCCAGACTGACTGCCTCTCACTGACCTTAGGGCAAGGTACACTTGCTTGTGATTCAGTTTTCCCATCTATAAAATGGGTTGATGACTACAGTACTTACATCATTAGATCCTTATAGGGGAATTCATATGCAGAAGTCATATAGAGCAGTAACAAGTGTTCTTGAGTGCTTAGCATGTAGTTTCCACTGTTATTATTATTGGTATCATTGCTATTGTTGCTAAAGGTCTTATTCAGACTCTAGACTTGCCTGGGAGACAATTGCTCCAGAAATGTGAATTCTGTTAGAAGAGGGAAAAGAGAACATGAGAAGCTTCTAGTGAGTTTACAGCATTGCTTTTCCTCTTCTGAGGCTCTGATTTTAGACTCTGAGCATATAGAATGGGTTTGTAGATCAAGAATCATGAGCAGAGGCATCTTACCACTGGGATAGGTTAGATGTGGCTAGGAGTCATTGTAAATGCACACGGTGCTGGATGCCATGCTGAGCTGCCCAAGACTGGCATCTTGGGCATGTGTATGTCCATGTGTCCGTGTGTCCATGTGAATGCGTATGTGCATGTGTACCTATGCATGTGGCATGTGTATGCCTGCATGGGCTTGTCAAAGGGTCCTGGGGTGATACATCCTGGCAAGAGGGCTACCAAGCACTCTATCCATTGTTTGTTAAGGAAGGTAGAAGGAGAGAATCAACTCCCATGAGGGTTTTGCTCTTCCCAGCTACCTGACACCCCAGTCAAGAATTTCCTGGGGAATTATTTATTCTCCATTATTTATTGCAAGTCAGGAGTACCAACCAGGTGTAGTCACTTACCCAAGAAAACCAAGATAATGACATTTACTGAGATTACAGTCTATGTCAGGTCCCATTCTGAGCATATTCTAACTTGTTTAAACTTCACAGTTGATAGCATGATGGTACACACCTCTAATCCCAATCACTTAAGAAGCTAGTATAGAAAGATTGCAAGTTCAAGACCTATCTGGGCTTTATAGTGACTTTACAGGCAGCTTGTGACATTTAGACCCTGTCTCAAAATAAAATTTAAAACATTGGGGCTAGGAATACTTGTGCTTGTCTACTAGAACTAGATGATAAGATCCTATGGATGGAAACAACATACATTTGGGTTGCAGTACGTAGAGAAATTAAGCTTAAACTGAGCTGGAAGCTTCCTTCTTGCTAGCTAGCTTTCACAGTTCCAGAAAGTGCTATTGAGGGGAGAAGTCACCCATCCCATCTACTCTTGGAACCTGAGCTTAACAAAGAGGGAAATCATGGATGGCTTTGAGGAACCAACCTCAGAAAATAAGTCTTCCATGTAAGTGAGGCTGCTCTATGGGAAGGAATTAGGCCTTCAACAAGGTCGCTGCTGTAGTCACTGTGTTAGTTCCTTGCCTTGTTGCTTCAGTGAAATACCTGATGGTAGCAACCTAAGAAAGGAAGGGTTTGTTTTGGCTCACAGTTTGGGGATATAGTCCTTGATGGTGGAGTGGGGGTGGGGGCAGATTGTGTGACTTGATCTTGAGGCAGCAGGTCCCATTCAATCTGAAGTCAAGAAGAAGAAGAGAACAACAAATGCTTTCACATAGCTTGCTTTCTTGTTTTTATTCTTAGTCCCAGACTCCAGTCTACGACTTGGTACCACCCACGTTTAAGATGAATCTTTCCAACCTCAATCTTATCTACATGTCTACAGACTTGTTTCCATGGTGATTCCACACACCATCAAGTTGACAAACAAGATTAATAATCAGTCGCCACTGTCGTCCATCACCGAGTCATCCCAACACCAAGGTTCTTGGTGGCCTTTTGAGGTTCTGACGGTTTCTGATCCCAGGCCTCCTGAGACTGTAGAGCAGCCCATTTGTCCTCTGGATTTGCATCCTGTCCAGGCACCTGCTCCAGCTGTATTAGTGAAAATTTGGGCATCAAGCAACAGGTACCAACTTGTGTTAATTTAATGAAGAAAATGGCTGTTTGGAAAGGGACTAGACAACTTTCAAAATCAATGTGAAGGACTGAATAACAAGACTTGTGCAGAAAATGAAGCTGGCAGAGGCTGGTCCAGCCCATACAGAAGGAATCTGTGAGATGTTCCTACAGTCCCTGTTGCCTGCTGACACACTGAGCCCATCACTGGGGGGGACCCTTGCCACCTCTACCACCTCTCACTCTCAAGACTGCTGCCATAAGCAACCCTCTGATGGACCCTTGAGACTTTGTGTGACATCTCAAGATCCTAAGTCTCAAGCAGGCACCACAGTTGGCCATCCACTCAACTATCAGGACTAAAGAAAAGGACTTTCTCTGCCCCACTCACTTCCATAGGTCCTAGGAAGGGCTTAATGCTCCTCTCTCATCATTTCTCAATGATGATTCAAAACAGAATATGAATTGCAAAGGCAGGTCATATAAGAGAACCGTCTCTACATTAGATCCCACTAAAAAGGAAGTATAATTGCTTTATTGAATGGAAAGACAGCCCAGTTCTCTCCTAGGGCTTCCCTATGACATGGGAATGTGTTTCATATTCAGCTAAGCTACTTCTATGTCTTTGTAGCCATAGACATAGATTCAGAGTAAAAATCTTTTATTCTTTGACTAATTAAATCACTGGTTCTTAGTACTAGAGCCCTTGAGCATTTCTGCTTCTGTACAGTCTAATCTTAAGCCTAGAATTGGAAGACTTCTGTCTCAGCCTCTGTACAATCTAAAACAGTTAAACGTCTGTACAATCTAATCAACCTCAGAGACTTACTGTTGACTGAGCCATTCTGACTAGCTCCTTCTGAACTCTGACTTTTCTGGTTCAATTCACTCTTGTTCTGGCACAAACTCTCCTCCAAGTTGATGGATCAAACTGACCTTCTGAGCCGGCTGACTGTTTCTGACCAACCTCTTCAGACTCTGGCAGACTCTGGCTGACTCTCTGACTGCCTCAGATTGAACTGCTTTGCTAAACTTCAAGCTGACTTACTCTCTCCATTTGATACTGACTTCTGCTGAGCTCTGCTGTGTCTGTTCTCTCCCTCAGCCTGCCTACTTCAGACTGCCTACCTCATACTGTCTGTTGTAACTGCCTCTGTAACTGACTCTGCTTTGAGCTGAGAGCCCACCTTTCTATCATGATTGTTGGGTATGTCCTCACTCTGACTCACTCTGCTAACTCTTCCTCTGATTAGAAAATGTCACTTCTTGTGTGACACTGATTCTTTCTGAGCTCTGCTCCCCATGTCTGCTTCTATACTCTGTTTCTGTCTTAGGAATTAAGATGGGATTAAAAAGGGATTATAGTGACCTACCAGTTGCTTAATATGAGTCTAGGCTATTAGATCTAATGTCACAAATACCATGGTGCTGTGTTAGGTAACCCTTATTTTACTTAATAATGGCTAGAAGTACAAAAGTAACAGTACTGCCAATTTTTCCATGGTATATTACTACAATTGTTCTTTTTATTGCTAGTTATTGTTGTTAATCTCTTGCTCTTCCTAATTTATAAATTAAACTTGATCATAAGAATATGTGTACACATGGAGCAAACACAGTATAGAAAGTTTTCAATATCCTTTGTTCCAAGAATCCAATGGGAGACTTGAGATGTATCTTCTACAGCTAAGGGGAGTCTCTCTCTATATATATGTCATCATTTAGTGGGCAAATGCTGTCTAAAGACCCTACATGTCCCAAGAAGCTTAACTGTAAACCACAGTAAGAACTACCTGTACCAAGTACCAATTGTGCCACGAGCAGGACAAGCTGCAGCCACATCAGTCATAACTGAGATTGATCACAGTCAAACCTCTTCGGCTCCCTGTTATAAAACAGATCACCAGTTCAGTGGAGAGGAAGCCGAGATGAATTGTCCTTCAGACTTTTTCAGGTGAGTTAAAGCATCAGCAGCACAGTGAGGCCCTGGCATGGGAAAACAAGGCTTCAGCTCTGAAGAATTGCTGCATGCAGAGAGATGGCCATCACAGAGAGCATCATGAGGGCCCCAAGAGACAGGGCCTTGGATTCTAGAGAACAAAAGGGAGTCTCATTCTTATAGATTTGGGGGGGGGGGGTCACAAGGGGAAGTTTCATATCACATGCATCTGAAGTCAGGAAGGAACTAGATAAAAGTAAATGTAAAATTCAAAGTTGTTTTGGGGTGCGTAAGGGAGGGGACTCTGAGTTACTAGATACTGCAAGGAAGGGAGACTACAAGGCTACAGCAGCTTTGCTTGTCAACTCTCTGCCCAGGGAGAGAGAATGAAGGGTGTCTTGATTTCTGGGAGACAGGACAGCTAGAGGGTCTCTACCCTAACACTTTCCACAGAGGCTGGAAATGGCTTCACTACTCACAGCAGAGTAGACAGAGTCACCAGAGCCAGCCAATCCACATACTTGCTCTCCTTGAGAGTGAACTGATTTCTCCCTTTATTTATAGCTCAGGAGACTCAGAGTCAAAGAAAGCATCTATCCAAGGTGTCTTAGTCAGCGTTCTATTGCTGTGAAGAGACACCATGACCACGACAACTCTTTAAAAGAAAGCATGTGATTGGGGCTGGCTTACAGTTTCAGAGGTTATCATTATGGTGGGCGATACGGTGCAACGCAGGCAGACATGATGCTGAAGAAGTAGCTGGGAGTTCTACATCCAGATTCACAGGCAGCAGGAAGAGAGAGAGAGCCACTGGGCCTGGCTTGGGCTTTTGAACACCTCAAAGACCACCCCCCAGTGACACTCTTCCTCCAACAAGGCCACACCTCCTAATCCTTTCAAATAATGCCACTCCCTGGTGACCAAGTATTCAAATCTATGAGTCTATGGGGACCGTTCTTATTCAAACCACCACACAAGGTCACAAAGCTCGGATCATGGCAGAATTCAGTGTAGAGCCAGTATTCAGACCCATGTTGAGGGCCTGATCGTTTTTTTTCCAAGTGGGGCAGGCTTAAGAAATCTCAACTTTCTGTGTACTTCTGTTTCCAGGAGTCTCCTGGGAACCTCCAGGTGACTGACTTGAGGGCTCAAGGCAGAGCCTCTGTCTCAGGTTGCCACCTGCAGAGGCTGATCATAAGAGAGGGCCTGTTGTGGGAGGGGTTGACCTTTGAGGGCAGACCTGGCACCAGGCAAAAGGAATAGAGAGTCAGAAGGCCTGAGCCCGGCCCCCTGGGAGGAGGAAGGCTCCACATGGATTTGCAGAGACTTGGTGCTGTTGCTTTCACTGGATAATCACACAGGAACTAATTAGCACCTTCCTTTTGAGGAGAGCCCTCTGGGGCTGGAGGATGCTCAGAGGAGAAGAGAAGCCCATTAATTACCTTATCAGGAAGCACTGATAAGAACCTACAGAAGGTATTGCTCTAAGGCTCTGAGCTAATTAGAGAGGGCTGTGGGGTGAAGGAATGTGTCATCCTACAACAGAACTTAACGTAGGCTTTGATCCTGAACCCCAGGCCAAGAGCAAAGACTCCCAACTGTCCAAGGAAACTTCACCTTTGGGTTCACGACCTTAACATGGGATGTTCAGGAATGAGCCTACTGGCTGCAATGCTGGTGCACCCTGACTGAGGGCTGAGGTTGTGGAGGCTGACTGGACTGTCTCCCAGGACCCAATAGCAGAACACTGCTGGGGTTTCTGTCTCCTCTCACTCTCACTGGTGTTGCTAGCAGGCCTGTGTGGTTTGGGAAGAAAACGAAGCTCCGAGGACAGAACACACTGAGTCAAGGAAGAGCTAGGAGCTGGACTTGAACCTAGATCCCCAGCTCCATACTCCACTGTGGAGCTGGTTTGTGGGTCTGAGGAGGTGGCTGGAGCCATACCTGGCCTCCAGTTCTGGAATCCTTTTAGTCTGAAATCTTAGAGCCAATTCTTTCCTTTTTCTGAGTCTTGGTCCCCTTGTCCTTGATTCCATGCCTACTCGATGGGATCTAAAGAGGGGTATAAAATAATTCATGCTGGTCACCTAGGACAGAGATCAGCGGTCATAATTTTGTCTTTAATGAACCATTTTACAAACTTATTTTTAGGTACAGAATTTCAATTCAATTTCACAAAAACCATCTGTGAAAGTCACCAAAAGGGGGGTACCTCTAAAGGGAATGTGTGGGGGAGGGGGTAGCTCGGCCCCTACCCTCTCAGGCCTGCTTGCCAACCAGGCAAGTCTCTGTTGACTACCCAGAATTCCTCAGGGCACATTTGGACAACCTGTACCTGAGAAAAGCAGGGGGCTCTGAGGTTTCAAGAGACTGTGAATAAATACCCTACAAGAGACAAAGATGTCCTTGTACCCTACAGAAGACATTGATGACCCACTATCCAGTGCCTGTGCATTCAAGCTAGTCTTTCAGGAGAGAGAATGGGGTCCCTAGCCCCTTCTTCCCTTGTTCTCAGATGGTTGCTTAGCCTAGTACACCTGTAGCAAGGAGCAGGGAGGAAATAATCCAAACGCCTTGGTACCGAACCTATGACCTTGACACTAACCATGGTACTTTATCCCACCGAGCTAGTCAGCCCGGGGTCCATTAGGCAAGGCAAACATTTTTGCACAGGCACACCTGTACCACCTAGGAGTGTCAGATACATCACAGTAGCAGGGGCATTATTCTGCTGGATATTTACAAAATATCCTAAAGAAAGTGGAATGCTATTCCTAAAGTCATAACCAAGTCAAGAGCTGGGGATACTGAATTCTGTGTCCCAGAGTGCAAGAGGCTGTGAGAACAAACGCTGGTTTTTCTGAAGTAGCCTGGCAACGCCCTAGAGTGGAGCATGACACCAGCACGAAGCAGATGCTTGTTTTTTTCCCCCCTCACTAAAGGAAACTCAGAACACTACCTGTATCAGCATTGTGAGAGCTCAGATTATTTGTAATGATTACAGAAACTCCATGCGCGTGTAATCTCCTGCCTCTGCCCTCTGCTTTGCCAACCTGTTTAAAACTCAATATTGACTGAACAGCCTCATCTACCCAGTGTCTCAGACTTGCTAGGCATGCGCACTGATTGCCATTGGACCCCAGCAGTGCAGGGTCTTATTACACCAAATTATGATTATGACTTTGAGGGGAGGAGTCTGGGGCCCTGGCCTTGCCTCTCAACTATCAGGTCACCAAGATTCCAGCCCAGGCCACGGAAGTAAAGTCTTATGCTCTTCCCCTGCCTTCTCCATGATTTCCAGAGAATCTGATCTACATCCAGCCACTCTCCATACTTCCTAGGATATTCTAGAATCAAAGACAGGATGGCATAGTAGGGCCTAAAGGGAGAATGGACAGACTGAGTTCTGGCAGCTTCTGGTTTTAACCAGATAGGTTCCTTTATTTTCTGGTCTGTAAAGCAGAGGGAGTGGCTCTCAAAGCCACTTCCTGCTCTACCTCCCACTGGTGACTGCCCATGAGTCTCTGGAGGGCTCTGGGTCTCCATCTGACATGTTTGTGTGTTCCTGAGTTCCTTCTGCCTGTGTGCAGCTTGGTGACCAAAGAGGGATTCTTCTGCTCTCCCAGTTTCCCACAGACCACTCTGCAAAGTTAGGAAAAGAATCCCGACTCCGGAGGGTGCACAGCCCCCTGGTGTTCAGGGGGGGAAACTGCAAGCCCTTCCTCTGGATTCAGGGCGCCCAACACAAAGTAACTCACCTCATGGAAAAGGTGAATGCAGGCTGCCTGGTGCTCACTGTCAATCTTCTGGGACATGTGGAAGAGGGAGTAGATTGGACCATTGTCAAAATGAGCTAGAACTATAACTCACTAATGGCTGAGAATTTTTAGAAAAGGCAGCCACATGTTCAGACAGGACATTAAATTGTCTCTGAAAATGTTACCTGTCCCCATCCCTGCCCCAACTTCTCAGCAGAAGCAGAATGGCTGGCTGATTTTCTGACTAGAGTGTGATTAGAGAGCCACTGCAAAGGGTCAAGTTCAAGAGGATGCAGAGGTTCCAGGGGTAGATGAGAAGAAGGCTCTTGGGGGTGCTGGGATATGCCCCCCCCCAGGTCCTCACAAGATGAGAGTTGTAAGGGGAGGACACTGACAGTTAGCAGGGAGAATAGTAAACGAATATGTAATCTCACATTGAGAAAGTGCTCAAAAGAGCAGGGCAGGGTAACAGGAAATAATAGTGTGCTGGGGGAAGGGTGGAGACTTCTGTTACAGCACCGGCATCAGAAAGCTCTATTTGAAGTGACTGTGAGTCAAGAAATCAACTGGCCTGTGAACTGGCGAAAGAGCTGGAAATATGTTCGAAGCCACCCAAAACGAGGGTCAGCAAATGTTCTGTGAAGACACAAATAGTAACTTTCAGACCTCATGCTCCATAAATCTGTCACACTTCTGCTTCAATAAACCTTTATGTAAAAAGAGAAGCAGGCAGTATTATGCCATTTTGCCCTAAAACCACGAGGCATATTTTAGGAATGGAGAAGGTTAGTGAACAGGGAGCAAAGAGGAGAGGACATCAGGGTAAGGTGAGAGGAGTTATCAAGTGAAGACCACGGTAAGGACTTTTGGGTTTGTTCTAGAAACTGCTTAGAGGCTTGACAGCAACAAGAGATAGGACTTTATGCTTTAATTTGTGCTTTAAAAGATCCCTCTGGCTGCTGTGAGCCTTGGATAGAAGAAAGGCCATCATGGAATCTGCCACCACCATATTGGAGAGGCCATTTATGGAGAGGTGAAAAGATGACCAGCCAACTTCCGATGTTTCTGAGTTCGTGGGGTAAAGAAGAGGGAACCTTCATGTATAGCACACAGGTTCCTCCTTGGGCAAGACGCTGAGGCTACTGAGTGGTCCAAGATAGGGCATGAAGGGACTGTGTCAAGGGAAGGAATCTGTAATGGGCACCGAGAGTACAGATTGCTCAGGCTCAAGTTGAGAAGCTTTAGAGGTGTCAAAAAAAAAAAAAAGTCCAGTGAGTGAACATTAGTCGGTCTCTGGCAAGGATGTACAGTGTCAATATGATACCCCACTCCCTCAACTTCACTGGGTCCCATCTGCCCCTGGGCTTGGCCATTTGCCATGACCAAACCCACATGCTACAATGACCTTTATGTAGTCATAAGGCCCTGATCCCACTGCTGTGACTGTCTCTCTGACATTATGTGGATGCTCCAGGGATGACAGTGATATTCCCTTAAGCTTCCATGGCTCCTGTCACATCAGGAGAATCCATGTCCAACCAATGGACATTTGACCCCTTAGCTTCTCAGTGAGTCTCTAGAGGGGCCTGATGACATAATCAGAAAGTATAAAGAACGTAGAACGGCTGGGGCAAACAGTCAGGAACAAGAGGCAGGAAGGAACTGGAGAGCACCTCTTCCACAATACACCGTGTGCTCTCCCCAATGGTTTCCCCTGGCAAGTACCAACCATGACTTTCTTGGGGCGGCTGTGGCCAGCTCCACAACACACTACCGTTAGCTCTCCTAATTCCCTGTTCCACTCTGCTTTTCCTCAGTTCTACCTCCCTGGGGTTCTTCCCTCCAGTAAAACCTCCTGAAGCTTTGCCTCGTGTATGTTTTGTAGGGATTCTGGGCTAAAATAAGTCCTAGTGCTAAGTGTGCTATGCACCACTTATTTATTCCACACGAATTTAGAAAGCAATTATCATATGTCAGGTGTTGTCTTAAGTAAACCCACAAATGTTAAAACACATTTATCCTCACCATAACCACTGGAGGAAGTTCTTTTTCTTACTTTCAAGCTACAAATGAGGAATCTGCGGCAGGCATGCTCAGTAGCCACAGGGCCTTCCTGTCCAATGGATGTATGATGTAAGCTATGTACAGTGTCCTGAGCCTTCTGGTAGCCATATTGGAAAAAAACAAAGGGACAGGTGAAATTAATTTTGATAACATTTTATTTGACTAAATAGATCCAAACTGTTATTTCGAACATGACGTCATCACACAACTTTCAGTAAGATATTTCACACTCTTTCTTACTAATTCCTTTCAGTTGAGTATGTGTTTTACATTCATGCTATGTTTCAATTTGGACAAGTCATATTTTAAATCTCCAATAGTCATGAGTGTCTGGACATTGCAGAAGTGCCAGGTTGTTTTGTGAGTGAATGAATGGCCATGGTAAAAAGAAGAATATTGTTTCTAAATCAGAGCTGGCATTTTTTGAGCCAGATATAAATATGGAGGATGACACCTTTCCTCAATAAAAGAACTACGTTGCTGATTGAAATTGTTTGCTGTTCACAATTCTCCAGTGCTAGCTGTCGGATATCTGTCTGCAAATGCCAAGAAAGACAGTGAACACAGAGCCTGCAAACATGATTTAAAATATCCTGGAAATAGATGTTTAGAGTCTGTGCTTTGCCCAGATATGCGAATGCTTGAGATTTTTATACTGTACACAGTCAAAGCTTGGGTGTTTTCTGCTACCAGAACTGTCCCTCATTTATGTGGTTGAAATAAACTTTCATCTGAATTTGGTTTCCGTTTCCATGATGGTTGGTCAAATCCTGGCTGTAGGCCAAGCCCATGATGGGGTCTAGGACTACAGGAGTAAACAAGATGAAGTAGTCTCCACACTCAGAGTTTTTTGGTCTGCTAAAAGAGCAGAGCCAGGAGTTGTGTCAAAGCTGCTTGGTGGCTGTTGTGACAGGAAAGGTGGGGCACTGGGGAGGAGACAAGAGAGACATCCGACCCACAGTCAGGGTTAGGAAAGCAAGAGAGAGGAGGTTATGTTAAGCCAGGAGGCTGAAGATGAATAGGACAGAATTGAAAGAAGAGGGGTGTGGTGTGCCACAGAGCCTGTTCCAGGCAGAAGAGATGCCAGGCCGAGAGAGCAGGGGATATTCAAAAAACCGAAGTAAAGTCTTGCACTAAATCACAACATAAGGAGGTACTTTAAGAGGGGAGGCTAATGAGTTAGACACAGATGGGGAAAGGACCAGTTTTGATAGACATTCGTAGAAGAGGGAACTTCTTGGGGTTCTTTCTACATCCAGGTGGAATGGGGAATCTTCATTTTAACAAGCTCCCTGGGCGAATCCTTGGCATGTAAAAAACTGATAAAATATTTTAAAGCTATTTAACAATATTTTATCAAAACAAATATTTGAAAATAAATTTCCAAGCCTCAAAACAATAATGAGAAGATTGGACAAATCTGAACACATTAACTACACTACAGAATTGTTCAGCTTCTAATGTGTCAGGGGATTATATTTACGAGGTTTTAAGGACCCTTATGTTTTGGAAATGCAGCCAATGAGCTTATGGATAAAATATGTGTTAGCAACACAGCCTGGGCAGGAGAGGGGAAGGAAGGGAGCTAAGAAGTGAAATACAACCTGTTTGAAATTGGAGCAAAGGCCACAGCACATTTGCTCCATTCTTCCATGTATTTCCCTCTATGTTAGGAGTCTTCCTTAGTGACACAATTCTAAGGCCAGATTTCCACGGCGTTCACACATCATACTCACTAAGATGTGACCAGAGAGGATGCTTCATGCTGGAGTGGAATTTTCCAGTCTACGACCAAAGGGAGGGACTGCAGCTCCTTTGGAGGTGACCTAGAGTCATCTCTACAAGGGATTGATGATGCTAAGACCTGTGTGTGGTGTGTGTGTGTGTGTGTGTGTGTGTGTGCGCGTGCATGTGTATATATGTGTATGTGTATATGCATGTATGTGTGTATGTATATGTATGTATGCATGTAGGCAGGCTTGTATGTATATATGTGTGTGTATGTATGCAGGCATGCATGGATGTGTGTATGTGTGTGTATGCATACATGCATGCATGTGTGTGTATGTGTTTGTATGCATATGTGTGTATGCATGCATGCATGTGTGTATGTGTGTATGTGCGTGTGTGCATACATGCATGTACGTGTGTATGTGTTTGTATGCATATATGTGTGTATGTGTGTGTGTGCATGCATGTATGTGTGTATGTATGCATATATGTGTGTGTGTCTATATGCATGCATGTATGCATGTATGTGTGTATGTGTGTATGCATGGATGTGTGTGTGTGTGTGTGTTCATGTCATGGCACACAGACAACCTTGGGTATCAGACCTCACCTCCCACCTTAAGCAGGGTCTCTGTTGTCTTCCCTCTTTGTATTCGGAGCTAATTCAAAATTCTCCTGTCTCTCACCCTGTCATAGGATCACTAGGATAGGACCTCGAACTTAGGTACTCAGATTTGCTTAGTAGATGTTTTACCCACTGAGCCATTGCCCTGGCCCCTACTATCTCTTGCTCTCTGACTTCTTTTTCCTTTCCAGTGAAAAGAAGGACAGTGAAACTGCCAAATGCAAGGACAACAGCTCTTCTGGACATGAACTGTCAGACAGATCATGGAAAATTACAGGAAATGTTCAGAAACTGGTGGAGGGAAAACAAACAGCAGATAAAACTCATCTTGCTCACAGAATCTATACAGAAAACCCCCGCAAGGCAGAGACTGGTGAGCCAGGAATGTAGTTATAACCCAGGAAAGGGGATCCAAGAGGTGGCACGTACACGTAACAGACATAGGTCCCAAAGCCAATGAGGCTAGCTGGGAATGTTACTCCGTGGCAACACTTGTATATATCAGGTACATTACAATATACTACTATCTGAGCCCTCAGAGAATTGTAGCTGTTAACCTCTAGTGCTTGGCAGGGTTTAGAGGTCAGTGGGCTTCGTTAAATCCCTCCCATCTCCCCTGCTTCCCCTTCCAGGCTCCACAGCAAACTTGTCCCCCATCCCTCTGAGCCTGAAGGATCAGAGGAAGGGAGGAAAACAACACTAGCCAGAGGCCCAGACTGCGCTGAATGGGGATTTTGGTCGGATGTTGAGTTTACCCGGAATGCCCCGGGGTTATTTTGGGAAGGCAGACATCCTATGGAAACAATGACGTGGAAAAGAAACCAGCTGAAGCAAACACTACTGCCTGGTTTTTGCCAAAAAAGCCCCATATGACCAGGGTAGGCTCTGGAAGCCCACGCCAGGCAGACGAAGAACTTGAAGCTGGAGGTACCTAGGTCACTAGTAGGAAGCATGCAGGATGTAAATGAAAAGGAGGGGTTCAATGGAGTGCCTAACAAGTCATGGCAAGATGGGAAGACCCTGAGAACATGCACCTTGCCATTTGAATGAGCGGAACAAAATACAAGGAATACAGCCTGGCCCCAGCTGGAGCCTGGGATTCCCCTGTTTGTTGGGTGATCTCAAGCAAGATGCTTAACCTTTAAGACAGAGTTTCTAAGACAGAAGGTAGATGGGAACACAGAAGCCAGCAAGAGGGTTTCATTAAGGAGGCAGATTAAATGCCTCCTAAATAACACCACCTGTTTGTTACTAGTAAAATCTGATAAATCCCTACATGGACATGCCATGTAGCCCAGGCTGGCCTCCAGCTTGTAATCCTCTTGCCTCTGCCCACTAAGGGTTGGAACACAGGTGTACACCATCATGCTCTCAGCTTGCTGCCCTTAAATCTCATATTTCTCAAAGGAACATGAAACCCATACCTTCCCTACATACGGCTTCTCTGGGAGACAAGAGAGAGGTTTCCTATTATTCTCTGTTCACTGTGGCCTGGAGCATCTTTTGTCGGGTGTGTTGGGGGTTAATAGTCTGTATCAGGTTAATGTAAACAGAAGCAACTGTCATCTAAATGTGGGGTTCAGACATGTAGGTATTTATTTTGGGTGGGGAAAAATCAGCTACTGACCAAGGAAAGGGGGAAAGCGAGTTTTTAAAGGTAATACGGAGCTAAGACGGAAAAGTGATGACCAACACAAGGGAAAGTCGTCACACAGTTCTGGCAGGACTGTATATAAAGCGCTACAATCGCTTCAGAAGGCATTTGACAGCTCCTCGAAATTCTGAACGTGAAATGCAAAACACAAGATTACCACGAGAGCAATTCCACTCTTAAGTATCCTATCCAAGAGAAAGGAGCAAGTGTCATCACACACAGCAAGGAAGTGCAGGCTGCTAGGGAAATTATAAATCAGAAACTCAGGATCCTCTGAGATGCTTCCAGATGTGCTCCTGGGAAGACCCGTAGAACCGTAGAGCTGACTGTGTATCAACTCCAAGGGTGAAGGGAGAAAGCCATGGCTAAAAGAGAGCCTTTGGGTCAGGTGACCTGTACTCCAGTTTTAGCTACCTGCTAGCCACTGTATGACCTCTGACATGGGATGGAGGGAGTTAACTTCTCAGAGCCTTGTTGCCCTTGTTTGTAAATCAGGGACCAATAATGTACCTGCTTCACAGAGCAACAAAGTGTGACTAAGGAGATGTTTGTAAATACAGTGCCGGTCTAGAGCAGATGTCCCATGACTATGAGCTGCTACAATTAATGAGGAAAACTCTTCATCGTGGTATTGTTACATATACTAAAAGGGCACTCCCAGAAACAACGTTTTGAAAAAGGTTAAAATTTTAAGTTCCAGCAGCTCTGCCTGCAGTCGTGGGGAGCCTAAGAGTATGAGCTCTCTTTCTCCTTCCAGTTGGCAGCAAGGGCTCCTCTCCTGTCTGAGAGCTGGTGTTCCAGGCAAGGGATGAACAGAAGGACTCTGAAATGCACACTGTCCTCAAACAGGCCTGGCACCAGCCCAGCTCGGGTGCACATTCCCTTCCCAGTCTTCCAAAGTTGACAATGTTGCAAGATAATTACAACTCAGCAAGAGCTGGTGGCTGGGGAAAAGGCGACGAGCCCCTCCAGGTGTGGAAAAGAGGGAGCATCCTGGACTATTAGTTAAGGACACTCACATTCTCAGCGTGTAGAGGACAATAGTCAAGTTCTAGCTGTCATCTTTGAAAGGTGTTTGAATATCCAGATGAGTTGCTGGCTGTGGGGTCAAAGAAGGTCATGTTTTGGAAGTCTGAAGGAATGATTTGACAAACCTTCACCTCATTTTCTCTGTGTCCCCGTGGAGATGCCAGAGCATTTTGGCTTGAATTGTCTATTCCATAGGCTTGGAATATGGGTCATAGCTTACACCTCTAATCCGTCACTGGGAAAATAAAGGGCAAAGAAATGAGGCATGTGACACAAGGTGGTGGGAAGCCATAGGGCCAGATGCATACACATCTGGGAGTCATGCCAACACACTCCACCACACATCAATCTCTGAGACCAGATTTCCATCTAGCCTGGAGGTAATGGATGAGTATGTGATTGGTTTCCATTGTCGATGAAGGCAAAGGCCATTTCAGGCTGGGGAGCTGACTGGGCTGATTTTCACCAGGGTCAGAAGGCAGGCATAATGGTGCTAGGAAGGGTCATGATGAAGCTCTCAGCCACTTCTGCCTCCTCCATGCCTTCCCTGCTAGTTACTGCCCTAAAGACCAGCATGTCATAGGCCAACTGCTTTAGTATCTGCCTGGTACCCTGTTCTGAGCATCAGATGAGTCTTACACTCCTCCCCCCATGCCGCCACATAGGGAGCAAAAGCTACCATGCTTGCACAACAGTGCACTGTCTCTACAGACACATTTGATTAGTCCAGATATGCAAATTGGCCCATGTCTAATGATTCTCCTTGGGTCTCTCAACAGCAGGCACAATGGAAGCTTGAGGAAATTGTCCTCTGCCATGCAGGTGGGGAGCAGAGAAGACTGATAGTAAAGGCAAAATCATCCTAAACACTATCCCCAGACTCACAACTGACTAGCTATGTATCTTAGGGCAAATGCTTCGATCTTTCTGAGCTTGATGCAAAGAATGTGTCTACCTACCACAGGGAGTTGCTGAGAGGCTTGAATGAGACGATTGGTGCCAGAGACCACATATAAAGGTCACCAACAAGTAGTGGCTCCTTTTCCATCTTCCTTCTTTGTTTCCTAAGACCAGACAAGACTGGTACAGACTGAGAGATGAGTCCCTAGTACGCCATCTAAATATAATTGCAATTAAGCAGAGCATTTAATGAAGCCCAAATATAGGTCTTGCTGGCTTGCAAAGGATTTTTAAAAACCATGTGAATGTATTTATATAAAAGTCTTAATAGGATTTTGTTGGGAAAAAAAAAAACTTATTGAAGAAACCAGAGAGGAATAGCATCAGCCAATTTCACAGTAGCTGCATGCAACATGCGGCTTTAACGGCGGTCGGCGGGACTCAGACTCAGGACCATATGATGGAATAATACAGATCTCATGCCCCACCTGTCAATGAAGACCCTCTTGAGAGCAGGTCAAGAGCAGTGCCTGAGCAGACTGTGCTATTCCTAGTGGGCTGTGAGTATCCTTTGTCAGTGATCCTGTCGTCTCTCAGCTCTTCTGATACCCTCAAAACAAAGGAAATTACTAGAAGCTGTGAGAGATCTCACGTAAAGTTTCACTAATAGAGACAGCAGGAGACAGAAAGGATTTGGAGACAGCAGTTGGCAACAGAATGAAAGGTGGGGTCAGGCATGGATGACGCCTCGCCACAGATGGAAGCAGGCTAGAACAGGAGACTCTTATTGGCAGTGATAAGGATATAATAAGTAAGGTCTGATCATAGGCTAGGTCTCAAATGTGTGTTTTATTTGCATAGTTTTATTGAATCTTCAAACAATCCTATGGAGCAGGTATGACTGATATCTGAACTTTGCAGATGAGATAACCAAGGCCCAGACAGGCCATTAATCCAAGGTCATGTTGGAAAATAGTAGAATGAGGACTCTATCTGAGGTCTCTGTGATTGCACAGTCCCTGAGTTCCCGTGTCTATATTGCTTCTAATATTGAAGCCTTAGGAGTCAGCCATTTGTGGTTCTACCTGAAATATGTGTGCCAGTCTATCAGGCATTATTTGAGAGCTAAGCCTTCGAACAATCATCTACAGGGGTCACTAATAATAGCAGGCCACAGCCTAACTTTTAGGAGAAAAACAAGACAATGGTGAATCTGGAGAGCTTTCCTGAGTCAACTAGAAGAGGATGGGGACAGAGTGCATGCCCCTTACCTGCCTGGGGGCTCTAAGGACTCTTTGAGATCTCAAAGATACAATTTGTCTAGCATCTGCCTAAAGTTGGTCCATAGGCTAGAGCAAGCCCATCCTCCCGCTAGCCAGATCTACATCTACATGGGAAAGGCAGCAAGGTCATAGAGACAAGACTCTAATCAGCCTTCAAGAGCCCATCTAGTTGGAGGTCCCAGTTTGTCTTCCTAGACCCTTTACTGGCTGCTCAGTCTTTGAGTATCAAGGACATGATCCTGGGACTCAGATCAGCCTGGGTGGACATGATGTTCTGAGGCGCAGCTATTGGAGAGAATTCCCTAGAGCAGGGCATCTTAATCTTTTTATACTGTGGCTTTTGGCCAATAAAAAAATGTACATAACTCCAGATAGACAGTTACATAAAACGAATACATAGGACTAGGGATGTAGTTCAACTGAGAGAGTACTTTCCTTCAAGCATGAACCCTGGGTTCAATACCCAGGATCACATAAACCAGATGGCAGTAATGTCAGCACTCAGGATGTAGAGGCAAGAGGATTAGAAGCTCAAGGTCATCATATATAAGAAGTTCTACAACAGTCTGAAGTCTCAAAAATAAATAAGTTAATAAAGAAAAATAAAATATATATGCAAATCAAATACCGATAGTAAATCCTAAAGAGATTTATTTTAAAATGACTCATGGGAATGCATACAACTTTATCATTTACTAAAGATTAAAGCAAATTTGGATATTCATGAGGTGGGTATGCTTGTTTTTTTATAGAAAGAATCAAATTTAGACAGAATGTTTGATACTGCAGGATATAGAGCATGTTCAGTGTTTTTCACAGTTGGTCAATATTTTGATTTTATAATTCTCAGTGCTGAGAGTCACATAAATAGTGCAGACTTGCAAAAGTCTATTCAAGGCCATTTAAGAAATCATTGGAAATTCTATTTGATACCAAGGTAAAATCTATCTAGTGATATTTTATGAAACTCAATTCAGTAACTCAGTCATTTTTAAAGTCAAACATTTTAGCATAATACAACCCAATGATATACTAATTTGATACTTACATGCTGAAGGATGATAGTAGAAAAATATTGAAAATATTTATTTTCTGTAATCACCCATTGTGTTTCTATAAAAGCAGGGACCAGTTCATCCAAGCTCTGGGGACCCTAAAGCATAACCATGATTGAGCCATCTTAGAGAGAACTGAAGTAGAATCCTGTGTGTAACAGCAGAGTCTTCTAATTTTTCATCAATCAAACATGGCCTCCAGAACAACTCTCCTACCTAGCTGAATAAGCTTGAGTGAGTCACACGACTTTACCATGAAAGGCTTCAGTGTGTTTAACCTCTTTGGACGGTATCAGCTCAAGAGCCACGAGCCTCCTCTTCACCCTCTCTGCAGACAACAATACAGAAAAGTGTAAGTGAAGATGGGCTTTAGAATTTTACCATCCTTGAGCCTTAAAGACAAGACAGTGCTTGGAAGGCCCTTGGGTGTTGCCTGCCCGGAACAATCCTGGGAAATAACCTATGCGAGATGGAAGCCCAAGTGTGTTCGCTGATGTCACGTGAATCAACACCATGTTAACGCTAAATATGTGGTGCCACTTCCCCCTGCGCTAGGTAAGCATTCTCTAGCAGATGTCAACTAAATATCCTTTTGTTTGACTCAATTCTGTCACTGACTACTTGGCGGTAGCGCCAGACCACCCAGTTTAAAGTGCCACATGACTGTCCTCCAACTTCAGCATCAAAGTCATCTCCTCTACCTCGGTTGAACTAGATATAATTAAGTTCCCCTAAATCTCTTCATTTGGCTTCAACAAACATACTGGAGAGCCTCCTAGAGCTCATGAAAACGCTTTACTTACCATTAGTAATTTTTGACAAATTATTGTTAACAGATGAACAGCCAACTGAAAGGGATGTATGGCTAAGGGAAGGCGACTGGGAAGAATACAAGTCTCCATGTCCCTTCTGAGTTTACCACCTCCAAGCATCCCCCCTTGTTCAACTATCTGGAAGCTCTCCAAACACAGTACTTCGTGGGTATTTATGGAAGCTTCATACAATGGCATGATTGATTAAGTTCTTGACCACTGGTGGTTGATTCAACTTTCAGTCCCTTCTTCCCAGAGGTGGAAGAGAAGGCTGCTGAAAGATCCAACCATCTAATTACACAAGTGGTTCCTCTGGCAATCAGCTACCTTCTGGAGGCCCTTAGGGACCCTACTAAAAATTCCATCATCAGGCCCCAGGATACTTGTATCATGTGGGAAATTCCAATAGATTTAGGATGTCTGTGTCATGTGTTCCTATCACTCAGTATATATCCCAAAGGGCCGCTATGCCAGAAGGCATGGTATATCTCACAATAGCTAGAAGAGAGGGTTTGAGGTTCTCATCATAAAGAAACAGTAGGTGCATGAAGTGCAAAGGCTAGCTACTTTGACTTGATCAATATACAGTGTATGCATGTATTCAAACACAAATCATATCTCATATATATTCTAACTATAAGCTGTAATAAACAATAGCAAATATCAGAACGAATTTTTTCCTAGAACAAGAAGGGGGAGTTACAAGGTATTTGGGAGCTCAAGTCAGAAACCAGGAGGTAGGAGCAGAGACCAAACATTCATTTCTGATTGTATCACAGTATCCTTATACCCACAATACCTTGTTTCAGATGAGAAGTATCTAGGTGACATGCAGGGGATCACATGTATAGGGTGAGGTTTCTGCTACTGGACTGGAAAGACAGCCAAGAGCTGGGATCTTACCAGGATATGAGATCACTTTCACCAGGTGGCAGAACGTGCTGCTTCGTTTTAAAAAGCCTGGCAGAGGGCTCTGCTGACAGCTCAAAGATGAGTTCAAACACATGCTTCCCCCTGCATGTGTCTTTACTCTATAAACAGATGATTGGCTAAAGCCCTAATATAAATATCCTAAACTATTGCCTGTGTTTATTTCCAGCATGGCAGAATTAGGTAAGACTTTCACTTTTTGGGGTGTCCATTATTTTGATATTTACCTTTTTTTTATAACATTCTTTAAACTACTTTTGTCATTAAAAGCAATGAATTTTAAACACTATTATAAATATTTGCAGAGCACTGGCTATCTCTGCTTCCAAGTGCACTTTAAGAAAAATGTCAGTCGTTTGGAGAACAATGTTGAGGTTATTGTAGCCTGGGGTTAGTTCTCTTCTCTGTTTATAGTGGTAGTCTCCTTAGTTCTGGTGAGGTTAACCCCCCTCACCTTCCCACCCAGAAGCCTTTGGGGCCTGTTGGTCCTTCTATGTTCTGTATTGCTTTGCCATCTAAAGTGGCCCTGTCTGCCTCCCAGCCAAGCCATGTCCAAAGGAGAGTACCTGGCAGCTGTAGTGACAATAGACCCGGCTGTCTAACTAACCCTTGCTCCACACCAGGGAGGAGGCTGTTTCCAGTTTGTAGCAAATGTTTCCTTCCTGTGTGTGATTGGGTGACAGATGCAAAATGTGATTGTGTTAGAGAACCCGCATTTTTGGGACCAGAAAGTGGTCCTAGCCTAGGCTGTCCTCACTCCAAGAATGACACATTAAAAGACTTTCTTTCTTCAAATAAAACAGCGTGGCCTAGGTGCACAGGGCTCAGGTCCACGGGGCAGCCCCTTGGCTTCTCTACATTATTTGTGACGACCCTGCTACTTTGTCCAGGCTGACATCCAGGCATGCAGATGTCAAGCATCAACACTGTGGAGTCACATCATGTAACTATCATGTGAGCAACTAGGTTACACACTACCTAATGAGTATCTACTCCAGGAGTCAGAAAACCCGCATCTGTCTGCATCCGTCAGCCTCCCACACTGTTAGTAGGTGTCTAGTGCTTGAAGATACGCATTTGTCACACAACACAGTCACTCAGTGTGAAGCGATCACTTCTTTACACCTGCTGGTCAGTCTTAATGTGCCAAACATTCATCAGAGTCTCCAATCTGGTGTCTTCTGGAGGAACCAGTGAAGATGATCCAGACCCCATAGTATCTTTTCTTATGAATTGTTTTTAGTGATTGATCTTGGTTATTAAATTGAGATTTAGAGTCACAGGGAAACAAACCTCTGGACACGTCTGTGAAGGAGTTTCTACATTGTGTCAATCCAGGTAGGAAACCCACCCATCCAGCCCCACACTAAGTGTAGGTGGTATCACTCCAGGAGCTGAGAGCTTGGGCTAACTAAGAACCAGAGAAGGAGCTGAGCACCAGCGGTCCTCTCCCTCTGCTTCCTTACAGCAGGTACAATGTGACCAGTATTCTTGACTTCCGTCAACCGTAACTTCCTCACCAGAATGGACTATACCCTGGAAGTGCGAGCTGAAACTAACCTTTCTTCTTTAAATTGCTCTGTCGGGCATTTTGCTGCAGTAACTCCAAAAGTAACTAATACAAGAAAAGTGCACTGTGTGAGACTTCCTACGTGTGTAGATTGTAGACACCCCAAGATCTATTGAGATCAGTTTCCCAGGTCCTGCTTCATTATTCAAACATTCACTTATATTTTTTTTCACCCAAACCTGTATTTCACCCAAGCCTGTATTTTGGCCTTCCCAACCTTTTACCTGTAATGGAAAATCAACTGCTTCATCGTGAGAGTGATTGTGGACTAGAGGCCATTCGAACGTGGGGCAATTCTAACTTCTTACACGCCGGAAGGACTTGTAAACCCGGTGCTGAATTGCGAAGGTGTCGCCTGCCCTGTGGGTCTCAGATGGAAAGTTTGGTGCTCATGGGCACCAAGCCCATCATAGTCGTGGGAATCTGAATCATGAAGACACTGGCCAGCAGACAAGGCTCAAAGCGAGTTGGAACGTTGCTCTGCTCCTTGCAGCCCTAGAAAGCGATAGGGCTTAGCTCCTAAGTGAGATCGCTGGTGCTGACAGCTGGGAACTAGTGATCTGGGGCAGGTTGCTATATGGGAGCCAGTGGTCCTGGCCTAGGAGGTACCCTCTTCGAGGTGGTGGCTCTGGGTTGTGCAGACACCCACATTCCCCCCAGCACCCTGCCCTCGGGTTCCTCTGATGTCAAAGCCATCTTGCAGCACCTGCACACTTATCAGCTTGAGTCGAGTGATTCTGGAGTGTGGACGGGGCAGAGGGAGACCAGCAGGGCTTCCTGCCAGGCAGCTCCTGGCCCAGAGGAGCCTAGGAGTCATGAGACATTTGCTCTCACCTTGTGATCATCTCCAGCAAGCTGGGTCAGGGTCACACTTAGGGCCAGGTAGGCTGAGTGCATGCTGTGGACAAGTGGTTTGATTCCTGGAACTTCCAGCCTTCTTAGCTGCACTGCAGGGTAATAAGACCACTGCCCGTGGGCAAGGCTGTGTTAGAAAAGTCCCAAAGGAGACAGTATCATTTTGTAGGAGAAGAGAGAATAGAAAAGACAGGAAGAGAAAGGAGAGAAGAGAGGAGAAAGAAGGGAGGAGAGAGAGAGAGAGAGAGAGAGAGAGAGAGAGAGAGAGAGAGAAGGCCATGCTGGTTTTCATTTGTAGAGCTGGCTGCTCTAGCCAAATATCACCTTTAAATACTATTGACACGACACAGCCAAACTTGCTGGCTTAGACTTGGTTTTTTTGTTCTGTTTATAAATCCCAAAATTAAAGAACACATCTCCTTGAACACTGTGTCTATTAGCCCAGTCCTTTCTGTCCCTGAGGTTCAAGCTTGGAGCTAGCCCAGATGCCAAGGTCAAGTGACAATTTCCTTGGCTCCAGGTAGGAAAAAAAAAAAAAAGAAAACACTCGAGGGGAGGAAGCTGAAGGCCGCAGGAGGCCAGGTGTAGTGGAGAGAGAAAGTCTCCTAAACAGTCCTCCGGGCTCCTCAGCCAGGTCCTGCTCTCTCTGCGGTCCTCTGTGGTGCAGCATGCGCACATGCGCACATTTCAGTCTGCAGCATTGCCTAGGTGCTGCTTGCGGTAGTCCGCACAGCATCTGCAGGGAAGCGTTTCTGCATCTGGCTGCAGCGAAAGCTCAATGGAGAGGTAAGGCGATTATTCCAGTTCTTCGGGCTTTCGCTACTTCCACCTAAAATAACCAGATAATTGAGGTCAGAGTGGGTGGTCCATTCTGCTTGAATTACCCATGTAATTACCTCAATTTTCCCGTTGCCTTTGTGTATAAGCCAAAACATTAATATCATCCAGGTCAAAGAACACAGATAGAAACAAGCCACATAAATAAAGACAGAACTTTCAGCTTCCCCATGGGTGGCGAGCTTCATCTTGTGTTCAATGACAGTATTTTTCAAGCAACAGGTTTTTGTTGGGCCAGCGACTTTTGGGGGTACGGTGAGGATGAAGAAAACCTGGTCTTGCCAGCTAGAGCATGGATTTTAGTCAAGAAAAAGACAAAAGTCAGTAAACTAAAAAATACAGTGTAATAAATTATAGTGCGGGTGAGGATGAAGCCAAAAAATTCTATATTTATGTTAAGCAATTGTGGGTAAGGGTTTACACAGAGACACACACACAGTCACAGAAACACACACACAATCACACACTCAGAGACACACAATCAGACACATACACAGTCACAGACACACACACACACACACACACACACACACATTAAAGAAAAGGAAAGAAAAATTATAATTAGCCTGGTGGGTTTGCTCACCTGTGTTTGTCCCTTTTCCAGTATAGCTAGTTATTTGACTAACCACTGCCAATCCCCTTTCAATGTTAGGGGCTCTTCAGGATATATCAAAGAAACAGGTATGCAGGGAAAAATCACTGAGTCCCTCATAAAAATCCCTGAGCATACGGCTTCAGTAGCTAGATGATCTCAAGTGTGTTGGTGGAGTCTCATTTTTCTAATCTGTAAAATGGGCGTGAGGACCAAGGAGATCTTGGATGAAAATACTTTGCGAGTGCTAACGTTCTACATGGAGAAGGTGGTGTTGACTAAGTCTTCAAAGATTTAGTGAATCTGAGAAGGAAGGTGGTCCATCCTCACCAATTAAAAAGAGAAGGATAAAAAGGGAGGGGGAGATTAGCAGAGATATGGGGGGGAGAAGGAGGGGAAAGAGAAGTGGTGAGAGATGACGGGGGCGGGGGGCAGGGAGATGGCAGGGGAGGGAAGCCATGGGAGTTATGAATTTTCCCTACTGAGCAGCCAGGATGAGAGAACTGAAGGGTGCCCACAAAAGGGGTAGTGTTGGGAAGGTTCAGGATGGAAGGAGGCACACCGTGTTTGGGGTGTAGACTCTCTGGGGTACAGACAGAAAACAGTTCCTGAGGCACAGGAGCACCCTCAGCTAAGATGGCTTTTTGCAGAGGCTGAAGACAGAAGGAGTTGACAATCACATGGGTATTTTGATCATCAAGGACTTGAAACCAGATAAACAATTGAATGACTTCTTTCTTGCTTTAAATAGCTACACAACACTAGCAGCCCCAGATACTTGAGCACATGCTGAATCCCACGGTAAGGATCTCACTGCCAGTGACAGGTTGAAGGCCCACGATGACCCTGTGACATAGCCTCATAGGATAAGAAAAGTGAGGCATTCAGACATTGAGGAAGTTGCACAGCTGATCTTGCAAGGAGCTGGGGTTCCCATACCCATCCACAAAGTTTGTCTCTTCCCACAATGCCATAGCTAAGCCAGTAGAGAGCTGATTTCTGAATTTGAGACTCTGAGTCTCAGTTGGGACTGGCTTAGAAAATGCTACAGGTAGTTCTTTTAAAAGGAAGAAAGAGCCCAAATCACAGAACTCCTGGGAACCAAAGAGGTTTTAACGAAGCCTCTCTCTATGGATGGACAGATGCAAAGTCTTTATATAGTGTAGGTGATCTGCCACAGGCCATATTTCCAGACAGTGACAGCACAAGGAAAGAGTAAAGAAGGGACAATGGAAGTGTGGGTGCCGCTTGCCAGTGGTGGGTCACTGAATTGGCTAAATGAGTGATAACCAGAAGTTTCAAGGAAATGACGTAGAATACAATAGAAAACAGAGCTTATGCACGTACATTCTTCCTAGTCTTTTTCAGTTTTATGTGTAACTTTATGCATCCAAATCCATGTGTAAGATAAAATGGCTCTGGGTCACAATCAATATAGCCTTACAATGTCACTGGACTAGGGAATTAACACAAAGGAAGACAGCTTCATGGGACTGACAGGAAATTTGGACAAAATCCAGCATTTGCTCCTTAATGCTAGAAAAACAGTTTTGAAATAACCACGGGACCTATTTTTAGTGCTACCAAGATTACCTCTTACTTTGATCTCTGGAGTTGACCAGGATGGCTCTCCCACAGGCCGGCGGCTCCTCGCTAGCTCATGCTATTCCTACATGCTGGACAGAGGCCCGGGGAAGCCATCACACTGGAAAGAGGCACAAGCCAGGTATTTCTCTCAACCCCATAACTATTTCCTGTGTCTGACTGCCTTCCCTGCCTGAGAATGAGAGCAGGCTCATGGAAATAAAGACCAGTGTCCTTCCTAACAGGGGACCACACACATCTCTGAGTCAGGACTAATTCAGAGCAGGTCTGGATGCTTCTGGGGGCTTTTCACTATTGCAGGATGCCTTAACCCTTCAGAGAGCAGAAGACACTGTATGACCCTAGAGAGGACAAAGGGGATCTTCTCCGCCCTAATCCTATATACAGACTTCTACAGTCTCAGAGTTCCCACTCAGAGCACAAGGAGCACCTAAAGATCGGAGTGAGGAATAGAAGCAGCTCATAGAGTCCTCCATGCCAGGGCTCTGAGATGAACAAGAGAACCTGTGAAGAGGAAACTATAGTCTTGTAATGAAGTACCTGGAACATCACGTCTGGGTGGGTCATGGTATGAATGGCAAAGATCTCAGCTGTTCATTAGCAGAAGCATGAACCTTTATCTGTCCATACGTGCGGAGATAATAGATGTGCAAGTTAGAAAGAGAATGAGAATAGACTATTTCAGCAGAAGTCATAAAAAAAATACAGTTTAGCAAATTATAATCCAAAAACTCACCAAGCAAGAATAGAATGACTTGGCCAAGTTGTGTAAAAGTAGTAAATACAGTTCCTTTAAGAACCTTCATCATGGTGATCTAATTTCTGTGGGCTCAGTACTGACTGGCAGGCCATGTGCCTCATGGAATATTAACTTGGCTTCAGGCTTTATTGGCTTACACACATCAGGCTCTGCTCACAGATGAGCACCCTTTAGTCATGTGGCTCCCAATAGAGGGCTATTGCACTCACAATTTAGAATGCCACTGAGACAGTGTGGGTACTGTATTAAATGTGACTCTTCAAAGCCCATGTTTTGGGCCAGAAATGATGACACATTCTTATCATCTCAGCCTTCCATAGGCTGAGGCAGGAGGATCAGGAGTTCAAAACCAGCAATATCTTACATTGATTATGCTTTGAGGAAGACATTTGTGAGGTAATTGGGGTTAAATGAAGTCTTATTAGCAAGACTCCTCCCTCCACAATGGTGGCAATAGTGATTATATAAGAACCAGTGTTATCACATGTGCACTCTTGCTATGTGATGCCCTCTTCCATGTTACAGTGAAGTTAAGAAGGCCTTGCATGCTGGCACCCGGATCTTGGACATCCCAGCCTCTAGAATGTAAGAACTCTATCTCTGTTCTTCATAATTACGCAGCTGGGAAACTTGGTTGCAGCAGCAGAAAACAGACTAAGTTCACAGCGAATCCTGAGATGTAGTTCCGGTTACTGCCTAAAGAAGAACCTCATTGGGAAAGAAGTGATTGGTCAGACAGTGTGGAGCCAGAGCTGAAACAAATACTCGAGTGGCTAGACCCTGGGATGGATCTATGCTGTGCGCAATCCCCCCTCTGTGTGCCAGAAGGGCGTCTCAGAAGAGACTCCTGAGAGGGACTTGGAAGCCAAGAAGCATGGTCCTGAAGACATACCAGAGCCACCTTGAAAGCCCAGTGCCTAGGGATAAGACATAGCCACACTGTAACTCCAGGTTTCTCTTAAAAACTGTAATCTTGAAGAAATCATTTAGTGTGATGGCTGGTTCTATGTCAAACTTGATGTAAGCTAGAGTCATCTGAGAAGAGGGAACTTCTATTAAAAAAATGCCTCCATAAGATCAAGCTGTAGGCCAGCCTGTAGGGCATTTTC